>OY856409.1:1182521748-1183176748 GCA_963693085.1 Alisma plantago-aquatica
TTTGAGTATTTGTTAGTCGAAGTAGACAAGGATATACGTTGAATATATTTTTCAGTGCTTGATATAAAGGATGGAGAGTCATCTAATACTAGGTCATCCATTCTTTGAGACTGTAAGGGAACTCATTGGTGTTGACATTGGAGGGCTCACCTTTTGCATTTTTAAAGACCAAGTAACATTCGATATCAATCAAGTGGTAAAGGAACCAGTGGATGTGGAATCAAGAAATAATTGACAAAGCAGATGATTGCATCACCTCTCATACATAGGACAAGTATAAGGATGATACATGGAGAGCTTGTTGAAACTAGGACCGGGGGAAGGGGAAGCTATGAGAATTTCCATCAAGAAATACTTGGGTTCATTTCCTTCATGGATGAAACGTTCATTGAAGTAGATCCATTGTTTAAACCATGTTTATTTGGGGTGGACTCTATCCTTCCCATTGCTATTTTAGCATACATTGAACCTAACCAAGAAGAAAAAGATTTGTAGGTACTAAGGGATCACAAGTGAGAATATGGCTAGACAATAGTGGATATCAAAGGCATTTCACCTTCCCATTGCATGAATAAGATCAAGATGATAGAGGATGACAATCCATGTTCTCAACCACAACAGTGGATCAAAAAAAATTGTCAAGGATGAGGTGGTGAAGTTGTGCAATTAAGGTGTCATATATCATATATCTGATAGAGAATGGGTTAGCCTAATTTAATTGGTGCCTAAAAAGGGAGGTACATCTGTCAACAAAATCTAGAAAATGAATTAATCAAAAGTAGGATGGTCATTGTTTGGAGGTTTTGTATACACTATGATTATTTGAACTATTCCACAAGTAAAACTCATTAACCCCTTATGTTTTATAGATCAAATGCTTGAGAGGTTATTTGGATATCCTTTCTATCATTTATTAAATAAATTAGAGGCTATAACCAAACTCCCAGAGACCTAAAAAAATATTTCCACTTGAAATAATGGAGCATATGGATTTCTAAGAATGTATTTTGCATTTTTTAATGTCCCTACCACTTTTTAGAGACTAATGATGGTAATTTATTCTAATATGGATGGGAAATTCTTGGAAAATTCATGGATTAAATCTTATCTTTGAAGGATTATTTTGAATTTTTTGACAAAATTATTGATTTGGTGTAGCTAGATGTAAGAAGACTAACCTTGTCCTTATGTGACAAGACTAAACTTTTCCTTATTGGGAGAAATTACATTTTATGGTTAGATAAGAAATAATGCTAAGACATAAGTTATTAGATAAAGGAACTGCGCTAGACCCAACAAAGATAGACATAATAAAGAACCTACCACCATGTCACACTGTGAAGGGGTTAGGATATTTCTATGACATGTTGGGTTCCATAAAAGTTTCATTATAACATTTCTTAAAATTACCAAACGTATTTGTAACCTCCTAATGAAGGATGATAAGTTTTATTTTGATGCAAGTTGTTCCTGACCAATTTCATTACTTCACTGGATTGGACATTACTATTTGTCATCATGTGTGATGTTGATCACTTAGATATAGGAGAAGCTTTAGGTCAATTTCACAAGAAAGTGCTCCATGTCATTTAGTATGTTTGTAAGTAACCTAACTATGCTCAAATCAATAATTCCACCACTAAAAAGGAACTTCAAGTTGTAGTATTTTCTTTTGAGAAGTTTAAATAGTACTTTGTAAGGTCAAAAGTCATTATATATATCGACCATTTTGTGTGAAAATATGCACTTCAAAAGAAGGATGCTAAACCTTACATTGATATAGTCGAAATTGTTGCCGCAAGAATTTGATTATGAATTCAAAGATAAATCAAGTTACCACAATGTTATAGCTAGTATTCTTTTAAAGGTAGAGGATATTCAGGGGATAGTCACACATCCTTATAGGAGATGCTTTTTCTAATCATAAACTATTTAGAATACAAGCTTTTGTGCACATACATAGAAAACGTCATCGTTGGGGAAGTTATGCCAACAAATCATAGTTGGAAACTAGAAAAAGATATTTCTATATGAAGTAAAATTATGTTTATTGGAAGACCCTCACCTATATAGGAAATGTAATGATGGGAATATTTTGAGATGTGTAGGATAGAAGAGGTTAATCACTTATAAATTATACATTATACCACACATCCCTAGTAGGAGGTCACATAGATCCAAAAAAATTGCTGCTAAGATCTTACGACCAAGCATCTGATGCCCTGACATTTTTAGGATGCCCAACACTATTTTCTAAAATTTCATAGTTGTCAATTTGTAAGGAATCCATTCAAGAGACACAAAAATTCCTTGAACCCCATGTTAGAGGTGAAACCTTTTATTTTTAATAAATTGGTTTCATGGAACCATTCACATATTCAAAAGAGTATATGTGTTTCTTTGCGGTGGGTTGATTATGTGTTCAATGGGAAGAAGAAATCCATTCTAGGACTAATTATTCCAATTTTGTGTGTACATTCATAAAAGAAACTTATTTTTTAGATTTGGCATGCTATGCTTATAATTAGTGATGGTGTCATGTAATTATGCAATAAAAACTTATAAAAGGTTATAAGAAAATATTACAATATTTCAACCCCTTACAAACCCAGTTAGTAGAAGCTTTTAAAATGGAAAATTAAAAGGAAACTAAAAAACAATCACCAATTACAGGAAGAATTCACCCACACATCTTTTATGATAATCTTTAGGAATACCAAATTTCCTTTAAGACCACAATGGGCATGTCCCTGTATAGGCTAGGTTATAAAAAATCATGCCATCCACAGATTTGGACAATAAAGCCTATTGAGCTATTAAGAAACTGAATCATTACATGAATGTTGCCCAATAGGTATGATTGTTACAAATTAGTGAGCTTGATGAAGTTCAACATGCCACTAATGAAAGTTCCAAACTTTATAAGTAAATGACAATGAAATGGCATGATAGCAAGATCATGATTGGAACTTTTGGCCTGACCAACTTGTGTTACTTTACAATTCTAGTTAGCAGAACTTTTTCGGTAAGTTAAGAAAAAGATGGTATTGATCTTTTATAATCAAACAAGTATCTCCTTATGGTGTAGTGGAACTAATTAACTCTAAAGGTGAAAGTTTCAAAGTCAACAGATAACTCTTGAAGGTCTACTATGGAGACACATTCACATGTATTGCATAGATTTTTATAACAACTCACTCTTAGTTCATGAGGCCCTTTGAATATATGTCTAGATGAGGGACAATAGAGCCAAGATCTCTTGGAAACCAACCAATGATTTTCTCCTTGATTATCATGTGTTCGCTTTAGTTTAACTATGTAAGAGGATTGTGCATATTCATGTTGTCTATAGAGATTTAGAATCATGACAATCTTTGTTTCAAGAAGATATCAATTTAAAAAATGAGGAAAATTTTCACCAAATCACATTAATGCACAAACTACTTCAAAGTCATCACTACATACTCATATCCTAATGGAGTAGGAAACATACATAATGATCTCGTATGTTGTGCCAATTTTGAGCATGGCTTGCACATATCCAACTATTGACTCTTAGAACATTTGAAGTTCCAATGCATGCCCATCCTTTAAAAGTAACTACATGCACTTTTGATCTTGAATGAAACATGTTTATTGATTGATTACATGACATACTTTATTTTCCTCTTGACATGAAGCTATCCAAAAGTTAACCTAGAAATTTTGACATGGTGCAAACCGTGCACCCATGTACACATGACATGCAATAGATAGTTAAGGTCATATCTTTAGTTGAATTATGGTATACAAGAAACAACAAGGGTCCAGTGCCCTAACACAACAATGTGAGTGTTCAATGTGTTTGACATCAGCTTAAACTTGTAGTGCAGACAATGTTAAGAATGTACTTGGGGTGAGGTGGCACATGGAATTTCTAAGACTTTCCTTTTTCATTCATCTTTTTATACTCACACTATGAATCATGATTAAACACTTATATCATATTAGTACTTTGTTGCTTAATGTTTGAATTTATTATAGGCTTCTTTAATTAATTATTGTGTAGAAAATTGAAAGATTTTGTACCAATCGTATGTGGAATTTAAACAATTTTCAAAATATTCCTTGTAAAATAGACATAAGATTATATTGTTCAACTAGTTCATCATTTTACTTTGACGAGGATTCTATATCTTTTTTCTTTGCATTCCTAAGACAATGGTGAGATAAGCATACTACACTCCTAACAATGCAATTAAAATGATCTTTTAGTGTAAATATTTGTGGTGTTTCAATTGATCAAAGACATGGATTATGAAATGACAATTGCCTTTAATATGATCTTGATTTCACAAATCTTTTTTCTTGAGATAAGGAGTCAACCCTCCCCATTATCATCATTAATCAACTTATATATGGTACTTGAAACCCATCTTAGAGTCAATCCCTAACTATATCTATAAATATTGGTGACAACTATAAATTTCCCACTTAGCATGCTAGGCTAGCTTGAAAACTAGATGTGGTTGCAATGGTTAGGTGTGTTTCCAAATTTGAACAGAAGCTCTAAACCTTAGAAATACAAATAAAGAGGCAATAACATCCCACTTGGTAAACTAAACTAGTTTAAGATATCAATCTAATCTTGACATTTGTGTGCCTTGAGCTATAAAAAATTGTGCCAATGTGTTCATGGGTTGGGACCTTATGGATGTATTTTTGTAGGGTAAACCCTATATAGATGTTGACTATTTAGGATAGAGGGAGATATTGGTTGTTTATCCCATTTGAAAAGAACAACACTCTAAATAATATGATTTGTCATTCATGTTAGAAATCCATTTAACAAAGCAAATTTGAAATTGATATGAGTTCAATTACATATTGTGAAAGCATCACAATTGTCTTTGGATATCATTTTCATATTTTAATTGTTTGAATACAAGAATAATTTCAAGATTGGGGTTGTTTGGAAACATAATTCTAAATACTTCTTATTCCCAAAATTTATTGACCCAAATTTCATACTTTTTCCATATAATTATCTTATAATTTCTTAAGTAATTCAAGTAGCATTTTTTTTTGCTTGGATAAATTGACACGTTTTAATTCAAATTATATGAGATTTGGAACCAAGGTCATCCTCACAAACACAAAATAAGTTTTAGTATAGTCTCAATTACACATCGTGCATCCTCTAGTGTATGAAACACACTAACTCAAAAGCTTCCCTCATTTCATGATTTTGCAGCATGACGTGAAAGACCCTAGAAGCTACTAACAATAACAACTCTAACATGCACAACATGCACCATTGAATGCATAACATGCCCCGCATCAGTGAGAAACTTCTTGGTCATCACTCACATGCACAATGTGCCTGACCAACAACATGGAGGGCAACCTCATTAGTAACCGCTCCCCCCACAATCTCCAACTCATTGTGCATGTTCAACTATACAATTCATTGAATGGCTTTCAAGGTCAATGTGGAAACTCCCTAGGTGCACAAGGTGCAGCCTTAATTAAGTGGATAAATATAAAGAGCAGGAAGTCAGTTATTGAAGGGAATATCTCACTTGTTTCACTGCTACTTGGAGGGAAGAAAGGACAACATCAGAGGAGAATGATTTGAAAAGAATAAAACAGAAGGCATCAAGAAGCAGATTTCTCTCTCTCTATCCCTAGTGAGCTTAAAGATAAGACTTACTATAAAGGATAGATCATCTACAATGTCTATATCTCATTTATTCCGTACTTTTCTTCAATTTTCTTCTATTTACTCAAAATAAACTATTGAATTCATCATTTTCACCTTTATTGGGGCATCACCTACTAATATGGAGTAATTTCCCTTATATTTGGTGTCAAAATGACACCTACTAGTCATGTAACGAACTATAGTCTTGAATACTTAGAATTTTCTCCTTTTTATTAATTATTGTTCAATGTTTCTGAGAATCAAAGTACTAGTTTTTGTAAATTCATGGATTCATATCTTGAAATAGATAGAAATTCAATGTAGGATAAGTAGATCTTAAACTTTTATTTCTTGAGAGTGGACAAATTTTATGCATATTTAGTCTTTTGTGTGATAAATGAGGTCAATTTAGTCTTTTTGTGTGATAGAAGAAATCTAAGGGATCTTAAGTCTTGTTCTAAGTTTATTTTCTGAGAAATAAATAAATGCTAGCTATCTACTCCAATTAATCGATGGAAGTTATTAATTTGTAATATAGAGTGAGATGTGGCCATAAGGGTGAACTAATATTTTAATATGACTATTTATCATGTTATTAATAGGTGTTTAAGTAGTTGATACTCTTATTAAAATTGAGCATTGAAAGTAACTAGTGATAGCCATTGTGTAATTTTGAAATTAAATCAACCAACCATACTATTTTTATCTGATAATATGGTTAATAAGGATTGTGTCCTATTTAAATTACTTTGGCTCACTATTTTTTCCCAAATTATTATGGGTGAAGAGGAGTTACATGGATTTAATTAAGATTTATAAGCACTCCTTACTCACTTCATTTTTGCATAAATAAAATATTTAGACTTTACAAGATATGTAAGTACATAAAGGGGGTATCCCTAATAATTAGGGTGATACCATAATACATGGAAGTTCAAATAATATACTTCAAAGGGAATTTCAAAAAATTATGCGGAAATAAAGTCTTTCTCTCTTTCTATGAATTACTATCCCTTTCGTGGATTGGGGTTCCCTTAGTCAGAATGGCAGTGTACCTACTTCCATTAGGCTTCACCCTTTGCCTCCATTCCAACACCACCACCCATTCTATATGTGTCAACCGTCTAAGCATAAGCCTCATAACCCACCCAAGATTGATTTCTCGAATAAGCCTAAAGGTGATGTTACCATTGGCAGATACTAGGTGAAAATGGAGGAGGGGACCTTGTTGTCCTTGAGGCGGTTTCTAATGACATTAAGAAACACTACTTTTTGGAAGGTGATCATAGAAGTTGGACCAAGTTTGTAGAACCAATCATAGATGAAATGGATGATTGTCATTAGTTTTCCTCTATCATCCAGGGGTTGAGGAAATTGCTAAATCTACTTTAGCTAAAAGGGTGGATAGTGAGAACTTGGAAACCATGAGGGGAGATAAATGTTTTCACCATTCATAATGATCTAGTCATGGAACAAATTTCCACCGAGGTTGACTTTGATACTACTTTCAACCACAAACCCTACTTTTTTATGACCTATTTATCCTGGTCAGTAGGTGAACACTATGGGAAGACATTTGAAGAGAAACTTCCCTGACAACCTCACTAGGGTTTCTCTACTAGATGTAGAGAATCATTGGTCAACAAGGGCCATAGTTGCCATTGCTCATGCCATAGGTGAACCTAGAGAGATAGACTAGAGATTTGATGTATTTCTACTTGGTAGTGCACTATAATGTGTTGACATCTAAATGGATATAGAGCCACATCCTAATGGGTAAGGATAAGAATGAAAGCATGCATTCTCCTTAGGTTGAGATGCCAAGTCTTGAGAAGACTATCTATAAGACACATGACCTTGCCTTATGGTTGAACATTCTTGCTTATCACATTTACATGCTTAAAATCTTAATAAAATTCTAAGATGTCCTTTGATATCATGTGATAAGTTTAGGTTTTGAGTTTGGTCAAGTTTGGACAATGTTTGAGCAAGTTGTGCATATATGTGCTTATTTTGGAATTTTGTGCAATCTACCCACATCTAGGATTTTTCTTGTAGTTTTTTTCCTGATTGTTTTTCCTTATATGTTTTCATGTCATGCTTGAGCCATTTATGTTTTGGTACACCTTGTTCCACCTTGGTTTGATTGTGATGCCTAGCCATGATGAGATTAGGGTTTGCTGTCATGGATGCCCTAGCTCATGGTTGATCTTAGGTCTTGGTCCCAATGGACCATCTAGATTTGGCAGTGTCTAAGGATGAGGTCCCTAGTATTGGAGGTCTCCAAGGTCTCTTATAATCCATATAGGGTTTGAGGTCAATGATACTTGTATCTCTCTTAGTCACAGACTTTTCTAGAGTTGGCAGTCATTTGCTATTCTGACCATCTTGGTTGCTGAGAATGCTAAGTGGTCACTATTCTCTCCTTATCACCCTGGTTGATGAGTTTTCTTGGTGGGGTCTGTTTGTTTGTGTTTGGCTTAGTTGCATGTGTGATATGCTTGCATGGGCGAGATACCTTGGATACATGGCATGCTTGGTAAGACACCTCTCATTTCCTCTCTCTCACCTTGAACCCCACAAATACCTTCCTCCTTGCATGCAAACAAGCTCTTTACACACCTAGATTTCTCACCTTCATTCCTTGATGTTGGAGCTTGTCCCTCTTTGTGGTGTAAAACGAGCTCTAGTTGAAGGAGCTTGGTCGATCTACCTTGCATGTGCATCTAGGGTTCGGATCTACCCTCTCCTTGTGTTTGTGGAGCTTCCTTGCTTTGCTTCTTGGTCTTGGGAAGTGAGATCTCCATCTTTTCCTTAATTTTTCTTTCTAACATATCTTCTTCTCTTCCTTCTTGGTTGGATCCATAGCGGAGCATGACCTAATGGTTGAAGAACACTCCTTTATTGCTTCTTTGACCTAGGGTTTGCTTCTTTTTTGGTGGAGGAGCTATCTTGGTCGATAGAAGTGCTCAAGCTAGGGTTTATACCCTCTTTCCTTCGAGCTACCTTGATATTAGGAGTTTCTTCATCTTCTCTAAGGAGATTTATATAACTTTCTCCATGATTATTCCTTACTCTTAACTTACATATACATGATCTTCCGCTGAAATATTTCCAAGTAGGAAGATAGTATCTTGTACCTAGGGTTTGTGTTTATGTGGTGATACTCAAATATTGTATCTTCTTGGGTGAACCCAAAACCTTCTGCTTGAATTTTGCTTGATAATGGAAGTTTTCATAATTGCATGCTTTTGGAAAATGATGGTTTTGCTCTCTCAAATGATGGTTGCTAATTAGGGTTTTGAATTGATCTTTCTTCTTGTGATACAACTTGATTACCTTTCAGATTCTTGGAGGTAACCAACCTATTTTGGACTCTTAGTGGTTGATGAGATTTTGGTCTCTTCATGGTTTCCAAGATTTGAACCCCCTATGTTCGCTAAGATTTTGCCATCATGAGTGGCCATCAAGATTTCACGCTCATATGGTTAATGAGTTTTGAGCTTTGCAGTCGCCAAGGTTTTGGTGCTTATGTGGTCGATGGGTTTTGAACTATGTCTGGTTGCCAAGTTTTTCTCTAAGTTTGGATCTTAGGTGGCCATTAAGATTTGAACCAATGTGGTCGATGAGATTTGTGTAATCTAGATGGTTGCCAAGAATTTCTAATGTTTAGTGGTCGCCAAAATTTGGCAACCCTAGCGGTCTCCAACTATTCTGATCCTTAGTGGTCGCCAACCTCCTTGACTCATGGAGGTTGATGACTCATCTGACCTAAGTGGCCAATCAAGTTTTGACCCATATTGGTCACTATGATATTTCACCCTACTCATCTCCAAGGAAACTACCCCTAGTGTTCCCCAAGGTGTCTCTAACCTTAGTGGTCTCTATGTTTCTCGAACCTAGGTGGTCACTATGTTTCTCTAACCTAGGTGGTCGTTGTGTTTCCATGACCTGTGTGGTCCATAAAATTCCTTGACTCTATGGTCAATGGTTATGTTTGACGTTATGCTTTCATGATTAATGGAGATACTAAGAATTAGGGTTTATCTTTGATTGTTGTTTTATAACCTTAATTCACTCATCTATGGTTGAACCTAACTCTAATACAAGTACATGATGATGGTTAATCATACATATATTCTTTATGTGATTATTATTATGATGGAATACTCTCTCTCTATGTTGTTGTAAACCTAAATTGCTGTCATATGAACATCATAGTCCCTAAATACAATATCATGTTGAACTTATGTATCACTAGTATGGTGATGGTTGATGAACCTTGATGAGGCATGGAAGGATGATGTTGTTCTTGCAAGGAACAATGTGAATGGTCTTATGACCTTAGAGATGGTCTTGTTCCCTAATTGAGGTGTTCTCCTCTTCATGATGTGATAAGGATTTGCATCATGTGATGGTATGATGATGAATATGGACTCTTGTATGGAAATGAAATAGTCTTGTGTGATGATGTGATAAGCATTATGTTTCATACATTTTATATATTTTGAAGTTGCCACATACCATGTTTTTGTAGAATTCTTTTAGGGTTTGTGTGTAACTTGATTGATGCAGCCATAACTCACCTAATTGGCCTTAACTAATCAAGTGAAACCCTAATCATGTAGTGCTCTGTGTCGTAGAACCATTTCCTAAGGGAGACTCAGAGCACATACTGTTGAGTATGTGGGGTGCAAGAGATTGTGTGTCCTTTTCATCCTGATCTCAAGGTTGGGAGGATGGCTATGATCATGCCTCATCTTAAGAACAATTGGCACTTGTATATCTGTGTTGTGTTGAGGACAACGACGGTTGTACCTCGGATGATAGGGTTTTATATACCCTGGTTGCTAGTGTCATAACCTATATACCAACGAGGGACTAGGTTGTTGGAATCTTGACTTATGTGTCATTGTGGGTAGTTTTAGTGATATGTCACTACAATTGACTCGTACTGACTGAGGGGGTGAGATCTTAGGATTTCTACATCTCCTATATCTTGTACAAAACTGATTGCAACCTGATGAATCCATATTCATCATGATTTTTAGTCGCCATCGTAGGCCCAATGCGATTCATTACATTCACTTTTATCCCTAAATATTACATATTGCAATCTCACTTCTTGACTAGGGTTTCTGTGATTTAATGCAGATTGAGCAAGCCATGATGGAGACAGATCTTAAACTGGGTCCACCATCTTGTTGCAGGCCCACCTTCACTCAAGACCCTCTCCTCAACCCTAAATCCACCTTCATCAACACCCTTCATCTTCTTCACCTTCCATCAATGGTCATCACCATAACTTGCTTCACACTCCATTTCCATCTTCATCAATGTCACCCTCACTTCCAATCTCAACCATCTGATCGCATATCAACGCTTCCTCATAGTTTTGACCACTCGATCCAGACCAAACGATCCTGACCAAATGATCTTAGTCTCTCAGTTTGCATTCACATGGTTTCAACCCCTCACATTCATCCATTCGGTCTCATGCCTTCTCCCATCCACCCGATCACTGATCAACGATCCCTATCCATCCAACCATTCGATCTGGTTAACAGTTTGAACCTCCTCCTCACAGTCTTGCACCCTTCCCCTCCTCAGAGTTTCAAACTGTGTGAAGCCCTCACGATCTCAAGACCATGTGGAGCCTTCACAGTCTCAAGACCGTGAGGAACATCCAGTCCCCAGACCACAAGGATCCTCTATTTCTAAACCGCTTGCATCCCAGACCATGAAGACCTCCTCCTACCACTTCGACCTCGGATGCAGTAACATCCAACTCTGCTCGCACATCCATCTCTACACCAGCATCGTCCTCTGACGACTGCATCCCTGCTATCGTCAATGCCACTGCGTCATGATGCCATCTCCTCACAGTCTTCTTCCACCTACATACATGTTGCTCTCATCCTTCTCACCTGCAACCCTAAAAATGCCTACACCATGAGACCTGTCATCCATCTCCTTCCTCCCTCCATTCACAGCTTGCTCTCTGCCACCTGCCTAACTGGTCCTCAAGATCGATTGGAACCCATCGGTCTTCAAGACCAATTGCATCTCCAAACCACATTGACTGCGAAGAACGATGGGCGAGACCAGGAGACTGCATGACAGCAAGACTGATGGGTGTCCATTTCCCAAACTGCAAGGAAACCTAGCGATTTCCAAACTGAGAAGGAAGCCTTGTGGTCTGCAAACCATGTGGGCGTGAGAGTCCAAGACCGAGAAAGTGCTTGAGCGTAGGACCGAGAGAACATGTGAACACAAGATCATGAAGGCCCTCACAGTATCAAGATCGTGAGGAAGGAAATCGATCGTTGAACCCTAAACGGTTTCCCAAAACTGTGAAAAAGACAAATCGTGAGAGACTAAACCAGTGGATCTCTCAAACTATGAAAATTGCAGAAAGAGTCTAAACCGAGAGGGGCACTACCAAAGTGTATAATTAGGACCAGTAGGGTCCTCATTTAGGCCTCGGATCTGAGACACTGCCAGGCTGCTCCTTTGTGAGATCGACCCCTGCTCCCTCCGATCTACAAACACAACACCATCACCAGGCTGCACTTAGCATGCTCGACCCCTGGGAAAGCTCCTCCACCTCCATTTCTCCTCATCCTCCACTCCACCACCAGGCTGTTCTTGATAATCACTCGACCCCTGGTGGAGGACGATCTCCATAGCCAAACTGAGTGGCAGGCTTGCGCATCCACCCATCATCCACTCCACCTACACATCTACAACCCACTCCTCTTGCTGTGAGCAAGGAGGACGAGACGAGAAGGAAGGTGGAGAAAGAAAGACTGTCCAGTCTATTTTGGTATCCCTCACTCTTCGTCCAGATCTGCTCCGACACGGCATAGAAGACTGCTTCATCTTCACCGAGCTACAACACTCTTCTTCATCGTGCTCATGGCAGATTCTTCTTACTTTATTGTTCTTGTTATTCCTCACATTATGAGTGAGTAGTCACTCTTCACTGGGGTGTAGGGAATAGCCCCACTTCCCATGCTTATATGTCCTTTTGTTAAACATTCCATGGCATGTATATAACTTTTTATTTCGTTGTTAATCATTGATGTTTGCTTATAGATTGATCACCTGCTTGCTTTTATCTTGTTCTTTCCTATGTTGCGAGAACTTCAATATGTAGGATAGATTGTCGATTAATGTGGTTGACTGCCTGACTAGAAATAGGATGGGATTCCCTGAGGTCATAAGTGTGTGATTCGTGAGGGGATGAGCCATCTAGCCCACGGTGACACTTCTGTGTGCCTAAACATCCCTCCAGGAGGGTTGCAGCTTCAGTTGGGTATTTGTATCTTTGGAACCGTAAGTGCATGATCTGAATGGCGACAAGAAATTTGATGCCTAAGGTGATGCTTACGTGAACTTAAACATCCCTTCGGGAGGGTTCGCAATAGTTATATTTGGATAGTAAGATCTTGCCTGGATGTTTGTGTTTGAATGTGTTTGGATGTGTAGTAGTGGAGAAACTCGGGACCACCCCAGTGATCCCCATCATTAATCTAGATTCAACTTTAATTCTATTCTTACTTCCTTGCAATTAGTTTAATTAAACTCAAATCAACCTTTATTCTAAATGTTAGCCTTACTTGAACTAGACTAGACTATCAATGATTCTTAAAAACATTGTCCCTTGGGATTTGGTCCTTAACTATACTATGATAAGACCCATCCACTTGCGGGTGGTATTATTGCATAAGGTTTTGGTTAAAAACTCAGGGATTTCAACCCCGAGTGAATTTATTAGTGCGATAATAGACCACGTCAAATTTTGGCATCGTTCTCGAGGACAACGGAATCAATTAGTCAAATCTAGTTCTTTTGAGGCTAATATATGATTTTATTTTACTTTTGATACTATTGATCATTCAATTGAATTTGGTTCTACTCCGTCAATATCACTTCTGAAAGATCTTTCCATCCCAGGTACCCCCAAAAACTAGTATATGCACCACTTAAACAATCCCAAACTCTCTTCTAGCTTTGATCCTGAGATAGAAAAAACCTTTCGTCGTCATAATAGAGAGAACCAAGCAAGGATGGCTCAAGAGGAGGAAATATCCCGAAGGGTCGCTCAAACCCTTAATGCACAAAGAGAAAGGCTTATGAAAGAAGCCAGAGCTACATTTCAAGAAGAAAATGCAAGCAACACAAGCAGCAGAATTGCAGAAGGACCTTAGAGAGTTCTCAATCCCTAAAGTTGTTGACGTTCATCACCCAGTACAACCTCCTCCCATTAACGCTCCAAATTTTGAAATAAGGGCACATTGGACCACCTTGCTTCAAAATAGCCTATTCTATGGTAAATAAGGAGAAGATAGTTAAGAACACCTTCTGACGTTTATTGGTCTATGGGCTATGACAAAGCAAAATGGAGTATCTGACGATACCATCCGACTCTATCTCTTCAAGTATTCTCTTGCCGATAGAGCCATAAGTTGGTACAATTCCTTACAATGTGAACCCATCACCACTTGGGAACAACTTCAAAATGTTTTTCTAGAAAATTCTACCCTCCTTCTCTCACCTATGAAATTAGGGGTCGAATAACAATGTTCACTCAAGTCCCTGGAGAATCCCTAGCTGAAGCATGGGAAAGATACAAAGAGCTTCTACGCAAGTGTCCACACCATGGCATTCCTAAGAATCAACTCATCAAGATCTTCTATAGGGGTGTGGATGATGACATCAAGACATTCTTAGACTCCTCATCTGGAGGAAACTTCATGTGTCAAAGTTATGATAGTTCATGGAAGGTTGTCACCCTTGGAGCTGAAAATCAAGCTAATTGGGGTAGATTAGTAGACAAAGGAGTGTTGAAGGTAGCTATGGCTGAAGCTATTACTGAGTACAAGTCTATCGCTGAATCCCTCAAGCTCTTAGTTGCCAAGTAAGACCATCTTGAATCATCTCTTGCTGCCTATGGAAGAAGACGCTCACTCCCACAACAACAAGGGCAAGTCAAGTCAGCTTCACTATTCTATGAAGCATGCAAAGAAATTGATCTCTCTACCTTATCCTGCAATGTTCTCTTTAATGTTGTTTTGAGAAAAGTCAATGGACAAAAAGATAATGGCTAGATGGAAAGTCTGAATGATGTCAACACTATCTATGGCCAAGGACACTACAATCCAAGTCAGAATAGGAACCATCCCGATTTTCAATATGGAAATCCTTCAGGAGCGGTAAACTCACATCAACTTGGTTCATATACCCAACAACAAAATTTTAGAGATCAAGGAAACTTTAGAGGTAACTTCCAGAACATGAACTACACCAATTACTAGAAGAACCATCAGTTCCAAGATCCAAACCAAGTTCCTTACCAGAATCATCAACAAGGACATCAAGCCAGTCCCATCTCTCCTGGTGACATGCTATAATCCATTGAGAAGATGCTACCGTCACAGCAGACGATGATAGCTAACAAGCAAACCCACCAGAAGTCCATTGAATCTCAACTAGCTCAACTTGCAGCTAGCCTCAAGCTACCTACTGGAGCTTTAGCTAGGCAACCAGAAGACAATCTGAGGCACATGGAACAACTTAAATCTGTGAAAACTCATTCAGGCTTTATCTTACCAGAACCCATGACTCCTGTTGTCGTGACAAATGTCCAAGGTGCTGAGCATAATATACGTACCACTCAAAATGATAAGACTGACAAGGCAAGTTTTGAGGAACCTATTGTTGCTAATGCAGAAGACTCACCTGAGCCACTTGTTCCAGTGTACAAACCTCATGTGTCATTTTCAAATTGACTAAATTTTACCCAGCTCTTGGATGCCATGGCTGAGATGCCCCAATGGTTAAAGTTCTTCAAACTCCTACTCAGCCAGAAGTTCAAATCTGAAGAACATCAGACAATGAAATTGGTGAAAACCTCATCTTATTTAGTGATGGATAGGATGCCTCACAAACATAAGGATCCATGGACCTTCGAAATTAACAACTCGATAAGAGATTCCGTTAACTGACTAGGCCTAACCGATCTCAGATCTAGAATTTCTCTCATTCCTTTCAACCTATGCAACAAACTGTGCCTCACCAACTTCTTACCCACTAGAATGTCCATAGATCTTGCTGACTCTTCAATGATCAAGCCAGTTGGCATTATAGAAGATATTTCTGTAAGTCTTGGGGATCTATATGTCCCATGTGATTTTGTAGTTATAGATATCAGGGAGAATCCATGCTACCCCCTCCTTTTTGTAAGACCTTTCCTCTCAACTACTAGAGCTCTGATCGATGTTGAAGTTGGAGTGTTGACATTGAGGGTGGGAAATCAATCTTTTGATTTCTATGCATCTAAAAGTGCCAAGGAGCGCAATCAAGAAGAAGAGGCATATTTTTTTTACTGTGTTAATCAATTCACTCAGATGCAGTAGAAATTCCTCTCTTCAAAATCTAATGTTCCCTCAAAAAAGGGCCATAATGAGGAGAAGACTGAGAGTGAACTAGTTTATGTAGAGATGAGAGAAGTACCACCAACTGTGGAGGAGACACCTCTCAGCCATGTGGTTACACATATTAACCTTTCTTTAGGTGTCCATGGGCCTCCTCATATAGAAACAACTATCCTCTGGAATGCATCGGTAGCCCAACAGACTACTGTTGATTTCATCTTCCCTTCAGAATAAGATTTGGACTATAGTTTCTACCGAGAACATCCACCAGATCCATATTTGATAGACATCGGTGAACAACATTGCTATGATGAAATGATAGTGCATCAACATATGAACATTTCTTTCGAGCCTCAACAACATTACATTATCAATGAAGTCGTTCAGATCCCCTACAACTATTCTCCACCTTGGATTTAGCAACAGAGAAAAATTCAACATAACTCAAGTTGTTTCCCTATGTGTTCTGACAATGCCCGCTCTGTATGGGGAAGAATACAAGAGGCTAGAATCACATCAAAGATTAATGAATGGTTGAGAAAGAAATCACCAAGAGAATATGTCAATCCAGCTCAAGCCCCACTTAGAGCCCCACCATGGTGATAGTATCCACGTCGAGCCATCGACGTAAAACAAAGGCGCTTGTCGGGAGGCAACGTGATCAATAATTTTGTTTTTACTTTTAGTTTTGAATTAGAAAATTTCCTTAATTTTGTTTTCATTTTTTAGAAATTTTTCTCTGAACAGATATTGCATCCCAAGATTCTATCTAAAGTTCTGACTTATCTTCATTTTTTAGTTTTTCAGATAGAGGATGCACGCTGATTACAACGCAACCACATATGGTGGTCCAACCAGCATGAATTTTCCCCTCCATCTTAGATTTAGAGTTTGCTCGGGATGAGCACATTTCTAAGTTCGGAGTGGAGGGTGGGTGGTACGTACTTTACTTTCCAACCACACCTATCTGTTTTAGACTTAAGATTTCATCATTGCATTTTTTATCAAAATTTTCTAAAATTTCAAAGTAGTTTTGTATAGAAACTTGATGAAGTTTTGACGCATCCTGTTTCAATAAAAGCCATTACCTAACCAGCTAGTTTCTCCTTCAATGCTTTTGAATCATTACACCCTCCTTATTCAAAGCAAATCCTCAAGAATACCACTTTTTGAAACTAGCCTATTGATTGAAATCATCTTGTGAAGCTTATGAATCCTAACATCATGATCCTTCTTCAAAAATGGCAAGTGTCTTTCGAACTGATAGGGATCAAACATGTCGTGCTTCCTAACTGATAAGTGGAACAATAACATGGAACCCCCACCAGATCCTCACCAAGTCACTATTTGAGCAGAGTACGATAAAGAGAATGACCCGGTGCACTAAATTATAAATCAATTTGCATTCTAATCTGAACTCTCTTCTACACTTCTTCCATCACCTTCTTACCCCTCCATCCATAAAAAAGAAACAAAAATAGCCAAAATAGTGCCAAACCCTAAGTTTGGGGTGGCACACCTCCTCTCTCTATATCTACTTCTTCGATACCCCTCACTATTTAATAGGGGCGTACCACCAAGAAAAGATGCCAATGCGCACATAAAAAATGCAATCTCGAGTCGAATAGAGGAGAGATTCACACACAAAAAAATGCAATCAATGAAATTGCTACCATATAATAAATCTCGAGTTGAATAGAGGAGAGATATACAACTTCCTTCCATACCACCCTTCACTCCCATTTCCACCTAAGGAACAATGAATGCCTCTCCCTATCTTGAAAAACACCAATGTCGCATCAGGTGGATACTTGTTGTTCTGCAGGTGTCTCTGGACTCTTACGAAACTCTTAGAAATGCTTGTTGTTGGAAAAAGTGAGGAGGAAGTGATGTTGGAAAACAAACTCAGGAACGAAGATATACTAAGATGTGTTCAATGATATCAGGAAGTTGAGATCCTTAGTTATACTGAGCAGAAAGGAAAAAAGCATGATGTGAAGAGGAGGTAATCACATGATTTGAAAGTATTCATTTGGCGACTGTTTCAGATTTTATGTTACTCGAGGACAAGCAACATTTAAGTACGGGGTGTTTTGATGAATCCACATTCATCATGATTTTCAGTCACCATCGTGGGCCTAATTCGACTCATTACATTCACTTTTATCCTCTAAATATTACATATTGCAATCTTTCTTCTTGACTAGGGTTTCTATGATTTCATGCAGATTGAGCAAGACATGATGGAGATAGATCTTCAACTGGGTCCACCATCTTATCAAAGGCCCACCTTCACTCAAGACCCTCTCTTCAACCCTAAGTCCACCTTCATCAACACCCTTCATCTTCTTCACCTTCCATCAATGGTCATCACCATTACTTGCTTCACACTCCATTTCCATCTTCATCAACGTCACCCTCACTTCCAAACTCAACCATCTGATCGCATATCAACACTTCCTCATAGTTTTGACCACTCGATCCTGACCAAGCAGTCCTAACCAAATGGTCTTAGTCCTCTCAGTTTGTATTCACATGGTTTCAACCCCTCACATTCATCCATTCGGTCTCGGGCCTTCTCCCATCCACCCGATCGCTGACCAACGGTCCCTATCCATCCAACCATTCGATCAGCCTTAACAGTTTGCACCTCCTCGTCACGGTCTTGCACCCTTCCCTTCCTCACGGTTTGAAACCGTGTGAATCCCTCACGGTCTCAAGATCGTGTGGAGCCTTCAAGGTCTCAAGACCATGTGGAGCACCCAGTCCGCAGACCGCGAGGATCCTCTCCTTCCAAACTGCTTGCATCCCAGACCGTGAAGACCTCCTCCTACCGCTTTGACCTCAGATGCAGCGATGTCCTGCTTTGCTCGTGCATCCATCTCTGCACCAGCATCGGCCTCTGATGACAGCATCCCTACCGTCATCAATGCCTCCATGTCACAACGCCGTCTCCTCGCGGTCTTCTTCCACCTACATACATGTTGTTGTCATCCTTCTCTCCCGCAATCCTAAAAATGCCTACACCACGAGAATTGACATCCATCTCCTTCCTCACTCCATTCACAGCTTTCTCTCTGCCACCTGCATAACCGGTCCTCAAGACCGATTGGAACCCATCGGTCTTCAAGACCATTTGCATCTCCGAACTGAATGAACTGCAAAGAACGTTGGGCGAGACTGCACGACTGCATGACAGCAAGACTGTTGGGTGTCCGTTTCCTAAACCGCAAGGAAATCTAGTGGTTTCCAAACTGAGAAGGAAGCCTCATGGTCTACAAACCGTGTGGGTGTGAGAGTCCAAGACTAAGAAAGTGCTTGAGAGCAGCACCGAGAGAACGTGTGAACACAAGATCATGAAGGCCCTCACGGTCTCAAGACCGCGAGGAAGGCAATCGATCGTGGAACCCTAAATGATTTCCCAAAACTGTGAAGAAGCCAAACTGTGAGAGACTAAACCGGTGGATCTCTCAAACTGTGAAAATTGCAAAAAGAGTCCAAACCGAGAGGGGCACTACCAAAGTCTATAAATAGGACCACCAGGGTCCTCATTCAGGCATCAGATCTGGGATATCGCCATGCTACTCTTTTACGAGCTCAACCCCTGCTCCCTCCAATCTACAACCACAACACCATCACCAGGATGCACCTTGCGTGCTCGACCCCTAGGAAAGCTCCTCGACCTCCATTTCTCCACGATCTCCACAGCCAAGCTGAGTGGCAGGCTTGTGCATCCACCCATCATCAACTCTACCTACGTATCCACAACCTGCTCCTACTACAAGCAAGGAGGAAGAGACAAGAAGGAATGTGGAGAGAGAAAGACTACCCCGTCTGTCTTGGTGTCCCTCACTCCTCATCCAAATCTGCTCCGATATGACATAGAAGACTGCTTCATCTTCACTGAGCTGCGACACTCTTCTTCATTGTACTCATGGCAGATTCTTCTTACTTTATTGTTCTTGTTGTTCCTCACATCATGAGTGAGTAGTCACTCTTCGCTGGGGTGCAGTGACTAGCCCCGTTGCCCATGCTTATATGTCCTTTTGTTAAACATTCCATGGTATGTATATAACTTGTCATTTTGTTGTTAATCATCGATGTTTTCTTATAGATTGATCACCTACTTGCTTTTATGTTGTTCTTTCCTATGTTGTGAGAACTTCAATATGTAGGATAGAATGTTGATTAATGTGGTTGATTCCCTGACTAGAAATAGGATGGGATTTCCTGAGGTCATAAGTGTGTGATCTGTGAGGGGACGAGCCATCTAGCCCACGGTGACGCTTCTGTGTGCCTAAACATCCCTCCGGGAGGGCCACAGCTTCAGTTGGATATCTGTATCTTTGAAACCATAAGTGCATGATCTGGATGGCGATGAGAAATCTGATGCCTAAGGTGATGCTTACGCGAACCTAAACATCCCTTCGGGAGGGTTCACAACAGTTCTATTTGGATAGTTAGATCTTACCGGGATGTTTGTGTTTGGATGTGTTTGCATGTGTAGCGGTGGTGAAACTTGGGACTACCCCACTGATCCCCATCATTAATCTAGATTCAACTTTAATTATGTTCGTACTTGCTTGCAATTAGTTTAATTAAACTCCAATCAACCTTTGTTCTAAATATTAGCCTTACTTGAACTAGACTAGACTAGCAATGATTCTTAAAAATGATGTCCCTTAGGATTTGATCCTTAACTATACTGCGATAAGACCCGTCCGCTTGCGGGTGGCATTATTGCACAAGGTTTTAGTTAAAAACTCAGGGATTTGTACCCCGAGTGAATTTGTTAGTGCAATAATAGACCACATCACAACCAACTAGTGGTCTGTTGGAATTTGATTGGTAGGCCGCAAACTACCCACGACTTAATAAAAGACATAATCCAGCCATGTAGCATATCTTCTTAGAGTTAAACACGATTCACATTGGTTGATAACCCTTGTCTTGTTTCTTATATTGCTTAGTGTTTTATAATGCGGTAAGAGAAATTAATTATTTAGTAGATGATAGTCTTACTTGTTTCTTCATATACTTTCTAGTCATACTTGTTTCTATGCCTATCTGTTTAAATAGCTTAGTGTGTTTGATAAGCTCAATCTACTTAACCTGATTAATTAATTTAAGCATTTAATCTATTTAGTAATAATGTTACCTACTGTAATCAATAACTATTATTGAGAGTTATATCTCTCGTTGGGATGTTAGTCTCACCTTATGGGTCACCACATCCTTTTAGGTAGTTGTTAGGGATGTTGTCAGGATCGTGGTGGTGAGGAAGAGCATCCTGAAGAGTAGTAGAAGCAAAGGGGTTGGATAGTAGTTAGTGTGTCCTAGAGTTGTCCCTGTACTCTCAAGTTTGGGCAGGGGATGTTTTGTAGATGATATGTACATCGACTCGAGCTTTTGGCAGTGTGTCGATGTTTGTATATGCCATGTATATGTGGAACAATATCTTTTTTATACATGTTGTGGTCGAGTTCACTAGACATACATGTAAATAAATACCTGAGATAATACGTGTTATTATGCAAGTTGTTGGAACCTATGTAAATGTTTTTGAACATAATACTAATGTTTAATCAGTTTTAATTTATCCTCTATTATGATGTATGGATAATTCACATTTGATTGTGTGTTTTGTTTTGGGTAATCTTGTTTAGCATAACGAGGTGTCTTAGTTTAGGTTGGCATCAGATCTTTAAGTTCTATGATTCTATAGGGACACATGACTTAGGTTGTGTCTATTCTTATGTTATCCAACATATTTGATCATAGCTTATGCTTGTGCAATATTTGTTTGGAAAATGTGAAGAGCATGCGGAAAGTAGCTTCGTTGCTCTAAGAGGTGGTGGTAGGAGGCAAACACATGATGATAAAGTGCATAATATGGGGCCAGAATAGTCTGTGATGCATCAGTTTGACCCTACAACAATGGCAAATCCTTCCTTACAGTCTATGTTTGGACAACTCACAGCGACAATTACACATTTAAAGGATAGGGCACCTGTACCTCAGGCTAGGGAAGATGTCCCTAATGCGGAATCTCAGAGTTCTTAGAAGACATTCAAGGGGTTCAGACATGTGGGGGTGATTGAGTACTCATGATAGCAGACTTGACACAAATATGTGGCTAACTGATCTTGAGAAACTGTTCAAGACCCTTAATATTCTGGAAGAGGACAAGGTGAAGCAAGTTGTTTATCTGTTGAAGGCTAGTGCCACTGGTGGACCATAGAGGAGGAGAAGAGACCATGAGTTGTGATAGGTTGGGAAGCATTTTAGTGAGTGTTCATGAGATAATTCTTCCTTGAGACGTACCTAGATGAGAAAATGGCTCAGTTTGAGAAGTTACAACAAGGTTAGATGTCCATCAACGAGTATGAGGCTAAGTTTATGGAGGTTTTAAAGTTTTGTCCTCATATGGCAGCGATAGAGAAGGAGAGTATCTAGACCTTTGAGAAGGGTCTAAGCACATAGTTGACGATGACAACGTCTACTTTTGGAGAACACAGAGAGGTTCTCTACCTTTGTGGAGTCAGTGTTGAGGATTGAGAGGTGATCAATAGTTGTAAGCTACTTGTTTGTAGTAGATCTGATAGCCTTTTGCTAGAAACCCCTTTAGCTGGTTCTATCAAGTTGTGGGAGGTGTGTCCATCTTGCATTCTTTATTTCCCAGGACATAACATTCAAGTGGATTTTATGCCACTTGATATGCATGGATTGATGTGATCCTATGGATGGATTCCTTAGAGAAGTATAATGTTGTTTTGGACTATAGTTCCAAGGTGGAGACTTCCATGATGGATATGTTTCCTGGATCTTCCAAGGAGATAGGAAGATTGTTCCTACATGTTTGGTGTTAGATATGACAGTGGAGAAGATGATGAGATAGGAGTGTGAGGCTTTGTTGACACATGTTGTGGATACCAAGGCGAGAGGTCCTTGTATTCATGAGGTGGCTATAGTGTTTGAGTTTGAGGATATCTATCCTAAAGAGTTTCCCGGCGTTCTCCCTCCTAGAGAGATTGATTTTGAGATCTATCTTGTTCCTAGAACAAAGCCCATAGCCCAGTCACCTTACAAGATGGCACCAGCAAAGGTGCATGAATTGAAGAAACGGTTGAATGAGTTGTTGGAGAAGGGTTTAACTAGACTAAGAACTTTCCCTTGGGGTGCTTCTATGTTGTTTGTAAGTAAGAGGGATGGTTCCATGAGGTTGTGCACGGACTATCGATAGTTGAACAAGGTTACCATAAAAAAAGTATATGTTACCAAGGATAGATGATCTATTCGACCAGTTGAGAGGTGCTACCATGTTCTCAAAGATAGATCTGCGGTCAAGATATCACCAGTTGAGGATCAAGGTGGATGGCATACCTAAGACAACTTTTAGTACTAGGTATGGTCACTTTGAGTTCATGGTTTTGTTGTTTGGGTTGACCAACACACCATCAACTTTCATGGACTTGATGAACAAGGTGTTAGATTATATCTGGATTAGTTTGTGGTTGTGTTCATAGATGATATCTTGACATACTCCAAGAACAGACAACAACATGAGCAGCATCTTCGCCAGGATTGACATTGTTGAGGGAGCACCACTTGTATGCCAAGTTTAGCATGTGTGAGTTTTGGTTGATGGAGGTGTCTTTTATTGATCACATCATATCCGCTAAGGGTGTTTGTATAGACTTAAAGAAGGTACAATCAGTGGTGGAGTGGGAGCAGCCCAAGACACTAACAGAGGTACAAAGTTTCCTAGGTTTGGCAGGCTACTACAAGACATTCATTTAAGCATTTCAGTGTTGTAATGTTACCCCTAACCAAGTTGACCAGGAAAGGTGTTCCTTTTGTCTGGGATGAAAAGTGTCAACATTCTTTCCAGTTACTGAAGGAGAATCTGACTAGTGAACTAGTGTTAGTTCTGCCAGAGAAAGGGAATGATTGCATCATCTTCTATGATTCTTAGAAGCATGGCTTGGTATGTGTGTTGATGCAGGACAACAACATGATTTCCTATGCTTCATGATATCTTAAGAAATACGAGGAGAACAACCTGACACATGATTTGGAGCTAGCAGCAGTGGTCCATTCCTTGAAGATTTGGAGGAACTACATGTATGGGAGAAGTGTCAAATCTTCATCAACCACAAGAACCTTCAGTATATCTTCTCAAAGTAGGAGATGAACATGTGCAGAGGAGATGGATGGACTTGATCAAGGACTATGATTGCACAATAGACTATAATATAGGGAACACAAATGTGGTGGCTAATGCATTGAGAAGGATGTCATGTTTTTCATCATATGTAGACAAGACACAATTACATTCTATGGTGTGTCACAAGTGGGACATGTTAGTGTGGCTTTGCCAGATAAATGTATAGTTGGAAGTATCTCTATTGGCAGGGTTGTTAGCACAGTTGTAGGTGCAGCCTACCTTGATATAGAAGATCAGAGATGCATGAAGGGTGACACCATGATAAAAAATATCAAGTCAGAGTTTAGTAGCAAGAAGTATGATGTCTTTCATGAGTTAGAGGATGGGATGGTTTTCTTTCACAATAGGTCAGTGGTTCCAAATGTTGAGGACATAAGGAAGATGGTACTTTAGGAGGCTCATTCCTCAATGTACGTCATGCATCTTGTAAGTACCAAGATGTAACACAATATGAAGGATTTTTATTGGTGTCTAGGTCTAAAACTTGATGTGGAAAAGTTCGTTGCTAAGTGTCCAGTTTGTCAACAGGTTAAAGTAGAGCATTAGAATCCTACAGGGACACTAAAACCTTTATTGATACCATAGTGGAAGTGGGATCATATCACCATAGACTTTACGGTTGGTCTTCCTATTACAGTCAAAGGTCATGATTTCATATGGGTGATAGTTGACATGTTGACTAAGTCAGCTCACTTCTAGCCAATAAAGATGACATACACAGTAGAGAATTTAGCACATATATATATATATATATATATATATATATATATTTATGAGATAGTTTGTCTGCATGGTAGTCCAGTGACCATAGTATGTGACAGAGTTCCACAATTTATGAGTGATTTTTGGGAACATCTTCATGCACCTATGGGGACACAGTTGAGGTTCAGTACAACTTTCTATCCACGGACAAATGGCTAGTGTGAGAGGACCATTCAAATTTTGGAGGATCTTTTGAGGGCATGTGTTGTGAAATTTCTTGAAAGTTGGGATGTGCAATTGAGTTTGATAAAGCTCTCGAACAAAAAAAGTTATCATAGGAGTATAGACATGGCACCATATCAAGCATTGTATGGGAGACTTTCTCAATCACCTCTTTGTTGGTATGAGATGGGTGAGTATCAACTTTTGGCTCTTGAGTTAGTATAGCAGACTATAGACAAGATGATATAATAGCATTTGAAGGCATCCCAGGATAGACATAGGTGTTATGTTGATAATCACCACAGATCATTGGAGTTCCAAGTTGGAAATCAGGTATATATTAAGGTCTCACCTTGGAAGGGTTTGTTGAGGTTTGGTAAGAAGGGTAAGTTGGCCCCGAGATATATGGGACCATACCCTATCTTGGCACGTGTTGGAACAGTGAAGTAGAATCTCGATTTACCGCCAGAGTTGCACATGTTGCATAATGTCTTCCATGTCTCCATGTTGAGGAAGTGTCACCCTGATATAGAGCAGACTTTGTAGCCAATGGAGGTTGAGTTGGAGGAGGATGTTTTGTATGTTGAGGGTCATGTATTGATCATGGATAGGAGAGTGAAAATTTTGAAGAAGAAGGACATATCCTTAGTGAAGGTGTTGTGGAACCATCAAGATGTTGAGGAGTCCATGTGGAAGTTAGATGATGAGATGCATAGGAAGTACATGTCCTTGTTTGCGTAGGATTTCAGGGATGAAATCCTTATTAGGGTTTTATGGTTGTAAGACCCCTAACCTTTCCTTATGGTTTATCATGCTTTCTTATCATAATTACATGCTTAAAACCTTGATCTAACCCTAATATGTGCCTTGATGTCATGTTACAAGCTTAAGTTTCAAGTTTAGTCTAGTTTGGACACTATTTGAGCAAGTTGTGCATATATGTGCTTGTATTGGACTTTTGTGCAATTTACCCATGTCTAAGGTTTTTCTTGTAATGTGTCACCTTCTTTTTGGGTTTTATATGTTTTCATATAATGCTTTATATAATTGTGTTCTGGGGCGCCTTGTTCCACCTTGGTTTGATGGTGATACCTAGCCATGATGAGATTAGGGTTTGCTCTCATGTATGCCCATGGTTGAGCTTAGGTGTTGGACCCGATGGACCACCTTCATCTAGTGGTCTCCAAGTATGAGGTACCTATTGTTTGCGATCTCCCAGGTATCTTGTGGACCATCTAGGGTTGGTGGTCGACGATATTTGCATCTCTCTTGGTCACCAACGTTTCTAGAGTTGGCAGTCATTTTCTTTTCTGATCATCTTGGTCACTGTGAATGCTAAGTGGTCGCTATGTTTTCATGCTCACCCTGTTCAATGAGTCCTCTTGGTGGGGTCTCCTGGTTTATGTTTGGCTTAGTTGTGTGTTTGAGATGCTTTCATGGAAGAGATACCTTGGATACATGGCATTCTTGGAAAGTCACCTATCCTTTCCTCTCTCTCACCTTGAACACTACATATACCTCCCTCCTTGCGTGCAAACAAGCCCTTTACATCCCTAGATTTATCGCCTTCCTTCCTTGTTGTTATTTATCTTCCCCCTTTGTGTGGTGAATAATGAACTCAAGTTTGAGGAGCTTGATTGATCTACCTTGCATGTGCATATAGGGTTCGAATTTGCCCTCTCCTTGTGTTTGTATAGCTTCCTTACATTGCTTCTTGGACTTGGTAAGTGAGAATGCCCTCTTTTCCTTCATTTTTCTTGCTTTCCTATCTTTTTCTCTTCCTTATTGGTCTAATCCATTGTGGAGCATGAGCTAGTGGTTGAAGAACACTCCTTTCTTTCTTCTTTGACCTAGGGTTTTCTTCCTTTATTGTGGAGGAGCTAGCTTGGTCCAGAGGAGTTTTAAAGAAAGGGTTTCTACCCTATTTCCTCTGATCTTACTTGTGAGTTATATAACTTTCTCCATGATTATTTCTTAGTCTTACCTTGTATTTGCATGATCTTTCCTTAAAATGTTGTTCTAAGTAGGAAGATAATATCTTTTACGTAGGGTTTGTGTTTATTTGGTGATTCTTGAATATTGTATCTTCTTGGGTGAACCCCAAACCTAGTGCACAAATCTTACTTGCCAATGGATTTTTTTGTAATTTCATATTTGTGTAGAATGATGGTTTTTCTCTCTCAAATGATGGTTTCTAATTAGGGTTTTGAACTAATCTTTCTCCTTGTAATACAACTTGATGGCCTTTTAGATTCTTGGTGGTAACCAACCAGTTTTGGACTCATAGTAGTTGATGATATTTTGGTATATTAATGGTTACCAAGATTTGTACCCCCAATGGTCATTAAGATTTTGACAACATGAGTGGTTGGCAAGATTTCACCCTCATATGGTCGATTATTTTTGAGCTATAGTGGTTGCCAAGTTTTTTGAACTCTAATTGGTCACTAAGGTTTTGGTCCTTGTATGGTTTATAGGTTTTGAACTATGTTTGGTCACCAAGTTTTTTCTCTAGGTTTGGTCGCCAAGGTTTTGATCTTAGGTGGACACTAAGATTTGAGCCTATGTGGTCGATGAGTTTTGTGTAATCTTGATGGTACCCAAGAAATTCTGATCTTTAGTGGTCGCCAAATTTTGGTAACCCTAGTGGTCACCAACTTTTCTGATCCTTAGTGGTCTCCAACCTTATTGACTCTTGGTGATCAATGACTCAACAGACTTTAGTGGTCAATGAAGTTTTGATCCATGTTTGTCACTATGATCTTGAACCCTAGTGGTCTCTAAGGCACCTAACCCTAGCGGTCGCCAAGGTGTCTCTAACCTAGGTGGTTGCTATGTTTCTCTAACCTAGGTGGTCACTATGTTTCTCTGACCTAGATGGTTGATGAAATTCCCTGATTTTATGGTCAATGGTTATGTTTGACCTTATGCTTTCATCATTAATGGAGATACTAAGAACTAGGGCTTATCTTTGATTGTTGTTTTGTAATCCTAATTCACTCATCTTGGTTGAACCTAATCCTAATACCTTTAGGTGATGATGGTTAATCATACATAGATTCTTTATGTGATTAGTATGATGATTGAATACTCTCTCTATGTTGTTGTAACCCTAAATTTGAATCATATGAACATTATAGTCCCTATATGCAATATCATATTGAACTTATGTTATTTGTTTGGTAATGGTTGATGATCCTTGATGAGGCATGGAAGGATAATGATGTTCTTGCAGAGAAAAATGTGAATAGTCTTATGACCTTGGACATGGTCTTTTGACCTGATTGAGGTGTTATCCTCTTCATGATGTGATAAGGATTTTCATCTTGTGATGGTATGATGATAACTATGTACTCATGTATGACAATGAAATACTCCCATGTAATGATGTAATAATCATTATATTTCATACATTTCATATCTTTTGAAGTTGCAACATACCATGATTTTGTAGAATTATTTTAGGGTTTGTCTGTAACTTGATTAATGCAACCTTAACTCACCTAATTGGGGATTAACTAATCAAGTGAAACCCTAACAATGTAGTAACCTGTTCCATAGAACCATTCAGTGTTAGGATTTTTGGATAGGGAAATGAGTGTTCTTAAGGGAGACAAGGAGTGCATACTGTTAAGAATGCAAGGTGCAAGAGACTTTGTGTCCTTGTCATCTTGATGTCTAGGTTTGCAGGATGGATGTGGTCATACCTCAATTTAAGCACATTTGATACTTGTATATCTATAATGTGTTGAGGAAAATTGTGGTTGTACCTCAGATGATAGGGTCTTATATACCCTGGTTGCTAGTGTCGTGACCTATATATCAACAACATACTAGGTTGTTTGTAGCTTGACTTATATGTCATTGCAGGTAGTTTGACTAACATGTCACTATAGTTGACTCCTACTGGTCGAGGGGTGAGATCTTAGGATTTATGGCTCTCCTACATCTTATACAGAACTGATTGCGACCAAGTAGTGGTCAGTTAAAATTTGAGTGGTATACCACAAACTCCTCAGGTCTTCATAAAATACATAATCCATTCATGTAGTATATCTGCTTAGGGTTAAACATGATTCACATTGGTTGATAACCCTTGCCTTGTTTCTTATATTTCTTAGTGTTTTATAATGCAGTAAGAGAAATTATTTATTTAGTAGATGATAGTCTTACATGTTCCTTCATATACTTGCTAGTCTTGCATGTTTCTATGCCTATCTATTTAGTAGTTTAGTGTGTTTAATATGATCAATATGCTTAACCTACTTAATTAGTTTAACCTACTTAATCTGTTTAGTAATATTGTTGCTTGTTGTAATAAAAAATCATTGTTGAGAGTTATATCTGTCGTTTGGACGTTAGTCTCACCTCATTGGTAACCACATCTTTTTAGGTGGTTGTCAGCGACTTTGTTAGATTCGTGGTGGTGAGGAAGAGCATCCTGAAGATTAGTAGAAGAAAAGGGTTGGCTAGTAGTTAGAGTGTCTTGGGTTTTAGGAGAGACAGAGAAGGCAGCGGAAACAAAAAAATTTTCTCCCCCAACCCATACCGAGGAAACGCGTCAACGTCTATATAATAGGAAAGGATGGTTTGTGGAATCATACCTTGTCCCGAGGCTTGCTCGGCGACAATACCTCGCGCAATGCGCGGTCTTCAACTCCAGACTTTGACGGTGTCTGTGCAGCTCCTGGTCGCACCGGGACTGACAACTCCTACTCGAACCGGACTGTCGGATGACAGTTGTCCTCCTAAGCGGCAGTGTCCTCCCGCCTCTGTAGTAGTCCACACGAACCACCTGGAACTCCACTCTCCTTGTCCCACAAGGAATTGGAAGGAGTCGCACTCTCCTGTTGATGTACTAGTCGCCAACACGCTCTCCTGCCTCCTGTTGCAACTGCAGATGTCCTTCCCTTGCTGCACCTCCCTTTTGCGGGAAGCACTTGCTCAGGCTCTCTCACGGTTACCAAAACCAGAGAGAACGACAACTTGCAGAGCAACTGGTTGCACTGAGCTGTACTTTGAGAAGCCCCCAATACCCCTATATATATAGGAGAGTCATGGGACAGGGTTCTCCATCCCGGGCAATGCGGGACTAAAGCAGGAGTAGAAGGGTTCGAGAATTTTCCAAAAAAAGCAACCGGTTCGCAACTTGAACTGATCGGTTCACAACTGAACCGATCGGTTTGGCCATTGAGCCGGTCGATTGGACCTGAGCCGATCGTTTGGGGCACTCCAACTGATCGGTTGGTGCCCTGAACCGATCGGTTCATGGTCCTAATCCGGATCAAAAAGACTTTCCTTGTTTCTTTCCCAATTGGTATCGAATACCAATGTTATTCCCAATCGAATTGGGCAATTTGAAACCAAAGGAAAATCCTTGCCGACATGACTTTCCCAACTGGTCCGTTGCACCAGTTGAGCCGATCGGTTCAACCCTTGAACCGGTCATTTCAACCTGGGCATGAGCCGATCGGCCTGGACACTCCAGCTGACCGTTTCAGCAACCTCATCCGACCGGTTCATCACATGAGCTGATCGGTTGGGAGCACAGGTTGGGCAAAATCAGTCAAATGTGATTTCAATCAATCCGATATTCCAATCAATGCGTCCAACACCTTGAACCATACGATATTGAGCTATCGACTGATTGAGTGTTTAATTGAACTACTAAACTCCTTTAGTAATCAATCTAAACATTGCTTTGTGGACAAAACTCCTTTTCCAGGTTAAATCCTATGTGTGTGACCCTGCAGGTCCATTTCACGTTGGCAGTGAAAGTCCATAACACTTATGACTTCACAAGCAAAGAGCGGTGCCTAGTCACACATCAGTGCTACCCAAGTGAAAGTAGAAAGTTGGAGAACAACTTTCATCCTACAATCTGTGAATGGTGTTACAGCGAATGTATAATTCCTTTGTCACTGATATCCCGAATGAACTCGAGGCATGGAATAGTCATCCTGTCAACGTTCATTCACTTCCTTGATCTCAGAGTAGACTGGAAGAGATATGTATGACATCAATATCATATACTGATTCACACATGCGTGTACGCCTTTCTCAATCCTACTCATCAAGTGGCCATGGATATCAAACTCCCTCAGGAGGGACAAATCCCATATCTATCACTCGCCCCTCAAAAGCCCCATGTGTCAAAGCCACCCAATCATCACCTTTATAACAACCCATGTTTCAGGACTGCGTTTGATGATGTCAAAGTGTGCCCAACGACATGTGTTGAGTGCAGTGATTTCAGTTCTAAGAATCACACTCACCACCATCACTGTGAGTACTGACTGTGACTACCATCTCATGGTTCCATGTGTCAAACTCACGGTGGGTCTGTCTGGTACCTTGTTCTCTAACAAGTACCTCTGTGTTTGGTTTGATATCTCTATATCATGACTAATGAGATTCTGTCATCAACCAACACCACAATCTAGTCTTGTGTGTCATTGCTGTCTATCTACCTTCCACAATGACATCCGACTAGGGACACAACAAGAATGTACAAACTCTTAGCATCTGTATGATCTCATCGTTCAGGTCCTCAACCTGAAAGCATACGTCATTGAGTACTGTCATTCTCTAGACATTCAATCTGTTCTATCAGTATCTCATATGACTGAACCAGAGAGAATTGTAAGCTCGCCTTTGATGTTTATCAAATCAATCTTAATGTATCCCACCAATCATCCCATGATTGGCTCTCAGGGCATACATACCAACAGACTCCCACTTGCACTGCGAGCCAATCACCCATGAATCATATTCATAGTGATCTTCAAACATGTCCCACATGTTACTGTGCTCTAGTGCCAACATAGTGAGTAATGACAACACCTTGCCAAAGTCTGTACAAATTGCATGTCTCGCATCTCTTCGCTGTACGTCACACGTATGAGATGGAGTTGCCGTAATATGCGATCTAGCATTCCATTTGCTAACCTTTATCCACATTGCATGATCAAGGATTCCAGACTTGTCATCAATGAGTGGAATATAAGTTCATCTCATGAACTTTCAGATCCATATAGTATCCACTGTTGTTCACTAACACATAGATACTCGACATTTCCCCCTTTTAAATGGCTTTATTGGAACATTTCCAATTATCAACAAACTTTCACTTTTATACATCTTATGTATATATATTGCGATTAATTTTCTGTCCTTTTGGAAGTTCGCATCAATGTAACTCTTTACATCGAACTCTTCCTTATCTCCATAGAACTAGTACTTCACAAGCACTTATCAAGTTCTCATGGTATTCCAGTAACCCTTACTGGAAGTAGACAGACATCCACTCGTCATGTCCTACATACGAGTTATCAGGATGAGCACATCATATTGCCATGTCCCACATACAAGATGATGAATGCATTTTATTCTTGCCATGTCATACATGCAAGATAATGGGATGATTACATACATGATAGATCCATATCTATTCTTAGTGTTCCCATTCTTCATAAGAATTGGACACTTGGCCTTGGGATACTAACTCCATGTAACATGGACAAGTTTTCTCCCACTGAATCTGTGCATACTGAACACTTCAGTACAGATTGCCAATGTATGCTCTCTCTTTCCAGGTCAAGATATTTTTTAGAACTATCTCTATAGATCTCTATTCCTATCACATAGGAAACATCTCTATCTTCCTTAAAGATAATTTCCACATTCAGATTTCCAATCTAGAACATTTCCATTTCACATCAATATGTGGAATGTGAATAGGCTCCACTAAATCACAGATCCCTTCTTTATCTTTGATATATCAGTCAAACCCTTTGACTATATCATCAAAGTAAAGATCCAATTTTGAGTTGCTTGTACTCAATCAATCACATTGATTAGTCCATTGTAACTTATAGACTTCATTTGCATTAGTGGATTCATAAACCTTATAGGCTGTGTCACGTACACATCCTGTTTTTATTCCTCATAGGAATGCGGTTTTAGTATCCATATGCCAAAAGTCTTAGTCATTAAGTTGCAATCAACAAGCATCATCCCTGTCAAAATGTTATCTATGTGTCTTAACACTTAAGACTTATTTGCACTTATGGATATGATCCAATGAGTGCTACCATCAAGGTCATACCTTATGGTTCACATGGAAGTCATTTAGGATGTAATGGTTTCATAAACCATAACTCAAGATTCAGTTCCTCATATTCATCTTGATAGTTGACTCATCACATGAACAACTCATCACATAGATAATTGAGGTGTATCTGTTAAAGATATAAGAAATCACAACCCTTGTGATTCTTAATTTCTTTTATTTGTGTGGGGTACTCTTTTATTAAGAAGAATTCAGTTATTTGATAATCATTCTCTAACTCCTTAGAGTATGATTCCTTCTTGATTCAGACATTACCATGCCTTAATCATGAGTTCACTATGATACACTATCATAATCACTCATAAGGATCTCAAACATTTGGTCCAAGTATTTCATTCCTTGATCTCATCAGGAATTAATACTTTACCAAATTTGTACTTCATTCATGATAATCTTGAACATTTCAAGATATTCATATTGGTATTTCTCTAAACACCATTTGAAGTATTAGCATTTATTCCAATAGGTATGTAAATACATCACATGTATTATACCTAATAGGATAATCACTCTCCCACTACATTAGTGAAGATTGATTAATCATGTCCAAGATATTCATGTCTCTTACTGGTTCTATAACCAAAAGAGTCTATATTTATCCATCACATGGAAACTAGAAATGAATTTCTCATGATTAATGCTAATTAAATTGTTTGAGTTATCTATAACTTTTAGGTATCATCTTATCTTATGCATATCAAATATCACAAGATAAATAAGGCATTGCCACAAAGATCACATCTTTATAATTTGAAACATCTCTTTATTAATTGCCATCATTGTCATACAATATGCAAAAATAAAGTGTTTCTATCTATTGGCAAGTATGAAATAACAGTTCATAACTGTATTACATGCCTTATTGGCTGAAAATAAACTAAAGTATTCCTATCTATAAAGGCAACACTTGCCCCAAGTAAGAATGCTTTACACTTTACATCTTGATATCATATATCTCAAAAAGTGTTACAAGTTTATTTACACCACACCTTCAAGTAGAGGCTTCAATCGCCTCCTTCTTCTTTTGTTCTTTCAGGTAGAGAGGACAATTCCTTTTCCAATGTCCTGGCTTTTGACAATGGTGGCAATTTCCTTTCTTGGTCACGCCTCCCTTGGCCTTGAGAGCTGAAGATGGCTTGGACTCCTGGCTAGCTTCAGAACCTTTCTTAGCTTTGCCCTTGCCCTTGCGCTTGGACTTGCCTTTCTTGCTCGTGATCACCATCACGGACTTAGGCTTGTCCTTCTTCATCTGTAACTCGGCTGTCCTCAACATGCCCAACAACTCTGACAGTGGCCTATCAAAGTTGTTCATGTTGTATTTCATCACAAACTGACTGTAAGATTCTGGCAACGATTGCAGTATCACATCAGTAGCCAACTCTTGGCTCAGTGGAAATCCCAGTCTCTGCAGGTTCTCCACATACCCAATCATCTTGAGTGTGTGAGGACCAACTGGATCTCCTTCTGTCATGACGCACTTGAACAGCGCCCTAGAAACATTGTACCTCTCTTGCCGTGCCTGATCTTCATACATGTTCCTGAGATGCATAATCATCTCTATGACACCCATGTTCTCATGTTGCCTCTGCAACTCATGGTTCATTGAACATAGCATCAAGCACTTTGCATCAATGGCATCATCAGAATGCTTTTTGTAAGCATCCCTTTCTGCCTTTGGTGCATTAGGAGCGGGTTCCTCTGGAATTGGAGTATCCAGGACATAGAGCTTGCGCTCTTGAGTGAGAACAATTCTCAATGTCTGATACCAGTCGTGGAAGTTTGTTCCATTTAGCTTGTCCTTGTCAAGGACCGATCGCAAAGAAAAGTTGTTGTTGTTTGTTGCCATTTGAACTACAAAAGGAAAATATGCAATTTTAGTCCAAAACTCATTTTTTGACTTATTTGATTGATTTGAAAGTTTGACGATATAATTAGGCCTTTAATTAATTATCGCTCCCACTATTTTACTTCAAATTGATAGCCCTCACCATCAATTCAGAAGATTGCAGTGTACAACCTTCTCGTGGGCAAGATCCTGAAATCCTCTAAGCCGTGGACCAGCTAGGGCTGTCACCCACAACATAGATCTCTCAGGTAGGCAACTTTTGCCAATTGCATCATATGCAACTCTTGATAAGATGTCATATACAACTCTTTGCAATGATCATCTCCATGCCTCAAGGTACTAGATCCCATCTAGATCACCTTGTTAAGTCTGACCCAAAGCAAACATGATGAACATGCACCCTGCTAGGGCAGACCCACACATTCATCCTTCACGCATCCACGAGGTAGACGGTGCACCACGCTAGGGCGTGCCCACACTTGGTCGAACAAGTTTTTCACGTGTGTCTCATTTGGAAGGCATCTAAAACTTAATATTTTAATGAGGGATTTGGTTTTATATACATATACATATCCAATCACCACAATACATAGTATGTATCATATACATGCTATATCCCACAGAAAACATGCACAAACGATAAAAAGCGATGATTATGGCCATCCTAATGTGATTCCTCGAGCCAAGAGGAATCACGGTCATCTAGGTCTACATCACATGCAACCTGTACAAGATGAACTCTGTGCCTTGCCTTCCGAGTTGATCAACTCATCACATGAATGATCTGTACTCTCCAGCCGGTCGTCTGGGTGCCACCAGCCGATCGGTTGGCTCCTCCAACCGATCGGTTTGCCTGGTCGTCGTGCATCTCGTCATGTCCGCCATCCGCTCGTCTCGCTCCTCGAACCGGTCATCAACCGATCGGTTCACTCCTTGAACCGACCGTCTGGAAGGTCAACCGATCGGTTCACTCCTTGAACCGATCGTCTGAGCAGTCTTCTTGATGTCTGCCGGTCTTTGACATAACAGGAAATAAAATCCTATTCTATTTATTACATTGCTTTAAAAGAGAAACCCCGATTTACATTCGGGGGGAGCAAAGGTAGGAAAGAATCTCGAATTATTTCGAGTTACATCGGGAATAAGAGAGGGAAGATCGGTGCGCAGACCGAGATGCAAGCAACCACAAACAACCACACACAGATAGGGGTTTATAGGCCATAATCATGCTACACACATCCACCACAAAACTCATTTAAGGGTGACGCATATCGAGTGCATTAATAATACATATCATATATGTAATTAGGGATTTGTGGATTTAGGATTGGACATGCATAAAGCCGATATTATTCGCATCGTATGCAATAAATAAAGGCGACAAACCAAAATCGATCATATCGATATTCCTAAAATATAGAACAGCTAACGTGGCTCTGATACCACTGTTGGGTTTTAGGGGAGACAGAGAAGGCAGCGGAAACAAAAAAAATTTCTCCCCCAACCCATACCAAGGAAACGCGTCAACGTCTATATAATAGGAAAGGATGGTTTGTGGAATCATACCTTGTCCCGAGGCTTGCTCGGCGACAATACCTCGCGCAATGCGCGGTCTTCAACTCCGGACTTCGACGGTGTCTGTGCATCTCCTGGTCGCACCGGGACTGACAACTCCTACTCGAACCGGACTGTCGGTTGACAGTTTCCCTCCTAAGCGGCAGTGTCCTCCCGCCTCTGTAGTAGTCCACACGGACCACTTGGAACTCCACTCTCCTTGTCCCACAAGGAAGTGGAAGGAGTCGCACCCTCATGTTGACGTACTAGTCGCCAACATGCTCTCCTGCCTCTTGTTGCAACTGCAGATGTCCTTCCCTTGCTGCACCTCCCTTTTGCGGGAAGCACTTGCTCGGGCTCTCTCACGGTTACCAAAACCAGAGAGAATGACAACTTGCAGAGCAACTGGTTGCACTGAGCTGTACTTTGAGAAGCCCCCAATACCCCTATATATATAGGAGAGTCATGGGACAGGGTTCTCCATCCCGGGAAATGCGGGACTAAAGCAGGAGTAGAAGGGTTCGAGAATTTTCCACAAAAAGCAACTAGTTCGCAACTTGAACTGATCGGTTCACAACTGAACCGATCGGTTCGGCCATTGAGCCGATCGGTTGGACCTGAGCCGATCGTTTGGGGCACTCCAACCGATCGGTTGGTGCCCTGAACTGATCGGTTCATGGTCCTAATCCAGCTCAAAAAGACTTTCCTTGTTTCTTTCCCAATTGGTATCGAATACCAATGTTATTCCCAATCGAATTGGGCAATTTGAAACCAAAGGAAAATCCTTGCCGACATGACTTTCCCAACTGGTCTGTTGCACCAGTTGAGCCGATCGGTTCAACCCTTGAACCGGTCATTTCAACCTGGGCATGAGCCGATCGGCCTGGACACTCCAGCCGACCGTTTCAGCAACCTCAGCCGACCGGTTCATCACATGAGCCGATCGGTTGGGAGCACAGGTTGGGCAAAATCAGTCAAATGTGATTTCAATCAATCCGATATTCCAATCAATGCGTCCAACACCTTGAACCATACGATATTGAGCTATCGACTGATTGAGTGTTTAATTGAACTACTAAACTCCTTTAGTAATCAATCTAAACATTGCTTTGTGGACAAAACTCCTTTTCCAGGTTAAATCCTATGTGTGTGACCCTGCAGGTCCATTTCACATTGGCAGTAAAAGTCCATAACACTTATGACTTCACAAGCAAAGAGCGGTGCCTAGTCACACATCAGTGCTACCCAAGTGAAAGTAGAAAGTTGGAGAACAACTTTCATCCTACAATCCGTGAATGGTGTTAGAATGAATGTATAATTCCTTTGTCACTGATATCCCAAATGAACTCGAGGCATGGAATAGTCATCCTGTCAACGTTCATTCACTTCCTTGATCTCAGAGTAGACTAGAAGAGATATGTATGACATCAATATCATATACTGATTCACACATGCGTGCATGCCTTTCTCAATCCTACTCATCAAGTGGCCATGGATATCAAACTCCCTCAGGAGGGACAAATCCCATATCTATCACTCGCCCCTCAAAAGCCCCATGTGTCAAAGCCACCCAATCATCACCTTTATAACAACCCATGTTTTAGGACTGCGTTTGATGATGTCAAAGTGTGCCCAACGACATGTGTTAAGTGTAGTGATTTCAGGTCTAAGAATCACACTCACCACCATCACTGTGAGTACTGACTGTGACTACCATCTCATGGTTCCATGTGTCAAACTCACGGTGGGTCTGTCCGGTACCTTGTTCTCTAACAAGTACCTATGTGTTTGGTTTGATATCTCTATATCATGACTAATGAGATTCTGTCATCAACCAACACCACAATCTAGTCTTGTGTGTCATTGCTGTCTATCTACCTTCCACAATGACATCCGACTAGGGACACAACAAGAATGTACAAACTCTTAGCATCCGTATGATCTCATCGTTCAGGTCCTCAACCTGAAAGCATACGTCATTGAGTACTGTCATTCTCTAGACATTCAATCTGTTCTATCACTATCTCATATGACTGAACCAGAGAGAATTGGAAGCTCGTCTTTGATTTTTATCAAATCAATCTTAATGTATCCCACCAATCATCCCATGATTGGCTCTCAGGGCATACATACCAACAGAGTGTCCTAGAGTCAAGCCTGTACTCTTAGGTCTGGGCAGGGGATGTTTTGCAGATGATATGTACATGAACTCAAGTTTTTGGCAGTGTGCTGATGTTTGTATATGGAACGTATATGTAGAACAATATCTTTTGTATATAGGTTGTGGTTTAGTCCACTAGACATACATGTAAATATCTCAGATGGTATATGTTATTATGCAAGTTGTTGTACCCTTATGAAATGTTTCTAAACATAATAGTAATGTTTAAATTAGTTTTAATTTACCCTCTTTTGTGATGTATGGATAATTAGTAGTGGATTGTTTGTTTGTTTTGGGTAATCTCATTTATCGTGACGGGGTGTCATACTATCAAGGTGACTCATGACTCTGAGAACCCTTTCATGATCTTGGATAAAGTCAATGATAATGGATTCTATGGTCCCTCTCAAGGCCACATGAGAATAAGACCATGCTGCACCCAAAGCTCCCTAGAAAATAACAAGAAGAAGGTCAAAGCCAACAATAGTGGAGCCCCCAAAACCCCAACATGATGTTCATAATATCTTGGAATGTGTGAGGTGTTATATTTCCTTATATGTAGAGGAATCTGAGACACATTATAAATGTGATGAAGGAAGCTTACATTATCTATTGAGAGACAAGAATCAAATGCAATAATAGAGATAGATTTGACTCTTTATTCCCAACAAATTGGAGATCCCACTCCAACCTATCTCAAGTTCAGGGAGGTAGACTTCCAATTGGTTGGGACCCTACCCAATGGTAGATGAAATCAATTAGGTGCATTGATCAAATGATCACAATTGGTTATTTTAATAACAGTGGATTCTCCATCATATTCTTGGGTGATTATGATGAGACCATGACGACTAGACAGAGATAGATTATGGAAAACCATTGAAGCCACTATCCCATATGAGATCACATGTCTTGTCATGGGAGACATCAATAGCATTCGTAAGGCTAGAGTAAAACTCAGGGGCCTGAATGTTTTGAATTGCATCATGGAAAAGATCAATAACACAGTGGGATATATAGGTGAAACATCTATTTTGAGAAAACAAGATTAGCTAATGCGGAAGCGTTCACTAAGCATCGGATTACCAGAAATCACTAAAAATTTTAAACTTTTTACAAAGAGATCCTTTAAAGGTAAAGCTTTCTCATAAAGCAACATGATAAGTTGTTTACAACTGATCCATCAGTAAAACTCTGTAAGGCAAGATACAAAAGTCTCTAAGGACTGGACCAAAAACTCGAAAGCACTAACTATTACTCCAAGGACCTGAGAGTACAGAGACGACATATAGGACTCTAACACCATCTACACATGACATAGCAGCCAATGCCTCCACCTGAAGCTTCACTGCTGTCCTTGGTACTGCTGATGCTGCCCTTCACCTATTGAAGGATTTCTGCCTCCTCGCCCACGTCCACCTAAAGGTTGAAATCTATGGGGTGAGACAATTATAAAAATCGTCCCAGCGAGAGATATAACTCTTCGCCAGAAGCATAATTATTGCAGCATAAGAGAATAAATGTACACAACGAAGTTATGTATATTTGAGAGTAGTTAAAACAATGTTTAACAGATTAAACTATTCTTTCTACTAAAAGCAATGCAACTATAAATTGATAAAATCACATGTCACTTATCACATCACTAACTCCCTTCAGACTTGGATCATATATCCATTGCCTGGCATTATTATTTGGGAAAGGATGGCCTGTAGCCATACTCCTTCTCCCAAAGTGTTCGGATTCCAACTCCACAACATATCTGCATAACTTGTACATATGATATCAGACTTAACATTACTTATGTAATACAAGGGTTATTTACATTCATAACCCATTAGTATGTAGTTAAGCTTTTCATAGGATTATTTCGTAATAGAATTTCACATAGAAACACTTTTGTTTAGGTCATACCTCATATTTTTAATATTGGGATATCAATCCCTAACCATCTTATTAATATGAAATCCAGAATGTGGGAGTTCAAACCCCTGGACTAATCATAGCATTTGTTACCAAAGTAACATCTCATTTTATCTGGTTATCTAAATAATATGACCTTTGAAGATCAATAAATCATATTACTCGTGGCTCATTCAACCTATCAAGCTCATATGTTATCACTTACCAGATATCATGACATTTAGTTATACTCTTGAATTATAGGTAACAAGTGTTCTTAATGCAATTAGCATTATAAATCTTACCTGGATCTGATCACCTCTATATGAAACCTGTCAAGCTTAACTTTTATCAGTTATTCCATATACTCCCACATACTCTAAAGTATGTGATCCAGGAGTTCCCTTTGTAAAACCTGTTTCACTATTATTTAAATTCTGACAATGATGGATCTACGATTAGGGCTCTACATGGTATGATTATACTTGATTATTAGGTACATATCAATATTCTTTTAGCATCATACATGTTTCCAAACATTCAAGTACTAAACATGGCTATAATAGAATAATACTAAATGTACAAGTATAACTCATATCAGTTATCAACTAGATATCAATTCTTAATCATCTTATCACTATGATTCAAGAACATGGGTGCTCACACCCTTATATCATCATAACACTTGCTATCAAGTGCCATATCAGCATCAAGTCATCTATTAGCATGACCTTGATTGAAGCAATGTATATACTTTTCACATATCATTACTCTAAAAGCTTATAATTGTTTTCAAGGAATATGACATCATAACTCATACCTGGCTATGATTACCTCATAATATCAACCTGTATGACTTATACAAATAAGGACATGCATATATAACAATGTCAGCACAATACCAAAACTTCTCAATTTCTATGTAGGACACCACGGCCATGCCACCTTGCACGGTCGTGTAAAGTAAGGCTACCACGTCCGTGCTCCCTTGCACGGTCGTGCAAGCTAAGGCTACCACGGCCGTGCTCCCTTGCATGGTCGTGCTACAACATATCATTACATTATTCATATTTCTATCTATCTATATATATATGTATTCTAATTTCTCATTCTTTCAAATTGATTAGGTCACATCGACCCTTCAATCAAGTACATACTACCATGGTTAACATAGTGTATCAAGCTATTAATCCTATAAACAATTAAGAATTCTCCCTTTAATTGGTTCTTAATCACTTAGGTATTATTAGGGTTTCAACCTTCACACCTTCATTGATTATCATTACTAATAATTATTGGATCAATAGAACATTCATCATCTTAATTCTCAAAGATTCAATCACATTGGACCTCCACTTCATAAGGTATCCAATTGAATTAGGGTTTCCAATGTTGATTCCTTCAATCTTTGAATTCATGGAACCAATCATCAATTGGGCCTATACTCATACCTTAATTGAGTTTAATAGGTCAACCTTCAACTGATTTGTCCCTCACTTGACCCTCAATTGACCATCAATTAGGGTTTAACTCAATTGAATTAGGGATTGGAATCAATAATCCTTCAACATATTTCAATGTGGGACTAATTGATTTGAACCTATTGAACCATCATTACATTGGGACATGACCTGACCCCAAACGGTCTTGAGGTCGTTTGGATGACCTACAAACGGTCTTGAGACCATTTGCCCATCATATCATCAAAATCTAAGTCAACCAATTAAGGTTTGGATCATTGGATTGATCACCAAAACAACAATTGATTACATTCCAACTTAGTATCATTGTATCATCAATTGCTTAACCATACTCACCCCTAGACCTCCAAACGGTCTTGGGTGACCTCCAAACGGTCTTGAGACCGTTTGGATGAGTTACAAATGGTCTTGAGACCGTTTGGCTCACCCAACCCTTGGATTCTAGTGAAAAATCATTAGGGTTTGAGCTATTGAGTTGATCATCAAATCAGCAATTGATTGCTTTGTAATTGTGTACCTTTGGACCTTCAATTGGTCAACTATACTTGACCCCAGACCTCCAAACGGTCTTGGGTGACCTCCAAACGGTCTTGAGACCGTTTGGGTCAATCAACCCAAAACAATCAACTCAATTCAATGCAAATCCAACACTTAGTCGATTAGGTTTCACACCACATCTTTGGATCTTCAAACACCTATCCATACTTGACCCTAGACCTTCAAACGGTCTTGGGTGACCCCCAAACGGTCTTGAGACCGTTTGGATGATCCCCCAAACGGTCTTGAGACCGTTTGGGCAAGAAAACCCAAAAAGTCAAATCAATCAAGTTGAAAGTCAGCACTTAATCCAAATAGGGTTTACATAATTAATTAGACTTCAACTCACGATTCCTTTGGATTTAATCCCTAAAATTTGGAGGGTCATTAACCAACATGATTATGAACAGGAAACCCAAACAGTCAATGCTTGGTCAACTCACTCAAACAGTTTGAAACTGTTTGCCCAAAAAGTTCAAGTTAATCAGATTGGAAAATCAGCACTTAATCCAAGTAGATTACCTAATTGTTTAGCCTTTAAATCATGATTCCTTGGGAATTAACCTATAAAATTTGGTGGGTTATTAGACCACATCATTAGGAACAGTAATCCCAAACGGTCCACGCTTGGTCAACGCACTCAAATGGTTTGAGACCGTTTACCCAAGAAGTTCAAGTTAAACAGATTGGAAAAACAGCACTTAATGCAATTTGATTTTCCTAATTGATTGGCCTTTAACCTACGATTCCTTTGGAGTTAACCCCTCAAATTTGGTGGGTCATTAGCCTACATAATTATGAACAGAAATCTCAAACGGTCCATGCTTGGTAAACGCCCTCAAACGGTCTTGGAGACCGTTTTCTCCAACCGACCATGTGAAACCGTTTGCCCCTCAAACGGTTTTGCAAAACCCCCAAACGGTTTTGCAAACCGTTTGGCCAAGGGTGCAAGACCGTTTGCCAAAGTGACATAGGTATTCACGCCCCCCTTCTTCTACCTCCAGATCCAGGTCTGTTCCTCATGGTTTTAGATGCAAGAAAGCAAGGAAGGATGGGGGAAAGAAGAACAAGCTACTTTTGCAAGTACAAAGATATGCATAAGAAAGCAAAAGGTTTAGAGTTATAAAACCCGCCTTAAGGTCGTTCCTTGAGCTCCAAGCTTCCAAGCTTCCAGTATTTAATGGTGTCTTTAGCTCCACAGGTCGGCCAAGGGTGTTTCTCCAAGGAAAGGTTGGGAAAAGATGGCTAGAAAGAAGAAACAAGTAAGGAAGACCATAAAACCAACCTTGCACCATGAATTCCTCCATGAATTCGAGCAAGATGATGATCAAAGCTTACCTAGAACTTCTTGGCCGTTCTCCTCTTCCCCAGAGCTCTGTCCTAAGTCGGTCTAAGCAAGGGAATAAGAAAGAAAGTGAAGGAAACGATCCTTGCTAAGTGAGAAAAGGTGTATATATACTTTAGGTGAAATTTCAACATAAGGACAACTTGTTTCTCCATTTCTCCTCTAGGTCCTTCCCTTATTATAAACCACATTTATCCCTTCCATACTTAAGCAAAACTCATCTTAAACCCAAGGTCTAAAGGTGAAGAATGCCAACTTCTAAGTTGCACATATAGAAGGGTTATTAGACTTATAACTTGATCATTTAATTTATAAGGGTTATCATTCTTATTTAATTATTCAATTGAAGTGACCTCTTCATCATTATTACTCTTAATGATGCCAAGAGTCATAAAAAAATACTCTAGAAGGTGTATTTTACAAGTTGCACCCCATATTTTGGGTAAATTGCACTTTACACCAAAACTAGAGTTTTAAGTACAAGGATTGCTCCACAAGCTGCATCTTGGTGCCCAAGCTTGGAGAATCCATCATACTTTATCATATTCATTCTTATGATGTCTCAACACCAAAGGAACATCTTAACATGTGCAATTTGTAAGTTAACTCCTTTTAATTGGGTAATTTGCACATAGGTCCATGTATTACAAAATAATATTACAACATTGTTCAAAAGGGACAGAAATGGAAATGTATGTTCCTTAGGAGATTTATTTACATACCAAAAGATAATCACAAGTATCTAATTACATAATTAAGAAAAACATCTAGGGTTAGTTCATAACCCAGGTCAGGGATGTTACAACAACATTGTTTTAAAAGGACAGAAATGAAATTATAGATTCTTCTAAAGCTTAATGACATATCAAGGGGTAATCACAAGCCTCTAATCATATTTTAAGAAAAACATCTAGGGTTAGTTCATAACCCAGGTCAGGGATGTTACAAATTATATCCCCCTAACAAGGATTTCGTCCTCGAAATCTCAGATAAAAGGAAGCAGATATTATTTAAGTATCATATCTTGCTAATCAATTAATTTGGAAACATTCACTGAGAAGGTTCACTAAGCAATTTGTCTTGGAGGATTTCACTAAGTAAATTTACTAAGTGTATTGTTTCAAAGGCTTTTACTGAAAGAGTTTGTTAAGTATATTCACTAAGTATATTCACTAAGTTTGCTCACTAAGTATTCACTGAGTATATTCACTAAGTATGTTCACTAAGTATTCACTGAGTATATTCACTGAGTATATTCACTAAGTATGTTCACTAAGTTTGCTCACTAAGTATTCACTGAGTAAGTTCACTGAGTATATTCACTAAGTACATTCACTAAGTTTGCTCACTAAGTATTCATTGAGTAAGTTCACTGAGTATTCACTGAGTATATTCACTGAGTATGTTCACTAAGTATGTTCACTGAGTATTCACTGAGTATATTCACTAAGTATGTTCACTGAGTATTCACTGAGTATATTCACTGAGTATATTCACTAAGTATGTTCACTGAGTATTCACTGAGTATATTCACTAAATATGTTCACTGAGTATTCACTGAGTATATTCACTGAGTATGTTCACTAAGTATGTTCACTAAGTATTCACTGAGTATATTCACTGAGTATGTTCACTGAGTATTCACTGAGTGTATTCACTAAGTATGTTCACTGAGTATTCACTGAGTATATTCACTGAGTATGTTCACTAAGTATGTTCACTAAGTATTCACTGAGTATATTCACTGAGTATGTTCACTGAGTATTCACTGAGTATATTCACTAAGTATGTTCACTAAGTATGTTCACTAAGTATTCACTGAGTATATTCACTGAGTATGATCACTAAGTATTCACTGAGGAAGTTCACTAAGTATATTCACTAAGTATGTTTACAAAGTATGTTCACTAAGTATTCACTGAGGAAATTCACTGAGTATGATCACTAAGTATTCACTGAGGAAATTCACTAAGTATATTCACTAAGTATGTTCACAAAGTATGTTCACTAAGTATTAACTAAGATCCTCTCATTTAATTTTTCTTATACTCCTTAGATTGTTTCAAAATAATTACCTGATCAGAGTAATCAAAAGATAACAATCTAAGAGTTTCATACTTGCCTTATCTACAATAACCATATACCTGGCCAGGGTATATAAGTATTGAGGTTAGGTAGTATGTATTTTACTTATCATCCTATTCTTTGCTTTTCATATCATTATACACGCAGAATTTATCACTCTAGGTTATTCTTCAGGTATCACATCTATATCTCATCCTTTTAATACACAGTTAAGGGAGATTATAAATTGTTTTAAAGAATATTGAGTAAGATATGAATTCTTATCTTTCTTGTGTCCTTCTAGGACTTAGTCAAGAAATTCAAAAGCAGCTAACTTCCATATTTTTAACACATAGAATCCTAATATGTAATAATAAAACAATACTTATTTCATCTTACCTGTATGGGATGTTTGTCCATGTCCTCTATTATTATATTGCCTCCCTTGTGGGCCTTGCAGACTCTGTCCTTGAGGTCGAGTCATTATTGCATTCCTGTCTGGACAATCCCTTGCCAGATGTCCCAGTTGTCTACATAAGTAACAGATCCTGGGTGCAAGGTGTCTATACGATCCAGTTACCGATGTTGAGGCTATGTCGGAGGGTCTTCTTGGAATACTACTATGGTCCCTATTTCCACTTGACACCCATTGTGTCTGGGTAGGGAATTCTGATATTGCCGTTGGTGTAGAAAATCTTGGCTTCTTAAAACTTTCATGCCTTTGTTCTTGAGGCCGGGTGTACATCTTCTTACTACTTGTCTGTTGTTTCATGATTTTCGACCTCTCTATCCTTCTTACTGACTCCACAAAGGTGGCAAACCTTTCTCTATTCTCCAAGGCAGACACAGGAGTGGCTAGTTCAACATTCAATCCTTTCTCAAAACGCCGAATTCTTTCTTCATCACTAACTGCCATCTATGGACAAAACCGTAGTAACTCCATGAACTTAGCTTCATATTCGCTAACGTTCATCAGTCCTTGTGTGATCTTCTCAAATTGAGAGATCTTCTCATCTAGATACGTCTTAGGGAAGTATCTATTGACGAATTCTCGTCGGAAAACCTCCCATCCTATTTCTTCACCTGGTCTCTTATCCTCCTCTATCATCCACCAATTACCAGCACTTCCTTTTAGGAGGTATACCGCATGCTTAACCTTTTCAGCTTCAGGAATATCAAGGATCCTGAAAGCCTTTTCCAGCTCTGTCAACCAAAGATCAGCATCTGCTGGATCAGATGTACCAGCATAGTCTATGGCTCCCACCCGGCGAAGTCTCTCGAAAGTCTTGCCGGTTCCATAACCTTCCTGATGGGCTGGTGCCCTAGATGCAGATGGTGGCACCCTATCTGCTATGTGTGTTATGGCTGCCAGAAACTTATCAAATAAAGCACAAGTAGCTGGATTTTCTATCTCAGCTGGGTCAAACTGGGGCTGTTCAGGTACATGCCCTTCCCTATTCTGGTCTCCTGCACCTCCTCCTGGTGTAGCAGATTGCCCTCATCAGCATGCTCTTCACGTGGTCCAAACATCTTCAAGTTCTTCTCCTCCTATGTGAGCAGAAGATACTATCAGATAATCTGGAAAACACTTAGAACAGACTCTACAATCTTAGTCCTCTGTCTCTGTACACTCAGCGAACCTAGAACTCTGATACCACTAATTGAAACGTCTATTTTGAGAAAACAAGATTAGCTAATGCGGAAGCGTTCACTAAGCATCGGATTACCAGAAATCACTAAAAATTTTAAACTTTTTACAAAGAGATCCTTTAAAGGTAAAGCTTTCTCATAAAGAAACATGATAAGTTGTTTACAACTGATCCATCAGTAAAACTCTGTAAGGCAAGATACAAAAGTCTCTAAGGACTGGACCAAAAACTCGAAAGCACTAACTATTACTCCGAGGACCTGAGAGTACAGAGACGACATATAGGACTCTAACACTATCTACACATGACATAGCAGCCAATGCCTCCACCTGAAGCTTCACTGCTGTCCTTGGTACTGCTGATGCTGCCCTTCACCTATTAAAGGATTTCTGCCTCCTCGCCCACGTCCACCTAAAGGTTGAAATCTATGGGGTGAGACAATTATAAAAATCGTCCCAGCGAGAGATATAACTCTTTGCCAGAAGCATAATTATTGCAGCATAACAGAATAAATGTACACAATGAAGTTATGTATATTTGAGAGTAGTTAAAACAATGTTTAACAGATTAAACTATTCTTTCTACTAAAAGCAATGCAACTATAAATTGATAAAATCACATGTCACTTATCACATAACTAACTCCCTTTAGACTTGGATCATATATCCATTGCCTGGCATTATTATTTGGGAAAGGATGGCCTGTAGCCATACTCCTTCTCCCAAAGTGTTAGGATTCCAACTCCACAACATATCTTCATAACTTGTACATATGATATCAGACTTAACATTACTTATGTAATACAAGGGTTATTTACATTCATAACCCATTAGTATGTAGTTAAGCTTTTCATAGGATTATTCCGTAATAGAATTTCACATAGAAACACTTTTGTTTAGGTCATACCTCATATTTTTAATATTGGGATATCAATCCCTAACCATCTTATTAATATGAAATCCAGAATGTGGGAGTTCAAACCCTTGGACTAATCATAGCATTTGTTACCAAAGTAACATCTCATTTTATATGGTTATCTAAATAATATGACCTTTGAAGATCAATAAATCATATTACTCGTGGCTCATTCAACCTATCAAGCTCATATGTTATCACTTACCAGATATCATGACATTTAGTTATACTCTTGAATTATAGGTAACAAGTGTTCTTAATGCAATTAGCATTATAAATCTTACCTGGATCTGATCACCTCTATATGAAACCTGTCAAGCTTAACTTTTATCAGTTATTCCATATACTCCCACATACTCTAAAGTATGTGATCCAGGAGTTCCCTTTGTAAAACATGTTTCACTATTATTTAAATTCTGACAATGATGGATCTATGATCAGGGCTCTACATGGTATGATTATACTTGATTATTAGGTACATATCAATATTCTTTTAGCATCATACATGTTTCCAAACATTCAAGTACTAAACATGGCTATAAAAGAAGAATACTAAATGTACAAGTATAACTCATATCAGTTATCAACTGGATATCAATTCTTAATCATCTTATCACTATGATTCAAGAACATGGGTGCTCACACCCTTATATCATCATAACACTTGCTATCAAGTGCCATATCAGCATCAAGTCATCTATTAACATGACCTTGATTGAAGCAATGTATATACTTTTCACATATCATTACTCTAAAAGCTTATAATTGTTTTCAAGGAATATGACATCATAACTCATACCTGGCTATGATTACCTCATAATATCAACCTGTATGACTTATACAAATAAGGACATGCATATATAACAATGTCAGCACAATACCAAAACTTCTCAATTTCTATATAGGACTCTACGGCCGTGCCACCTTGCACGGTCGTGTAAAGTAAGGCTACCACGGCCGTGCTCCCTTGCACGGTCGTGCAAGCTAAGGCTACCACGGCCGTGCTCCCTTGCGCGGTCGTGCTACAACATATCATTACATGATTCATATTTCTATCTATCTATATATATATATGTATTCTAATTTCTCATTCTTTCAAATTTATTAGGTCACATAGACCCTTCAATCAAGTACATACTACCATGGTTAACATAGTGTATCAAGCTATTAATCCTATAAACAATTAAGAATTCTCCCTTTAATTGGTTCTTAATAACTTAGGTATTATTAGGGTTTCAAACTTCACACCTTCATTGATTATCATTACTAATCATTATTGGATCAATAGAACATTCATCATCTTAATTCTCAAAGATTCAATCACATTGGACCTCCACTTCATAAGGTATCCAATTGAATTAGGGTTTCCAATGTTGATTGCTTCAATCTTTGAATTCATGGAACCAATCATCAATTGGGCCTATACTCATACCTTAATTGAGTTTAATAGGTCAACCTTCAACTGATTTGTCCCTCACTTGACCCTCAATTGACCATCAATTAGGGTTTAACTCAATTGAATTAGGGATTGGAATCAATAATCCTTCAACATATTTCAATGTGGGACTAATTGATTTGAACCTATTGAACCATCATTACATTGGGACATGACCTGACCCCAAACGGTCTTGAGGTCGTTTGGATGACCTCCAAACGGTCTTGAGACCATTTTCCCATCATATCATCAAAATCTAAGTCAACCAATTAAGGTTTGGATCATTGGATTGATCACCAAAACAACAATTGATTACATTCCAACTTAGTATCATTGTATCATCAATTGCTTAACCATACTCACCCCTAGACCTCCAAACGGTCTTGGGTGACCTCCAAACGGTCTTGAGACCGTTTGGATGAGTTACAAACGGTCTTGAGACCGTTTGGCTCACCCAACCCTTGGATTCTAGTGAAAAATCATTAGGGTTTGAGCTATTGAGTTGATCATCAAATCAGCAATTGATTGCTTTGTAATTGTGTACCTTTGGACCTTCAATTGGTCAACTATACTTGACCCCAGACCTCCAAACGGTCTTGGGTGACCTCCAAACGGTCTTGAGACCGTTTTGGTGATCCCCAAATGGTCTTGAGACCGTTTGGGTCAATCAACCCAAAACAATCAACTCAATTCAATGCAAATCCAACACTTAGCCGATTAGGTTTCACACCACATCTTTGGATCTTCAAACACCTATCCATACTTTCCCTAGACCTTCAAACGGTCTTGGGTGACCCCCGAACGGTCTTGAGACCGTTTGGATGATCCCCCAAACGGTCTTGAGACCGTTTGGGCAAGAAAACCCAAAAAGTCAAATCAATCAAGTTGAAAGTCAGCACTTAATCCAAATAGGGTTTACATAATTAATTAGACTTCAACTCACGATTCCTTTGGAGTTAATCCCTCAAATTTGGAGGGTCATTAACCAACATGATTATGAACAGGAAACCCAAACAGTCAACGCTTGGTCAACTCACTCAAACGGTTTGAAACTGTTTGCCCAAAACGTTCAAGTTAATCAGATTGGAAAATCAGCACTTAATCCAATTAGGTTACCTAATTGTTTAGCCTTTAACTCATGATTCCTTGGGAGTTAACCTATAAAATTTGGTGGGTTATTAGAACACATCATTAGGAACAGTAATCCCAAACGGTCCACGCTTGGTCAACGCACTCAAACGGTTTGAGACCGTTTACCCAAGAAGTTCAAGTTAAACAGATTGGAAAAACAGCACTTAATGCAATTTGATAATATCTCCTATACACATTGATAGATAATCTTTTGTGATTGTTGAATCAAAATTAAGAACAAAGATCCAAAAAGGCCCATCAGAGATAAATTGATCAGTTAAAATAGTAAGGGAATCAAGTTCAATAGCTTCCCTTATATCTTCTTCTCCCTCACATAAGCTTGAGAAGCTTGAATGAGGATCAAAATCTCCAAGCAAAGTCGAGATACACGACCGATCAAAGGGAATTGATGTTGTAAGTGGCTTCCCCACATTGAGACAAATATAGTATGCCTAGACTTTGGTATTAATGTGCTATAAGTCATCATTATTTTTTTGCCACCATGGTTGGAAATCAATTTATGTTTGGGACCTCAAGACAACATTTGAAATATTGAACTCGTAATAAATGAGGGGGTGAATAAGATCATGGGAGTCTAAAGGAGTCAAGGGAACAAACTTGGGACTGAAAGGACATATCTATACTTGAGCCAAATCAAAAAATCATTGAGAATAGGGGAGTTGAGATTGAGATCAAAATCCTAGAAATAGGGTATGAGAGAATCAAACAAGGTCATGTATCTTGTTGGAGGTTAGACGGGTGTAGGGGTGTTGACTTGGACATAGATGAACTAAAACACAATCATAGACCCCTTCATATTTGGTGTGGTAGCGGGGTTGGACACATGACCAAGGGTAAAAGAAATATTATGAAAACATGTGAGAAGGAAAAGGGAGCATCATCTCTTCTACCTGAAGAGGAAATTGGATAGTGGTTTATTGGTTCACCAAGGCAAGGTTATGATTTCATAGGTGGAGAACTGAGTTTTTTTTTTAAATTAGGGTGAGGAAGATAATATTTTATGGTGGAGACATTCTATGAGGGGTCAGAGAGAAATTAATATATCCTTAAATGGGTGTCAAATTTGGTGTAATGCCATCTATGTCTTCAAGATAGGGCAGTTGATAGGTGGTTTTGAGTGTTTCTTTGTCTGATAATTAGAGGGGATGAGTTGGGTGAGTTTGATATAGCATAGGGAATATAGTGGGTGATGAAATGTGCATAAGTATGAGAGCGTATAGTGGTTTATGGAGGAAGATTTTATGTTGTCGTTTGAAAATAAAAGTCTGGGTGATTGGGAGAAAGAGAAAATCTCCCAGTGTCTGCTTTGGTTTTCTATGACAATGGGCTAGTAGTCGGGTTGATCTTCAACGAGTTCTAGATGGATATGTGACATGATTGAATATCTTGAGAGATACCTTTTTTATGTATAGATATGGGGGTTTCTTATGGGGATAATATGAACATGTGGGCTTGACGATGTCATGAGTGTTATCTTAGCTGTTGATGTTTCTGTAATCATGTCTTTTTGCCTACTGGAGGGTGCGAGATGAATATGATGACCCTTATTAATTTGAAAAAAAATGCAAAAAAAGATCACCTCCCAATCATCTGATTAAGAAGTCACGAGACATAGAATGTGAGAAGTTGTGAACCCCCACATTGGAGAATTTTGAGAAGTGTGACAACCAAAATGAATGGAAGATTTAAGGACTTTTAATGTGGTAAATTAATTAATTAAATTTGATCTAGTTTAATGTGAGTTTTTGGAACTAATTAAATGGAGTGAGTAATTGTTATTCAAGTGACATAAAATTTGATAATTAGTCTAATATAAACGTGTGGAATCCAAATATAACATTCGTTTACCTTTTGAATTTATTTGATATATTATTTTATTACTTGTGTGATAAGTTCTCAAATAAGACATATATTACTTTTCTTAATCAATTTTGCTTTATCATATTAGACTTCTAAATTTTCATTCACCTAGTAATTCTAGGAGGACTTGACATTATTGAATTTGAGTAAAACACAATTAATTGGTGTATTTTTACCTAAACTCTACTAGGGAACGGATTTGGCTATTCTATACCAAGACTTAATCAAAGATATTATTTATATTTTTATGATGTTATTGATCCAAAAAAATCCTATTACTTCCTAAATCAGGGAAATATGTATGTACCTATTTTATTGAAAAATTAATAACAAAATGGAAGGACAAAGATATGTACCTAGAGCTGGGTATGTTACAACACTCCACCCTTGAAAATATTTTCATCCCCAAATCCACCTGTTCATACCCTAGTACACCATTATATCTAATGTAATCTAAATGACATATTTGTTGTGGTAGTACATAGTTATCATTGTGATAGAATTCATTAAGAGACTACTAGCTTCATTTTTCATCACTTTGATTTTATGTATTACCATGCACCGTGATATGAATTTGTTGTGTTTATCATTTTTTATAATGTTTAACCTATTTCCCAAAGATCTTATAATGAGTTATTTCATAGGGTCATGTAGTTCAACTTTTAGTATGTTCAATATTATATTATTTACCTACGTATATATTATTCTACCAACCATTCATTTTCCCTCAACCTACCAACTTACTTTACATTAATAAATTCAATTTATTGTATGAAATTTACTTATCCAATTAATTTATCATGATTATTCATCTTAACAAGGTGATGTACCATAATTAGAGAGTAATTATATTTTAGTGACGTAATTGAGGGATTCTCCAATAGTTACCTAGTGCATTCATTATTATGTTTAAAAAATCCTAAAATTGAATTACTTTGCTAACTACTTAGGAAAAGACTCCACCCTCAAAGGGATTTATCTATGATCCAACTACAAGGTGTAAGTAAACTAAGGCATGTAAATATATACAAGACTTTATGTCATAGTTCTACTTTTAGGTCTAGGGTTTTAGGGTTAAGTTAACCAGTCTTGGGTGCTTCATTGAGGGGATTCTTACAAAATTAAACTTCATATGGTGGTGACTTGATTCATCAAAGCCTTGATTAAAATCTAGAAAATTTTTATTATTATGCATTTAGTATAACAATGGAAACAAGTTTAATGATGAAAAAAAATTGTGATTTGAAATTACAGATAGTGCCAAGATGAATGTGAGACCAAGTCAACCACTTTCTTCCATGACTCATTTTTAACAATTGTTTTACCTTCACCTCATTCTATCCTAAGAGTCTAAACCTAGAATCATCCAAAAGGATACACTAAAATTATCTCTAACTCATATGGTAAACAATAGGGATATAGTTTATATGAACATGAAGACAACTTCTATTGGATCATTATTCATTACTCACCCATCGTTAACCACTTCACTTTAAACATACTTGAATACTACTAGGAAATACATAAACTCAATATGGGACATCAAGGTGTTCTCAAGTGACCTGGCTATCCTATAAGAGATTAGAGTTTACAAGAGCAACGATCCTATATGGACATCAAACACTTTCTTGTGTCATGTGATTATATGTCCATAAACTCTAAGGAATCATCTACGGAAAATTTGGTACGAAGTAATGAATGGGGCACTTTATTGACCTTCCATTGACCAAATACCTCTTAGTATATCAATTGAGAATTTTACCATGGACCAAGGAAGAAATGTAGTTGATCATCTCCTTCTTTTGTTGATTGGACTCTTCTTCAGTTGACCACCTAATAATACATCAAGGAGAGAGTGATCCTTCAATCATTTGACAAACCTTGATTCGGTTGATCCATGACTACAAATTTGAAGTACATGCCTTCTAACTGATGGATCCAACCTTTACACAATGGTTTCACTGAAGGAACTTATTCTTTAGTAGATTTCTTCATTTGTAACTGATCGACAGTCACATGCTTTTCTCCATCAGTTAAACTGTTGATTTTCAATTGATTGACTTCACTGGAAATAAGTATGTTTGAGGTACACCATCCTATCCATGGGTCCACCATTTGATTAACACATTAGTCTACCACCAACATTGTTGCAATTATAGTTCCTCTCCTAATATGAATTTCTTTGGCTCTAAGGTTTGAAAATATACTTGGTACAAAGTTGATGACACAAGTGACATGGCACAAAAACGTAGGAGAGAAGAGAAATGGAGGAATCTTGGGTGGACAACTCTATGGCATCTATAGTGCAAGGATTGAGATATTATCACAACTACAACACAGACATTTAACTTTTCCTCCCCACTTTCACTTTTTTGTTCATGTATTAGTTTATTCTGTTGGACACTATATTGCAACAATGATTAGGAGAGACTTGTACTAGTCTAGAGGAGTATCATATGGAATGATAATTAACTTTTATCATGTTCACTTTATTATGGTCACTTCTAATAAATATATTTTCATAGTTTCTCTCTTTAATTTCTAATTTTTATGATTGATGACAATGTCATCTCAATTTATTTATATAATTTTAAGGTTTGAGTCAGATGAATATATATATTACATATATGCAAGTGATTACTTCTATTATTAAAGTTTTAGAGGAAATATTGGGTATGTGAATTATGTGTTATTTACTATATTGAAAATTACATGTGAATATGAGTTTTTTGTTACTTTTCATTGTTATCGCATGTAAATATCATTGTCTGACATATTTACTTAAGTATTTAAACAAAAATCAAAATATTTATCACAATACTCATTGTAACTTAATTAAGAAACAATTTAAAGATCTAGCAAAATCATGTTGCTTATTTTTTTGGGAAAAACCTAGCCTAATTTACCCCTATTTGTTCCTAATGCAAGTTTCCAAATTGCTCTGTAATAGTTAGTTTCTCTATTTTTTTTCATCCAACAATAAACTTTGAATTTTCTAGATAATTTGTTAAAGGTTAACTAATGTCTTTGAACTTTGTAGATTTCAACCTAGCCCTACTTTGACATTGTTCTCTTGATTGAGATCTAGGTTTTGTAGATAACTTTAGGTTATTATAGAATGATATAGATTTTTCATTATTGCCCATGAGAAATATAACAAAAATTTAACCTAAGTCAGACTATATGTAAACCCATTAGGTACAAATAGACTAATTCGTTTTTATATTTATGATATTTTGTAAATTCTTAGATCAATTAATCTACTTGGAAATAGTTAGTTCAATATATTTTTTCATAAATAATAATATATTATCTGATAAGGTCTTAACTTCATTTTTCACCTCTTTCCCATTTGGTTTTAGGTTTTTCATTGTGTGAGACATTCTCAAACTAACTAGTGTCCTGCAATTTGATCCCCAGATTGCAAACACTCTTCAACTTCATAAGGAGAGTGCATATCACCACAAGAATGGTCAAATCAAAGAGAGAAATGAGAATGGTATTCATCCTTGACTTTGAGAACATCCAAAGTGGTACCATGAAATTGACCTTTCACACCGATAACTTTGATATCAAGACATAGATTATTTCCATGATACAATATAACCAATTCACAAGAACCAGTAGTGAGGATCCAACTGAATATGTGTGACACTTCATTTATCTTTGTGATCCACATAAGATGAAGAATATGATCTCACAAAACCTTTGACCACATGCTTTCCACTTTCTATTGAGAGACGAGGCACGCCTTCGATACACTAATATATCCAAGGAAAACATGGCAATATGGGCAAGTATTGTGAAGGCATTCCTCAGAAAGTTCTTTTTGCCTAGTCACACGTCCTTTCTACAACATCATCACCAACTTCATAGAGAAAGAAGAAGAGTTTGTCTACGAGGTGTGGAAGAACTTCAAGGAATTGAAGTGAAAGTGTCCATGTCACTGTTTGGGTAAGTGGCTCCATTCTTTATATAGTGGTCCATAGTACCCCACCAAGAAACCAATTAATTAGAGGAGGCATCCTTCACAAATTATATCACTAATTTATGAACATATTTAAATACATGTACATCAAACGTAACAATGGGGGTGACAGAAGGAATAAGAAAATTCCATCAACAATGCGGACTTCAAAATTCCTAAAACCCTAACCACAACCCTATCATTCAGTTTCTCCTATGACATCTCACAAGGGGTGGAAAATTCCCATATTATTATGCTACCTCCACAAGTTGCATATAAATGATCGTTGGGGTTGAACCACAACCAATAAAACAAAAACCAACATGGCCCTCCCACTTTGGTCAATTCATAAACGAGCAATGTGACATCAATAATAACCTCTTGACATGCTAAGAAAGCATGAGAAATCTTATAAAAATTTCCATGGAATGACTAGGAGCTTAATTGGACAAATCAGCAGCATCACAACAAGCATTCCATGTTGAAAGGTCAAATTTTAGAACAACTTGATCTGAATCCTAAGGAAAAATGCAAGCCAATCACCACTCACAGTGGAAAGAGACACCCTAAACACACCACTAATGTGGAGAAGGACAATTAGTATGTAGAGTCTAGAGTGACTCTCAATGATGAAACATCGTTAAACCTACTGGGAATCAAGCACCTAACAAAGAATCTAGGAAGGCAGTCACTCAAACTCCAATGTGTCAATAGATCATCCCCTTCCTTGAGTCATTAATAAAGTTTCACCACGAGAAGAGATTTTCTAAAATCATCAATACTCTAATGAAATTGTACCTAAACATCTCATTTAGAGATTCCATCACTAAGATACCAACATACTGAAAGTTTCTAAAGCACATCCTGAATATAAGTACATGATCGGAAACTTTGAGATAGTCAAAATCCCCCACACCATGAGTGTGATTGTATAAGAAAACATTGCAGATAAGCTAAAGCATATGGGATCCTTCATTCTACCATGATACAAAGGAGACTCATCATGCACCCAAGACCTAGCTAAGTTCAAAGCAAATATCTCTCTCATAACACTTTCCCTCTATCAGTGATTTGACCTTTCTGATCAAGAATTAGACAGACAACCAATCTTTCTTTTTGACCTCACCATGAAAAATCTCAAGGGTATTGTAGTGGAAGTCCCAATGAGACAGGGTAGTTTCAATATCCCATGCAATTTTATCCCAAATGGATACAAAGGAATGACATCAATACCCACTCATAATTAGTTGAATGGATGACGCATACCATTGTGTAGGATAGTATTTTTACATTATGTGTCAGTGATGAAAAGCTACACTTCAACGGTCTTTGATGCCATGAAGGGACCATACATGCAAGAGGGAAAAACTACATTGGTTGTGTCAACCTCCTTGCCAAAGAGTAGCAAGCCAGTACATGCACGAAGGTCCTCTCAAGCTCTATATTATGATAATTCCAACAATGATCTAGTTGCATTGACAAAACCCTCCACATTGTCACTGTTGACTTGAGAGTTATACATTGCCCATATCTTGATAATGACTTAACCATTCCATTCCTATGTATCTAATATGTTTGTTCAATATTGATTTCAGGCTTTAGGTACATGAAAAGGATCAAATTATACAAGCCCTAGCTTGCTCAAGTTCAAGCCAAATTCAATGCAAGTGCACAAGTTGGGAAATCACTCCAAATGACCTTACATTATTTTTGTAATCACTTGTATTGATGATATGACTTGTAACTAAGATGAGAAAAAATTAGGAACACTTAATTCCATGGTTTAATCACTAAAATGTCATTTTAGAAAATTTGTCACAGGTTGTTCATCGGTCGAGTTGGAAACTCGATCGATCCTATGATGGATTTTTTGAAGATGACCCATTGGTCGAGTTGCACACTCACAGAACTCGACCGACTAACTCACTGGGCAAACCTGATTATAGCTCATCGATTGAGTTTCCCAGAACAAACTTGACTGATAGTTTGAAAATTGGCATTATCATTTAGTGGATTGGTCGAGTTACCTTTATTGAAACTTGACCAAATGTATTCCATAGAAAATGCAGAAAAAGTGATTATAACTATTGGTGGGTTGTTTTGGGAAAAAATAGATCTGTTGCATCTTGGGAAATGACTATATCTCGACCCAAAGTGATCCCACACTCAAGGGGACACTCCCAGCTATAAATAGGACCCCTTGGAGTTCATTCCAAGTTTGCTCATTCATGCCACTCTAAGTCCTTGCTATAGTTGAGTGTGTTGCAACTCCTTGAGCCCCTTTCTCTCTCTAGTTTACACATCATTTGATGATTATAAGTGAGATAGGGTTGTTGTAAGAGAGCTACTTCCTTGTTCTTGTAAAGCTCTCAACCATTCCATCTTCCCTACCCCTTTCCTCCATGAAGGAAATGTGAAGCAAGCTACTCTAAGTGAAGGTGGAGTTGTTGCTATTCTTCTTCAAAGTTGATGAAGAGGTGAAGATCTTCTCCAAGTGAAGGAGAAGGCAAAGGCTGAAGATCCAAGAAGAGTGGGTAAACCCTTGAAGGCGGAAGACTTGTGTACGAGTAGGTAAGACCTTAGAAGAAGGCTGAAGACTCTTGGCAAAGTGGGTAAGTCCTTGGTAAGGTAGAAGATTCTCTGTTCTTGGATGGGTAAGTCCTTTGGTGGTCTTGTGTTGTAACTCTTATTGGTGAATATATAGAGAAAAGCACTTGCAAAGTCCTAGAGGTTGACCTCTCTAGGTAGTGTACTGACTCTCTCCTAGTTTGGAGAGTGGAACCACTCTACATGATCTTGTCAAGTGATTTCTATCAATTCCTCTCATCCTTGTTGTGCTTGTTAGTTAGGAATTCAAATTACACTTAAGTTATTGGTTTTAACAAATATAATTTGAAGGTCTAATCCATCTTGTGAGAATTTTTTAAGCTCTATTAACCCCCTCCCCTCTAGAGCCCTAGATCCAACAAGTGGTATCAGAGTTGAGGATCTTCTCCAACATTCTCCCATAAGACGAGAAGATGGACGGAAACCTAATTGGTTCTCTCAACTTAGAGGGAGGCTTCTCCATGCATCATCTGGTCTTTGATGGCACCAACTTCCTCTCTCGGAAGAGGTGTATGCAATTCTACATTCAAGGAATGAACTTTAACATGTGGAAGGTTATGGTCACACCAGACAAGGAGCCAACCAAAGTTGTTGCTACATGGAGTGAAGCTTCACTCAAAGAATCCCAACTCAATGCCAAAGTCATAAGCATTCTCTATGCAGCCCTTACCCCAATGGAGTTCAATCAGATCACATCTTGGGACACTACCTATGAGAATTGGGACAAATTTTGCATCACCTATGAAGGCACAAAGCAAGTCAAGGAGGATAAGATCTACATGTTGAACAGCCTTCTAGAGAGCTTCAAGGTGGGAAAGAAAGAAGGAATTGCGGAGATGTACTCAAGACTCAATGTCATCATCAATGGGCTGGCTGCATTGGGCAACACTTTGGATAGAGGTGTAATCAAATCCAAGTTCTTAAGGACTCTACCAAAGAGATGGGAGTCAAAGGTCACCTCCATTGAAGAAGTGAGAAGCCTTAGTGACATCTCAACCGAAGAACTCATTGGCAACCTCCAAGCACATGAGCCAAGGCTGGACAAGCAAGAAGAGAAGGAAGCCAAGAAGATCAAAGGTAGTGCTTTCAAAGAACAAGTGGAGGCAGTCATCCTTCGACAACAACTTTCTTGCCATACCTCTCCTTCCTCTTCTAGTGAAGATGATAGACCAAGTGAGCATGAATACAACTACATCAAGGGCAAACACTTCAAGGGAAAGCAAGCCCCCTCCTCCTCTACTCCTAGATGGTACAAGTGTGGACAAAGGGGATTGAATGTCTGAAGTCAAGAAAGTCAAACCACAAGAGAAGCTCAAAGAAGGAAGAGGACTACAAGAAGGAGATCAAGTACAAGAGGAAGGAGAAGAGACATAAGAATGCATCTCGTGCAGCTTGGGAAGCTTCATATTCAAGCAGCTCAAGCTCTGAAGAAGATGGAGAGTTCCACCTTGCACTCATGGCCTCTACTAGTAAAGAAATTGGTGAGGTAATTGAGGTAAGTGAGGTAAGCTTGCATGAGTTATCTAAGGAAGCCATTATTGACATGCTTATTTCTACCCATTCATATTTTGCTAAATGTAAATCTAAAATAAAATGGTTAGAAAAAAGTATTGATGATTTATATGTTAAACTTGAAATTATTGAGTTTAATGAGAAAACCCATCTTGAGGGCATTGATAACTTGCATAGGAAATATCTTGATTTTGAGCTCCAATACAATGGAGTTGAAGTTGAGAATGGTATCTACCTTAAGAACATTGAAACTCTTAAGGAAGATAACCAAACTTGCCTAAAAGAGCTTGAAATGATTAAAATATAAAATGTTGAATTTAAGCTTCTTGTTGATTCCCATAGAGATGAAAGAGATGTCTATCTTAAGGAAATTCAAATGCTTAAATCTGAAAATGCTAGGTTTCTTGGTCAAGTTAATGATATATCTTCTAGACCTATTTTGCCTAGTAATGATGTTGCTTCCATTTCCATTGAGAAGGATTCATATTTAACTAAAACCCTCTATCTTGAGGCCAATCTTGTTCATACTAGAGATGACATTTCTAGCTTATCCTCTACTATTATCTCCCTAAATTGTGATAATCATAGATTAAGAGCATCTCCATAGAAATTCCTCAAAGGGAAAAACTCCCTAAATGAAATCCTTGACCATTCTATCAAACAAATTGGTACTTCTTTGTAGCACCAAAGGGCAAGAGCAAAGCCAAAGGTAAGAAAAAGAGCAAGGAGATCTCTTTCTTTGTAGGAGAGTCTTTCGGCACTGGGAATCTTATGGTTTGTTCTTATTACAAGTGTGATGATCATTAATCTACTTATTGTCCTGACAAGCCTAAGGGGACCAACCCAAAGATGAAATGTGTCCCCAAGACAAATCCAGATTCCAAAGTTTGAGTTGGTAACCGACATTCTCCTTTCTTATAGTAAAAACGAATATGGATTGTTGATAGTGGCTGCACTAAGCATATGACAGGTGATATAAGCCATTTCAACAACTTCACCAAAAAGAAAGGAGGTCAGGTCACCTTTGGGGACAATAAGAAAGGTAAAGTCAAAGGTGAGGGTGATGTAGGTGAATCCGTGTGTATCAACAATGTTCTTTTTGTGGATGGCCTACATCACAATTTAATTAGTGTTAGCCAATTATGTGACAATGGTTACCTTGTGTTATTTACTTCTTTTGAATGCTTGATTCTAGATTCCCTCACCTACCAAGTTATATATAAGGGAACTCGAAGTGGTAATATTGATGTTATTGTTCTGGACTCTATTAAGCCTATTTTTGGTAGACACCTAGTAGTCAACTCAAATGATATTTCTCTTTGGCATCATCGTCTTGGTCATGTTAATATGCATCAGTTGAAGAAGTTGATCAAAAAGGACTTGGTCAAGGGACTTCTCAAATTGGATTTGAAAAGGATGAGGAATGCCAACCTTGTACCCAAGGAAATCAAACCAGGTCCTCCTTCAAATCCAAAGGAGTCCTTAGTACCAAGAGAGCTCTGGAGCTTCTTCACATTGATCTATTTGGACCAATGAGAACTCAATCACTTCGTGGTTGCAAGTATTGCCTTATTATTGTCAATGATTTCTATAGATATACTTGGACCTTCTTTCTCATTTCTAAAAGTGATATGCTTGATGTTTTATTGAGCTTTTGTAAATGAGTTGAGAATGAAGCTTCTTGTCGCATTGTTTCCATCTATAGTGATCATGGGGGAGAATTTGAAAATGAGATTTTTGAACATTCTGTCAAGAATTTGGTTATGCACACAACTTCTCTTCACCTCAAACACCTCAACAAAATGGGGTTGTAGAGAGGAATAATAGGTATTTATAGGAGATGTCTAGGACCGTGCTTCTAGAGTATGATACTCCAAAGAAGTTTTGGGCTGAAGCTACTAGTACCTCATGTTTTGTGCAAAACGGGGTTTTTACACATCCTTCTTTGAAGAAAACCTCCTATGAGCTATGGTGTGGTAGGAAGCCTTCTATCGAGTATTTCCATGTTTTCAGATGTCCTTGATTTGTTTTGAATGTGAAAGATTCTCTCAACAAGTTTGATCTGAAATCGTATAAGTCTTTCTTTCTTAGTTGTAGCACTACTAGCAAGGCTTATAGAGTATTTAATGTTGATCTTGCTCAAGTAGAAGAATTCATAAATGTTAAGTTTATTGAGACTAACCCCTCTATTCCCAAAGATATTGTTTAAATGATGATGTTGCAGGTGAAGAAATTCCTATTCCAAAAGAGCTCAACATCACCCAAAAGGGAAAAGAGACGGTAACTCAAGAAGAAGAGAAAAATGAAGAGAAGAAGGGTCCAACCCCTCGGTTTGCAAAGAATCATCCAAAGGAGCTGATTTTAGGTGATCCTTTTGAAAGAGTGAAGACGAGGGCTGCATTCAACAAAGAACAAGCCAACAGTGCATTCATCTCACAATTCGAGCCTAAGAACGTCAACGAAGGTCTTGGGTATGACGAGTGGATCACAACTTTGTAAGAAGAGTTGGAGCAATTTGAAAAGAATAAAGTTTGGACACTAGTGCCAAGACCAAAGGACAAAAAGATCATTGGCACCAAATGGGTCTACCGCAGCAAGCTTGATGAAAGTGACTAAGTGGTAAGGAACAAAGCAAGGTTACTGGCTCAAGGCTATCATCAATAGGAATGTATAGCTTTTGATGAAACATATGCACTTGTAGCTAGAATTGAGTCCATTCGTATGTTGTTTGCCTTTGCTAGTTATAAAAACATTCTTCTGTATCAATTGGATGTTAAAAGTGCATTTTTGAATGGTACAATTGAGGAGAAAGTGTAAGTTCAACAACCTCCAAATTTTGAACTTGATAGTTTACCTAATCATGTTTATATGTTACAAAAAGCTCTCTATGGACTCAAACAAACACCTAGGGTTTGGTATGAGAAATTAAAGAACTTTTTTAGATCATGGGTATATCATGGGCAAAGTGGATTCTACCTTATTTTTAAAGCACACTTTCTAACAATTTTCTTATCATACAAATATATGTTGATGATATCATTTTTGGTGAAACTAACCATGATCTTTGTAGATAATTAAGTGATCTTATGCAAAGTGAATTTGAGATGAGTATGATGGGTGAACTCAAGTTCTTCCTCGGCTTTCAAATCAAGCAAACAAAAGATGGGAACTTCATCAACCAAGGCAAGTATACAAGTGAACTAATCAAACGCTTTGGGATGGAGAACACCAAGATGATGGACATACCCATGTCAAACATCACCAAACTTGATAGAGATGAAGAAATTGAGAAGGTAGATGAGAATCTCAATAGAGGTAAGATTGGAAGTTTACTTTACTTAACTACCTCTAAACCTGATATAATGTTTAGTGTTGGCTTGTGTGCTTGCTTTCAATCAAATCCTAAGAAATCACATCTTATAGTTGTTAAGAGGATTTTAAGATACTTAGCCAAAACCTAAAATTTTAGACTATGGCATCCCAAGTCAAGGGACTTTACTCTTACTACTTATAGTGATGTGGATTATGCAGGGTGCTTGATTGATAGAAAGTGCACAAGTGACACTTGTTTCCTTATAGGACCATGCTTGGTGTATTGGTTCTCCAAGAAATAGAGCATAGTGGCATTATCAACCACTGAGGCTGAATACATTATAGGTGGGAGTTGTTGTGCCCAGGTCCTATGGATGAAGCAAATGCTCCAAGACTTTAACATTCATTTTGATGATTCTCCTATCTATTGTGATAATACTAGTACAATTAACTTGTCATATAATCATATCTTGCATAGTAGAGCTAAACATATAGAGTTTTTCCGTCATTTTCTCTGTGATCACATTGCCAAGAACGATATCTATATCACACATATGGACACGAAAAAATAGTTGGCAGGCATTTTTACTAAACCTATGGCTAGAGAGCAATTTAACTTTGTTAGATCTAAACTGCTCATAAGTACTTTGAATGAATATGATATGCCTTTTAGATATTTTTCATATATCCTATATGTTTTGCCTATGTTTTGATCGTCATTGCTTGAAAATATGCTAAAATTTCAGTTTTTCATGTTCATTTTGCCTTGTTTTTTTTCTTATTTTTGGGTATTATTCGCAAACGCACATTATACCACAAAATAGTACCCAATGATGAGTGATATGTGCCTAAGTATGTTCACAATACATAATGGACTTGAAAAATAAATTTAATTAGAACCCTAATGGCTAGAAACTAGGACTTCTAATTTTTAGGTCAAGTTGACCATCAATCGAGTTGCCAACTCGACCTTTTCTAAAGAGCCTATTGGTTGTGTTTCTAAGTTCACAGAACACGACCGATGGCCGCGCTGGAGAAAATTTAAGATGGGTTTGGCCGACTATTCTCCCTCTTGACTAGAGAAAAGTCGACCGATCTGACCTCCAGCTCCCCTAAGCTTTCAACCCTAGCCCTAACCTTCCTTTCCCTAGCCCTAGGTCGACCTAGCTTGACCTTCCCCCTTGCTAACCTAGGTCTGTGGATGAGTTTTGGTGGTGCTTCTTTATATTTTTCTCTTTCCTTCCTCCCCTTCTCTTTTCTATGGCATCTAATAGGAGGAAGAGGGCCTCCCCAACTAATGCACCTTCATCTTCTTCCAACTCCCACTTGATTCCATTTGATGACACTTTCTTTGTCTCAATTGAGGCTCTAAATAGGTATAAGGAGCTCCTTCCCTGGAACCCTTTCCCTTTTCGTGTCCTATTTGAGCCTAGACCACGAAGACAAGAGGTCATAGATCAAGTAGCATATTTGCTTTATGATCACCATCTCTCTACCTAGGGTGTTGAATGTGCGTGCTATAACAATTCCATCACAAGCACAAAAGTGGTTCATGAATTCTATGCAAATTTTCATTGCAATTACGACACCCTTGTACCCCCACCTAATACTCAAGTCGTCCTCACATCCATGATAGCCGGGAAGAAATTCCAAGCCTCTGAGGATACCTTGAATATCTTCTTTTGGGTACTAAAGTGACTGACACCTGGCGTAAGGACTATCTAGAGTATTTTGACCTAGTTGAGCCTGAGGCCTTCTACAAGCAATATGCTCTTACTCTCCCTGATATTCATAAGTTCTTGAAGAAGCCTCAATTCCCATATAGAAACAAGTGCACCCTTCCCTCCTCTACCTTGGACCTTAAGAGATGCATCCTCACCTTAGTTGTTAACTGCAATATTTACCCAAAGAAGAATCAAACTGAGATTGTAGAAAACACTATAGTGATCATGAATTATCTCTTGAAGAACATCAGAGTCAAGTAGTCAAGATATATTCTCCATCATATGACCTACTTTGACTCAGACAAGAACACTCGTGGCACCCACCCACCCTACCCAACCTTGATTTGTGGTCTATTCCAGCTTGCCACTGGAAAATCTTTTTTCCACAACCTTCACTACAAACCTACCCAGAAAGGAGTTTGCATCAGTGAGACCACTCTTCATAAGTCTATGCTTATCCTATCCTCCACCACCCCTGGTGCCTCTACCTCTACCTGAGCACCTCCACCACCTCAACCTTACCCGACCTTGTCGTGCCTCGTTCCATGTGTCAAATGAAACCCTTATGGGCTACATGATGCATCAACATGCATACAACCTTTAGGTTTAGGAACACCTGCATCAAGACCTATGTTCCATCATGTCTAACATGAACATGTCCAGTGCACACCCCTACCCTTCCTACCAGCCTTTCCCAAGTGGTGACTATGCATCCTACTCATATGATCTCCTTTACCCTACCCCTCCACCTACACATTTTGTTGTTGCACCCCCTGTTGTTGGTGGATCTACCCCTGGTGTGTTGCCTCTTCCAGCTGGCCCCTTAGCCACTCTGCTTACTAGCCTCAGTAGTTCTACTCCTTCCTTCCCACAGGCCAATGAGCTCCATGCTCTTGGTATGTCTTGGGATGAAGAGATGCACGTTGGCCCGGTCATGGTTTTGGTCCCTCTACTAATGAAGAGATGTCAGACCAGGCTGATGAGGAGACTGTTGATGAGGAAGTTGATGAGGATGTTGGTGATGCTTCTGGTGATGGCTCTGATGATTTTGTTGATGCATCCGATGATGAAGGTGATATTGTTCTCTCTGTTGCACCTTCAGACGGAGATGACGACTATGAGCCCGATGCTTCTGATGTTGAGGATGATGATGATGTGGACTAAGATAGCTTAGATGTTTAGTTGTTCTAGTTTTTAGTATAGATGTTGATCATATATATCTTTCTAAGCTATTTTGCATTAAAAACATATGGGCACATGTTCTGAGTTGTACTATTTTATCATCTAGCTTTCATCATTATGGCTTGTTGCAGTTGTTTTATGAGAACTTGCTTTCTTGGTTGTAATCTTAATCCTTTATTCACTTACTCTTTGATTTACTATATTTCATGAGTTGGTGCCATCTTTTACCATATTTTGATTATGACTTAGATTGTTTGTTTCTCTCGTCTCTGTTTGGTGTATGCTTTGAGATTGCATTTTATGGATGTATGCTTGGTTGTGCTTGGTGAAGATCTATTTTTGTGCTCTTCTACCCCCCCTTCCTTTTTGATAATGTCAAAGGGGGGAGAGAAGTTCAATGTTTTGAAGCTCAACCATATTTTTTTGATTGCCTATGTGATCCTTTTCTTGTTCATTTTATGCTTTAACATGTGAATTTATAAAGGACCGTATAGTGTATATATATATATATATACATATACATATATATACATATGTCATGTTGCTTTGTGTAGATACACTAACCATGCAAGTTAGAGTAAGCATAGATTGAGGGGGAGCAATTCACATTGTTCAAATCTTGAATCCCCTTACAATTCACATGCCAAAGGTATAACGTCAATATCATTTTCAATATGATTGAGGAATGGTTTGTCATTGTCAAAAAGGGGGAGAATGTTGAGTTGAGAGTTATACATTGCCCATATTTTTATAATGACTTACCATTCCATTCCTATGTATCTAATATGTTTGTTCAATATTGATTTCAGGCTTGAGGTACATGAAAAGGATCAAATTATACAAGCCCTAGCTTGTTCAAGTCAAATGCAATGCAAGTGCGCAATATGGGAAATCACTCCAAATGACCTCATATAATTTTTGTAATCACTTGTATTGATGATATGACTTGTAGATAAGATGAGAAAAAATTAAGGACACTTAATTCCATGGTTTAATCACTAAAATGTCAAATTAGAAAAAAATTCACAGGTTGTTCATCAGTTGAGTTGGAAACTCGACCGATCCTATGATGGATTTTCTGAAGATGACCCATCAGTCAAGTTGCACACTCATAGAACTCAACTGACCAGCTCACTAAGCAAATCTGATTTTAGCTCATCAGTCAAGTTTCCCAGAACAAACTTGACCAATAGTTTAAAAATTGGCTTTGTCATTTAGTGGATCGGTCGAGTCATCTTTATTGAAACTCGACCAAATGTGTTGAACGAAAAATGCAGAAAAAGTGATTATAACTATTGGAGAGTTTTTTTAGGAAAAAATAGATCTGTTGCATCTTGGAAAATGTCTATATTTTGACCCTAAGTGATCCCACACTCAAGGGAACACCCCCAACAATAAATAGGACCCCTTAGAGTTCATTCCAAGTTTTCTCATTCATGCTACCCTAAGTCCTTTCTATAGTTGAGTGTGTTACAACTCCTTGATCCCCTTTCTCTCTCTAATTTACACTTCATTTCATGATTATGAGTGAGATAGGTCTGTTGTAATAGTGCTACTTCCTTTTAATTGTAAAGCTCTCAACCATTCCATCTTCCCTACCCCTTTTCTCCATGAAGTAAAGGTGAAGCAAGCTACTCCGAGTGAAGGTGGAGTTGTTGTTGTTCTTCTTCAAGGTTGAAGAAGATGTGAAGGGGAAGGCAAAGGCTGAAGATCCAAGAAGAGTCAATAAATCCTTGAAGGTGAAAGTTTTGTGCAAGAGTAGGTAAAACCTTGGAAGAAGGCTGAATAATCTTGGCAAAGTGGGTAAGTCCTTGGTAAGGTAGAAGACTCTTTGTGCTTGGATGGGTAAACCCTTTGGTGGTCTTGTATTGTAACTCTTATTGGTGAATGTATAGATAAAAGCACTTGCAATGTCCTAGAGGTTGACCTCTCTAGGTAGTGGACTGACTCTCTCCTAGTTTGTAGAGTGGAACCACTCTACATGACCTTGTCAAGTACTTGCTATCTATTCCTCTCATCCTTGCTATGCTTGTTAGTTAGGACTTAAAATTACAATTAATCTATTGGTTTTAACTGATATAATTTGAAGGTCAAATCCATCTTGTGAGAATTTTTGAAGCTCTATTCACCCCCTCCAGAGCCCTAGATTCAACAGTCACTAGACACGACATGTATAGAGTTGATGGATTTCTCTACCACTATGAGTTCAACTCATAATGAGTTGCACGGGCTAAGAACCCCTTCATATTAAGCTGAAATATGCCTACCTAGATGAACCCCAACCCACCTAGTTATCATCAATGCCTCTTTCACTAATGCCAGAACAACATAGCTCCTTTAATAACACTTCTACCATAGGAGTATGATTGGATATATAATTAAATACATCACATGTATCATACAAACCTTATTAATGCACTATATACACATGATGAGGAAGAACAATTTTTTGATTGAGTATTATTGATGCCTCTACCCCAACATGAAGTATGTAGTTTGAAAGGAAGTGATCAATGTTGTAGTCATCAAATTTGTATTCACCATATCATACAGTCCATGGTTCAACCAAGTATAGGTGGTACTGAAGAAAGTAAGAACCACAACTCACTAGTACTTTTGATCTCTGGTGTCACTTTTCTTAACATCATTTTCAATAGAAAACCGACACTAAGTCCCTATATACTCAGTTCCTAAAGCACAAAAGTCACTATTGGTCAAGTCTTGTCGATTAAGAAAAAATATGGGCACCACTTTTGTCATCACATCAGTTACCATTGCAAGGATTGACGCCACAGACAACCCGTAAAATTCAATTTTCCAAGAATTTTTTTTGATATATACATTAGTGTCAGTTGTGAAGAAATCAACTACGCACCGCTTCCCACAAAATAAATTATGCCTCTAAAATGTTCTATTGTCAGTTTTTCCCAAAACAAATCAACATTGTGAGTCAAGTCCACCGAGAAAATTTTCACTTCCAAAAAGCATGTGGTGTCAGTTTTATTGTAATGAACCAATGATAGAGGGTTACTGCCACGTGCAGCACAAAAAATATTTCATCCCAAATCAAGTAATGTCATTGGTTTTGGATTTATAAATTGACGACTAATTTCTTAGTGATGTTCTCTTTTTAATTAGAAATAAGCACCTATGTAGTTGGTTTTCATGTATCCATCAGATGGCATAGATGTACTTGTCATAGGTTTCATTACAAAACCAACCACTTGTTCCTTAGTGAGGTTGGAATTTTTTATTGGGGATAAGGACCTTTGTAGTTGCTTTCTTTTAGTAAAACCAACGACATAGAATTTACTCAATCATTGGTTTTTTAAGAAACTGACAACTAATTGTTATGTTGTCAGTTTTGTTGAGTGACCAATGAGTAAGTTCTACTTAACAACACCCGTGAAACTTTCTTTACCCATACTCTATTTTATGGTGTGATTTTATTATGATCTGGTGATCATTAAGTTGTTGTCACCGCCATCTGCTACCTCTCCTCTTCCATTGATACTGTCAGTGTTGTCACTGTTGCTAATATTACCACTCTTTGTTTTTTTGGCACCCTTTTCTTCCTCCACCCTTGGTATTTTTGTTTGATAATATAAAAAAGCAAATCAAACTCTTAAATTATTGGATTCCTTTTGTAGATATTTGACATGAAAAAGCCTATATAAGTGAAGATCTAGCTGAGATATGAGAAGAGAAGTCACACTCCTTCATTCAGGAAGTCAGCCGTGAATTTGATTGGGATAAAATATGAGTTTTCTAAACCTTGATGTCATTATTTCTACATACATGTGATGGTTATAATATTTTGCAACTTTAAATTGGACACAAGTGAATTATTGATGCATATGTGAATGATGTGCATATATATGCATATGTGTGAATGAATGTGAAGAGAAAAGAATACGATATAAATTATACATATACATGTCGTGAGAATGGAATTTTATGTGTGTTTTTTGAATTGCATATGAGAATAGAATGAAGTGTTAGAGATAATGGAATTGGAGAAGGGAAATGTAGGGAAATATGGTGATACAGATGGCAGTACAAATAAAAAATTTCTTGTCATAACTAGGGGATCGCTTTAATAACTATGAAGTGGGAAGGAGGTTGCAAGGCATATACCTAGTCCTGGAGTAAGTCCAGTGACAATCCTTGTAGTCACCACTATAGAACCCGCCTTTGGCGTCGGTTTTTTAACCCCCTTTGGTGACGGTTTTCAAGCGACGCCTATGTGGGAGCCGCTAAAGGTCGAACTCTTCGGCGTCGATTTTATAACTGACGCCTATATGATATATAGGTGTCAGTTATATATAGTTGGATGACGTCTATCGGGTTCGCGCCACAAAAAAGGGCACCAGACAACACGGCTGTGCTTCGCTGCACGGCCGTGTATAATACTATAGGCGTCGGTTAACAACTGAACAAATGACACCATACTCCCAGATGACACGGCCGTGCTTCGCTGCACGGCTATGTTTAGTACTATAGGTGTCGGTTTTATACGAATAAGCGACGCCTTTTCCACCACGGTCGTGCTTTCTTGCACGGTCGGGTTGTTTGTCCTATTAGGTGTCGGTTTTTATCCAATAACCGACGCGGTAGGCCTTTGATGACGGTGTTCTACAAATAACCGACGCCTATACTTTAAATTTTTTTTCTTATCAGTTTGCAGGCCTGATGTGGCTGGTCAGCAGGATGAGAACCTACAGTTCAGTTTTCTAAACTGCAGGTTTGCGACATCCATTGATATCAGCCTACAAACAGGCCACAAACCTGCAAAATCAACAAATATTTTTTCACACAAGTAGATACATTCATATATCAATTCAATTCTCACATTCACACATCTAGAAACATTCAAATACATGTAGAAACATTCATACATGTATCAACATTCATAAATATTCATTTACAAAATATCATTCAGCATCGCTATCAGCATCCCAATTATATCTTACAATCGGCACTGCTTGTATGGCTTTTGCCCATTCTTCTCTTACTTCATTTAATGCTTCCATCGTATATGGAGCATGTACATTTTTTAAGTGTTTAACTATAGTGTGGTCAGTTTTAAACACCTGCAAAGAGAATGATGTATATATAAGTAATAATATAAAAATAAGATTGATATATTTCATACTAACTAATGAGACTATATATAATACCTCATGTATGGTATTAATATACAATGTGGCATGTCGGATAATCATCTGCATAAATCGCATCACATAGTATGCGCATGCCTAGCCGTTGTCTTGTGTAGCGCACTATATATTGAAACATACAAAATATTAAAAAATACAACTAAGCACAGTTCACATAAATAATATATACATTGGAGTCAGGAACTTACTTTTACATTCTCCCAAATTATTGGCTGGTTCTTTCTCCTTGGGACATTTCCTCCAACATTTTTGAATGCATCTAAACCCCTACATGTTAATGTAATACAGTAAATTGCATAATTAAATAGTAATGTAATAACAGATGTTAACAGATATAAAAATGAAATATTTCTCACTAGAATAATGGCATTCTCAATATGTGTCCAATTTTAGTGTTCAATGTACTTCCCGCAGGATCTAGATAATAAACAGTGAACGTCCTGGGGACAATAACTAGTAACTCCCAATGTCTACTGCTAGAGGTAAAAAAGTTAAAAATTAATAACTCAAAATGCACAATAAAAATGGAATTTTCTTAAGTCCAAATTATAAATAAAGTAAACTTACTTGACATTGAATGGAGCTATTATTATCGTCTTCTTTTGCTGACCAAAAATTGTAAAAGCATCTATACAGTATTGTTGAACACTATCAGGGTCTTTAGCTACCATACTAATCAATGATGGAATCAAAAATCCCACATGATCAAATGCAAATTGTTTGCATTGATCTTCGACTAAGTAGCTGCAAAACATGTATTACGTATGCATTAATATATAAGAAACTAGATCACTGGATCTTACACAAGGTATATGGATGTATAAACAAGATCTCACCTTATCCATGTCTCTATCATTGATGTATTCAGCCAATCATACATAAACAGCTCAATAATATCTTGTATAAATAAAGAGCTATCGTATGATTGACCTGCATAACCTGCTTCTAAAGAAACAATTATAGGGCAATGTATATTATGTGCCCGTAGCCAACATGCCATTCTCCTACAAGTAGGACCTAACGGGTATTTTAGGTCAGTTGGAACCCAACTTGGTAATGTAGGAAGTGGAGGTGGAGACCTAGGTGCTCTGGGTGTCTTCTTTTTAACTTGTATATATAATTTCAGATCAGTTGACCTCATATATACACATTAACAATCTAAAGTAATGTAAATTTATCTTACAATTTCAGTAGTGTAGACGACATCTGCTTTGGGCCACAATATCACCCTACCTTCTGTCTCACCAAGTGTATCAATATCTGGGTGGGCATATGGCAATGCAGCTTCTGTCCAATTAGGTAATACACATATCGGGCTCACACGAACATAGCCATGCGGCATTGGAGTCCCATGAAACGTTGCCCCAGGAAGGGACTGGTAAACCTGCGCCTCTGCAACAACATAGTCTTGCATTCTTAAGCGGCATGGCATCAATGCCTACAAATTTACGTAAAGAATGTTATACATATATACATATCATCTTGAAAACATATCATCTTGAAAAGACTAGCTAAAATGTTATAAACAATACTTACAGCAGACGTGTTAGGCGATGGGTCTCCAGGATTACTCGCAGTCTGTGCATCAGGAGAAGAGTGGGTCGCCATAGGCTGATTGGAAGCCTGAGATGCCTGCCACCGCACTATTTCTTCCTTTACCTTCTCAGCAACTATATCATTGACCTTCTTAGCAACTATATCCTCGACTCTCTTATTCTCCTATACATGGATAAAAGAAACATTAGCTTCTTATTATTGAATTCCCTTTTGCAGTAACATTCTAAAAAAAGAATAGGTTACCTCTTCTTGTGAAAGTCCCGCTCTGGGTTTGCGCTGGGATGGCCCAAAGAATGCTTTGATGCCCACACCAGCGCGTGTACCCCTAACACGTCCAGGATGCTCTGGGTTACCCAGAGCAACTGTCAATTCATCCCTTGTGCCCTGAGGGATGAACGTGCCTTGTTTCCTCTGCTCGTGCAACTCCCGCTAATCACCATCAACATAAATTGGTAAGTTAACGCCACAAATAATCAATATTCAAACGATTTCTCTAAGAGTTGTTTTTTACCATTTTCGCAGCCGCCTCAGCAGTTACGGGCTTCTTTATTTCACCCTTCTTATTTTGCCTCCCAGCTATCCAGATATCATGGCGAGGCACGGGTGTGGTAGACTCCTGAGTAGCAGTAGACTCCTGAGTAGCAACAGACTCCTGAGTAGCCACTGACTCCACCTGTAGTCTTTGGCGAACGCTTGCATAGCCCTTTGGACCCATAGTGTGGTCATGCACATTCAGTGCATGCCTTGCTTTTTGCGCGTCACTGAGGGCCTAGTTAGTATGCACATTAATGATTTGGTTAGTAGCACTAAATGTTAATCTTGAATAGGTGAATACAACGTATATTAATTAAATTGGGAGTGACGCCTAATACCTTGAATTCTTCAGATTTTCTTGAAGCAACAAAATTGTCCCAATATTCTTTGTCCAAGAAGTTCCACTACTCAAGGGCTGACTTCTTCTTCTTATCACCATCTTTTATGTATTCTCTGTTTAGATTTGTCCTATAGTTCCTAAGCATCTTTCCAGCATGTTGCATCACGCTTTTACGATGCAGCTTCTCATCCAATGCAAACAGATTCTGTAAAATAGAATTCTTATTAACTAGTATCCAAAAATAGAATTGCAACTAATATAAGTTGTAATCTATAAAATAGAATTTCAAATAATAATAACTCACACATAAATCCTTCCATATCAAGTCTTTCTTTGCCTGAGGAACTTTATGTCAATTATCATACTTAACACCACAATGGCTTCGAGTGACACACCCAAGATATTTTACAAAATTATTGCGGTTCACTCCAATTGCATTTCCTCCATTATCAAACTCAACAACCAATTTGGATCCACTGCCACTCAGCGCTATTTACATCTTCAACAGAGTGATGCCCCTTTTCTTGTTAAGTGTTTGGTGTTGCGCATCAAGTTGCTCCAGTGCTTCAGTGGGTACATGTGCATCATCAACCTAAAATTTGACAAAAATAAACACACTGAATTAGCCCAATATAGAAACATAGGATATATGACATAACTAGAAGATAATGAATTTTATAGAAATACAGGATATGATTTTAGAACTTACATTGGTATCCTCACCATTCTCGTCATGGACAGCATGCTCATCATGGACTTCATGCTCATCATGGACATCATGGTCAGCCATCTGAAAATGTCATTAAAAAGGCAAACATTTAGCATTTGTATTAACTAGAAAAAGGCAAACATTTAGCATTTGTATTAACCAGAAAAAGGCAAACATTTAGCATTTATATTAACAAGAAAAATGCAAACATTTAGCATTTGTATTGACTAGAAAAAGGAAAACATTTAGCATTTGTATTAACTAGCATTTGTAAAAAATATAAACATACATGTCTCTATAATTGTGATCTTTTATCAATTAACAATCCTTCATTGTGATCTCCGCACACATATAAGTCATCATTAGCTTCAATATTTTGTGGAGTTGTCAACCCAACTGAGAATGGACTGGAGTCATCATACTTATCATAGTACTCTTCTTCATCTATAGGATCTTCAATGAACTGTCTTTTACCATGAAGAACAACCGACCATTTATCATTTGCAGGATCATCGATATAGAATATTTGTTTCGCCTGTGATGCCAATATGAATGGTTCACCCTTCTCGCCAATCTTTTCAAAGTTCACCAAAGTGAAACCCAATTCATCAACTATAACTCCTTTGGTGTTATCAACCCAATTACATTTAAAGAACGGAATTCTGAAATCTATGTAGTCAAACTCCCATATGTCTTCAATGACACCGTAATATGACATTTTAGCTTCATGTGGACTCTTATCCTTTGCACTTGCAAAATACATAGTCGACGCTTGAAGAGTGACCCCACTGTTTTGGACGACACTCTTATCATCTTGGCGCTTTGTGTAATATGTGAACCCATTAATGTCAAACCCTTCATAAGACATAACATTCAGTTTTGGTTTAAAGGCGAGGCATTTGATAGTTTCTGTAATATCATTTGGTGCTTGAGATAGTTGATGTAAGACTTTATCTTCAAACCACTTAGTAAAAGTCTTATTATGCTCTCTAGCAAGCCACATTGAACTTGATCGAGGATGTTGTCTCTTGATGAAATTGGTATGTTCCTCGATATGTTGGTTTCTCAATGTCCCGTACGGATTCATCCCATCTGTACAAAGCCCAAGTATTAGATTCCTATCTTCTTCACCAAATTTGGGGTACAATAGATCAATCTTCTTCCACTGTGGGGAATCAGACGCATGTCGCAGGATCCCATCATTATTTTTCTTAACATCTGCATGCCACCTCAAATTCTTCGCATCTTTCAGATTTGCAAACAAGCGTTGAAACTGTAATAATGTAAGTAGATACCACAACACCTTGGCAGGAGAACCAGTTTTGGACTCCCCCTAAGTTGTCAATTTATACCGTGACACACCACATTTTGGACAATCTTTCAAATCTACATAGTCCTTTTAAAATAATACACAATCATTCGGGCATGCGTGTATCTTCTTGGCCTCCATTCCCATTGGGCACAACATTTTCTTTACCCAGTATGTTAAGATTGGCAGTCATTTACTTTAGGAAGCATTTCTTTCAACAAAGTCAACAATTCAGTGAAGCTTTTGTCGCTCCATCTATTGTTAACTTTCAACTTATACAATCTCAACACAGCGCTAAGCTTCGTAAACTTAGCACAACATGTATATACCGGTATCTCAGCATCATGCACAATGTTTATAAAGATAGGAGATGGATCGGTGTTCTCTACCCTACAACTATCCAGCATCACATCAACGATGTCTACTGGAACTGGTTCGTTCACATCTACGTCATCGGAGGCAATTTCTTCTTCCACCCAAGCACTGCTATCGACATCTACTGGTTTCGAGTTTGAAATCTCTCCATGCCAGTGCCATTCTGTATAGCCTTGTACAATCCCATTGCACATGACATGACTTTTGATTTCCTCACCAGTGTTGACTTTCAAGTTGTTACCGCAATGCCTACATGGATAGTAGAACCCATCTATAGGTTTTTTCCTATGTTCCTCGGCAAATCTAACAAACTGATCAAGACCAGATATAAACTCTGGGGTGCAGCGATTGCGAATGGACATCCATGATCTATCTTTTCTATGATCAAAGAGAAACCAAGTATATATTAGGACAAGATTAGGGTATACACTTACATCCTATCCAAGATTTACTCCAACAAACACATGTGATGTCATTCTTATATATAATAAATGTGTACCACCTATCCCATCCTTGAACACCTAATCTCAATAGTAAGTGTATAATGTGTATTGGGTTTTCAAGAAAATTTTGGCAGCATTTCCCCGTTGTTCTCTAAGTACATATGTACTTAGAGAACAAATGGGGAAATGCTACCGAACTTTTCTCGAAAACTCAATACACATTATACACTTACATCCTAAGTGAGATTAGGTGTTCAAGAACAGTCCCAAACTAGGCACTATCCAAGATTTACTCCTAATGAGTAAATCTTGGATGGGTTTCTAGGCCAACAAACACAATAATAGATATCTACAATGAAGTCGGACTCCATACAAACAATATATAATTTAGTGATTGTTCATTCTAATTTATACCAATGTACAAGTAATATAAAGAACAATGATTGTTCACTTTCTACGCCAACAAACACATGTGATGTCATTCTTATATATAATAAATGTGTACCACCTATCCCATCCTTGAACACATAATCTCACTAGTAAGTGTATAATGTGTATTGGGTTTTCAAGAAAATTTCGGCAGCATTTCCCCGATGTTCTCTAAGTACATATGTACTTAGAGAACAAACGAGGAAATGCTACCGAAATTTTCTCGAAAACCCAATACACATTATACACTTACATCCTAAGTGAGATTAGGTGTTCAAGAACAGTCCCAAACCGGGGACTATCCAAGATTTACTCCTAATGAGTAAATCTTGGACGGGTTTCTAGGCCAACAAACACAATAATAGATATGTACATGTTAGGGTTTCAACAAAATTGATGTTAGGGTTTCATCAATGTTAGGGTTTAATCAAATCAAATTAGGATGCTAGAATGGACAAGTTTAAATCTTATTTCAACATGCATCAAAATTTATTGAATTAGGTAAAGCATTAGGATTAGAAGCACAAATATATGCAAGCAAAAGATTTTTTCGTATCCTAAAATTTACCTAAAGCATTACATATAGATTTGTTCATATCTTTACCAACAGCAAGCACGGCCGTGGTAGGCCAACATAGCCACAGCCGTATTTGCTGCATGTAGGTAAAAAGCTAGGGAGAAAGGCTACGGCTAATACCTGGAGAGCAGACCAAAGCTAGGCGGCGTGGCGGGCGTGAGTAGGGAGGAAGGAGTGGGTGGCACCGGTGACACAGGACGAAGCTAGGGCGGCGGCGATGCAAGACGAAGCTAGGGCGGCTGTGGTGACACAGGACGAAGCTAGGTGGTGGGCGGCGGTGGTGACGCAGAGCAGCAGCACAGTCGGTGGCGACGGCGACGGCGACGGCGAGGCGAGGCGAGGAAGCACAGGAAGCGTCGGCGACGGCGAGAACCAGTAGGCAGCTAGCGGGCGATCGAGCAACAGCTAGCGGGCGATGAAGACAATGAAACAGGTGTGATTATCAAGTTCGTAAAGGCGTCGGTTATCAAATACAAATGACACCTAAAGTCTTCGGCTTCGGTTGATAGTAAAACACCGACGCCCAACTAGACAACCTTTACACTAAATTTTTTGACGGGAACCATTATCAGCGTCGGTTATCGAAGGATAACCGACACTGAAAGTGGGACTTTCCGCGCAAATTTTCATTTTAAATAGGCGTCGGCGAATAGTTAAAAAACTGACGCTGTAGGTGACCTAAAATGTTTTCGCTCGAAAATTGGATTTTGCGGGCGATTTTAGGCGTCGGTCTGTTATAACTAGCCGATGCTGAATACAAAGCGGTACCCGTGTCTGGCTGGTCTTCGAATACAGACGTCGGTTTGCATAAATAACCGATGTCTAATATTATAGGCATCGGTTTTCCTAAATAACCGACGCCCAGAAAAGCGACACTGAATGATGTTTCTGTAGTAGTGCGTGTTGTGCTTCTTTCTCAAGTAGCACATGAACGGTCGTCGAGGTAGCCTCCTAACGTAGCACCATGGACGGTGGTTTATGATTCTCTCCTAGGGTGATGGTGATAGCCTCCACGCCTCTTCATAGTCCATGTGGATCATTGAGAACACCACATCATTCTTCTAACCGACGACAAGGAGTTGTTCATTCATGTTGTCAACGTGCTAGTGTCGAATTTTCTCCCCTTTGGCAATCTCTCCCTTTTACTGGTAAGATGCCTCTGGCTTTGACATTACCACAATGTAGAGAAGAGAAGACTTGTCATACAAGTGTTGAGAGCCTTGCCCCCCACTTTATATAGGAGTTGATGGGCTAGGGTTTCCACAAACTTGGGGACATGATGGGACAGATTTCATGAATTTTTGGTTGTTATGAATTATTAGTCAATCAAGTAGCACCCCTAGCCGGTCGACTAGAATGCTAGTTGATTGACTGGACACTCCATTTAGTTGATTGGCTATTTTTACTGTTCTCAAACATACTGGCTCTTAATGTGATGAGCAATGCATGTCATGATGTCAACATCAATTCCTCGATCCAATCCTACTAATCATCCATTTAATCAACTAGACTTTTTAATCAGTCGACTAGACACTCTATTCGATCAACTCACATTCCCAATTGCTTGAATGGACACTACAGTCAACCAACTAACAATCATTGTTGTCTAAGTTGATTACCTAAACACTTTAGTAACCAAGTTTAATCTTATCCATGAGTAAAATCCTATTCCAAGTGCATCATATACGTGTGACCCTATAGATCCCAAATTACATTGGTAGTGAATGTCCAAAAAAAGATTATGGCTTCACAATTAGTGAGTGGTATCTAGAGACAGTTCAGTACTACCTAAGCAATTGGAAAGTTGGAGAACAATTTCAACCTACATCTATGATTAGTGTTATTGTGATTGTATAGTTCCTTTGTAACTGATATCCATATTGAACATGAGACATAGAATCATCATCCTCTTAATATTCAATCCATGTTCCTTGAACTAAAGAAGGCTATCTAAGATTCATGTGAGCTCACATATCACATATTGCCTCATGTGAGCAGGGCTATATATTTGTCAGTCTCTCTTATCAAGTGTCCAGGATGTCATCTCTGGCAGGAGGGAAAAATCCCATCTATATCACTCCTTGTCAATCCCCATGTGTCACAACATACCCAAGCATGGCCTTTATAGAAACCCATTTTCAATATCATGTTCGTTGGTGTCAAAGTTCATGGAACGGCATGTGATGAGTGTAGTGGCTTTACATCTAAGAACCACAATCACCACCATCACTTTGAGAGATGATTATGACTACCATTCAATTATTCCATGTAATACTCTCAAGGTGGGTCTGTCTGATACACTATTCTCTAAAATGTACCTATGTTCTTGATTTGATATCCTATATCATGTTTAATTAGACTTTGTGATCAGTCAAGACATGTTCTAGTCTTATCTATTACTTTTATTTATTTTTATTCCCCAATAATATCTGAAGAGGGACATAATAAGAATGTATGCACTATTATCAAACATATGATCTCATTATCCAAGTCCTAAACTTGAAGACATATGTCATTGAGTTACATCATTCTTTACATGTCTATTATGTTATATCATTATCTCATAACAATAGCTGGAATTACCATTATTCTTATCAAATCAATTACATTACGCCACATTACAATCATCATATGACTAGCTCTCTGGGCATACATGCCAACAAACTCCCACTTGCACTTAGAGACAATCCCCTATGAATCGTAGTCCCCAGTGATATGATGTGACCATCATGCTTCTGTTGTTAAAGGGCTTTTGTCAGCTCGTCAGTAAATTAAAACATCTCCTCATTATATAATCTCTCATATGAGATGGAAGCGTGGAACTATGTTCTTGGAATGTTGATGTGATCTAGGTTCCCTAGCTTGTACAATAGCTTAACTATTGTCAAAGTAAAACTCTAATGCATCCCTAATGCATGGAACCACTCCAACTTCACTGATGAACTTCTTGATCCAAACGGCTTCCTTTGTGGAGCCCAATGCAGCAATGTACTTGGCTTCTATTGTAGAATCAACATTTGTTTCTTTCTTAAAACTTTTCCAACTCATATCTCTGTTGTTAAGGCAAAAAACATATCCATATTGCAATAGATAATCATCTTTATCAATTTGGAAGCTTTCATCAATGTAACCCTTTACACCCAACTCTTCCTCACCACCATATACAAGTAATAGATTCTTAGTCCTTCTCAATTACTTAAGGGTTTTCTTTACGGTAGTCTAGTTACTCCTACTGGGATTTGATCGATATCTGCTTGTCATGATCAAAGCATACGAAACATCAGGATGAACATCAGGAGGAGTTCATAACATTGCATACATGATAGATCCAATTTATAATGCATATGGAATCATACTCGTGTTCATACTTTTCAAAATAACTTGGATATTGAGGCTCTAGAGAGTCTAATTCAATGGGAGATAGGAAAACTCCCTCTTTGCATATTACATGACGAACCTCTTCAACATTTTGTCAATGTATGTACTCTATCTTAGGCCAAGAAGCCTTCTAGATCTATCTTTCTATATCTTAATTCTTAAGATGTAGGATGCTTTTCCTAAATCCTACATAGAGAAGGTATTTCCCACCTAGTTCTTTACCATTTATATTGTAGGGATGTCATTCCCCATCAATAGTATGTCATCTACATACAATATGAGAATACAACTATGCTCCCACTAACCTTCTTGTATACACAAAGTTCATCTTCATTTAGACTAAAGCTAAACTCTTTGACTACCTCATCAAATCAAAGATTCCAGCTTTGAGATACTTGCTTCAATCCATAGATTGACCTTTGTAGCTTACAGACTTTATATGCATCTTTTAGATTTATAAAACCTTCATGTTGTGTCATGTACACATCCTCAAGAATTCTATTTAGGAAAGCACTTTTAACGTCCATCTACCAAAATTCATAGTCATAATAAGATGCAATGGAAATCATGATCATGATGGATTTAACCATGGCAACTAGTGAAAATTTTTCATCATAGTCAACACCTTGAATTTATCTAAAACCCTACACAACTAATTTTCCCTTATAGGTTTGCACATTACCATCCATGACAGTCTTCTTCATAAAGACCCACTTGCACCCTATGGGTTTTACTCCTTCAGGTGGATCCACCAAATTCCATACATGTCGATGTATATGGAGTCCATCTCAAATCTCATGACCTCAAGCCATTTCTGTGAATCTTATCCCTCAACAGCTTCTAGGTATGTTTATGGCTCATCCTTTCTGACCAATTCACCACCTTCTTGAGTTGCAAGATAACCAAATCTTTTAGGATCAAGATGTGCCATACTAGATCTACGAGGTTCTTGTGTTACATGAGGAACTTGAGATACCACAATAGTTTGTCGGTCTCATTATTCCTTTTGTACCTCTATAGGTGTAATATTTCTATTGGTCTTGAACCTCTTTGGGTTCTACTTTCCTCTGATTGGTTCCTTTGGAAAGATATTCCAATTCAAGGAATAGAACATCCCTGGAAATAAACACTTTGTTGTCAGATGGGTTATACATGTAGTATCCCTTGGTTACCTTGGAATATCTAAAACATAACATTTATCTGATCTAGGGCCAACCTTATCAGTCCTCACATAAGCTTCACATCCCCAAATCTTCCTAAAAGACATATCGTGATGCTTCCCATTCCATATCTCATATTGTGTCTTTTGAACTGATTTAGATGGTACATAGTTTAGTATAAACACTTTATAGAGCATGTCCCCCAAAAACAAGTTAGAAGATCAGCAGAACTCATCATTGATCGCACCATAGCTAGCAATGTCTGATTCCTTCTTTTTGATAACCATTATGTTGTGATTTTCTAGGCAGAGTCCTTTGTGATACAATACTACGGTCTCACATAAGGTCCTCAAACTCTTGGCTTATGTATTCTCCACCTCAATCAGAATGAAGTGTCATAATACTTTTTACCTAGTTGTTTGTGTACTTCATTAATGAAATCCTTGAAATTTTCAAGGGTTTCTGACTTATGTTTCATCTAGTACACATATCGATACCTACTAAAGTCATGAGTGAAGCTAATGAAGTACTGGTAACAACCTCTAGAATTTGTTCTAAAATGGCCACAAACATCAGTATATATGAGTCCTAATAGATCACTTGCTCTTTCACTATTATCAATGAAAGGAGCTTTTAGCACCTTTCCCAACAAACAAGACTCACATGTCTCTATAGATTCAAAATCAAAACATTCCAAATAACCATCTTTATTGAGTTTGGAAATGTGTTTCTCATTTATATACCCTAGACGACAATGCCAAAGGTATTTTTGTTGAGTTATCAAGTTTTAACCTTTTGGTATCTATGTTTTACAAACTTTTCTCTAGATATAACAAGTATATACCATAGTACATATGATTACTACCATAAATGATCTCATCTTTACAAATAGAACATTTAATATTTTGTTGTGCAAACCTGGAAAGTAGCATTGAATTTTGCTTCCAATGCACACTGAACAAGAAAATCAAATAACAAAGTAATGAGATAAGCATAACTATGATAACTCATACAAAATCAAGGTAAACATATAAATAATGATTCTAAAGGGTACCTTAGTCCAGTACATTGTAGAATGGAGAAAAACACATATAATTAATAATGTATGCACAAGAAATCACTCAAATTGGCTTATGTAGAACAATATAATTTTTATGTATCAAAATTCATTAATCCTGAATATTTCTCACCCTTGAGAAACATGACTCTTGGATTTGTTTGAAGATTTAAGCAAGAAGATAGAACAAACAAGCTCAACCTTCCTAACTAACCTCCACAATGTTTTTCCCCAATTAAATCATGAATCAAGGCAATATAAAATTTATTCTTAAAATCACATAATTGGTCAACACTGTTGCTTGATTGGATTAAACTCAAACACCATCCTTGTATCACATTACATAGGGTTAAGACACATCATCTCCTTTATTAGACGCATCTACAAGATGATTGGTCTAAACAATCCCTAAATGTGTGCCCCTATAACCAACAAAAACTCTCACAAGATATTAACGAGAGCATAGATTGTTTTTTAAAAATTGATATCATGTCATGAAAGAATGGGTATCCTTACTAAATTATAATATTAATGTCATGATTACTCTGGATGGGAGTAAACCAATAAAACCTATTTTTAGAAATGAAAAATCATGCATATAGATGATGAGAACTAAAGATCAAAGAGATAAGGATAGAAGCATAGCTTTGTTCCACCCTCTAAGCTTGACTTTGGCATTTCCCTCAATGTCAAAATTAAAGAAAGGAAAATGAAACATGGGTACCAAAATGATTCAGTGAAGTGAAGCCACTAACTGGGTTGCAAACAAAGTTCCAACCGGCCACCCAACTGTTATTTGTTCCTGAATGACTATCCCTTAGTGAAAAAACAAAAACTATGTGAAAATTATAGTTGGCATTAACAATATCATCTATGAGTATTACATTGAGGAGTGTAGTTTATTATGCAATAGAATTTCCTCCTCAATCCTTCTTCCATGGCATATAATATCTTCATTATTCATCCTATGTTAGTCCCACTAATATATAGTAGTAGTATTTCCTTGAGTCTTGGTAGATATGTTAGTCTTATATTCGAGATTGTTGAAACCATATTTTATATGTTCATGTGCCATCTATTGGTTAGCCAGTGGAACCAAGATACATTATGCTTTTTTCTATTAAAATTACATCCCACCTCATTGTGACCTTCAACTCTCTTGCTAGTACTGAGATGATATGTGGATGATGTTGCAATGGTGGTTGGTACCACCAAAGTATTTTCAATGGTATTAACACTTGGTAAAGAAGATCACAAGAACCAATTTATCTTGTGTTGGTGCCACCAATTGTAGGTTGGGTGGTGCCAACTATTGCTTCTCCTTTAGCTTAACATAAAATGGCTATTTTTATGGTACCGGCATGTTGAATTTTTCACATTGAATACACACTTCATGGTACCTTTTGGAACTTCATCAGACGTAATAACACCAATTTACAAATAAACTGGATTATATGTCCCTCCACAATTACACCAGATAGATTGTGCAATACAAACAACAAACAATATAAAATTAAACATTAAAAATTCAAACAAGTAAACTATCTAAGACACAAGATAGGTCTTCACCATCCTCATAATTGTGGTGATAACAAGTTTAGAGGTAGGTTCATATCAGGAGGGTAGAATGTGCCAAAAAATATGGCAGATAAGCTAGAAATGGTGGAGGTTGTGGGTAACTTCCAGACTCCCCATGGCTCTAGTGTTGATTGTAGAGAGGCTACATAAGAAATTTCATTCATCGTATCCTGTGGTGGATCCTCTATTAATTTTTTATCAGAAGAGACTCATTGTCAAACACGTCTCATTGGTGAGTAAAAATCTATGCTTGATTTGTCAATATGTGATCTTGGTTTCCATGAACTTGAGCTATGGTTGGTAGATGTTTTTTTTTGTAGTTGTTGGATGGAAGTCAGTGTGTCATGAACATCTTTTTAGGAAAATGAAATCACCTGATTTCACTTGCGTTGATGTCGATGAAGAAGTTCCATTGAATGGTTTGTGGTGTGCAAGACAGAGGGGCAAATAAGTTGTGGCCTCCTCTTCTTATGTTTGGCTTTCTACTTTCTCTGTAGATTCCCCTTCCACCTCATCTTTGGATGCTTGCTCACCTTCTACTTGTGTATTACAGCAAAGGTGCCTAACACCATGGATCCTGAAGATGAATTCGAGGAGATCACATTCAAAACATGTGGGAAGATTGTACACTCTCAAATAATGCTTGGAAAATAGATTATCCTTCTTGAAGTCAAGAGGAGTTTTGGATTTCAATGGTTGTAGTTTAAAAGATCCAAATATAGGTACATTTATAGAAGTGTGATGATGCCTCCAAAATGAATGTGGAACTTCCTCTCCCAATCCTTGGTGACATGGAGCATGCAGTATAGAAGGAAGGTCCCAAGGCTGACTCACTTGTTGGCCAATGTCAAAAATCCCAAAGGACATACAAATTATGCCTTTGAACCATCCCTTTCCCTAAGTCAATTTAGCACAAATGATGTTCATCATATAGTGGTGATGGATTTGAGCAAAAGAATGCTCAATATTTATGATTCATGACATATTCCAATTGAAGTATAAACCTTGAGGAAAAATCATCAACTATCACCATGATAGTTTTTGGTCAAAGTCATTGGGTTACATCATTGAAACCTCATGTGCCATCCATATATGATATTGAATTCTTTCAAGTTGAGGTAGTGTTGGATGTTGTACAGTCTGAACTTGACCCACCCCTCATTCTAGCATTTTCATCATGCTTAGAGAGGTATCAAGCCACCAGAGAAGATAATAATTTGACCACATGTCAATCACCAAAGAATGGGTGATCACCCACCATACCTAGTCCCATAGGCATCATCATAATGTTGTCAGTGTAACATATGGTAGCGAGGAAGGAACTTTGTTGTAAGGGTCTTCTTCTCTAGTGTGAATATCCACTTATTTTTATCATCATAGGGGATGTTGATCTACATCGCCTTGGATACAAGTTGATGCAAAACAATTTTATAGGAGCTTCCTACTTGAGGTTAGTGGCTAGGCATGAGGTAAGATAGGGTGAGCAACAGAGATTGGTGAAAATCCTTCTTCTCTTCGTCACATGGTGATGCTCAAAGTTACATGTGTAAGATCACAATGATAGGGAATTCTTGGGTGTGATAATTGATCCTCACTCTCCTCCCTTTCATAGGAAACTTGTATACTAATTGAGTAGACTCAATTAACCAACTTGTAAGTCAGTGTTACTGACTCAGGTAAGATCTTTATGCTTTTGGATTCGTACCATGAATATTGATAGGCCAGATTCATTGATGTACTAATAAATGGTTTCTTGAGTCAGTGTTATCGAATTGGTGTTGATGCTACCACTCGGTGTTGATGTTACTGATGTTGGGCAGGAAATTTGTAGATCATGTGTTGTGTTCGTCCAATATAAGCATGTGCACTTGTTGGATTTATCCACATGGATTGCACTTTTTGCCATTGTTGGAGGCATCGAGAGCAGACTCAAATCTTCATATGGTATTTTGGTGTGTTCTTGACATGTTGACTTAGTGTCATGGAGTTGCAAGTCATTACTACTAAGATGAAGTTTGGCACTTAAAAACATTTTGTCATGGTTTTTCTTGGTGTGAGAATGGTCTCAATAGTAACATTTTTTCCCATAGAATTCAATGGTTTTCATCAAATTTATCGATGCCACAGAGAGGGGTCTTGGTAATACTGAGTTGAAGTGGTTGAATCAATAGGGAAATTTCTTCTATATTTTGGGGCTACTCACTAGTCCTATGGTTTAGTATAAAAAATAGCCTACTTCTTGGTGCTTCCGACTGAGTTTTTGGTTGTACCAAGTTGACATATAACTATACACCCAACACACACATCAAGGAGGCCTTATCTTGCATTAAAACACTTAAATTTGAGATAACTCGGCAACGGTGCCAAAATCACACATCCAAAAGGAGTGGATTAAAGTATTCGAACTTTTAAAGAGATAACCTGATTCTCAGTCCCCCGCAATGATAAATAGGGTCTGATGTAGTGATCGGGGTCGAACATAAGGACAAGGTTGGTCATGTTAAGAATGTGGAATCAAACACTCTTGTACTCCAGACAAACATGGATAAAGAGGTATTCCCTAAGAAATGGTGGCACACGAACAAGAACGGTAAACAAAAAGGGAATAAAAGGTAACAAACTATAAACTAGTATATGATGGAGAACTCGGGTTGGGGTTCACCAACTAAAGCACCTCGCCAACATGTAAAACTATCTCTCTCTCTTTCATACTCATATGAAGATTACAAGCAACCAAGAAAGTGTCTATTCTACTCTCTCTCAAGATGCAGATAGATCTAGTCTAAAAGAAGCCTCTCTCTCGAGATGACAACTTAAAAACCTCTGTAGAAAAACATATGGTTTAAATCTTTAGCATTCCAACACTCTCATGCATTCGTACCCCTTCATGACATGTGATAAAAGTGATATTACTCTCTCGAGATATCAAAAATCAAACATCATAAGATGGTAGCTAATCATACAAGTGAAGCATTAAAATAGATGCATGGAGATAATCTTGATGTGAATATGTATATTTAAAAGAAAGAGACAATATAAATGTTGGGAGAGCCTTAGTGGCTACTCCCAACCCAAATTAAGGTGTTTATCCGCTCATGTTTGCGGACAACATGACTACGTTATAACAAGATATATCCATAGAATACCATAAGGAGAGGAGGGAAGTATTGCAGGAGGAAGTGATAAATCTAGAAGAGAAGAATTTCGATACAACACACTACTTCTTCATATTTGGATCTACCGTGTGGATGGCCTTCTCCTTTCAAGGAAGAGGTGGGCGTCATCTTCTCTCTCCTTGGCTTTCACCCTTGGAGATCCAAGACTGATGGATTGATGGTTGGGGATGAGTCTGGAACGCAGCAGCACTTCGTGGCCTCGGGATCTGAACCTATCTAATCCCCCTTGACAAGACAGGTGGGGGCGCTATTTATAGGCACCTTCTACTGACTTAGAATCGTGGTCGCAATTTTGGTTTAAGTGGAGGTGAGACCGCGGTCGCGATCCATTCCTTATTCAATCTCAACCACGGTTGAGTTTGGTCGTGGCTTCATGATGATTGCGGTCGAGGTCCGCTTGCATCCGGTCGGTCGAGGTTGAGTTCGAGGTCTCCCAATTGGTCGTGGTTTTACAAAGACTTATCAATGACCGTGGTTCCTCAGCTAATCACGGTCTACTTGACTGAAGTCCTTCTTGGTCGCAGCCACCATCAAGGCCGCGGTAGAAAAGAAACCAAGGTTTGTGGATCCAGTCATGGTCCCTCCTTGTCATCTGACGATCACAACTTCTTTGGAACGTTGGAATCGCAGTCACGGTTTGGGAAAGAAGTGTACCACGGTTGCGGTTGGGAATGAAGTAGACCACGGTCGTGGTCTTGACCCACGATCTATGTTGTGAATATCCCTACAATCATGTGTGTGAATCTTTAGTCACAAAGATAGCAAAATTTTATGAAAAGCTAACAAAAGACATACTAAAAGTGGTGTAAAATATATACACAAAGTACGTAAAATGGAGTATTATCAACACAACAAGGAAGCCTTATCTTGCATTAAAACACTTAAATTTGAGAACAATTGACAATGAAGAAAACACATCTGACTATAAAAAAATAAAGAACACGACATAAATCATGCGTTGCCTCCAACAAGAACCTTTGTTTAAAATCATAGGGTTGAGTTGGTGATTTTTCCTTAACCTGGAGCATCTTGGCAAGTTGATTGGGAGTGTTTTAGAAATATGAATGCGACATGATAATCCCCATAGTTAACTACCCATGACCCATGGCAATGATCACATCTATAGCATCTTGAAAAGGCTTCCCCAATAGAAATTATGATCCATTCTTTTCATGCATATCCATCACAAAGAATTTGATTACATAGAAGAATTTGTCAATTCTCCCTAGCACATCTTCACATAACCCCACTGGTTTAACATGGGACTTTAGTGCTATTTGTATCCCTTGCATGTTATTGTCGGCTCTTTCAGTCCAGGTTTCTTGAAAGTGGCAAGTGAAAATAAATTAATGATTTCCCCAAAATCACATAATGCCTCACTGAAGTCCTTGTTGTCAATTTAACAAGTGTAACATACCCAAACATGTCAACTGGACTCTACAAATCCTATGCCCATGATTAGGAGTTTAGAATGTTTGGCTCTTTAGAATTGGCCAAACAAGGATAAAGTTACACACTAATGTGCATTCTTAATGCATATAACATCAATAACTCAATGGTAACCCATAGAATATATAGGTCTAAAGATAAACATAACATATTAAGTGGCATATTAACATAATAACATCCACACGTTCTCGCATGTGAGTAAGTTCATGAAATATGTCCCACACGCTTTCTTTTCTAACTAATATGCACATTATGGCTAAAATATTTTTAATAAGAAGTATAATGTTCTTTGGAATAATAATTGGTGTTTCCATGTCCATAAATATGAATATTGTGCCATTATGTATATAAACATCTTATTAAAGTACTTAATGATATAAAAAATCAAGTAAAATATATAAATTCAGGCATAATATTATAAGGGAACTCTTTTCAAATAATGTGAGGATATTAGGACTCCAAATAATAATTATGGTAATGGTGTAATGTAACAATAATGCAATGGTGATGAGACAAAAATCCTAATTGTGTAGAACTCCCAAAAGGAAACTTCAAAACTCAAATACAATGGTAACATTGTGTTCCTTGGGTCCCAATTAGCTTGGGGGTCAAGTTTCACATTATTTTAAAAATCTTGGATATATTAGTTTCTTTTGGGCAAGAAAATATAAGGTATTCTCTAAAATATTAAATATTATGGTTAACGACTTAAAAGGTGGAAAGCAAACTTAAATCTAGATTCTACAAACCAAAATAAGTGTATGTGTGAATTTTCATATTAATTAAATAATCTTATCTGTCCTAGTTTTACTTAGGAGAGAAAATGTGACTTAAAGTCAAAATATTAAACTAATCATTTAAAAAAAATCTAATATATTAACTAAATAGTATAAACTAGCTTGTATGATTTATATGTATAACATAGGTGAAGTTGTGATAAAGAAAATTGTGGTATAAGATAAAGGGAAACAATGTTTTACATGCAAGTTAAATATATGGAAAATTTGTCATGGTGGAAAATCTAAATATGTATTTACTTTTCAAATACAATGTGACTGAGGTAATTCCAACAATGTGGAATATGTGAGATATTTTTAATAAATTAGAACAAACTTTAAAGAACTAATCCTCCCTACATAAAGTTTGCAAGTAATAAATAAAAACAATCACATTAGCATATCATAAAGGAAAAAATATTTAAACCCGATTATATATTTGTTTGAAACAAACTAACATTCCAAAATTTATATAATCAATTACTTAACCCAAACAAGAAACAATAATAAACTTGTTGACTAAATGACTTCCTTAGTAACCCCCCCCCCCGAAATTATCTCCTAAAATTGTTAACAACAAGGAGAAAAAAAGGAAAATGGTTCGATAGATAATGTTTACACCCTTTGGATTTTGAAACTCATGTGTCTATAATAATTAGTTTTGGATATATGAATTTATTAAAACCCATATGGGCCATATCCTCCACAAATAAATAATGTAAAATATATTAACAATATATGTATGGTTGGCTCAAATTTGGAATTGTGGATCTAACTTAATATTAATTTAATAGATGTCTTTTGTTAAAATAAAGTTGTTATACATGTTTTTAATGAATCTAACATGAGAAAAGAACCATTGTGAGCAAGTCATTTCATAATGAATGGATAAGTGTGTATAGGAGGTTGGTAAATGTAATAATAGAAAATAAATTCAATAATTATATCCTAGACAATTGTACACTAACATATTATATGCAATGAGATCTTTAGAAGTCTCTATATTGTAAATGTAGTAGTCAATTTTTTGCAATAAAGTTGTTAAAAAAAGGGGAAATATATGATAAAATATAGACATAAATAAATGGAAGGGGAATGATGCTTTTATGTTTATTCTTTCCTATCATTTGTTAAAGGATGCTTACCTTTTCTCCTTTTAGAATATATACTACATATTTTACCTAGTAAACAAAAATAGATAAGTTTCTTACTACCTAAATGAATAGTTCTATATATAGACTCTTCTATGTGCCATTGACACACATATAAATCACTTGACTAATAGGATATGACTCCTAACCTTCTCCCTTATCCTCCTATTCAAATTCCTTATAAAAACTATCAAACCACATAAAACAATTCATATGGTGATCCCTTCTCAACCTCCTTGTTTCAAACTTGGATCTAAGGTTTTGATAAGTTGACTCACACCTACATGTATGTTGCATCTCCAAATCATATTGAGCAATTTCTAATTTTACTCTCTTAATGTATGTTGCATTCCCTATTTATCTGATTGAATAAATTACCCAGATTTATGTCTCCCTCTTGCTCCTCTGGAGCATACTACCATTTACACATTCTCTCTCATTTAATAATTTGACTTATGTGAGAAATACATTGATATGGATCTTGTGATCATCTTATTTATTTTTTTCGGATATTCTTGTTGGATCCTTATTCACATCTTGATCATCTTATTCCTTTTGAAATCCTAATTTTCAAGTGGCGGACTTTTGTAATATTGTGATGTATCTTAATGTGGAAGTTGTTACACTCTTATTTTTGGGTCCTTTGACTCCATTTTATATCAGTTGGATGTTCTCAACCCATTGTTGAGAATGACTATACTTGATCTTTCCTACCCTATTTGCATGTGTTATTGGCTATTCATAACTAGAAGTAGTGACGCCATATTTATTTTAGGCACTGAGGTTTTTGGTCCTACTACCACTGCACTGATGTTTTAGTCCTCCTGTGATATATTATATTTTAGGCACTAAGGTTTTATTCCTCCTGCCACTATAGTGAGGTTTTAGTCCACCTGCAAACTCTATATTTATTTAGCACTGAGGTTTTAGTCCTCCTATCCTTTGGTATGGAATAAATATGAGTTCCTACCTTGGTTTTTAGTATATGATAGTCTACTTATTACTCACCATGCAAATATTTATTTTTTGTGATATCAATGATGTGATATTGTTTAAAAGGCAAGAAATCTCTTATTGTTTATCTTCTTCATGATGAATTTTTTGATATCCACTTGGATAGTATTTTCCTTTTATATGGGGAGCCTTATTATATATGATGTACTTATTTTATAACGTTTCAAAATTCCCTATTAACACGGATATACAGTCTTTTATGCTGAAAACTTTCATTTTTGGCTTCTCTTGTGGGGTATGCTTCCAACCCCAGTTGTAGAACATGGTGGACATGACAAGAAGACATGAGCCTAGTGTATGGAGCTAACTCTTAGGGAGATGGACTTGAGATAGTTTAGATATCCCTCCACTTAGATCAGCGTGTTACTACTTTCATATAACCCCATGTGGAAGAATATTATATAGCCTTGATAAATTGAATATAGTCATGAAATATTATTTTGCTTCTATACTTTGGTTTTTTTTAATATTATTATTTGAGAATGAAAAATTTACACCTATTCCAAAATACATTTTAAGCATGTTAGGAATAGATGGGTTTATTCCTCAAATTTAGTAGGGAGTGGATCCCCACTTGATTCCCACTCCTTACTAAATGGTATCAGAGTCATTGGTAGTCAAATTTTGGCTATTTGAATTTTGTCTCTCTAATTAGAATCCTTGACTTACACAATGACCCTATAAGTGAGATTTTTACCCTATAACTTACCTAAGTTGTTTAAGAGGTGATGAATGAACAATTTGGAATCATAAGTGTACACATAAGAATCTTGACAAGTAAACCATGGTGTGAGGGGACCCTTAGGATCATATGAAGGATTATTTTAATATATCTCTTTATAAGTTATAAGTTTTGACTTGAGGATGGAGTTATGTTATAAGGATGTTGAAGTAGTAGATAATGAGATCTTAATTGGAAATTGTGACTTGATTTTGGATTGACTTTGGTGCCAAGTTCAGATTTACATCACAAATTTTTGTCATAAAATTAGTTTTCTTTATATACTACATGTATAAAAAAATTCTAGATTTTATCGAGGTTTTATTAAACTAAGTCACAAGAAGAGACGTGTGAAGTATTAATAGAGAAATAGATTTTATTGAGTTTTTATTAAACTAAGTCACAAGAAGAGATATGTGAAGTATTAATAGAGAAACCCTAGAATTAGTAAGAATAGAAATCTCAACCCTAGTTTTCTCTATGAAGTGGTGACTAGGAATATGTGGCATTATCTAAAGGTTCAGTTGATCAACTATTAGTACACTATGATCTTTCATTTTGAGATATGAATCATAGGGTTGATATGTTAGTAACACAAGGACCAGAAACTCAACCCCTACGTGAGTATGACCTGTTGGTTGGGCGCATGATCTATGAACAACATAAACCCCTAAAATATTCACAACTAAAAGATACATAAGTAGTTGTAGTACCTTGATGTTTCTTAGTTTGTCTTATTAGGTTCAACTTTTAAGGGATGGAAAGTTATTGTTTAGTATAATAAGGGTGGCTGGATTTCAGGGAAGAAATCCTCTTTAAGTGATAGAATGTTGTAATATACCCAAACCTAGAATCTTGACTCTAGAAATCACATTCCCATGATTAGGAATTTAGAATATTTGGTTCTTCTGATTTGACCAAAACAAGGATAAAATTACACCTTAATGTACATTGTTAATATGTATAGCATGAATAACTCAATGGTAACCCATAAGATATATATGCCTAAAAATAAATATAACATATTAAGTGGCATATAACATGTACATTTGCTAACATGTGAGTAAGTTCATGAAATATGTCAGACATGTTTCCTTTTCTAACTAATATGCACATAATAGCTAAAATATGTTTATAAGAAGTATAATGTGTTTGGAATAATAATTGGTGTTTCTATGTTCATAAATATGAATAATGTGTCATTTTATATATAAACATTGAATTAATGTACAAAATGGGATAAATAAATAAGTAAAATATGAAAATTGAGGTATATTAATATAAGGAAACTCTTTTGGTAACAATGTGAGGATAACAGGACTCCAAAATAAATAATTATCTAATGATGTAATATTACAATAACATAATGGTAATGAGTCGAAAATCCTAATTGTATCAAAATTCCCAAAATGAAAATATAATGGTAAAATTTTCTTCCATTGGTCCTGGTTAGCTTGGGGTTCAAGTTTCACTTTATTTAAAAATCCAAGGCATCTTAATTTCTTTTGGGAAACAAAATATGAGTTTTGGTCTAAAATAATAAATAATATGGTTAATGAATTCCAAGGTGAAAACCAATCTTAAATCTAAATTCTACATAACAAAATTAGTCTATATGTCAATTTTCATATTAATTCAACAACATTATCTATACTAGTTTTACTTAGAAGAGAGAATGTAACTTAAGTCAAAAATATTAAATTAATTATTATAAACATCTAATATATTAAATAAATAGTATAAACCAACTTGTATGACTTATAAATATATAATTTAGGTGAATTTATAATAAATAAAAGTGTGGTATAACATAAAGGGAAACAATGTTGTACATGCATGTTAAATTTATGGAAAATTTGTCATGGTGGAAAGTCTAAAAATGTATTTACTTTACAAATACAATGTGACCAAGGTAATTGCAACAATGAGGAATATGTGAGATATTTTAATAAATTGGAACAAACTTCAAAGAACTAATTCTCTATACTTAATATTTGAAAACAATCATGTTAATGAAAACATCATGTTAATGAAAACAATCACGTTAACATATCATAAAGGAAATACATATTTAAACTCAATTATATAGTTGTTTGGAAAGAAATAAAAATTCCTAAATTTATATAATCAACTAATTAACTCAAATCAGAAACAATAATAATATTGACTAAATGACTTCCTTACTAAACCCCCACCCCCATTACCTCCTAAAATCGTCAACAGCAAGGGAAAAAGGAAAATGGTTTGATAGATAATCTTTTCACCCTTTTTATTTTGAGATTCATGTGTCTATAATAATTTGTTTTGGATATATGAATTTAATAGCATCTATTTTCCCCACAAATAATTAATGTAAAATATATTAGCAATATAAATGAGGTCCTAAAATTTGGAATTTTGGATCTAACTTAATATTAATTAATTAGATGCCTTTTGTTAAAATAAAGTTGTTATACATGTTTTGTATGACTCTAACATGAGAAGAGGAACATTGTGAGAAAGTCATCTCATAATGGAATAAATAAGTGTATATAAGAGGTTGATAAATGGAAAAATAGAAAAGGAATTCAATAAGTATATCCTACACAATTGTACATTAAATTATTATACACATTTACATAGAGTAAATAATTACAAAATGAGATATTTAGAAGTCTCTTTATTGTAAATGTCGTAGTAAATATTTCTATAATCAAGTTGTTAAAAAAGTGGAAATATATCAGAAAACATAGACATAAATAAATGGTAGGGAAGTAATGTTTTTATTTTAATCTTTCTTATCATTTGTTAAAGAATGATTACCTTTTCTCCTTTTACAATATATGTTACATATTTTCCCTAGTAAACAAAAACAGATAAGTTTCTTTCTATCCAAGATGGATGGTTGTATATATGGACCCCTCTTCATGGCATTCACACACATAGAAATCACTTGACCACTAGGACATGACGCATAACCTTATCCCTTATGCTCCAATTTAAGTTCCTTAGAAAAGCCGTCAAATCTCATAAAACAGTCCATATGGTGATCCTTTCTTAATCACCCTCTTTGAAATATGGATCCAAGGTTTTTACAAGATGACTCACACCTAGAGGTATGTTGCGTCTTCAAATAATATTGAGAAATTTCCGATTTCACTCTCTTAATGTATGTTGCATTCCCGATTTATCTCATTGAGCAGATCAACTAGATTTATCTCTCCATCTTTGTCCTCTAGGACATACTACCCTTAACACATTCTCTCTAATTTGAGAAGTTGACTTATGTGAGAAAGTATGCATTGATATGGATCTTGTGATCATCTTAATCTATTGGATATTCTTTTTGGATTCATACTCACATCTTGTTCATCTTATTCCTCGTAAAATCTTATTTTTCATGTTGTGGTCTTTTGTGTTAATATGAAGTATCTTAATAGTATAAAGTTTTACATTCTTATTTATGGGTCCTTTGACTCCACTTTATATCATTTGGATTTTCCCGTACCTTTATTGAGCATGACTATACTTGATCTAGCTTGTTCTATTTGCACGTGTGATTGGCTAGTCATAACTAGAAGTAGTGACACCATATTTATTTTGGGCACTAAGGTTTTAGTCCTCCTACCACTGCCCTGAGGTTTTAATCCTCATGTGATATAATATATTTTTGACACTGAGATTTTAGTCCTCCTACCATTTCAGTGAGGTTTTAGTCCTCCTGCAAACTCTATATTTATTTAGCACTGAGGTTTTGGCCCTCCTGCCCTTTAGTATGGAATACATACAGCTTCCTACCCTACTTTTTAGTATGTGCTACTCTACTTATTACTCACCGTGTAATTTTTTATGTTTTGTGATATCAATGATGTGATATTGTTTAAAAGGCAAGACATCTCTTATTGTTTATATTCTTTATGATGAATTATTTTGTTATCCACTTGGAAAGTATTTTCCTATTCCATGGGAAGATTTGTTATATTTGATGCCCTTATTTTATAATGTTTCTCAATTCCCTATTAACATGCACATACCAACTTTTATACTGACAACTTCCATTTTTGTCTTTTCTCGTGGGGTATGCTTACAACCCCAGGTGTACAACATGGTGGACATGACAAGTAGACGTGGACATAGATTATGGAGCTAACTCTTTGGGAGATGGACTTGAGATAGTTTAGATATCCCTCTACTTAGATCCTTGTGTTGTTGCTTTCATGCAAATCCCAAGTGAAATAATGTTATGCATCCTTGATAAATTGAATATAATCATGAAATTTTATTCTGTTACTATACTTTGGTTTTTTTAATACCATTATTTGTGAAATGAAAAATTTACACCTATTCCAACATACCTTCTTAGCGTGTTTGGAATAGATGAGTTTATTCCTTGTAACTACCTCACTTCTCATCAATCCCCAGTTAAGGAAGGTCAAAAAGATGAGATCCACTACCTAAAATTTTTCTAAGGATCCAGATTTTACCAAACAATATAAAATAGCAAATAATTTCCATTATTTCAAACTATTTACAAAAAGATCTTCTAAATAGTTGCATGAATTTCTATCATTACATTATACATAGAGAAGAAGTGCATAGATAATCCACCTTACATAGATTAATGTCTTCATGTCATTCCATCTAGTTTATCATGTCTCTGAGGATCTTTGAATTTTGCATGTACCTAAAATGTCGTGAATCAAAAGCATGGTTAGTATAACAAGTTATACTAGTATGTGGGGGAACAAAATATTCAAATCTAGTTCTAACAACAAATTCACAAAACTTTTTTTATAGAATGAAATTTACATTTTCCTCATAACTATTCAACCATGATCTATCCAACTTCAATGAAATCTCTCTAGGGTTTTGCCCCTACAACAGACATAGGCCACCTCTCCCCTTTGTAAGGCCCAGTACCATTATCCAAGGCTCTAGTAGAGTTTTAGGAATGATGATTAGCCCCATAGAGAACCACTAGCCTTAAATGCATTCTTTGTCCTTGCTCACGTGTAAGTCAGGATAAACTTCTCGACTAGTCATTCATCCTTGTACTACTTTGGGTTAAGCAAGCTTAACCATGGAGTTATTTAGTGATGGGCTTCTTGAAAAGGAGGTGCACATTAGTGATATGGATAGTCCAATCATTCCTTTTAAGATCATTTTATCTAAGCCTCAAATCGTGGGACATTACAATCTCCCCCACTTAGACTCTTGACGTCCTCGTCAAGGCTCAACTACATGTATTCATGATATTTCCCCATTTTAGTGTAAACCCAAAATGTCCCATGGACACCCATCTCCCAATCACATAATACAAATGATGACTGACCCCATCGACCACCAATATCCTTAATTGCATGCTTTGTCCTCACGTACAAGCCGGGATAAACTTCCCAACTGGTCACACATCCTAGTACTACTCTAGGTTGAGCATGCTTAATCACAAAGTTATTTAGTGATGGTCTCCCTGAAAAGGAGGTGCACTTTGGTGATATGGATAATCCAATCATTGCTTTTAAGATCATTCTATCTGAGGCCTCAAATCTTGGTACGTTAACTTCTCAGGTTTAGTAGAAAGTGGATCCCCTCTCGTATCGCACTCCTTGATGGAAGGACAATGATGGAGTGGAGACATGAAGATGAGGCAAATAATATGCCTCCTTGGGGATATCATTAGGGAGTTTTCCCCCAATCTTGCATCAATGCCACCATGTAGAATTCGGTCAGTGTCAACTAGGGTAGGTTGTGGATGCACCTTCAGGTGTGGGTTCCTTCTTGTTGATTATTCTAGCTCCACTATAAAGTAGAACCTTGACATGCTCTTGTTGCAAACTGGTTTGGCAGTGTGAAGGCACATATATATCATTAGGATCTTTCCTTCCTAAACTTGTTGAAGAATCAATAGTGATAACTCTCTCATATGATATTGGTGGAGTTGGTGTGGAAATAATGGATACTTGTAATGTTCCTCCTAATATAAAAGGTGTAGCTGAGGTTTCTTTGTGTGTTAGATTATTCACTTGTACATGATTCAAAATATCACCTATGAGTTTCCTTCCTCTCAACATCATGATGGGAAATGTGCATGAAGGCTTGCATGCGTCACAGGATACCTGGATGCAAAGTCACTTTGGTAGGATAATCATTCTTAGAATAGATTGTAATTGACTTGGCTTGCTGGTAATTATTTTTTGGAATATTTGTATTTCCTAAAACTTCCTACACTATAGAATTTCTTTAGGTTTGAAATAGCATTATCTAGTTTGGGAAATATTTATCTCCAATTTTAAACCCTAATTCTTCTTATCCTCATCTATTTTGTCAAAAATAACTCATTTTTTGTCATAAATTTCCTAACATATCTTCCAACTTGTCAAGACAGCTTGGACCCCTTTCTTGCTAATTTTGCTATATAACATTGTGTTGTTGAGATGGAGATTTGTGTGGTCATGAAGGGTCCCACTGAAATTTGTTACTATCCTTCCAATAAAACTTCTGGTTAATGTGTTATGGATACTGGTCATTTATCTTGTTATTGGGTCATTTTATTTACAAGCATTCTTCGTCTCAACCTCGATATTAGGTGGTAGTCACAGTCCCTAACCACTCTATCAACTAAGGCATCTATGTCCTCAGCTCCTTGATTTCACATGACTCCAGGATGCCCTTGGTTGATGTAGGTGTCTTATGTTCATCACCCTAGGACCAGTTCTTGTCAATGTTCTTCAATATCTCATGACATTTCTTTGGCTTATTGTTTAGAAAGAAATATGCCCTTCTAGTGTTCATAATAGAATATTTATGTAGATATATAGGTTTCTCACACAATGTGGGACTTTCCTAACCATATGTTGGTAGCACTCCTAAGATTCTAGATGTGACTCAATTGTGTGCTTCTTACTCACTAGTTCATTATTTTCTGAGGAGGAAAGTACCTTTTGAATAATATATTAGTCATTTCATATAGTGTGCCATTAGACTAGTATTAGACTAAGGAACCATGTATTTACCTTGTCCATCAATGAATATTAGAATAGATTCAAATTCATGATTGTAGCTGGTATCATGTCAATCTTTAGCAGGTCACAACTTTCTATAAAACTATTGGTGTGTTGTGTTGAGTTTTCCACAATATGTTTGTGGAATGCTTTAGATTTCACCAAAGACACCAGGCTTGGATCTATCTTGTATATACCCATATTAACTTAATAGTGTCTGATTAGACTGAGTTTTGATTTTTTTAAGATACCTTCACTTCTCCTAGATAGTTTGCTCGTCGTCTAAAACTACCACATCATCATTGTCGACATCTTCATGGTTTGGAATGTCGTCTCATTCTCCTTCTTCAACCTCTAGGTCTTCATGATCGATCATTGGCTCTTCTAGGTTGAAAATGTGTTCCTCTTTATGCTCTTGTGGAAATGATTCTTCTATTAGTGGTGGTGAATGTGGAATACCATCCCAGATGAAGTTGAATACTCCTTTGCTTGTTGAGTAATTTTCCTCATGGTCAAGGAGTTGAGGAGATAGGTCTTCATAATCAATGGTTTGAGCATGAACCATGTACTAGAACATGAATAAAAAGAGAATTAAATGTAAGGATGCCATAGTAGTGGATAATAAAAAGAATTATCATCAACTTTTTAGTAAAATGGAAATTGATGAAAAAATAGCCTAGAGTGGCTAGTTCTAGCACTATTAGTGATAGCATTGCCAATATCCCGACAAGACGCCAAAAACATGACACAGAATTGAAGCATATGTAAAAATGTAAGTTCTGTGTCGAGTCATATAGGACTATCGAGTCACGAATTATCGAACACATGGAACTGTGAAACTAGAAACTACTATTAACTATAAGTCAATCAGCTAGACTAAAGAAAGGTTTGGTTTGGTTACTTAAAATATGAATTGAATTAAAAAAAATAATTAAACTGAGTTACCAATAGAAAATTTGACTCTTCAATATTATAGTTTCACAACTGAATCCATACATGGGTTTTTGTTACGGAAAAAAGAACTATCTTTACTTTATTTGGATGACGTGGGAACCACCCCTGAGGAAGTGCCACTTCAGTGACCCCATCCTGGTATTGTAAACCCCAAGACGCCCTCCTCAACTACCCACACACTAGAGGGGGTGTTTAAATCACACATGGTCTAGCATGCATGTTGAGATAATTCATTTCCAAGGTGCACAACCTAGGTATTGAATTCGGGTCCCTACATTGGTGAGCCCATGTGCTTACCACTTGATCTACAACCTTGTTAGCAACTATATTTACTTTTTATAACTAGTCATATGTATCCAACATTTCTCATTTTCATGATGTAGTGTACTATTCAATCTAATACAAACCTATTTTCATAGTTATCACATAGAAAACCAAACACATTATATTTCACATTGGAAATCAAACATCATAATTGTTTTCCCATTTTCACAATTCTCTACTAAATATGGTGATGATAATTTTTCAAAATATAAATCCAAATTTCACAATGATTAAAAATATGTTGCATAACCCAGGTCGATCAGGCATGAACATGGTAAATCAAAAGGTAATAGTTAAGGTCACTATCAAGAAATCAAGTTGATTCTTAAGTAAAGATTGTCATGTACAAATTAATATTGGGCTACTCCTAGTTCTTACATAGCATTAGATTAGCCCTGCATTGTTGACATGGTAGAACATAAATCAGAAAAGAAGGAAAATATGAATCTCTATGAATATGAACAATAGGATTCATCATCAATATATGACCTCTCTAAAGTTCGGCTTGAACGAGAAGCATTTGAACAGTAAAATTACCATTTGAAGTTGTCAGGATCACCAATTTCCTTTTTCACCCTCCCTTATCCTCTCCTCAATTTGTGTGCATGGTTGTAAGGGTTGTGTGTCTTGTGGCTGCAACCTTTTAGCCATAAGTGGGCAATTACCCCTTAAAAGATTCACACAGTTAGCTTTTGTCTAATAATAGAATCCCTCCAGATTTTATGACTTGGTAGAACCAACTTTGATTCATTAGTAAAAAGCACTCTATTTCCTTGTACGATTTGAAACTGGTCGATGCTACCAAGTTGATTGTTGGTAGTATTGACATAGGAATTTGGAGTGCTCCTATACTAGTGTCGGAATCATCTAGATTTATCATGGTAACACGAAGTTGTCAAGACATTGTTCATGTCATTTCCTAGGCACCAATGTCGGTGCCACCAAGAGTGGTCTCGGTAGCACAGACTTGTCCTCTCAGAATCACAAAAATTTCTTCAAAATAACCATGACATCCCTATATATTTGATAACTTTTTGTTGTGTGAACCTTATAGGTATCACATAGATGTATGTAGGTAGCACCGACTTTTCCTTCCAATGCACATTGAACCTCAAATTTAAAATCAAAGTAATGAGACAAAGATAATTATAATAAATTGTTAGAAAATTAAGGAAAATAAATAAAATTGTTGCAAAGGGTTTCTTCAGCCATTTCATCATAAAAAACTTATATTTTATAATAAATGCAAATAAATTTCTCAAACTAGCCTATAAATTATGATATAATTTGTGTGCATCGGGTATCCATTTTCTCTTTGTGATGTATGAGATATCTCTCTAATATGTGAAGTGTTCATGAGATAATTACTTGGAAAGAGGGAATGATTAGGAATCATACAATTATCTAGGGTTAAGGTAACCTATTCTAGACAATGGATTATAGCTAGTAAATTGTCTGCCCCTAGAGTGTCACTAACCATTGAAGGAGTTCTAGATTTTTATGGCTTCAAAATATCCCTATGCCACTCTATCCTTAGGTCACTCTCTTAAACCGCATCCCATTGGGGAAAGGTGGAATGGTATACCCCTAAGTACCATCGGGATATTAGAGGAGTTTCAAATTTTGTCTTCAAAATATATCCATGTTACCCTAGTTCTTTTTCAAATTGGTTAGCTTTTCTTTAACCTTATCCCCATTAATGCAAGGAGGGAAAAATAAGATGTATAAAAAAGTGAGGTACCAAGCCTAATGGATCCAATGTAAGGTATTAGCCAATGAGTGTATAGATATGGAGATGAAAATAGGCATCATATAGTTGTAGGCCATGGTCCAGAAGTATTGAATACGGAAGTGCAAATAAGTTTGATGGCCCAGTTTTAGATCATGATTTGGGACAATTTTGTGTAGGAAAATATGGGTGGATCATTATGCTACTAGGTGGCATCTTAGTCAAGTTGGGAGATCCTTCTGATTGGATACAATTTCTGTGCACATAGCAGGAGCTCATATTTAATATTAATTTTGACATTATTCCCAAGACTGATGATTGAGTATTCTTAAGGTGTAATCATGAATTTTTATTTTGAATAGATCAAACTCGCTTGGAAGGCCCTACAAGTAGGTAGTTCTTGATCAAACATTCATGTATGTGTATCTTAGGGAGAAATCATGTGTACATATGGTAGAAATTGAAAGTGTTTGGTTCATAAAATCACATAGATTTTAGGTAAATTTAGGTGTGAGGTTGTAGGTTTTAAAATTGGTTTTTAGAAAATCAATATGTCCTAAAAACGTTTTCTTGAAATTGGTAGTTTTTTAATGTCATTTTGTCATTGGTAAATCATGAAAAATGTCAAAATAAATAGTCTCAAAATAAGAATAAGTGTTGCATCCTTTGAAAAAACATCGAGGGCTTGTGCTTGAGTGGTGGGCTAATGTGATGAGACCATGATCATGAAGCCTTTCACCATGGATCAAGAATGTAGATATTGAAAAAGTATTCAATGTGTTAGATGCCTTTAGTGTTGACTTTGGAAGCCTTCATGTGTAAAGTAGGCCATCAAAAATATGGAAACTAGTAACCCAAGGAGAATTGTTGAATAAGTATAACTTCTGATAGCCTAACAGTGAGGTGTGGGTTGTGAAATTAGTAAGTTGATTTGATGTAATCATGGAATCCTATTAGCATACAATAAGACATGAGACTATTTGGTAACTTTGAATTTTTGGAAGGTCGTTGATGTAAAGATAATGTAGGTATGGGGTAATTATTTAATGATGTGGTTTTTTAAAATATGAACACGTTATCATGCAATAAACAAACCATGTAAGATGATTATCAAAATTTCAAGACATAAGACAAGCAACAATCTAAAATTTGTAAATCAAGTAACAATCTTAAGATGTACAATTATAAAATAAAACTTCCCCATTTTTATACCATGACTTTATATGTCATTTAGGTCCTTAATCAAACATGGCATGTATACGAGACATCGGTCCTTAACATCTTTAAGGTGTGAGGGAACTCATCCCAGGGTGACCTAGTTTCTTCGGATTTGGGTACTACTCTCAATACACCTTGTGATGATGACAGTTGTAATCAATCATGAGTTGTAGGAGAGAGGGTGTCTTCAAGGCCTTTAGACATTTAGTATTGGGTTGTGTTGGTTCCTTTACAAACACCCCCACCTAATATTGAGTTCCGATGTGAATGATTGGGGTGTGTAAGGCGCTAGTGTGCATATTTTTTATATTAGAAGCATTCCCATGATAGAAAAATAAGGAAATTAAAGAACAAGTGGGAAACCACAAGTGGACATGCAATGTTCCCCTTTTTCCTAAAACCAATCCAAACATGCAAGCAGGTAAACAACAATAGTATTAGGACTAATGTATTTCTCATGATAGAAAAGACTTTTCTTTCTCTTTCTCTCTCTCTCCCTCTTGTTTTTTTTAACTAGAATAGAAATAGACTAGAAAATAAAAGGATAAAAATAGGAAACAAAATTACAAAAAACATCAAAAGGAAAGCGGATAGGAAATCCTAGAATTGAAGCAAAGAGATGGAATCATGAAAGGAAGAAGAGAATAATCCCTAAAAGGGAAGCAAAACTGGAAATAAAAAATGAAGAAAAAATTGAAAATGGTAAGGACACCTTAAAACAAAATGAATAAAAAAGGAAACCCAAGAAAAAAAAAGCAACTCAGATTATCTAGAACTCCCTAGCGAAGTTGTCGGACTATTTTACCCATTTCAACAAAAGTTCCAAAAAGAGAGAATCTTAGTGGCCGCATGTAAAATGAAAAGAAAATAATGGAAATGATAAGGGTATGTCTCACCACTTATTTTATAATAAAATAAGGGGAACCATATATTGACATTGAAATTAGTGGAAAATACAAAAATTTGGATAACGACTCCACCTCAAGGAAGATACAAAATATAAATCATGGACAACATATTAAAATCGGCAACACTATATGATTAAGGAAGATATTAGGAACCCCATGTCTCTCAAAGGATTAGTGTTTTATTCATATTCTCAATTTCATAAAAATGGGGGTTTGGTTCGATTAAAGAAAAATAAAAAAGAAGAACAAAGAAACACTATTTTTATTTATGAATCCATAGGGACTTGAGATGACCATGGATTTACGTATCATCATCCCTAAATACTCTATTTTCTTAATTATGAGATCTCAATCACCTCAGGATCACCAATAGTGGAGATCCATCTCGAGAGATTGGGATAAACAATTTAGAATAGAGGATATGATAGAGTAGATATTAATCATAGAGAATGAAGTGTTTTCATACAAAAGATCAATCATTAGATGTCCAAAAATACCTCAATTGCATGGTACTTATTAAGGTTTTTAAGAAACTAGATAAGTTTATTAATGTCTAAATAAACTAATCAGGATGTGTGTTATTGAATGATTTATTTTAGAAAAAGCAATCTGGATGAATGAGAAGTTAATGCAAAAAGCTAGAATAGTTATCAATGGATTAGTAGTTCTAGACAAAAATTTAGTTAGATAACTAGTTGAAGCAAGTAGTTCTAACATTTATAGATGATAGAAGTTAAAGTTGAGAGGCCAAATTGCCTCCTTACTGTCTCTACTGCCTTCTGACATAGGAGAGTCAGGTGTTCTAGAAGAAGAATCTTCTATACACATGGTTAAATTTATGTGTTTATTATCTTTTGTTCATCAAATGCAAATGGATCGTTATATTAGTGTATATGTATGAAAATATTAGATAAATTGAAATATCTTTTCCTTGTTCCATTAGTTGTGTAAGACCCCTAAACTTGTTTAATGAGTTGAATAAGCTGAATTATCATAATTTAATTCCTAAAGCTCTAATACAACCTTGTTATATTCTTTGAAATCATAATACAAGCTTAAGTTTAAAATTTGGTCCAATTTGGACACTCCTTGAGCAATGTTATGCAATTTTATGCACATTTTGGACTTTTCTACAATTTACCCAATTGAGAGGTTTTCTTTGCAATTTATCACTTGCATTATGTTCCTTGGATATTCTCTCATCATTCTTGAGATTTTTGAGCCATGGGTCACCCATTTAAACCTTGGTTTGAAGGTGTTTTCTCCAAGGGTATTTTAGGGTTTACCCCTTCATGGATGAGCAACCTTTAGTAGCTATCAAGTAGTGAGTTATTTGTTTTTCTTCAAAGTTCAAGAAACGAGGGATAAGAATGTCTGTATGGATGGTGGGAGAGCTTCTTGTTTGTGTTCTTGTATATTCTTAATAGTTTAAGGCCATGGACACTTGGAAAGATACTAGAACTTCAACTTTTTCTTTTTCTTTATCTTAAAGTTTCATATACTAATCCCTAAGCACCAAAACGAGCCATTTTCTCTCCACTGCTTCCCTACTACAAACCTTGTCCTCCCTCTGTGCTTCTGTGAATTTCCTGTCCAAGGAAGAAGAAAGAGGGGAGCTTCTTGGAAAAAGAATCTAGGGTTGCAATTAACTTCCTTTTTGGGTTTAAGAAGCTTCCTTCTAGTGATCTTGACCTAAAAGAGTAAGAATCCCCTTATTTCCTCCATCTATTTCTTTTTTATACTTCCTCCTACCTTTTTCCAGGTTGAAAACTTTCTATTCTATGGTAGAAATTTTTCTAAAACTCTAAAACCCTACCTTTCTTGCTCCTTATACTTAGGGTTTGCTCATTTGATGAAGAGAGGAGCTAGATGGAAGAGTTCACAGCTTATGATTGGATTTTCTACCCTACCTACTCATGTTTTCTTATGTGTTGGAGTTTATCTTCTCATTAGAGGCAAGTTTTATAACTTGCTCCACGTTTATTGCTTACCATAAGCTTGCTAACTCATGTTCTTGCTTGAAAATGATGGTTCATGCACTAAAAGGCTATGGTTGACTTGGATTTCGATTTTTATAATGTTACCTATTCTGATTTTAGTTCTAAATGAACATGTGATCATGTGTACATTATTCCTAAGGTATAATATTACTTGGATCAGGTTGGTTTGACAACCTATGGTGCTAAGCACCTATCAACCAATGATCAGTTTTAGGGTTTAAAGATGATTTCTTTTATAAACCCATGACACGATGATGGTGCCATTGCAACAACCCTATGGTGTTGTCTTCATGATAACTGATGTTCGAGATCAAAGGTGTCAGATGATGGTGACAACCTATGGTCACCCCCTTAGGTCAGGTTTTGGATCAATTAGAAGTTTAATGATCAACCATTAAGTACCCTACTGATGTTATCAATCAATGATGATATTAGCTTAATATTTGATGTTGATTAATGAATATAGTGTTGATGGTTTTGACATATGAACTTGACCCAATGGTCAAGCTCTACTATTTATTCCTCAAATAAAGTGGAATAATGGATAATGTAATATGTTGGTCCTAATAATGTGATTTAGATGGTTTCCTTTATATGATCAACTTAAGGAGCTTACTTGTTGACAATGAATGGCTTGTTTTAAATGAATAGTCGATTGTGAGTTTTACCCTACTCTCAATGGAACTTTTAGTGTTGTTAATCAAGGAATGTATAGGGTTAGATGGTGACTCTTTCTAGATCACAAATCAAGGACTTCATAGGTGGTTTATCCAAGGTGTTTACTTATGTAAACAGCCAATGGTCTTACCTTTTAAACATCCAATGGTTCTGGGTGACATGTTGATATGGTGATATGGGTTGAATGATGATGAAAAAATGGAGGGTTACCCTTAATAAAGTAGTCTTACCTATTCACTCATATGAATAGAAGGGGTGATAAGCATATTGTGTTGATATGTAACCCTAATGAGGTATAGCTTGTTATACCTAGCTTTAATATAACTAAATGATGGTAATGGGATATGAATAGTCCTTGAATGACTAATACAATCATGGAGTACTTTGTTACTATTGTTGAAACCCTAGTATGCTATAACCTGATGGTTACACCTTGATTTATGTGTGGTTTCATACTTGAGAATGGTATGGAATGTGATGGTGATGCTTCACCTTATGCATCCACGATCCAATGGGGATTTCATGAGTTAGGGTTTGGGTATGAGTGTTGATTAGTAACATTAATATAATTTATCTTGTGAACCTAACTCTAATGCAAATATATAAAGATGAGTATTCATATTTAACATTTTTATATGATGGAATGATTGTGGAATAACCTCCTTAATATGATCATAACCTTGATATGTTAATTGGTGGTTATCATAGCCACATGGTTGATACTTTCTTATGCTAAACATGTGCATTATGAATATGATGAGGGTTAATCATATCTAGATTCCTTACATGTTGATGTAATAAAGGAATGTTCTTAATGTCAATATAACCCTACTATGATTGTTTATGAATATCTCCTAGCTCATTAATGCAATATTGTGTTGATCTGGTGTATTATATGTAAGTGATGTTGTTGAGCCTTGTTATAAGGCATGCACAGATAATGATGATATTACAAGGAATAGTATGATGGTCTTAATGACCTTTGGGCATGGTTTGAGCCCTGAATGAGGTGTAATCCTCTTGTGTTTATAAGGGTTGATACCCTGTGATATTGTGAAAAGGATTTTATATCCTGTGATAGTATGATGGTCTTGATGACCTTTGGGTATGGTTGAGACCTGAATGAGGTGTAATCCTCTTGTGTTGATAAGGGTTGATACCCTGTGATATTGTGAAAAGGATTTATATCTTGTGATAGTATGATGACTAGTGTAACCTCATGAATGGTAAGTGAATAGTACCATGTGATGATGAGATCAGAAATTATGTTTCACACATTTTATATCTTTTGAAGTTGTGATATTTATATGCTTGCTAGAAGTGAAATAGAGTTTGTATGTCTACTTGTTTGATGCAGCCTTAATTCACCCAATTGGCATAACTAATCGAGTGAAACTATAATCATGTAGTGACATGTGCCATAGATCCATCTAAGTGCCAGAACTTGCCAGATGGTGAAACGAGTATTCCTAAGGGAAACTTGGAGCACATACTAATGAGTATGTGGGGTGCTTGTCATCCTGAATTCAAGTGTTTAGGGAGGATGACTAAAGTCATACCTAGGCCTTAGTTTGAGAACGACTGTGGTAGTGTCTCAGTGATTATATATGTGATGAGATTGGAGGACAACTGTGGTTGTACCTCAGATGGTAGGGTATGCGTACCCACCTCCTTTCACTAGTGTCGTGACTTGTACCAAGGACGGACTAGGCTGTTAGCAGCTTGACCTTATGTGTCATTGTGGCAGACCCATATTGACTGGGGGTGGAGAAGATCTTAGGAGTCCGGCTCTTCCTAGATATTGTATGGCACTGATTTTGACTTAGCAGTGGTCAGTTGGATTTTGAGTGGTATCCTCAAATTCCTCAGGGCATAATAAAAGATGTAAGACAGTCATGTAGCATATTTGTTTAGGGTTATACACAATGCTTCATATTAGATGATAAACCTTGTTTGCTTTCTTTTCACTGAGATCATGTATAGTACAATAAGAGATAATAGATATGCTTATGTTGTAGTTATGATCATGTTGTAAACATGCTTATGTTGTCAAATATACTGACATTGATGGTTATGATGATGTTTCTAGCTATGTTTAATATTTCTAGCCATGCCTATGTAATTAGAAATGCTTAAATTGCTAATATTTCTTATGCAGTTAATTATGCTATGATGTTAGTTCTACGTATGATATATATTTGTTCCCTTTATTTGAGATGTCAATATTGATAGCCATGTTATGCTACTAGACATATTCATGATGGCAGGGTTGCTTATGCTACTAGATTGCTTGTGTTGTTAGCAAGGAATATGATGATAGTCAAATTAATTATAATGATTGTTATTAGATGCAATTTGATAATATTTGAGTAGATATTTATCCAAAGAAATGGATTTATTTGTTATATATATATGCATTGATGATCATACTTGTTGCTAAGATTAATTGCTTAATCTGTTTAGCATACTTGAACTGTTCAATCTGTTCAATTGATTATTAAATACTCCAACTACTTAGTTATCTACTATTTAAAATGTTGTAATCAATAAGTGTTGTTGGAGGTTATATCTCTTGCTGGGATATGGGTCTCACCCTTGTGGTTTGCCACATTTTTTAAGGTAATCGGAAGTGACAAAAAAAATATGTGGCAGCAAAGAGGAGCTATAGTAATGAATCTTTGAGAAAGTTGATTAGATGTCTAGTGTGTCCTAGAGGCATCCATGTAGTCTCAGGTCCGGGCAGGAAAAGTTTGTATATGGTGTTTCAAATGAATCAGAATTTTGTTAGCATGTTAATGTTTGTTTTGTGTCGTTTACAATTGTTCTCCTATGTATATATATGTTGTGGCTAAGACAATAGAACAATTTGTATCAAATTCTTGACATAGTATGGATATAAGAAAGATGTTGGGCTCTTATGTAAATGTTTCTGAGTGGGTGTTGATGCTGAAATCGGTTTTAATTTACCCATATTTTTGGGTATGTGGTTAATTGGTGATTGATTGTGTTTTATATTTTGAGTAATCTCATTTAGTGTAACAAGTTCTCACAAGTTGAGTCTAGTTTCAAGATTGATAGTGATTATCCACTCTAGGGCCTACTCATTATCTTTATATGTATGCTTTAAGGGATACCATAGGAAAGAGATAATGAAAGAGTTATATATTATATTACTATTTAACAAGATAAATGTGATGCATAACAGAACGAGATATATATATTTTCACCAAACTACATTTTATAATTTGGGCCATATCCACTAAGTTCATTACTTAATTTTATGGTAAAACTCCACAAATAATTCTAAATTACATATGTAAAGTTTTAAGATGTTATAGTAGATGTTCACTGATTCTTTGGAGAAAAGGTGATATAAATCATGGATCTGGGACAATCAGTCTCTGCCAAGGGGGAATGCAGATATGTGAAAGATGCTCAATGGAGCATTACCAACATTCGACAATGTTAGAAGATGCAACATATGCCTCCCTTTTGTAAGTCTGTGTTGTAGGATGCTACGAGAAGAGAGAATGAGTCAACCATGAGGTGGTAGGTTTCTTATGTGGAATATTTGATGATATGTTGATGATGGATGATGGATGGAAGGGTACATAGTTGTTGCAATTCCTCTTTACGCTAAGTACTAAGGAGCATTCAGGGGTGAGAGGGTGGTTGTCAGATTGTTTACCCTCCTAGATATAATGGTCAATCTAGAAGGATAGATGCAAGGTGAAGTATGATCATAAGATATAGTAGTTTAACTAGATCTAGGACAAGATTGTCAAAATCATCAATGGAAAAATTAATAAGAAAATCTTTTGGCATATTCAAGAACATGTGTTCTATGCAAAAATGTTGCAACATGGTATTCATGAGCCATAAAGCAATTTGAGGCACATTGAACTTCTTTGGTGGATTTCCATGTGATCTTCATAACTTGAATATGAATCTGGCAGTGGGAATGTATCATCATGAGGATGGAGTCGATAAGAGATGGACAGCTTGAGTTGTTAGCGACAAAAGGGGATAGATGTTCCTGGAGCACAATTATTGGTTTACAGTAGATACATAGCTTTTAAACTAATAGAGGATAAGAATCATATAATATCTTTGTTGTACCCAGCCTAAGTAATCGAATGGATCCTATGGTCATGGGAAAAATGAAAAAAACACAAAGAAAATTATAAATTGATCAAATTCAGAGTTGCAGCCTGATTTATACATAAAATAAGGAAAGAACAAAGTTGGCATTTAAATTCGAGGTCAGACACATAAAAATCCAATTTTTACTCCTCTCAAGGGCAGATAAGAAAGGTATACATTAATTCAAATATCATATTTGGCAATCCTATTACAAATGGGGAAGGTATTAGCACCCCCATCTCTCCTGATGAATGGTGTTGCAACCTTTCTAGTCATCTCAGACAAAAATATTTGTGATCAAGGTTAAAGAAAATGATATTCAAAACAATATAAAGCATTTTTTATGGTTGGATGGCCTTTTGGGGATGGAGACGGTCATGGGTTTCCCATAATAGCCATAAAGGTCCTAGTTTTTAGGTTTTTTGTGGTCCTACTTACCTCGGAACCTCCCACGATAGAGATCCATCATTGATTGTTAGTATCGATGTGAAGGAAGAGAGAGAGAGAGAGAGAGAGAGGTGAGAGAGGTAGATTCAGTAGAGAAAGATCACATTTATGAGAAAGAGCATGCAAATATAAATATTTATGAATAGATCAGTAACATACTGAATTCTAGACAATTTATCCTTTGATCCGCTTTCCCATCTTTTCCTTTCATTTCTATCTTCTTTGGCCTTTCTGTGTAAGTTGTAGAGAATATGATGGTTTAATGAATATTTGTTCACCTTTTCTACCAATAATTGTGTTTATGCACAAATACCTCAATAAAAGCTTAGTAATGGGTTTAATATGAATATATCCATTTAGATGATACAAAGAATTAAAAAAATTCGTGCTTGAACTTTCTAGTACTTTTTAGAATATGAAAAAGAAAACAAAACCCAAAATATATATAACGGAGATGATAAATGTAATAATTGAAGATAATATGGGATACATTGGATAATAGGAGATAATGTGGAATATATTGTTCCAAAAATCCCAAATAGGAAACAACGAGATAATTTGATATAAAAATTAGTTTTCTTGACCTAAAAGAAACTTAAGGATGAAGTATCATTTAGTTTTGAAGATAAATGCATATATTAAAGTCTTTATTAAAAGAAAATAGGAGATAAGTCAGTAAGGTGAAATAAAATATCTAATATTCTCAAATTCGAAAAATAACTCAAAATTCGTAATCTAATCATAGAAATAAGCCTTTAGGAAAATTTGCATCTAATTTGATCAATGTTAAATATTTTATTTTATTCAGGAGAGAGAAAATGATTTAAAGACCAAAAATATTAATATATGTGAAAACAATTAATTAATGTCAAAATCGTGTTCCACACATTTATTATTGCTATGCCATGTTTTATATTTTTATAAAGTTTCTAGATTCCTCTAATAAATTAAAAAGTTAAATAAGTGATAAAATTAAAATGAATTAAATAAAATAATAAAAGTCTTCAAAAAAAGAAAATAATACTAAATTCGTGTTATACATGTGAAAATAGACATTTGGATGAATTTTGACTCAATTCAGAAAATATTTGTTGAGAAGACAAATTTAGAAGAGAGAATGAATGCAAAACTTTGAACTCATTATTTAAAAAAATAAATAACTTCAAAAATTGGAAATAATGACAAAGTCGTATCCACCATATTTAATATGACTTATAGGTGAAGTTTCATAATTTTTGGAGAATCCAAGAGTCATTAATGCATGAGGAAAGAGAAAATGGGATTTTAATTATTAAACTATTAAAAGTCCTCAAAAGGCAAAACTAATTTCATATTTGGATTCTACACATCAAAATCACTCATAATATAAATTTTGGTTAATTTTGGATGTCGTTTGGGTTCCAAAAATGAAGCGAGAGAAAAATATTTAAAATTAATATGACACTTTGGTCGAATTTTAATACAACTAGAATTCATATGCTCTTTCCATCTGTGAGATCGGACGGCTCCTGGTCCTTCGTGGAACCAGGTCCACTGATTCGATGACTTGTGGTCATCTTCTTCCTCTAACCGAATAGGAAACAGTTTGGTTGCTTTCCAAAAACTCAAATTCAATTATCTCGAGATATACTCAATGAAATTCGATGATTTTTAGTTCTACAAATTCCTCTCGAGATTTCACACAACTTTATACCAAGTTTTTGTGTTTTGATAAAAATTTGAAAAACCCCTTAAGCAAGCCGGCGGCCTCTCTCACCTCACCTAGATAAACCCTAGCCTAGGCCTCCTTGCCTATAAATATCCATACCCCTAGATCCGCTGTCACCTTAGCAACTCAACCCAACCTTTAATTTCGTGTTTCATTTCTATTTGGACCTCATATAGCCGTTGAAGACGTCCAGCTTGCGGCACTCATAGCTCCATGTACTCTCCACCTTCGGCACAATTAAAGGTACCATCAAATCCCTCTTGTTCTAAGCTTTTCATCGCATACCTGCACATCGAATTTGGTGTTGTGTGTGGGTTTCGCCCAAACTCGCCCCTAGCAAGCTGTTCGCGAAGCGCATCCAAGGCGCGAGCTCGGGGAGGAGGATGACTCCTTGCGTTCTACCGTTTTTCCCCTAATCTAGTTCTCTTCTATTTTGTTTGCGCGAAAGGGTGAAACAGACATTCAACTTGTTTTATTTCTCTTTTGACCGACTTTGACCAACACCTGGTAGGCTGCCACCTTGGTGCATCTCACTGACTTGGCACCCCATGGTTGGGCCAAGTCAAGCAGTCGGCCCTCTCTCGCTCTCTCTCTGGTTTTGAACACCTACGTGGCAATGTGTGATTGGCTGATCTTAGAAAATTCGTATCTTTTGATTCGTTGGTCAAAAAATAAAACTAAAATATGATCTGGAATCAGAAAAAGATGAGCTTTTAATAAAAATATTTTTGAAGCATAGTTTTGATTTTTTTTTCAACAAGGTATATTGAGAACAAATTAATTAAGTTAAGAATCACAGAAAATGCATCTAAAAGTCTATATCTTCAAATTACGTAATATTATATGTCATTTTGATCAGAAAAACCTAACCAAAACAATGGTGATGTTTTCATAGTCCAATTAGAAGGTTTGCGGGAAAATTTAGTAAGTTTAGGGTTTTAAGCTTTTAACGAATGAATATAGTTCCAATACATAAATATGGTGTTGATATTAGGAAAAGTGGAAATGGAATCGATTAAGTGGTGCAAGTTGATAATGGGAATCAATATTAAAGGTATGTGCATCTTGCATCTTACACCTAAGTTGGGAATACTTGTGCCTTGACCTAATTTCCTTTGATGAGGCTTTATTTGAACCTTGCATTCTATGCTCTTGATTCTATTGCTATTCTTGCCTCATAATTGGTTTGGAAATATGGTTCTTGGGTCTTGGTACCCATTTTCCATGTTCTATTTAAATGATGTTATTACTTGCCATTGTTTCTAGCATGTTGATTTTATTAGACTAACTAGCTATAGTAGTGGTACTTATGTACAACCACCCATAGTTGGGGAATGTGTTATTTCTCCCATGGAGAATGTGTTACTCTCCCCCACACATGAAATATGTGTAGGTGACTGGGAATGTGTTACTCTCCCCTCACCCTTTGGTTGAAGGTCTGGTAGGTGCCTCAACCCTACTTAGTTAAGATAGTCAATATTAATCATGCATGCAATTCTTTTATTATACTTTGTTTATGGCAAGCATCTATTGAAAGCTTCTTTTATATATATACAGCCTCATTCTCTTGATTATCTTCATCTTATGATGAACCCTAGCCTATTTTACATGTTTTGCTCATCTTGTTACATTAGAATAGCTTTGTGACACATACTTCTTTTTTCCTTTCCCTCTTGCTGGGTGCCTTCCCAACCACCCAGGCGATGAGCAAGGTGATGGATAACATGAAGGCTTAACTTTGGCTTGAACCTAGCCGATGCAGTTGTTTCTGTGGAGACAAAAGTGGAGTAGTCTAGACTTCCCTCTATCTAGATCTTGTTTGTGTATGATGATGTTACCCTAAAAGGGAGATTGTTGATGTATTTTGTACAATCTTTAACGAAATTGATTTAGTCAAAAAAATTATTCCACTGCTTTCCAATGTATTTTTTTTACCATATTTTAGTAGAGGGTGTATCAGAGCCCATGGTAGTCAGAATCTAGTTATTTCAGTTTTGTCTCCCTAGTTAGAACCCTAGATTTGCATAGTTTCCCTTAAGTTACATGTTTGCCCTAGATTTGATCTATGGTGATGATAGGTTGATTTAGGACCCTATAGTTTCACCTTATAATCTTGATGGATAAAACTCTACTGTGCTCATAATTAAAATATGTATAACTTGATGTTGTTTAGGGTTGCCTTTATGCAACTATTAGGGCATGAAGTTGAAGCGAAGGTGTCTAGAATGGATTAGGGTTTTGGGGGCTGGCAATATCAGAGTGCGTAGTGGAAGTATGACAGATCTTGAGTAAGGTTTAGTTAGACTCATCCTTTAACCCTAGTTACTTTGGCTTGATAGGTCTAACTCTTTAAGGGGTGGAATATAGTTAGTTGATGTTCTTTGAGTGGTTAGATTTTGAGGACGAAATCCTCTTTAGGCAGATGGAACCATGTGATATCTTGAAATATATCTACTCTATCTTTCAAAACCCTAACCCCATGAATAGGAGGTTAGTAGGCTTGGATCTTTGGTTGTGACCAAATATAGTTATAATCTAACATGCTTGTATACATATTAATGAACATGCAATATACTTGAACCCTAGTGAATATCCAATGCACATAATATATATATCAATGCTAATTGTCAATATATAAGATGTTGATCACGTCATGAACCTATAAACCCTAATGATGTGATGAGAAAGATAGATTTAACCTAATCTTGTAATATAATGGTCATGGTGACCTAAATCCTAAGTTGTAATCATGTAACCCTAACATATATAGCCTTAATACCTTTCATGATACATTAATGATGTTAAGTGCCATACCATGGTACACATAAATGATATATATGTAATCATCTGTTCACATATTTATCAAGTCATCCATATGAAATGTGTGTTACCTTGTTATCTAATATACATGTGAGTGGCCACCTAATGTGAATCAATTCACTAATATGTAATATGTTTCACCTTGATCATTGAAATATATGTAATGCCTTCAATGTGAATATGAAGTGATTTGATTCACATAAACGTACAAAATGAATAATGATTAATGGTGACATTAATGTAAGCAATAAAGATAATGTGACATTGTGACAATGTTAATATGAATATAAGTGACTAATGTGACATTAATTTGAATAATTGACCACAAATTGGATAAAGTGCCTTATTTCATGTATAATAATTTTTTAAAACTTAATACGATGATAATATAAGGATGATGAAGTATAATATAAAAATATTAATGATAATGATAAAATATAATATTGAATATTGACATAATTGAGTAACCCCTGACTGTGCTGAAATTCCTAATAAGGTAAATGAGAAGTATACATATGTATATATATAATGTTACATGGATGATAATGAAATATAACCCTTTTGGCAATAAAGTGTATATGACATTAAGTAATTAATATAATGATGATAATGTGATATCATAAAAACTATATTATTAATGAGCCAAAAATGTAAATAATGTTAAATCTCCTAAAAAGAATGTCTTAATAATAGACCCTAGGTGATCCATGAGAATTCGACCTATGATTCGTTGATGTATGTGAAGTTTCTAAACCCTTAGGTGTAGTTGAAGTATAAGTTTTGGTGAAAGTTTTATGGTTGGAGGAACAACCTAAGGTTTTGTGATGTGAGGTTACAAACTCACCCTTCCCTAATTGCTAGTGATTTCGGGGATGAAATCCTCTTTAAGGGGTGGAGTGTGTTGGCTAAATGGACATCTATAAATCCCTTTGTTTTGATTATGACAAACATTTCATTCTTATTGATCTAACGAGCTACTTGAGTGTGCAGGATTAAGGTGGATGCCAAAGAATCTAGGGAAATCCATATGCTTACACATTTATGTTTTCATGCAATGTAATCGCTTTGTAAAAACTTGTACAAATATATAATGTACAAGTACTTAGATTGCATGTAAATCAAGCGTTAGATCTTCCCTAGCTAAACACCACATTTAGATAAGTCATCCACTTCAAATAGGATCACATATGCACACTCATACATATAATTAGTGCTTAAATTGAAACATTGAAACAGGATCAATCTCGGTCGACAAACTCCTCGACCGAGACACTCTCGGTCGACAATCTTCTCGACCGAGAAAGAACCAAAGTAGCCGTTAGACACAACAGACAAGTTAGTTGGCATTTGGAGAAAGACGTTGCAAATCACTTGTTCCAGAGTGCCTGTCGGTCGACAAAAGCTCGACCGAGTAGGTGTCTCGGTCGACCATTCCTCGACCGAGATTGTCTCTGACAGCAACTCTAGAATTAATTAATTAATTAGCCATTGTTAAAGCAATAACTTTGTACCTAACGGCTAGTTAAGCACTTAGAAACCCCTAGAAGTTGTCTAGAACATCCTTAAGCATCCTTAGGCCATTCCTATAAATAGGACAAGCCATAGGACACTCAAACTCACTTGCTACACTTGAGAACTCTTTGAGCATACTTTGAGCAATTTGTTTGTGAGCAATTTGAGCATTGTGATAATTGGCCATTTCATTCTTTAGCTCATAATTCGTGTCCTATAGGCTAGTATCTCCTACCCACTGCAATCACAAGTTCACACACTTGGTTAGGAGATCTATACGCTTGATCTAGGCAAATCAAGCCTTGGGCTACAAAGGATAAGTTGTAATTTCTTTTTTCTTTCTTGTTCTCTATTACTGTTTGTACTCTCCTTGCTACTCCTAGGTTGGAGGCTGCTGATTGGAGAGGGTGGAGTTCTTCTTGGCGAAGAAGGTGACTTTGAGCTACTTCAGAAGGCTGGTGCAACGGGAGGTTACTTCTAGAGAGGAAGGCTACTTCAAGGGGGAGCTTGGAGTTACCTCAAGAAGGCTACCTCAAAGTTGGTGCACCTACTTCAAGTGAAGGATGCTCAAAGGGTGTAAAGGAAAGTATTATATTTTGTATAAATCCTTGAGAAGGTAATAAAATAAATACTTTCAAAATCCCGGTTGGGTAAGCAATCGGGTAGTGGACTGACAACTTTAGTATTTGCTAAAGTTGGAACCACTCTAAACACCTGTCTCCTTCTTCTAATTTTTAATTGTGGTTGTTTGAGTTAAATAAATTGTTAAAATTATTTAAAAACTCTATTCACCCCCCCCTCTAGTGTTTTTCAGAGTATTGTAACATATTGAATTCTCGACAATTTATCCTTTGATCCACTTTCTCATCTTTTCCTTTTATTTCTATCTTCTTTGGCCTTTCTGTGTAATTTATAGAGAATATGATGGTTTAATGAATTTTTGTTCACCTTTTCTACCAATAATTGTGTTTATGCACAAATACCTCAATAAAAGCTTAGTAATGGGTTTAATATGAAAAATGGCCATTTAGGTTATAAAAAGAATAAAAAATTCGAGCTATAACTTTCTAGTACTTTTTAGAATATGAAAAAGAAAAGGAAACCCAAAATATATATAAAGGAGATGATAAATGTAATAATTGGAGATAATATGGGATATATTGGATAATAGGAGATAATGTGGAATATATTGTTCCAAAAATCCCAAATAGAACACCACTAGATAATTTGATATAAAAATTCGTTTTCTTGACCTAAAAGAAGCTTAAGGGCCATGTATCATTTAATTTGGAAGATAAATGCATATATTAAAGTCTTTATTAAAAGAAAATAGGAGATAAGCCAGTAAGGTGAAATAAAATATCTAATATTCTCAAATTCAAAAAATAACTCAAAATTTGAAATCTAAAGATATAAATAAGCCTTTCGGAAAATTTACATCTAATTTGATCGATGTTAAATATTTTATTTTATTTAGAAGAGAGAAAATGATTTAAAGACCAAAAATATTAAATATATGTGGAAAAAAATTAATTGATGTCAAAATCGTGTTCCACACATTTATTATTGCTTATACACCAAGTTTTATATTTTTAGAAAGTTTCTAGATGCCTCTAATAAATTAAAAGGTTAAATAAGTGATAAAATTTAAATGAATTAAATAAAATAATAAATGTCTTCAAAAAAACAAAATAATACTAAATTTGTGTTATACATGTGAAAATAGACCTTTGGATGAATTTTGACACAATTTAGAAAATATTTGATGAGAAGACAAATTTAGGAGAGAGAATGTGTGCAAAACTTAGAACTCATTATTTAAAATAATAAAAAACTTCAAAAAATGGAAATAATGACAAAGTCATATCCACCATATTTAATATGACTTATATGTGAAGTTTCATAATTTCTGGAGAATCCTAGAGTCATTAATGCATGAGGAAAGAGAAAATGGGATTTGAATTATTTAACCTATTAAAAGTCTCCAAAAGGCAAAACTAATAACATATTTGGATTCTACACATCAAAACCAGTCAGAATATAAGTTTTGGTAATTTTGGATATCGTTTGGGCCCCCAAACAAAGAGAGAGAAAAATATTTAAAATTAATATGACACTTTGTTCAAATTTTAATACAACTAGAATTCCTATGCTCTTTCCATCCATGAGATCGGACGGCTCCTGGTCCTTCGTGGACCTGGGTCCACTGATCGGACGACTCGTGGTCATCTTCTTCCTCTAACCGAATAGGAAACATGTTGGTTGCTTTCCAAAAACTCAAATTCAATTATCTCGAGATATACTCGATGAAATTCGATGATTTTTTATTCTACGAATTCCGCTTGAGTTTTTGCACAACTTTATACCATGATTTTTGTGTTTTGATGAAAATTCAAGAAACCCCTTAAGCAAGCCAGCGGCTTCTCTCACCTCACCTAGCTAAACCCTAGCCTAGGCCTCCTTGCCTATAAATATCCATACCCCTAAATCTGTCGTCGCCTTAGCAACTCAACCCAACCTTTGATTTCGTATTTCATTTCAGTTTGGACCTTGTATAGCCGCCAAAGACGTCCAGCTTGCAGTGCTCGTAGCTCCCTGTACTCTCCACCTTCGGCACAATTAAAGGTACTATCTAATCCCTCTTGTTCTAAGCTTTCCATCGCATACCTGCACGTCGAATTTGGTGTTGCGTGCGAATTTCACCCAAACTCGTCCCGAGCAAGCAACTCACAAAGTCCAGCCGTTGCGCGAGCTCGGGGAGGAGGATGACTCCTTGCATTTTACCATTTTGCCCCTAATCTAGTTCTCTTCTGTTTTGTTTGCCTGAAAGGGTGAAACAGACATTCAACTTGTTTTATTTCTCTTTTGACCAGAGCCTGGTAGGCTGCCACCTTGGTGCGGCCCGTTGACTTGGCACCCCATGGCTCAGCCAAGTCAAGCAGCTCTCTCGCTCTCTCTCTGGTTTTGAATGCCTATGTGGCAATGTGTGGTTTGCTGATCTTAGAAAATTTGTATCTTTTGATTCGTTAGTCGAAAAATAAAAGTAAAATATGATCTGGAATCAGAAAAAGATGAGCTTTCTAATAAAAATATTTTCAAAGCTTGGTTTTTGATTTTTTTCGACAAGGTATTTTGAGAACGAATTAATTAGGTTAAAAATCACCAAAAATGCTTCGAAAAATCCATATCTTCAAAATACATAATATTATATGTCATTTTGATCAGAAAAACCTAACCAAAACAATGGTGATGTTTTTAGAGTCCAATTCGAAGGTTTGTGGGAAAAGTTAGTAACTTTAGGGTTTTAAGTGTTTAATGAATGAATATAGTTCTAATACATAAACATGGTGTTGATATTAGGAAACGTGGAACGTGGAATTGATTAAGTGGTGCAAGTTGATAATTGGAATCAATATTAAAGGTATGTGCATCTTACACCTAAGTTGGGAATATTTGTGCCTTGACCTAATTTCCTTTGATGAGGCTTTATTTGAACCCTGCATCCTATGCTCTTGATTCTTTTGCTATTCTTGCCTCATAATTGGTTTGGAAATATTGTTCTTGGGTCTTGGTACCCATTTTCCATATTATATTTAAATGATGTTATTACTTAACATTGTTTCTAGCATGTTGATTTTATTAGAATAACTAGCTATAGTAGCGGTACTTATGTACAACCACCCATAGTTGGGGAACGTGTTATTTCTCCCCTGGGGAACGTGTTACTCTCCCCCACACATGAAATATGTGTAGGTGACTGGGAATGTGTTACTCTCCCCTCACCCTTTGGGTGAAGGTCTGGTAGGTGCCTCAACCCTACTTAGTTAAGATAGTCAATATTAATCATGCATGCAATTCTTTTATTATACTTTGTTTATGGCAAGCATCTATTGAAAGCTTCTTTTATATATATACGGCCCCATTCTCTTGATTTTCTTGATCTTATGATGGACCCTAGCCAATTTTACATGTTTTGCTCATCTTGTTACAATAGAATAGCTTTGTGACACATACTTGTTTTTCCCTTTCCCTCTTGTTGGGTGCCTTCCCAACCACCCAGGCGATGAGCAAGGTGATGGATGACATGAAGGCTTAGCTTTGGCTTGGACCTAGTCGATGGAGTTGTTTTTGTGGAGACAAAAGTGGAGTAGTCTAGACTTCCCTCTATCTAGATCCTATTTGTGTATGATGATGTTACCCTAAAAGGGAGATTGTTGATGTATTTTGTACAATCTTTTATGAAACTGATTTAGTCAAAAAAAATATTCCACTGCTTTCGTATGTGTTTTTTTTACCATATTTTAGTAGAGGGTGGTTTATCCCACTCTTTACAACATGGTATCAGATCCCATGGTAGTTGGAATCAGGCTATTTCAGTTTTATCTCCCTAGTTAGAACCCTAGATTTGCATAGTTTCCCTTACGTTACATGTTTGCCCTAAATTTGATCTATGGTGATGATAGGTTGATTTAGGTTCTTATATTTTCACATTAGAATCTTGATGGATAAAACTCTAATATGCTCATAATTAAAATATGTATAATTGATGTTGTTTAGGGTTGCCTCTATGCAACTATTAGGGCATGAAGTTGAAGCTAAGGTGTCTAGAAAGGATCAGGGTTTTGGGGGCTCACAATATTTTCCTCCATGTCACTGTCTTGGTTTACGAGGACTCCCGTTCCCATATGATACCGGATTGGCATGAGCTAATACGAATTATCTGAACTAGTTTGCTTTTAGGGTATAATAACCTTAGACATATATGTTGTATATCTTTGAGAACCTTAATAGGTCGACCTAGTCTTTCAGGTGTGATAACCTTGACACTTGTTTGAGGATATATACCCTATATAGTTCCTTATATCCCTTAGGACCACATGCTTGGATAAGTTTATTCGTAGAACCTAGACCTTGGAGTTTGGGTGTTTAGGAAGATATCAGAGTGCGCAGTGGAAGTATGACGGATCTTGAGTGAGGTTTAGTTAGACTCATCCTTTAACCCTAGTTAGTTTTACTTGATAGGTCGAACTCTTTAAGGGTTGGAGTATAGTTAACTGATGATGTTTGAGTGATTAGATTTTGAGGATGAAATCCTCTTTAGGGGGATGGAACCATGTGATATCTTGAAATATATCTACTCTATCTTTCGAAACCCTAACCCCATGAATAGGAGGTTAGTATGCTTGGATCTTTGGTTGTGACCAAATATAGTTATAATAAAAAATGCTTTTTTACATATTAATGAACATGCAATGGTCATCTAAGGAATAATTCATATGCTTGAACCCTAATGAATATCCAATGCACATAATATGTATATTAGTGCTAATTGTCAAAATGTAAGATGTTGATCACGTCATGAACCTATAAACCCTAATGATGTGATGAGAAAGATATACGTAACCTAATATTGACCTTAATGCATGCCAAGAAATGAATAAGTGGAATATAATGGTCATGGTGACCTAAATCCTAAGTTCTAATCATGTAACCCTAACATATATAGCCTTAATGCCTTTCATGATACATTAATGATGTTAAGTGCCATACCTTGGTACACATAAATGATATATATGTAATCATTTGTTCACATATTTATCAAGTCATCCATATGAAATGCATGTTACCTTGTTATTATAATATACACGTGAGTGGCCACCTAATGGGAATCAATTCACTAATATGTAATATGTTTCACCTTGATCATTGAAATACATGTAATGGCTTCAATGTGAATATGAAGTGATTTGATTCACATAAACATACAAAATGAATAATATAAATGAATAATGATTAATGATGACATTAATGTAATCATTAAAGATAATGTGACATTGTGACTATGTTAATATGAATATAAGTGACTAATGTGACATTAATTGGAATAACTGACCACAAATTGGATAAAGTGCCTTATTTCATGTAAATAATTTGTTAAAATTTAATACGATAATAATATAAGGATGATGAAGTCTAATCTCAAAATATTAATGATAATGATAAAATATAATATTGAATATTGAGATAATTGAGTAACCCCTGACTCTGCTAAAATTCCTAGTAAGGTAAATGTGAAATATACATATGTATATATATAATGTTACATGGATGATAATGAAATATAACCCTTTTGGAAATATAGTGTATATGACATGATGTAATTAATATAATGATGATAGTGTGATAGCATAAAGAGTATATTATTAATGAGCCAAAATGTAAATAATGTTAAATCTCCTAAAAAGAATGTCTTAATATGGACCCTAGGTGATCCATGAGAATCTGACCTATGATTAGTTGATGTATGTGAAGTTTCTAAACCCTTAGGTGTAGTTGAAGTATAAGTTTTGGTGAAAGTTTTATGGTTGGAGGAACAACGTAATATTTTGTGATGTGAGGTTACAAACTCACCCTTCCCTAATTGCTAGTGATTTCGGGGACAAAATCCTCTTTAAGGGGTTGAGTGTTGTAACATACTAAATTCTAGACAATTTATCCTTTGATCCACTTTCTCATCTTTTCCTTTAATTTCTATCTTCTTTGGCCTTTCTGTGTAATTTGTAGAGAATATGATGGTTTAATGAATATTCGTTCACCTTTTCTACCAATAATTGTGTTTATGCACAAATACCTCAATAAAAGCTTAGTAATGGGTTTAATATGAAAAATGTCCATTTAGGTTAGAAAAATAATAAAAAATCCGTGCTATAACTTTCTAGTACTTTTTAGAATATAAAAAAGAAAAGGAAACCCAAAATATATATAAAGGAGATGATAAATGTAATAATTGGAGATAATATGGGATATATTGGATAATAGGAGATAATGTGGAATATATTGTTCTAAAAATCCCAAATAGGAAACAATGACATTGGATAATAGGAGATAAAGTTGACCATATTGTTCTAAAAATCCCAAATAGGAAACAACGAGATAATTTGATATAAAAAAATCATTTTCTTGAACTAAAAGAAACTTAAGGGCCAAGTATCATTTAATTTGGAAGATAAATACATATATTAAAGTCTTTATTAAAAGAAAATAGGAGATAGGCCAATAAGGTGAAATAAAGTATCTAATATTCTCATATTAGAAAAATAAGTCAAAATTCATAATCTAACCATAGAAATAAGTCGTTAGGAAAATTTGCATCTAATTTGGTCAATGTTAAATATTTTATTTTATTTAGGAGAAAGAAAAAGATTTAAAGACCAAAAATATTAAATATATGTGGAAAAAAATAATTAATGTCAAAATCGTGTTCCACGCATTTATTATTGCTTATACGCCAAATTTTATATTTTTAGAAAGTTTCTAGATGCCTCTAATAAATTAAAAGGTTAAATAAGTGATAAAATTTAAATGAATCAAATAAAATAATAAAAACTTCAAAAAAATAAAATAATACTAAATTCGTGTTATACATGTGAAAATAGACCTTTGGATGAATTTTCACTCAATTCAGAAAATATTTGATGAGAAGACAAATTTAGGAGAGAGAATGTGTGCAAAAGTTTGAACTCATTATTTAAAATAATAAACAACATCAAAAAATGGAAATAATGACAAAGTCCTATCCACCATATTTAATATGACCTATAGGTGAAGTTTCATATTTTTTGGAGAATCCTAGAGTCATTAATGCATGAGGTAAGAGAAAATGGGATTTGAATTATTTAACCTATTAAAAGTCCCCAAAATACAAAACTAATTTCATATTTGGATTCTACTCATCAATATCAGTCAGAATATAAATTTTGGTTAATTTTGGATATCGTTTGGGCCCCAAACAAAGAGAGAGAGAAAAATATTTAAATTAATATGACACTTTGGTCGAATTTTAATACAACTAGAATTCCTATGCTCTTTCCATCTGTGAGATCGGATGGATCATGTTCCTTCACGGAACTAGGTCCACTGATTCGATGACTCATGGTCGCCTTCTTCCTCTAACCGAATAGGAAACAGTTTGGTTGCTTTCCAAAAACTCAAATTCAATTATCTCGAGATATACTCGATGAAATTTGATTATTTTTGGTTCTACGAATTCCTCTCGAGATTCCGCACAACTTTATACCAAGATTTTTGTGTTTTGATGAAAATTTGAGAAACCCATTAAGAAAATTGGCGGTCTCTCTCACCTCACCTAGCTAAACCCTAGCCTAGGCCTCCTTGCCTATAAATATCCATACCCCTAGATCCGCCGTCACCTTAGCAATACAACCCAACCTTTGATTTCATATTTCATTTCTGTTTGGACCTTGTATAGCCGTCGAAGATGTCCAGCTTGTGGAGCTCGTAGCTCCATGTACTCTCCACCTTCGGCACAATTAAAGGTACCATCGAATCCCTCTTTTTCTAAGCTTTCCATCACATACCTGCACGTCGAATTTGGTGTTGCGTGCGGGTTGTGCCCAAACTCATCCCGAGCAAGTTGCTCGCAAAGTGCAGCCATGGCGCGAGCTCAGGGAGGAGGATGACTCCTTGCATTTTACTATTTTTCCCTTGTTCTAGTTCTCTTTTGTTTTGTTTGTGCGAAAGGGTGAAATAGACATTCAACTTGTTTTATTTCTCTTTTGACCAACTTTGACCAGCGTCCGGTAGGCTGCCACCTTGGTATGGCCCCCTGACTTGGCACCCCATGGTTGGGCCAAGTCAAGCAGTCGAGCCTCTCTCGCTCTTTCTCTGGTTTTGAATGCCTACGTGGCAATGTGTGATTGGCTGATCTTAGAAAATTTGTATCTTTTGATTCGTTAGTCAAAAAATAAAAGTAAAATATGATCTGGAATCAGAAAAAGATGATATTTCTAATAAAAATATTTTCAAAGCCTGGTTTTGAGTTTTTCGACAAGGTATTTTGAGAACGAATTAATTAAGTTAAAAATCACCAAAAATGCATCTAAAAATCCATATCTTCAAAATACATAATATTATATGTCATTTTGATCAGAAAAACCTAACCAAAACAATGGTGATGTTTTCAGAGTCTAATTCGAAGGTTTGTGGGAAAACTTAGTAACTTTAGGGTTTTAAGCGTTTAATGAATGAATATAGTTCTAATACATAAACATGGTGTTGATATTAGGAAAAGTGGAACATGGAATTGATTGAGTGGTGCAAGTTGATAATTGGAATCAATATTAAAGGTATGTGCATCTTACACCTAAGTTGGGAATATGTGTGCCTTGACATAATTTCCTTTGATGAGGCTTTATTTGAACCCTGCATCCTGTGCTCTTGATTCTTTTGCTATTCTTGCCTCATAATTGGTTTGGAAATATTGTTCTTGGGTCTTGGTAACCATTTGCCATGTTCTATTTAAATGATGTTATTACTTGCCATTGTTTCTAGCATGTTGATTTTATTAGACTAACTAGCTATAGTAGTGATATGTATGTATAACCACCCATAGTTGGGGAATGTGTTATTTCTCCCCTGGAGAACGTGTTACTCTCCCCCATACATGAAATATGTGTAGGTGACTGGGAATGTGTTACTCTCCCCTCACACTTTGGTTAAAGGTCCGGTAGGTGCCTCAACCCTACTTAGTTAAGATAGTCAATATTAACCATGCATGCAATTCTTTTATTATACTTTGTTTATGGCAAGCATCTATTGAAAGCTTCTTTTATATATATACGCCCTTATTCTCTTGATTGTCTTCATATTATGATGAACCCTAGCCTGTTTTACATGTTTTGCTCATCTTGTTACATTAGAATAGCTTTGTGACACATACTTGTTTTTCCCTTTCCCTCTTGTTGGGTGCCTTCCCAACCACCCAGGCGATGAGAAATGTCATGGATGACATGAAGGCTTAGATTTGGCTTGGACCTAGCCGATGGAGTTGTTGTTGTGGAGACAAAAGTGGAGTAGTCTAGACTTCCCTCTATCTAGATCTTGTTTGTGTATGATGATGCTACCCTAAAAGGGAGATTGTTGATGTATTTTGTACAATCTTTTATGAAATTGATTTAGTCAAAAAAAATTATTCCGCTGCTTTCCAATGTGTTTTGTTTACCATATTTTAGTAGAGGGTGGTTTATACCACTCTTTACAAGATCAAAGAAAGTAGCAGTTACTAATATGGATATAATAGAAATAGCAGTAGTTATTGTTACACAACTTACTGGCACTAGCAGAGCAGTTGGTATTAGAGGAAGGATCCTCTGTCACATGGAGAGAATAAATGGGAGATAGTCATTTCTCTAGCTTTAGGAGAGACATAAGAGGCTCGAAATACATTGGGTATGGGGGTTATAGGTAGATTTCAGTGTTTGGGATTCTAGCCAAAACATTCTGGAAGAGGTAGTAGATCACTGAGTTGTGCCCCATGGAAGGGCGCATGGATTGACATGATTTGTCATGTGTCACTTGACGGATGACTATGATCCACTCGGTGTCCCTAGGTAGAAAAAGGAAAGTGTCCCATTTTCCCAAAAATTTTACAAACATTCTTGTGAAAATCAGAGAAAACTTACATAGAAAGATTAGTTGGAGTTATCTCTCAAAAATTTCCTACAAAAGACAGTTGGAACGGTAATATGTAATTCTAGAAAATTCAATTGGCAATTTGTGAAGAATAGCCTATTTAAGGTAGAGTTAAATGACAACCATGTTTTTGGACTGAAAGAAAGTTTCTTTGTAGAAGGCCCCAAATTGGGCAAAGTGGGCAAGAAGGGGTGGATAAAATGTGTTGAAAATGTGGAAAATGGTGGGAAATAGGTATATGTGGATATTGGGTAGGATGTTGAATGTATTCCATCATTACCTATAGGATTAACATTAATTGTGTATTTCTGTTGAGTGAGGAAAAATGGGGTGTTAGTAGTTTTCCTCTCTCAAGGCAAGGTTTGAGATAAGAGTGAGAACCATAGGCTTGAGCCAAGTCTGACCCTCATATTAGGTCATAGAAAGCAAAAAAGGTTGAACTCATCAAAGAAGTTTCAAAAAACCTTGTGGAGGGTGAAAAGACAATGGCATTCATGGTTTGTCAGAGATAAATAAATATTAAGAGTCTATGATCATTGAGGAATAGTGGCAACTATTATGCCTAAAAATATATCTTAGAAAAAAAGAGTAGTCATCCCACTTCCTTTGCATCTTTTGTTTTTATTTTTATTTTTTTTAATGGACTGATTTAGACTTAGGAAAGGCACAATGCAAAGTGTTTGTCTATCAGAATCAAGCTCGTATCATCAAAGTTGGTGATTATATTTTAGACAAGCTTTTTAGATTTAAGTTGACCATTGTGGCCAGTGACGGTATCGATTAGCTATTTGATTGATTAAGGCATCTTTGATAGAATTGTGGTTAGGTGTCTTGGCCATTATTTAATGAAAGGTAGACTTCATGACATGTTCCCATTCTAGTTCTCCTTTTTTCCTCTAGAGTGTTGATGCCCCTCAACTTTCTAGTTCTCAGCCCTAGAAATTAGAGATGTGAGCCACAACTCAAGATCATGAGGTAGGGTCGGCAATTTGGTTCATCTTCGAGTCATGATCTGATCGTAGGATGGATGTGTATGTAAAAGTAGGTTGGTAACCCTGGCCATGATGGTTTCAAAGGGTAATATGGATTTCGGTCGCCGGTCATGGTAGGGACCCCAAAAGAATTCCGGAAAAGAGTGATGGGAAGCCTATTTAAGAAAATTCTCATGGTCTAGTTTAAGGTCTTGATCTAGAACCCAAACAGACCGACGGGTAAAGCGTATAAGTGTTCCACTTTAAGGTCATAGTTTGGGACCCTAAAAGATTAAAAAAATGATTTTGAGTTTGGTCTAGGTTTAAGTCATAGTCTGGGACCCTGAAAGATTGAAAGATGATTTTGAGTTTGGTCCAATTTCAGTTCATATTTTGGGACCCTAAAAGATTGAAAAGGTACTTTTGAGTTTGGTCCTATTTTAAGTCATATAGGGCCCTAAAAGATTTAAAGGTGGCTTATGATTTTACTCTTGTTTTATGTCAAAGTACAGGACTCTAGATTGATGTGGTATTAGACAAATATTCAGATTTAAGGTGTTATTTACAACCAATGACTGTATTTGTCCATTGTCTCCTCTCTAGAACGTCTCCACATTTTTTGGAAGTGCTCAAGATATATAAGGTTGAGAAATAGAAAACCTTTTAAATTTAAGGTGGCCCTAATGACCAGTGATTGTATTGGTCATATGTCTAATGCTTAGAGCATCTTCTGATATCAATAAAATTGATAAAAGATTGATATGATTGGGCTCTAGTTAAATTTATCTATTTAAGGTGGCCTTCATGACAGTGACTATGTAAATCTATTGTATATTTTCAAAAGTGCTCAAGATAGATAAAGTTGGGAATGAGACAAGTTTCCTAGTTTTAGGTGGACTTTGTGAACAATGATTGTATTGGACAACTATTTTCTCCCTAGAGCATCTCTTGAATACAAGATGGTTTAGCATGATAAGAGCGGGATTTTCCTACTATATGTGCGGCTTTGATCAAGGTTCCTATCCATGATAGGGATTAAAATCAGGGACCTACACATGTGTATGTCTTAAACTGGAAAGAATGCTTATTTGGGATATGCTTGGTCAAGGGCGCATACCGGATGTAGGATTTTGACTGTAAGAAATGCCTATTTGGGATAGGGTTTGTGGAGATGCATACTTGAATAAATTACGACTTGAGGTGATGCTTACTTGAATGTACGCCTTTGAGAAATGAAATTCCTATTATGGATAGGGATTGAGAGAAGGGGTACCTACTGATAATAGGGCTTAAGTGTATATGCCTACCTGAGCGTAGGGATTTTTGGTTAGAAAAGAAGGTGCCTATCCAAGATAGGTCTTTGAAGAAATAAGTGTCTATAAAAAATAGGGATTCAAAATTGGAAAGAGTCTACTCCTTATATGGCTTTTGAAAGTGTAAATTGCCTATTCTAGACAGGGCTTGTGAAATAAAGGTACCTACTCAGGGTAGGGCTTTTGAAAATGCCTATTAAAGATAGGGATTTTGAAGGCAAGGTGGATACTTAGGGTAGGGATTTTTAAATCAAGGTGCCTACTTAGGGTAAGGGCTTTTAAAAACTAGGTGCCTACTCAGGATAGGGCTTTTTAAGTCAAGGTGCCTATTCAGGTAGTGCTTTTGAAAGTGTAAATTGCCTATTCAGGATAGGGCTTGTGAAATCAAGGTACCTACTTAGGGTATGTCTTTCTGAAGGGTGCCTACCTTGGTGTAGGGCTTAATATCAGTACAAGTGCCTATTTAGGATAGGGCTTTGAAGCAGATTTCCTACTTAGGGTGGGGCTTAAAAAGGTGATTGTCTATTCATGATAGGGCTTTAAAGAGGATTACCTACTCTAGGTAGGGCCTTAATGTGGGTTGGTTAAGTTTAAGGTATTGGTGTATGACCCAAATAAAGGTTGTCACAAAAAATAGGAGTCTATACACAACACGGCTAGTGGTCGAAATTAAAGTCTTAATCTAGGACCCAAAAGAGATATGGAAGTTAAGCTTGTGATTGGTCTATTTTTAGGTTATGGTACAGGACCCAAAAGAGATTTGGCAGTAAATTGTATGATTGGTCCAATTTTGGGTCACGATCCATGACCCAAAAGATATTAGAAGCGACCATCTATATAAGTGATCATGTTTGAGGATGCCTAGAAGAGTGTAGGATTTCTAAATCGAGTAAAAAGCTCAAGCATGTGTGCTTTCACCAATCACATTATTAATGACTTTGGGTCATGCTTTATCTGTGAAGTCTGATGTAGGTTGTTAGCCCTCAGTTTCAACTATCTTGAAGAGAAGGAATCTCATTGTAAAAGATTTGATGATGCTAATTTTCTGGAATCAAGGCCCATCATATCACTTAGTATGCTTTGGTGATGTGACCATGATGTTCTATTTTTGATAGGTCTCTAGTGAGCCTATGCAAATTTATTGGTGCATCTTAATTGGAAGGTAGAGGCTTGAAGATACTCTATAGTTATCATTAGTAGATGTTGTATCATGTTGGCTCTACTATGAGAGAAGTATTCTGAGAAAACATGAGCTCATTATAGCCTAGTTGTCCTTCTACAAGGTCTTTGGATGAGATGTCTGTTTTTTATTCAATAGCTATTGTGCAAAAAGAATGCCATGTGAGACAATGCCAACTAATAAAAGTAGCCCTCCTTCATGGTTTGTAAGTCTGTCTTGGAGTGCAGGTAACGTTTTTATATCTTGGGAGATGATGTGCCTTGATGGACTCTTTCATTGAATTCAATGTATGGAAGTGTTTTTGGAGATAGATTTGAGCTAGACTTTGTCTTTGTATTGAACATTTCATCTTATCTTTGTTTCATGTAGTCCTCTGCCAAAGGTACCCTGACGGACCCTACTGGTGGAGATATGTCATGATTATTGAAGGAAACCTTCTTGTTGTTGAAATGGTCTATGATTTTGATGAAGATTTATCCTTTAACATCTGAGATTTTACTTCTTCATTGGTATTTTTTGAGTGAAGGGATCATCATGATTTGAATTATGATTGTGGCATTTTAACCCATGATTTTGTTTCAATGGTTTTGATTTCTTCTTTTTACATTGATATGATCATGCTATCTAGTAAGAATTTCTTTTTTGTTTGATTTTTTATTCAATTTTTTATTTAACATGTCATTGTTCATGGATTCTTATGTAGCTATATCCATGGAAGATGTTCGGATTTGACCCATGGAGGGTTTTTGTTGATTGTCTATTTCTTTCTTTTGGTCTTAGGCATCTGGTCAACGTTTAGCCTTTCTAGATGGAGACCCCTTTGATGAGTTGGTGCTAACCCATGTTAGTCAAGAGGCATGTCATTAGATGCAAGGGGTGGTCAGGTAATCATTATATTTCATCTAATGAAAAATGGCAAATACCATAATCACCCCTACTTTCCACTTTTTGGTATTGGAATTTAAGGTAATTTGCTACCCGAAGCATATTTAAGCTTGCTCAAAGTCTTCTATGAATTGTTTGTTTCTTCCCTCAGGATGCTCACAGTCAGATGTACCACTAGGAGAAGATTCATTTAGGGCAGATTTGATGCTCCACTGGCTCTTGATTTCATACTTGTACGGATCAAGTTGTGCCATATAGGAACATACGAGTAGCAATTGCCTACCCAATGGGGTTAAGGAGCCAATTGTTAGAGACACCCCTATGGGCTCTATTCTTGACACTTCTTGGTGTATGTAGTGTGTCATAAGTATGTATCCACATTGTCAGATGTCCTTTGGACTTATTTTTTTGCATTTGATCGTTTTGCATTTAAGTCCATAAATATTGATGTTTAGAACCTTAGGATGGGAGTTTTGGATGGCACAAGTCCTGGATGTCATCCTTAACAAGAAATTCACCACAAGAATATGTCCAATGTTGGGTGCCCATTGGGCTTCACAGCTGATGTATGTTTGATTAATTCTTTGGTGTTTTGGACATTAATGCTCGGAGTCATAGGATAGGAACTCGAATCATAGATTAATGGGAGTTTACTAGTGGAGGATCCCCATTTGTGGTCCCCAGGCTAGATCATCATGAAAAATGGTGAGACATGGATAATTTTGAAAGGGATCCAAATCTCCTTATAATAGAATCCACTTATCTTTATTAGGCCCCATGAGCAGGGTTGTCTTCATATCATATAGGGAATATCCCTAAATTTGTTTTTGGGTATCCTAACTTGGTGGGTCTTTTCCAACTCATATCTGGGGTGGTCAGCTTAAGAAGACGTAGAAGAGGACAATTGTTGATTTTGAAATGTGGTGTCATCATTCAATTGTAGCATTATATGATTCTGTTGATTGAGTGATTTTTATGGGTGAGATTAGGTTTGTGAATAATTGGGGCCTCAAGATAACAGTTGTGCTCCTTCCATCGTATCGTTCTACTTTCACCCTTCTGGTTCAGGTGCACAACGGGACGCATTCAGGCACTTAAATAGATTAAGTAGATTGTTATTTTGATTTTGATGGTTTTTTCATTTTGAAAATTATGAGTTTTCTCATTTTGAAATTTTTTTTATTTTTTTTCAGTTTGAAATCTTTTGATGTTTTTTTAACTTTAGTTTTTCTATTTTGATTATTTGTTTAAAGAAAAAATTGTTAGATAGATCCCTCACAATCCCCAAATACTTTGGGGCTCATGACAATTGTGTGTCTTGATGCTCTCTGGTAGAGCTCTGGCTTGAGTGGATGCTCAATGATGTGTGTTGTTGTCCACGCAACGATCACTAGAACAAGTCCTAGAGTTTAACCTTCTAACCAGGTTGTCAACTTGGTGTAAGCACCAAATCAACAGAGTATAGATAGGTATCGATCTTTAGAGATGGCAATGAAGATGGTTGAGTTTCAAATCTGATTGCGAGAACAAGAATGTAAAATCTATTTTGAGGATTGTTAAAACTAAGAACAAAAATAAAAGTGCTGAAATAAAGTTTAACTAATAAAGAAATAAAGATATGTGTGTCTCGGTGCTCTCTGGATGAGATCTTGCTTGAGTGGATGCTTAATCAACTTTGTGACCACATCAGTTGGTGTGTCCCTGCTATGCTCTGGATTGAGCAAGGATTCAATTAATTCTATGGCTGCACTTGTCTCTTTGGTGGCATGATCTGGAGTGACTTCTATAAGGGAATCCACTTGAATCAAACCAGCATCGATTAGGTCTTAAATGTCATGCATGAGGGCTATACATGAGTCTATTTTATGCCCCTTGTTGTGATGGAAATTAAAGTAAGTCTTGGAATTGTATCTCTTTAATAGGGGATTCAGGGGATTCCTTATGGTTGGAATCTTCAAAACATGCTCAATCAATGGAAGAATGATATTGTGAGAGGCCCCCAAGGGTGTGAACCTTCTCTTTGGCCTTTGTGTTAGTATCTTCTCTTTGACAGTAATTGGAGCAATATTCACTTCTAAAAATGTACCCCCTTTCATCATGCATCAATAATTAGGTGTTGTGATCTTTTGGTGGTTATCTCTAAAAGTGTTAATTTCTTCTACCTTGACTTGTAGATCTCCCAGTTTTTGCATGATTTATGTCATACTATGATCAACATCTTGTCGTATCTTTGAGAAGAATGTGATTGTTAAGGTTGTGACCAAACCTTCTCTTTAATATGGTCCTAGAACTAGGGGATAGTTTCAAGGTGGAGGTGGAGGTGGTGGTGGAGGGTACATTGTGTGATTAACTACAGAAGATCTCTTCTTCTGAGCAAGAATTGTGACCCTTTGTAGATTTTGGCTTTTTTCCCTCAAGAACAATGACTTTTGATTGGTCATTAGATTCTTCTGTCTGATCATCTTCTTGGTTGTTCAGTGGAGTGTATGTGTCTCATTGATGTCTCCTGATGTTGATACTTGTATGTAACATTCTTATACTAGTATACCCTTAATGGGAGTCGTACAAGATGGTGTGTTTTCTCATCTTGCAGGTTGTATGGTGACGATGATTGTTCATGACCTGTAAAGGAGAATGCTTGTTTATTTAGCTTTGGTTGAACCATGTTAGATTTTACTATCTGCTTGTTACCGAACTCAAGTGTCTCTGTGAATTGTGGTTCATTAGCACATCATGACCGCTGGATGGATCATGTGTCGACCTGAGTCTTCAGTTCATCATGAGAGTCTTCAACATGTATCTTCATTACATCACTGGTGTTAAAATGTTTTTTGCTTCTTGTCATCTCAAAAAGCTCTTTCTAAAACAATCAGTAAGCATTTGTTGCCTAAGACTTTTGTGATATCCTCCTTTGTGCTAAAGGTGGAATGACTGGTTGTTGGTTTGGGAAACCAATTGGGATTCTGCCCCTTGTGTAGCAAGGAGTTCAAAAGTGAAGAACATGGTTGTAAACAAACTTCCCCTTGCATTAGGAAAGAGGATTCAACATATGGCATTCATGTTTTTTGTACATTTCTAGTAGGAATAAACAAAAATTGCCCCTCAAACGGAAGAGGGTTCAGAAAATCACTTTCGATAAAGCTTAAAATACCCCTTGCATAAGAAGGGGACAAAGATCGTATCAAAAATATGAAAATTCACCCATTGTGTAGAAAGAGATTTTCCATATGTCAGAGCAGACTGTCAGATCCAGTGGTATGAGGAGAGGAGCATGCCTCTAGATTAGGTGATATGGAATGATATTTTTATTCTTTTAATGAGGTATGTCTAGTAGCATTCTGATAAAGCATGAGGATCATGGTCGCTAATGAAGAGGGGTGAAGTTAGGATGGTATCCAGGGACAAGTTGATCTACTTGGAGCCGGAGAATGTGCTTGAAGATTGATGTGTGGGGTTACTCTCTCCTTAGGGTAATTTTACAATAGAAATGCTCACAAGAGAAAGGGGTATCCAGAGGTAAGGTGACCCTTTCTAAGCTAGAGATTGTGGCTGGATATGGTGATGAATGCATATTCATCATTTATTTGTGCATCATTTAGGATAATTAATCAAGAGTTTTTTGGCAATTTTATTTAAACTCAAAAATCAATTGTACTTTCATTCTTTCAATATTCATTTTATGAATTCATATGATATTTCTCGCAATGTTTAGGAATTATTGAACATAAGAAGAGATGAAGGTAGGATGCATTTCAATTTTTCTACAGTGCTGATTTAAATATATATCTTGTACCGAAATTGGCATAACTCATATTCTAAGGCAGAATTTAATGTTCAAATATGATTTGTAAAGGAAATTCAAAGTCCTATAGGAAAATCATATTTTTGGATGTACTTTAAATTCTATGGATAGTGGGAATTCGCTCGAAATTGATGTTGTGAGAATCTGCATTAAAGAGAGTTACATGGTCAAGATAATTAAAGAAAATCAAGAGTTTATTTACTAGATCTAAAAAATTCAAACTGTCAGTTCCCCCACCCATTTTCCCCCCACATTTGAGAGAATCCTACCCCATCCTTATCCTATAAAAGGAGGGAGGTTCTCCATCTTTCACATCATCTTTTGTATCATCTTTGTAAGGGATTTTTGAGCAATCTTCCATACGTTCTTATTTTATTGTGTTCTATTCATCAATAAAGATTGGTTTTTGCAAGATAAGTGTTCCTTTCAATTATTGTTCTTACTTTTCTCATTTAGATCTAGTTTATTTCTCCTTATTCTTCTCCATCGTGGACTGGAGCAAGGGATTAAGCGTCAGCCATTTCATTGTCTCTAGCCTAAGGAACTATCCTTTAATAAGATTAGACTATGGTTGGAACTCTTCTTCCCTCTGTCTCCCTTTTCTCCACAAGCATGAGTGAGTAGTTCTCTATCGAGGCAAGGGGAATAACCCCTTAGCCATGGCTTTATCGACTTTTCCTTAAAAATAATTTTAGATGGCTTTTGGGTTTGATAACTAATTGATCTATCAAACTAATTAATTAGTTTGATCAAAAGTTAATCTGGATGGATATGACCTTAGAAGTTCAGATTTAGAACAACAAACCCAATCACATAGGAGTTTTGAAACGACCGTGGATCTTCTTCTTTTAGGATGATAAACTAAGAAACATGAGCACCAGGACCAATGGGCTCATGTGGAGTTCATCTTTAGTGGATTTTTATTAATTCACTTGCCTTCATCGAATATGTTGTTTTTAAGGATTAATTTGTTTTTGCCTAGGCAAAAGTGGTGAAAACCCCTAAAGCCTCGATTCCCATCTCTTGACTCCAGTCACTGCTTGTTTTGCTTCCTTTGATTCTCAGTCTTTTCATTCATAATAGTTTTCTTATGCTAACAACAATCTTGATTTTCCTTGTGACAGGGAAAATTTATATTCTTGTTAAGTACATTTTTATTCCTACATTTCTTTCTTAAGTGTTAATCATCAACCCTTAAACTCAGTTTTTAATTTTTGTTCCAAAACTGAAAATACCAAAAATAAATAACAAGTTCGTCAAACAATTGGGTTTAGATTTAACAATCTTAATAAAGTTGTCTTATGGGATCGAACCTTTCTATACTAGCCTTAATCGAAAAGTTAAAAAAGGATTAAACTCTAGGATAATTATCTTAGTGATTGTAAAAGCACTACGATGCATTAACAATTTGGCGTTGTTGCCAGGGACAACGGATTGTTTTATCGAACCCCAAAAACTTTTGAAAACTTTTTTTTTCATTTTTTTGCCTTCTGAGTAACATTCCGGAAGTGCTATCACCTCTTTCTGCTAAGTTTCCATTCCAGCAGTGTGTTCTTTTTTTGCATTGGATATTAACTATGTATGCGACCCTCTCTAAACGTCAATTCTATGCCACCATTTTTTAATTTGGAACCAGAGAGGCTAAGGATGATTTTAATCGATGATGACGACGATGATTATATCATATTCAATCAAGTAGAACCAACTCTAGTACCTAAAGATCCACCAATCACCTCCATTGTGAATTTTAATCTAGTTGATGTTAATGACCAATCTACTTTGTTTGAACCCTTTCTGTATAATAAACTGCCACCCTTAGAAGAAGTCCAATGTGAAGTAGCTGAGATTCCACACAACCTTGATCAGGATATGGATAGGTGTTTTAAAGAAATTAAGGATGTCACAAATGAAGAACTTTGTTTAGCAAGGGATGCAGTTGTATGTGGCCCTGACTATCCATATAAGTCAAAAAATGAGTGGATGGAGGCCTATGTGGATAAATTCATGAATCAAGAATCTTTTCACAAAAAGGTTAAAGATTGGTGGGCTCAAAGAACATCCCAACAACCTAAGGCTCCACCACCTTTCTCGGTTGTAGGCCCATATTTGGATGTTTCCAATAATTATCCCATCTTGGTTGAGCCTATTTTGACCAATGTACCATCATCTTCCCAAGATTCACTGATGGATTCTTTTGAAAGGCTTCCTCATCAAGAGCACTATGCCCTCATTCAACCACCTATTTTTTCCACATCTGGTTGAACTTGATGAGGTGATTCCACCACCGCAAGAACCTTACATTCCACTGTTATATTGTGAGATGATCCCTTCTGAACCCATTAAGTTGGGCACATGTCCTATAAAGGAATCAGATCTCCCCTCCAGCATAGTAAAGGATCATGATGACTCCATAGACATCCATGTTGATGGGATCTTTTATGAGGTAGAGATGGACAATTCCCCAAGAGAGATGGAACAACCTGGCTTGATCATTTTTTATAATTATGAAGATAATTATGCCATCTGTGAGTCATCCACACCAAATCCACTGGCTTCCATTTATGGGGCAAAGGATTCGGATGCACCTTATTGCATAATCCATCAGGAAGACATACATCCCCATGTGATTGTTTACTCAGCTAACAAACCAATTATTCCAATAATGGCACCCTCTCCACTACATGTAGATCTAGGAAGAAAAAAAGGTACTCGAGCTAGATCATCTGCCCGATCTTCCAAATCTGACACTAGATTTGTTACCCAACCGGCACCCCCCAATCCACAATTATCTCCAACACTACTTTCACTGCTGAAGGAACATATGTGGATCCTACTTGAAGGACTGTGAGGTGACAAGCAACATCAGTTAGAAAACCTCTTCAAGCTTCCACGACTACCCATCCATTGGGTGTACCATGAAGATCCTCTGTTCAAATCCCCAGCCATCATCGACATTCCCTTCAGATGGACATATTTTGAGCTACCAGGGCCTCCTGGTGAATCCAAGAATTTTCTTCCCTTCATCTCAGGTTTGGGTTTTGCTCAGGATGAGAAAAATCTAGGTCCTGGGTGGAGGTGGGTGGTATGTTTCTACTTTCCCCCCTTATCTTTTCTTTTCAACATCTTGTTTTCCTTTGTTTTACATATAGTTGCTTCTATATTTTCTTCTTTTATGGCCATTATCTAGTCGGCCATGTTTTAGTTTCTTTTCTTATAAAAAGTCGATTACCTAGTCAGCCAATTTGAATAGAGGTTTATCATTTTACCCCCTTGAATTTAGTTAATTTTCTTGCAAAATATATTACAAATTTCCATATTTGAAACTATTGTGTCACCTAGGACCCCTAAATAACATCACTCCTTGGAAAAGTTGGCAAATCATAAGGAATCGATCAGAACCAAGCATAATTTTTCCCTATATTTAAGCAATGGATTATCTTGTTATAAAATTTGTATGATGTGTTTTATAGGAATACTCTAACTAGAGAAATGACACTCTCTGGTAAAAATATATGAAAAAAAATTTTGAAATTATAAGCACAAGAATATCTCTTCCTTCCCTCTATTTTTTTTCTAAAAAAGAGAAGCAAAGAATCACCACTAGAACAAAATCAAGTTTGGGGTGGCATGCTTCCCGAAATAAAAACTCCATACCCCACAAAGGGTAGTACTATCAAAATATGCCAAAAATGGACACGAAAAAAAATTGTGACCAATGTAGCCACAACTCCACAAATTCATATCCCGAGTCGAATAGAGGAGGGATCAATATTTTTTCATCACTTCTTTCTCTATTTTTGCATCCCCCCCCCCCAATTTTGTCATGTTCTTGTACAAAAACTTACAAAATAAAAATAAAAATTGAGAGAGTAAAAGTGAAAGTAAGATGAAGCCTATTTTTCTACAAAATCTCATTTTTGAAGCAAGATGTGATAATTGTTTGATAGGGAATATAGAACTTTATGCTACGTGGTTCTGCGAGATTGAGTTACTTAGCCAAAAATTAGAGGAAAGGATTATAGTGATGTTACAAGGGTGAGGAATGACATATTGGGAGTATAAATTGGACCTTATTTGTAATTTAATTTACTTGAGGACAAGCAAAGATTCAAGTCTGGGGTATTTTGGTGAATACATATTCATCATTTATTTGTGCATCATTTAGGATAAATAATCAAGAGTTTTTTGGTAATTTTATTTCAATTCAGAAATCAATTTTACTTTCATTCTCTCAATATTCATTTTATGAATTCTTATGAGATTTATCCCAATTTTCAAGAATTATTGAAGATAAGAAGAGATGAAGCTATGATGCATTTCACTTTTCCCACAATGTTGATTTAAATATATATACTGCATTAAAATTGGCATAATTCTCACATACCAAGGTAGAATTTAATGTTAAAATGTGATTTAGAAAGGAAATTCAAAATCCTACAGGAAAATCATATTTTTGGATGTACTTTAAATTCTCTAGATAGTGGGAATTCGCTCGAAATGGATGATGTGAGAATCTACATTAAAGGGAGTTACATGGTCAAGATAATTAAAGACAATCAAGAGTCAATTGACTAGATCTAAAAAATTCAAACTGTCGGTTCCCCCCATTTTTCCCCCACTTTTTAGAGAATCCTACCCCATCCTTATCCTATAAAAGGAGGGGGGGTTCTCCATCTTTCACATCATCTTTTGTATCATCCTTATACTGGATTTCTGGGCAATCTTCCTTGCGTTCTTATGTTATTGTGTTCTATTCATCAATAAAGATTGGTTTTTGCAAGCTAAGTGTTCCTTTCAATTATTGTTCTTACTTTGCTTGTTTAGATGTAGTTTATTTCTCCTACTTCTTCTCCTCTGTAGACTGGAACAAGAAATTAAGTGTCGGCCATTTCATTGTCTCTAGCATAAGGAACTATCCTTTAATAAGATTAGACTATGGCTGGAACTCTTCTTCCCTCCGTCTCCCATTTCTCCACAAGCATGAGTGAGTAGTTCTCTATCGAGACAAGGGGAATAACTCCTTAGCCATGGCTTTATTGAATTTTCCTTAAAAACAAATTTAGATGGCTTTTGGGTTTGATAACTAATTGATCTATCAAAGTAATTAATTGGTTTGATCAAAAGTTAATCTGCATGGATATGACCATGGAAGTTCGGATTTAGAACAACAAACCCAATTGCATAGGAGTTTTGAAATGAATGTGGATCTTCTTCTTTTAGGATGATGAACTAAGAAATATGAGTACCAGGACCAATGGGCTCATGTGGAGTTCATATTTAGCGGATTTTATTAATTCACTTGCCTTCATCGAATCTGTTGTTTTTAAGGATTAGTTTGTTTTTGCCTAGGCTAAGGTAGTGAAAACCCCTAAAGCCTCGATTCCCATCTCTTGATTCCAATCATCGCTTGTTTTGCTTCCTTTAATTCCCGGTCTTTTCATTCATAATAGTTTTCTTGTGCTAACAACAATCTTGATTTTCCTTGTAACAGGTCAAATTTATAATCTTTTTAAGTGCATTTTCATTCATGCATTTCTTTCTTAAGTGTTAATCATCAACCCCCAAACTCGACTTTTAATTTTTTTTCCAAAACTAAAAATACCAAAAACACATAACAAATTCTTCAAACAATTAGGTTTGGATTTAACAATCTTAATAAAGTTGTCATGTGGGATCGACCATTTCTATACTAGCCTTAATCGAAAAGTAGAAAAAGGATTAAACTCTATGATAATTATCTTAGTGATTATAAGTCCACTGTGACGCATTAACATATGGGCATGTGAGATTTCTCTCTCCTTAGGTTAGATCTTATGAGAGAAATATGCAAAATGCAAAGGGGATATCCAGGAGTAAGGTGACCCACTCGGGGTCAGAGATTGTGATTGGATACAAGCATGTGAGATTTCTCTCTCTTAAAAGGAATATCTTATGAGAGAAATACTCACAAAAAAATGAGTTTGTTGGTCCAGTTTTAGGTCACAGTCCAGGACCCTCAAAAGATATGAAGGTAAACATGTAGTGATGGCCTAGTTTAAGGTCGTGGTTCGGGACCGTCTAGATATGAGCGTGAAATCCAGGGTAATGTCCCAGTTTTAGATTGTAATCTGGGATCTTATAGATGTGAAAGTGAAGATGCACTAATGGTCCAATTTTAGGTCATGGTCTAGGATTGTAGTTTAGGAGGGCAAATATGGGAGGACCACATGCCACTGGGTGACGTCTCAGTCAAGGTGAAAAACCATTTGGATCAAATGAAGTTGGTATGCTCTGAGTATGAATCGGTATTTTAGTCAAGATTTGGAAGCTTTATCCAAGATTTGAGGATTGAGTAGCCTTGCGGCATAATTGTAAAGTTTTATTTTGAAAGGATCAAGCTAAATAGAGGCCCTTCAAGGAAATATGTTGTTTAGTAAAAATGGGCATGAGTGGTGGCTCATGAGAAGAGACCACAATCAGGCAAATTTTTTCCATGAATCAAGTCAGAAGATTTTTTTAAATGATTTTTAGGATTGAATTTACTTTCCTTTCTTTTATTTGAGTTTTGAGAAAGTTTTTCAATCTTTTTATTGGTAGACAGTTCTACTTTGTTGAATTTTGAAAGATATAAGATTGTCTTTTTCATGAGAAGATTGTTCTTTTAGGGAAAGAATTATTCTTTTTCTTTTGAAAAGATTGTTTTGTAGGAGAAGATGTGGTCTCTTTCTTTTCATAATAGACTTTTATTTTTTATCTTGAAAATGTTTTTTTGTTTTAAAAATATTTTTCTTTTTCATAAAAGTTTTTTCTTTTTAATTATGAAAGAAAAAATATTTTTTTAAAGATTATTCAATTAAGAATTTTGAATAAGAGAGATCGTTTGAGGTTTTTGGAGATTATTGAAAAAATTTCAAGTCTGGAAATGATCATTGATCAAGATTTTTGATGATTGAGATCACTTGAAAATCATTTTAGATAATTGAAGATTGTTGTTTTGATAAGATCATTGATTCGAAATTGTTGTTTTAATAAGATTGTTTTAAACATAAGGATGTTTGCAAATGGCTCACTATCTGGTGTGATGACTACAATCTTAAAGAATAAATCTTTCAACAATCCTAAAATTAGAAAAGCATATAACACATTTGAAAATTATAAAACAAGCAACCACAAGATTCATATATAGAACATAAAGTCCCCATTCATCCCATGAGTTTAGATGTAATTTTACGTCCGCACTCAAGTATGGCATACATAGAAGGGTTTGATCCTTATCTTCTCTATGGTGTGATGGCTCTCATTGTGGGGTAACCCAAGTTCTTCATATATTAGTATTGCTCCTATCTGGTGTGATGGCTACAATCTTAAAGAATAAATCTTTCAAAAATCCTAAAATTAGAAAAGCATATAACACATTTGAAAATTATAAAACAAGAAACCACAAGATTCATATATAGAACATAAAGTCCCCATTCATCCCATGAGTTTAGATGTAATTTTATGTCCTCACTCAAGTATGGCATGCACATAAGGGTTTGATCCTTATCTTCTCTATGATGTGATGGCTCTCATTGTGGGGCTAACCCAAGTTCTTCACATATTAGTCATGCTCCTGATACATTGTGTGACTACCGCGGTTGTAATAAGTCATGCATTCTAGGAGAGGGAGTGTCATCAAGGCCATTGGATGTCTAGCATAATGTTATGATGCTATCTTTACTAACACTCCCGCGCCACTTTCAGGGATCCAACATGAGTGTTGGTACCCGTTCTGTGACACATGGGAACGTAGGTATGCACTATGTAGGTGTAAGATTTTAAAATCTTTTGATGCAATCCCATAATAATAAAGAGTGAAACATAAATGCTAGACACATAAGAAAACAATCATAGAATTATTTAAAAAAAAGATCTTACTTATCATGAAGACCTCTCGCATCCTTTTCTCCCTTTCCTTATTATTATTTTTTTGGAAAAAGATAACAAAAAGGAAACAGAATTTAAAATAAAAATGGGTGGAAGCAGTGGGAAACTCTAAAATAGAAGTGAAGGTCAACCCTAAAAAAGGTGATTAATAGAGAACATGGTAGTTGACATAGTGTCAAAATTAAAGTGATGTGAAACCCAAAGTGAAACAATTTTTCACCAGTGGAACAGATGTTTTTTTCAGCTTTATTAAGATCTAGAAAAACAATAGGCAGTGTGATAAAGAAAAAAATTTGTTTTGTTGGAGGAACATAGTGTTCAGCCAGTTTTTCTGTAGGTAAAAAAAAATGAAATTCCTTTTTGCGAATTTTTTTGGCAGAATACTCTGGTCCGCAGTCAAAAAAATAGGAAAAGCTCTAGGTTTTGATAAGAAATAGAAGGAATTAAAGACAAACAACCAAATAAACGGAAACCTCAGTTGATCGACAAAACATGCGATGATCACAAAATATAACTCAGACTGTCTAACAACTCCCCAATAGAGTTTACAATCTATTGTACCCTGCCCAAAACATTCAATGGATCCTACAGTCGTCGGAATGATAAAAAATCAAAAAATAACAAAGCAATAAAGCTTGGATTCACCCCCCAATTTTATACGTAAAATAAGGAAATAACAAAGTTGGTGTTTAAATTAGCGAGAAGACCCAAAAAATCCAATTTTGACTCCACCCAAGGGAAGATAAGAAAGTTATGCATTAAATCATGTATCAGAATCAGCGATCCTGATATGGGAAGAGATTGTATTAATATTCCCATTTCGTCCGATGAATGATATTTCAACCTTTTTAGTCATCTCAGATTAAACTATTGGTGATCGAGGTTGTTATTATAGAAAATGGCGGTAAAAATGATAAAAATGAAAGTTTTATTGTTGGCGGACCTTTTGGGGCTGGAGACTGTCGTGGTTTTTCCATCATAGGCTTAAAGTCCTAGTTTTAGGTTGTTGTGTCTCGATCACCTCATGACCTCCCATGATAGAGATCCATCATTGGCGGTTAGGATTGATGCGTAGGAAGAGAGAATGAGAGAGGTAGATTTAGTAGAACGTGTAGTTATGAATAGTTAAAGAAAGCAGCAATTATTGATATAAATGTAACAGAAAAAGTAATAGTTAATGTTGAGAAGCCAATCGGCATTGGCGAGAGTAGTTGGTGTCATAGGAAGGATCATTTGATGACATGTAGAAAATTAAAGGGAGATAGTCATTTTTCTTACTTTAGGAGAGATGAAAGGAGTCTAGAATACGTAGGGTATGGGCGAAGCCAAGAATTTTCTTGAGATAGGGCACTACACAATGTAACTATATATATATAATCTTTGAAATATATAATAATTTGTGAAAAAAATATACCTACCAACTAATATAAATGTCGAAGCAGGATGGAATAAACTAAGTATACTTATCTTAAAAAGGATGAAGGAGAGGTCTTAATCATAGGGTCAATCAAAAATTTTACCAGAAAGCTCTACAAAAACTTGATATATAGGGATTCTGTTGGCTAAATTGGACATTATTATAATCTCTTTGTTTCGATGATGACAAACATTTCATTCTTTTGGATCTAACGTGCTACTTGAGTGTTGCAGGAACAAAGTGGATGACATAACCTGGAAGATCTATACGCTCAAAAATGCTTTATTTCATGATTGTAATCAAATGTATAAACTTGTACAAATATATAATGTACAAGTACTTAGACATCATGTAAATCAAGTGTTTAGATCTTCCCTAGTCAATCACAACACTTAGATAGGTCATCCCCTACAATAGTGTCACAACTGCAAACGCATACACACACTTAGTACTTAGTTTAAAACATTGAAACAGAGTCATTCTCGGTCGACAAACTCCTCGACCGAGACACTCTTGGTTGACAATTTCCTCGACCGAGAATGACCCAAGTAGCCGTTAGACACAGTAGACAAAGTAGTTGGGAGTTGGATCCGAATGTTATATACACTTGCTCCAGACAGTCCCTCAGTCGACAAAAACCTCGACCGACTGGGATCTCAGTCGACAATGCCTCGACCAAGAATGTCTCTGTCTGCACTTTTTAGAATTAATTAACTAGCCATTGTTAAAGCAACTAATAGATACCTAACGGCTAGTTGAGTACTAAGAACCCCTTAGAAAGTTTCTAGAACGTCCTTAAGCATTCATAGGCCATTCCTATAAATAGGACAAGCCTTAGGACACCCCAAAATACACTTGTGCAACACTTGAGCATAATACTTGCAATTGACTATTCATTCTTGTAAGCAATTGAGCAACTCCAACATTGGCTATTTATTTCCATTGCTCCAAATTCGTGTCCTATAGGCTAGCATCTCCTACCCACTGCACCAACACTTCCATATACATTGGTTAGGAGATCAAAATGCTTGATATAAGAAATCAAGTCTTGTGCTACAACGGTATTGTAATTTCTATTTTTCCTTCTTGTTCCTTTATATTGTTTGTACTCTCCTTGATACTCCTAGGGTTGGAGGCTGCGGATTGGAGAGGTTTTGACTTCTCAAGTGGAGAAGGTGGACTTTGGACTACTTCAAGAAGGTTGTCTCAACGGGAAGCTACTTTAAGAGGAAGGCTACTTCAAGGGGGAGATTGAAGTTACTTCAAGGAAGGTTGCTTTGAGGTTGGTGAGACTACTTCTAGGTGAAGGTTGTCCGAAGGGTTTGGTGAAAGTATTTGTAATTTCTATTTTTCCTTCTTGTTTCTTTATATTGTTTGTACTCTCCTTGATACTCCTAGGGTTGGAGGCTGCGGATTGGAGAGGTTTTGACTTCTCAAGTGGAGAAGGTGGACTTTGGACTACTTCAAGAAGGTTGTCTCAACGGGAAGCTACTTTAAGAGGAAGGCTACTTCAAGGGGGAGATTGAAGTTACTTCAAGGAAGGTTGCTTTGAGGTTGCTGAGACTACTTCTAGGTGAAGGTTGTCTGAAGGGTTTGGTGAAAGTATTTGTAATTTTATGTAACATCCTTGTAAGGTAATAAAATTTAAGTACTTTGGGTAAGCAACCGGGTAGTGGATTGACTGCCTTAGTATTTGCTAAGGTTGGAACCACTCTAAATCGTTGTCCCTTTGTCCAATATTTTGTGGTTGTTTTCCTTAAGTTGAATTATTATTAAAATATCAATAAAACCCTATTCACCCCCCCTCTAGTGGTTTTTCAATTGGTGTCATAGTAGGCTTCAAGAAGCTCTAATCAAGTCTTAAAGAATGAAGGGTGTGTTGGGTTTTAGGGGAGGCAGAGAAGGCAGTGGAAACAAAAAACAATCTCCCCAAACCCAAAACAAGGAAACGCGTCAACATCTATATAATAGGAAAGGGATGGTTTGTGGAATCATACCTTGTCCCGAGGCTTGCTCAGTGACAATACCTCACGCCTTGCGCGGTCTTCAATTCCGGTCTTGGACGGTGTCTGTGCAGCTCCTGGTCACACCGGGACTGACGACTCCTAGTCACACCAGACTGTCGGGTTGACATTTGTCCTCTTGAGCGGCAGAAACCTCCCGCCTCTGAAGTAGTCCACACGGACCACCTGGAACTCCACACTCCTTGTCCCACAAGGAGTTGGAAGGAGTCGCACCCTCCTGTTGACGTACTAGTCGCCAACACACTCTCATGCTGCCAGTTGCAACTGTAGTTGTCTTTCCCTTGTTGCACCTCCCTTTGCGGGTAGCACTTGCTCGGGCTCTCTCTCGATTACCAAAACCATAGAGAATGACAACTTTGTAGAGCAACTGGTTGCACTTAGTTGTTTATTGAGAATCCCCAAATACCCCTATATATAGGAGGGTCATGGGACAGGGTTCTCCATCCCGGGCAATGCGGGACTAAAAGCAGGAGTAGAAGGGTTCGAGATTTTCCACAAAACAACCAACTCGCAACCTGAACCGATCGTTTCACAAGTGAAACGGTCGATTGGGGACCTGAACCGGTCGGTTCACAAGTGAATCGGTCGGTTGGGACACCTCAACCGGTCGGTTCACAAGTGAACCGGTCGATTGGTGGTCCTGGTCGGTTCCTGATTGACTTTCCTTCTTTTATTTCTAATTGGTATCGAATACCAAACCTATTTCCCAATCAAATTGGGAAATTGAAACGAAAGGAAAATTCTCATCAATCTTATTTTCCCAAGTTGCTCGGTTGCACCAGTTGAATCGATCGTTTCAACACTTGAAGCAATCGGTTCACCCTGATCTTGAGCCGATCGGCTCAACACTTGAGCCGACTGGTTCATCACATGAACCGATCAGTTGGGAGTACAGGTTGTGCAGAATCATTCAATTGCGATTTCAATCAATCTGATACTCTAATCAATGTGTCCAACACCGTGAACATTATGATATTGAGCTATCAATTGACTGAGTGTGTAATTGACCTACTAAACTCCTTTAGTAATCAATCTAAACATTGCTTGTGGACAAAACTCCTCTTCCAGGTTAAATCCTATGTGTGTGACCCTACAGGTCCATTTCACGTTGGCAGTGAAAGTCCATAACACTTATGACTTCACAAGAAAAGAGCGGTGCCTAGTCACACATCAATGCTATCCAAGTGAAAGTAGAAACTTGGAGAACAACTTTCAATCCTACAATCCGTGAATGGTGTTACAGTGAATGTATAATTCCTTTGTCACTGATATCCCGAATGAACTCAAGGCATGGAACAGTCATCCTGTCAACGTTCATTCATTTTCTTGATCTCAGAGTAGATTGGAAGAGATATGTATGACATCAATATCACATACTAATTCACACATGTGTGCGCATGCCTATTTCAATCCTACTCATCAAGTAGCCTTGGATATCAAACTCCCTCAGGAGGGACAAATCCCATATCTATCACTCACCCCTCAAAAGCCCCATGTGTCAAAGCCACCCAATCATCACCTTTATAACAACCAATGTTTCAGGACTGCGTTTGATGATGTCAAAGTGTGCCCAACGACATGTGTTGAGTGTAGTGATTTCAGGTCAAAGAATCACACTCACCACCATCACTGTGAGTACTGACTGTGACTACCATGTCATGGTTCCATGTGTCAAACTCACGGTGGGTCTGTTCGGTACACTTGTTCTCTAACAAGTACCTATGTGCTTGGTTTGATATCTCTATATCATGACTAATGAGATTTTGTCATCAACCAACACCACAATCTAGTCTTGTGTGTCATTGCTGTCTATCTACCTTCCACAATGACATCCGACTAGGGACATAACAATAATGTACAAACTCTTAGCATCTGTATGATCTCATCGTTCAGGTCCTGAACCTAAAGGCATACGTCATTGAGTACTGTCATTCTCTAGCCATTCAATCTGTTCTATCACTATCTCATATGACTGAACCAGAAAGAATTGGAAGCTTGCCTTTGATGTTTATCAAATCAATCTTAATGTATCCCACCAATCATCCCATGATTGGCTCTCAGGGCATACATACCAACAGACTCCCACTTGCACTGCGAGCCAATCACCCTTGAATCATATTCATAGTGATCTTCAAACATGTCCCACATGTTACTGTGCTCTAGTGCGAACATAGTGAGTTATGGCAACACCTTTGCCAAAGTCAGTTTAAATTGCATGTCTCACATCTCTTCGTTGTACGTCACACGTATGAGATGGAGTTCTCATAATATGCGATCTAGTATTCCTTTGCTAACCTTTAGCCACATTGCATGATCAAGGATTCCATACTTGTCATCAATGAGCAGAATATCTATAAGTTCATCTCATGAACTTCCAGATCCATATAGTATCCACTGTTGTTCTTCAACACATAGATACTTGGCATTTCCCTTTTAAATGGTTTTACTGGAACACTTCCAATTATCAACAAACTTTCACTTTTATATATCCTATATATACTTTGCAATTAATTTTCTATCCTTTCGGAAGTTCGCATCAATGTAACTCTTTACATTGAACTCTTCCTTATCTCCATAGAACTAGTACTTATCAAGTTCTCATGGTATTCCAATAACCCTTACTGGAGGTAGACTACCTCCACTCGTCATGTCCCACATACGAGTTATCAAGATGAGCACATCATATTGCCATGTCCTACATACAAGATGATGAATGCATTTTGTTCTTGACATGTCGATACATGCAAGATAATGGGATGATTACATACATGATAGATCCATATCTATTCTTAGTGTTCGCATTCTTCATAAGAATTGGACACTTGGCCTTGAGATACTAACTCCATGTAACATGGACAAGTTTTCTCCCACTGAATCTGTGCATACTGAACTCTTCAGTACAGATTGCCAATGTATGCTTTCTCTTTTCAAGTCAAGAGGTTTTCAAGAACTATCTCTATAGATATGTATTCCTATCACATAGGAAACATCTCTATCTTCCTTAAAGATAATTTCCACTTTTGGATTTCCATTCTAGAACATTTCCATTTCACATCAACATGTGGAATGTGAATACGCTCCCACTAAATCACAGATCTCTTCTTTATCTTTGACATATCAGTCAAACCCTTTGACTATATTATCAAATTAAAGATCCAATTATGAGTTTCTTGTACTCAATCAATCACATTGATTAGTCCATTGTAACTTATAGACTTCATTTGCATTAGTGGATTCATAAACCTTATAGGTTGTGTCACGTACACATCCTTGTTTTATTCCTCACAGGAATGCGGTTTTAGTATCCATATGCTAAATTTCTTAGTCATTAAGTTGCAATCAACAAGCATTATCCTTCTCAAAATGTTATCCATGTGTCTTAACACTTAAGACTTATTAGCACTTGTGGATTTCATCACAATGAGTTCTACCATCAAGGTCATACCTTATGGTTCACATGGATGTCATTTAGGATGTAATGCTCATAAACCATAACTCAAAATTCGGCTCCTCATATTCATCTAGATAGTTGACTCATCACATGAACAACTCATCACATAGATAATTGAGGTGTATCCGTCAAGGATATAAGAACTCACAACTCCTTGTGATTCTTAATGTCCTTTATTAGTGAAGTGTATTCTTTATTTAAGAAGAATTCAGTTATTTGATAATCATTCTCTAACTCCTTAGAGTATGATTCCTTCTTGATTTAGACATCACCATGCCTTAATCATGAGTTCACTATGATACATTATCATAATCACTCATAAGGATCTCAAACACTTGGTCCAAGTATTTCATTCATTGATCTCATCAAGAATTAGCACTTTACCAAATTTGCACTTCATCTATGATAATCTTGAACACTTCAAGATATTCATATTGGTATTTCTCTAAACACCATTTGAAGTATTAGCATTTGTTCCAATAGGTATGTAAATACATCACATGTATTATACCTAATAGGATAATCATTCTCCCACTACCATTAGTGAAGATTGATTAATCATGTCCAAGATATTCATGTCTCTTACTGGTTCTCTAACCAAAAGAGTCTAGATTTATCCATCACATGGAAACTAGAAATGAATTTCTCATGATTGATGCTAATTTGATTGTTTGAGTTATCTATAACTTTTAGGTATCATTTTTATCTTATGCATATCAAATACCACAAGATAAATAAGGCATTGCCACAAAGATCATATCTTTAAGATTGAAAACTCAACTTTATTAATTGCCATCATTGTCACACAATATGCAAAAAATAAAGTGTTTATATCTATTGGCTAATATGAAATAGAAGTTCATAACTATATTACATGCCTTATAGCCTGAAAATAAACTAAAGTACTCTTATCTATGGCGGCAACACTTGCCCCAATTATGAGTGCTTTACACTTTACATCTTGGTATCATATACCTCAAAAAGTGTTATAAGTTTACTTTCATGACACATTTAAGTAGAGACGTCAGTCGCCTCCTTCTTCTTTTGTTCTTCCAGATAGAGAGGACAATTCCTTTTCCAATGTCTTGGCTTTTGACAATGGTGGCCATTTCCTTTCTTGGTCACGCCTCCCTTGGCCTTGAGAGATGAAGATGTCTTGGGCTCCTGGCTAGCATCAGAATCTTTCTTAGCTTTGCCCTTACCCTTGCACTTAAACTTTCCTTTCTTGTTTGTGATCACCATCACAGACTTAGGCTTGTCCTTCTTCATCTGTATCTCGGCTGTCCTCAACATGCCCAACAACTCTGACAGTGGCCTATTAAAGTTGTTCATGTTGTAGTTCATCACAAACTGAGTGTAGGATTCTGGCAATGATTGTAGTATCACGTAAGTAGCCAACTCTTGGCTCAGTGGAAATCCCAGTCTTTGCAGGTTCTCCACATACCCAATCATCTTGAGTGTGTGAGGACCAACTAGATCTCCTTCTGTCATGATGCACTTGAATAATGCCCTTAAGACATTGTATCTCTATTACCGTGCCTGATCTTCATACATGTTCCTGAGATGCTGAATCATCTCAATAACACCCATGTTCTCATGTTGTTCTGCAACTCATGGTTCATAGAACACAACATCAAGCACTTTGCATCAATGGTATCATCAGAATGCTTCTTGTAAGCATCCCTTTCAGTCTTTGGTGCATTAGGAGCGGGTTCCTCTGGAATTGGAGTATCCAGGACATAGAGCTTACACTCTTGAGTGAGAAAAATTCTCAATGTCCGATACCAGTCGTGGAAGTTTGTCCCATTTAGCTTGTCCTTTTCAAGGACCGATCTCAAAGAAAAGTGATTGTTGTTTGTTGCCATTTGTACTACAAAAGGAAAAATATGCAATTTTAGTCCGAAAACTCATTTTTGACTTATTTGATTGATTTGAAAGATTAACGATATAATTAGGCCTTTAATTAATTATCGCTCCCACTATTTTACTTCAAATTGATAGCCCTCACCATCAATTTGGAAGATTGCAGTGTACAAACTTATAATGGGCAAGATCCGGAAATCCTCTAAGTCATGGACCAGCTAGGGTTGTCACTCACAATATAGACCTCTCAGGTAGGCAACACTTGCCAATTACATCATATGCAACTCTTGATAAGATGTCATATGCAACTCCTTGCCATGAGCATCTCCATGCCTCAAGGTGCTAGATCCTATCTAGGTCACCTTGTTAAGTCTGACCCAAAGCCAACACGATGAATATGCACCCTGCTTGGGCAGACCCACACATTCATCCTTCACGCTTCCACGAGATAGATGGTGCACCACGCTTGGGCGTGCCCACACTTGGTCGATCAAGCTTTTCACATGTGTCGCATTTGGAAGGCATTTAAAACTTAATATTTAATGAGGGATTTGGCTTTTATATACATATACATATCAAATCACCACAATACATAGTACGTATCATATACATGCTATATCCCACAGAAAACATGCAAAACGATAAAAGTGATGATTATGGCCATCCTAATGTGATTCCTCGAGCCAAGAGGAATCGCGGTCATCTAGGTCTACATCACATGCAACCTGTACAAGATTAACTATGTGTTTTGCCTTCGAAATAGATCAACTCATCACATGATTGACTTGCTTGTTCTGGCTCGGTCGTCTGGGTGCCACCAGCCGATCGGTTGGCTCCTCCAACCGATTGGTTCGTCCGGTCATCCTGCATCTTGTCATGGCCGCCACCCACTCGTCTCGCTCCTCAAACCGGTCATCAACTGATCGGTTCACTCCTTGAACCGATCGTCTGGAACGTCAACCGATCGGTTCACGTCTTGAACCGATCGTCTCAGCTGTCGTCTGGATGTCCTTCATTCTTTGACATAACAGGAAATAAAATCTATCCTAATTTTACATTGCTTAAAAGGGAAACCCCGAGTTACATTCGGGGGGAGCAAAGGTAGGAAAGAATCTCGAATTATTTCGAGTTACATCAGGAATAGGAGAGGGAAGATCGATGCACAGACCGAGATACAAGCAACCACATACAACCATACACAAATAGGGTTTATTGGCCATAACCACGCTATACATCCACCACAAAACTCGATTAAGGGCGACGTGTATCGAGTGCATTAATAATACATATCATATATGTAATTGGGATTTGTGGATTTAGGATTGGACATGCATAAAGCCAATTTTATTCGCATCGTATGCAATAAATAAAGGCGACAAACCAAAATCGATCATATCAATATTCCTAAAATATAGAGCCGTTGACGTGGCTTTGATACCACTGTTGGGTTTTAGGGGAGGCAGAGAAGGCAGCGGAAACAAAAACATTTCTCCCCAAACCCAAAACAAGGAAACGTGACAACGTCTATATAATAGGAAAGGGATGGTTTGTGGAATCATACCTTGTCCCGAGGCTTGCTCGGCGACAATACCTCGCTCCTTGCATGATCTTCAATTCCGATATTGGACAGTGTATGTGCAGCTCCTGGTCGCACCGGGACTGACGACTCCTAGTCACACCAGACTGTCGGGTTGACAGTTGTCCTCCTGAGCGGCAGAAACCTCCTGCCTCTGAAGTAGTCCACACGGACCACCTGGAACTCCACACTCCTTGTCCCACAAGGAGCTGGGCTCAATGGCATTATCGACTAGGCCATCCTTCTGTTATGAAGATGAAGCATTTATTTCCTGCTATTTCTGATTCTGTCTTTAAATGTGAAACCTGTACTTTAGGCAAGCAAACTCGTACCACTTTTTCTAAGAAAAACTGTAAGCACTGTTTGATATTATACATGTTGATGTGTGGGGTCTGTGCTATGTGTGAAGTGCTTCTAGTTTTTGCTACTTTCTTAGCTTTACTAATGATTTCTCAAGAACCACATGGTTGTTTTTGCTGAAAAATTGCTCCACCGGCCGTGGTGACTTACTCTTGCACAACCGTGCAAGGTAGCATGGCCGTGGTATCGTATACATAATCTGAAAAGAACTTGTGTTGAGACTGATATAGTTACAATATGCATGTTATTAGTAAATGGTTTTATTGCAACACTTCCAATTATCAAAAAAGTTTCACTTTTATATATCCTATATATACTTTGCGATTAATTTTCTATCCTTTCAGAATTTTGCATCAATGTAACTCTTTACATTGAACTCTTCCTTATCTCCATAGAACTAGTACTTATCAAGTTCTCATGGTATTCCAGTAACCCTTACTATAGGTAGACAGACATCCACTCGTCATGTCCCACATACGAGTTATCAGGATGAGCACATCATATTTCCATGTCCTACATACAAGATGATGAATGCATTTTGTTCTTGCCATGTCGATACATGCAAGATAATGGGATGATTACATACATGATAGATCCATATCTATTCTTAGCGTTTGCATTCTTCATAAGAATTGGACACTTGGCCTTGGGATACTAACTCCATGTAACATGGACAAGTTTTCTCCCACTGAATCTGTGCATATTGAACACTTCAGTACAGATTGCCAATGTATGCTTTCTCTTTTCAGGTCAAGAGGTTTTCGAGAACTATCTCTATAGATCTCTATTCCTATCACATAGGAAACATCTCTATCTTCCATAAAGATAATTTCCACTTTTGGATTTCCATTCTAGAACATTTCCATTTCACATCAACATCTGGAATGTGAATACGCTCCCACTAAATCACAGATCCCTTCTTTATCTTTGACATATCAGTCAAACCCTTTGACTATATTATCAAAGTAAAGATCCAATTCCGAGTTGCTTGTACTCAATCAATCACATTGATTAGTCCATTGTAACTTATAGACTTCATTTGCATTAGTGGATTCATAAACCTTATAGGTTGTGTCACATACACATCCTTGTTTTATTCCTCACAGGAATGCGGTTTTAGTATCCATATGCTAAATTTCTTAGTCATTAATTTGCAATCAACAAGCATCATCCTTCTCAAAATGTTATCCATGTGTCTTAGCACTTAAGACTTATTAGCACTTGTGGATTTCATCCCAATGAGTGCTACCATCAAGGTCATACCTTATGGTTCACATGGATGTCATTTAGGATGTAATGGTCATAAACCATAACTCAAAATTTGGTTCCTCATATTCATCTAGATAGTTGACTCATCACATGAACAACTCATCAGATAGATAACTGAGGTGTATCCGTCAAGGATATAAGAACTCACAACTCCTTGTGATTCTTAATGTCCTTTATTAGTGAAGTGTATTCTTTATTTAAGAAGAATTCAGTTATTTGATAATCATTCTCTAACTCCTTAGAGTATGATTCCTTCTTGATTTAGACATCACCATGCCTTAATCATGAGTTCACTATGATACATTATCATAATCACTCATAAGGATCTCAAACACTTGGTCCAAGTATTTCATTCATTGATCTCATCAAGAATTAGCACTTTACCAAATTTGCACTTCATCTATGATAATCTTGAACACTTCAAGATATTCATATTGGTATTTCTCTAAACACCATTTGAAGTATTAGCATTTATTCCAATAGGTATGTAAATACATCACATGTATTATACCTAATAGGATAATCATTCTCCCACTACCATTAGTGAAGATTGATTAATTATGTCCAAGATATTCATGTCTCTTACTGGTTCTCTAACCAAAAGAGTCTAGATTTATCCATCACATGGAAACTAGAAATGAATTTCTCATGATTGAGGCTAATTTGATTGTTTGAGTTATCTATAACTTTTAGGTATCATTTTTATCTTATGCATATCAAATACCACAAGATAAATAAGGCATTGCCACAAAGATCATATCTTTAAGATTGAAAACTCAACTTTATTAATTGCCATCATTGTCACACAATATGCAAAAAATAAAGTGTTTCTATCTATTGGCAAATATGAAATAGAAGTTCATAACTATATTACATGCCTTATAGCCTGAAAATAAACTAAAGTAGTCCTATCTATGGCGGCAACACTTTCCCCAATTATGAGTGCTTTACACTTTACATCTTGGTATCATATACCTCAAAAAGTGTTACAAGTTTACTTTCATGACACCTTTAAGTAGAGATGCCAGTCGCCTCCTTCTTCTTGTGTTCTTCCAGATAGAGAGGACAATTCCTTTTCCAATGTCCTGGATTTTGACAATGGTGGCAATTTCCTTTCTTGGTTACGCTTCCCTTGGCCTTGAGAGCTAAAGATGTCTTGGGCTCCTGGATAGCATCAGAACCTTTCTTAGCTTTGCCCTTGCCCTTACGATTGGACTTGCCTTTCTTGTTTGTGATCACCATCACAGACTTAGGCTTGTCCTTCTTCATCTGTATCTCGGCTGTCCTCAACATGCCCAACAACTCTGACAGTGGCCTATCAAAGTTGTTCATGTTGTAGTTCATCACAAACTGACTGTAGGATTCTGGCAATCATTGCAGTATCACGTCAGTAGCCAACTCTTGGCTCAGTGGAAATCCCAGTCTTTGCAGGTTCTCCACATACCCAATCATCTTGAGTGTGTGAGGACCAACTAGATCTCCTTTTGTCATGATGCACTTGAATAGCACCCTTGAGACATTATATCTCTCTTACCGTGCCTGATCTTCATACATGTTCCTGAGATGCTTAATCATCTCAATGACACCCATGTTCTCATGTTGTCTCTGCAACTCATGGTTCATAGAACACAACATCAAGCACTTTGCATCAATGGCATCATCAGAATTCTTCTTATAAGCATCCCTTTCTATCTTTGGTGCATTAGGAGTGGGTTCCTCTGGAATTAGAGTATTCATGACATAGAGCTTACGCTCTTGAGTGAGAAAAATTCTCAATGTCCAATACCAGTCATGGAAGTTTGTCCCATTTAGCTTGTCCTTTTCAAGGACCGGTCGCAAAGAAAAGTGATTGTTATTTATTGCCATTTGTACTACAAAAGGAAAAATATGCAATTTTAGTCCAAAAACTCATTTTTGGCTTATTTGATTAATTTGAAAGATTGACGATATAATTAGGCCTTTAATTAATTATCGCTCCCACTATTTTACTTCAAATTGATAGCCCTCACCATCAATTCAGAAGATTGCAGCATACAACCTTATAGTGGGCAAGATCCTGAAATCCTCTAATCATGGACCAGCTAGGGTTGTCACCCACAAATTAGATCTCTCAGGTAGGCAACACTTGCCAATTGCATCATATGCAACTCTTGATAAGATGTCATATGCAACTCCTTGCCATGAGCATCTCCATGCCTCAAGGTGCTAGATCCTATCTAGGTCACCTTGTTAAGTCTGACCCAAAGCCAACACGATGAATATGCACCCTGCTTGGATAGACCCACACATTCATCCTTCACGCTTCCATGAGATAGACGGTGCACCACGCTTGGGCGTGCCCACACTTGGTCGATCAAACTTTTCACGTGTGTCGCATTTGGAAGGCATCTAAAACTTAATATTTAATGAGGGATTTGGTTTTTATATACATATACATATCCAATCACCACAATACATAGTATGTATCATATACATGCTATATCCCACAGAAAACATGCAAAACGATAAAAGTGATGATTATGTCCATCCTAATGTGATTCCTCGAGCCAAGAGGAATCACGGTCATCTAGGTCTACATCACATGCAACTTGTACAAGATGAACTATGTGCTTTGCCTTCGGAGTAGATCAACTCATCACATGATTGACTTGCTTGTTCTGGCCCGGTCGTCTGGGTGCCACCAGTCGATCGGTTGGCTCCTCCAACTGATCGGTTCGTCCGGTCATCGTGCATCTCATCATGGCCGCCACCCACTCATCTCGCTCTTTGAACCGGTCATCAACCGATCGGTTCACTCCTTGAATCGATCGTCTGGAACGTCAACCGATCGGTTCACTTCTTGAACCGATCGCCTCAGCTGTCGTCTGGATGTCCTTCGTTCTTTGACATAACAGGAAATAAAATATATCGTAATTTTATATTGCTTAAAATGGAAACCCCGAGTTACATTCGGGGGGAGCAAAGGTAGGAAAGAATCTCGAATTATTTCGAGTTACATCAGGAATAGGAGAGGGAAGATCGGTGCACAGACCGAGATGCAAGCAACCACATACAACCATACACAGATAGGGTTTATTGGCCATAACCATGCTATACATCCACCACAAAACTTGATTAAGGGTGACGTGTATCGAGTGCATTAATAATACATATCATATATGTAATTGGGATTTGTGGATTTAGGATTGCACATGCATAAAGCCAATTTTTTTCGCATCGTATGCAATAAATAAAGGCGACAAACCAAAATTGATCATATCGATATTCCTAAAATATAGAGCAGTTGACGTAGCTCTGATACCACTGTTGGGTTTCAGGGGAGGCAGAGAAGGCAGCGGAAACAAAAAAAATTCTCCCCAAACCTGAAACAAGGAAATGCGTCAACGTCTATATAATAGGAAAGGGATGGTTTGTGGAATCATACCTTGTCCCGGGGCTTGCTCGGCGACAATACCTTGCGCCTTGCGCGGTCTTCAATTATGGTCTTGGACAGTGTCTGTGCAGCTCCTAGTCGCACCGGGACTGACGACTCCTAGTCACACCGGACTGTCGGGTTGACAGTTGTCCTCCTGAGCAGTAGAAACCTCCCGCCTCTAAAGTAGTCCACACGGACCACCTGGAACTCCACACTCCTTGTCCCACAAGGAGTTGGAAGGAGTCGCACCCTCCTGTTGATGTACTAGTCGCCAACACACTCTCCTGCTGCCAGTTGCAACTGCAGTTGTCTTTCGCTTGCTGCACCTCCCTTTGTAGATAGCACTCGCGCAGGCTCTCTCTCGGTTACCAAAACCAGAGAGAACGACAACTTTGCAGAGCAACTGGTTGCACTGAGTTGTTTATTGAGTAGCCCCCAATACCCCTATATATATAGGAGGGTCATGGGATAGGGTTCTCCATCTCGGGCAATGCGGGACTAAAAGCGGGAGAAGAAGGGTTCGAGATTTTCCACAAAACAACCAACTCACAACCTGAACTGATTGTTTCACAAGTGAAACGGTCGGTTGGGGACCTAAACCGGTCGGTTCACAAGTGAATCGGTCGGTTGGGACACCTCAAACAGTCGGTTCACAAGTGAACCGGTCGGTTGGCGGTCCTGGTCGGTTCCCGATTGACTTTCCTTCTTTTGTTTCTAATTGGTATCGAATACCAATCCTATTTCCCAATCAAATTGGGCAATTGAAACAAAAGGAAAATTCTCACCAATCCTATTTTCCCAAGTTGCTCGGTTGCACCAGTTGAATCGATCGTTTCAACACTTGAAGCAATCGGTTCACCCTGATCTTGAGCTTATCGGCTCAACACTTGAGTCGACCGGTTCACCAAGCTCAGCCGACCGTTTCATCACATGAACCGATCGGTTGGGAGTACAAGTTGTGCAGAATCAGTCAATTGTGATTTCAATCAATCTGATACTCCAATCAATGTGTCCAACACCTTGAACATTATGATATTGAGCTATCAATTGACTGAGTGTTTAATTGAACTACTAAACTCCTTTAGTAATCAATCTAAACATTGCTTGTGGACAAAAATCCTCTTCCAAGTTAAATCCTATATGTGTGACCCTGCAGGTCCATTTCACGTTGGCAGTGAAATTCCATAACACTTATGACTTCACAAGCAAAGAGCGGTGCCTAGTCACACATCAGTGCTACCCAAGTGAAAGTAGAAAGTTGGAGAACAACTTTCAATCCTACAATCTGTGAATGGTGTTACAGTGAATGTATAATTCCTTTGTCGCTGATATCCCGAATGAACTCGAGGCATGGAACAGTCATCCTATCAACGTTCATTCACTTTCTTGATCTCAGAGTAGATTGGAAGAGATATGTATGACATCAATATCACATACTGATTCACACATGTGTGTGCACGCCTATTTCAATCCTACTCATCAAGTGGCCTTGGATATCAAACTCCCTCAGGAGGGACAAATCCCATATCTATCACTCACCCCTCAAAAGCCCCATGTGTCAAAGCCACCCAATCATCACCTTTATAACAACCCATGTTTCAGGACTTCGTTTGATGATGTCAAAGTGTGCCCAACGACATGTGTTGAGTGTAGTGATTTCAGGTCAAAGAATCACACTCACCACCATCACTGTGAGTACCGATTGTGACTACCATGTCATGGTTCCATGTGTCAAACTCACGGTGGGTCTGTCCGGTACACTTGTTCTCTAACAAGTACCTATGTGTTTGGTTTGATATCTCTATATCATGACTAATGAGATTCTGTCATCAACTAACACCACACTCTAGTCTTGTGTGTCATTGATGTCTATCTACCTTCCATAATGAAATCCGACTAGGGACATAACAAGAATGTACAAACTCTTAGCATCCGTATGATCTCATCGTTCAGGTCCTGAACCTGAAGGCATACGTCATTGAGTACTGTCATTTTCTATACATTCAATCTGTTCTATCACTATCTCATATGACTGAACTAGAAAGAATTGGAAGCTTGCCTTTGATGTTTATCAAATCAATCTTAATGTATCCCACCAATCATCCCATGATTGGCTCTCAGGGCATACATATTAACAGGGTGGTGGTGTCTACAACTGCAAGCAAAGGAAAAGCATGGACCAATCTTTAACAAGTTGTAATTGGTTCTTAGGAACAAGGCACACAACACCTAGTTGTCCATGGAGGTTAAAGAAGGAAGATAAGCATAAAGAATGCCTTATTGCTACAATAAGTGAAGAATAAGAAGAGGTAAGTCTTTTTTATTTATTAAAAGAAGATTTAATTGCTAGCCTTCAAGAAACACATGATAAGTATATTGAGTGCAAGAAGAAATTAAAGAAATCAAATAAAGTAAATGATGAGTTACATGCCAAACTTCTTGCTCTCACATCTGAAAATGAAGATCTCGAAAAGGATATTGAAGATCATGATATTAAGCTAAAATCAGTAGAAGCAAATTGCAATCTTCTATCCCTAGAAAAGATAAATTTGCAAACTCAAGTAAATGATCTTCAAAAACAACCTGTTGTGTGTACACATCTAGATTATGATATTATTGTGAAAGAAAGAGATTCTTTATTATCTAATCTAGATCAAGCAAAGTTAGATATCAAGAAGAGAATAGATGAGATTGTTAAGTTGAAACAAGAAGTTAGTAGCTTGAGTAACAATGATATTCTTGATAAAATCTTAAATGACTCTTATCGTCAAATTGGAAGGAGAGGACTAGGTTATAAGCCTAAAAGAAAATCTTATCAAAAACCTAGTTGGAGAAGGACACAAGTGCTAGAGAGTCAATCTATGTATGCACCTAGAGGCAAATATACATATGTACCCAAGAACAACCTAGAACAAACTCATAGAAAGAGGCATGAGATTGATTCTATATGTTGCCATTATTGTTTACGTCTTGGACATTATTCCTTCTCGTGTCCTTACAAGAAAAAGGATGTTGAGTTAGTATGGGTTCCAAAACCCACAAACTAAATGAATATAATTAAGTTTAGGTATGACCAAAGACTCTAAGTTGTATATCTCCATGTCTATCTCAACTGAACATAATAGGATAACAAATTGATTCAAATCTCTAACTTGAAAATACACATTTTATATAAATCTGCAGAGACACATTGTAACGTCTATCTCGAGAAAACAAGATTAACTAATGCGGAAGCGTTCACTAAGTAGCGGATTACCAAAAATCACTAAAAATTAAAACTTTTTGTGAAGAGATCTTTAAATGGTAAAGCTTTTTCATAAAGCAACATGATAAGTTATTTACAAACTGATCCATCAGTACATCTCTGTAAGGTCGTATCTCAAGATTACAATCATCAACTACCATGTTAACTATATAAGGAAAGATACAGAAATCTCGAGGTACTGGACCAAAAACTCGAAAGCACTAACTATTACTCCGAGGACCTGAGAGTATAGAGACGACACATAGGACTCTAACTACATCTATATGTGGCATAACAGCCAGTTCTTCCACCTGAAACTTCACTGTTGTCCCTGAAACTGTTGATGCTGCCCTTCACCTATTGAAGGATTTCTGCCTCCTCGCCCACGTCCACCTAAAAATATGTTTCCCACGGGGTGAGACAATTATAAAATTGTCCCAGCGAGAGTTATAACTCTTTGCCAGAAACATAATTATTGCAGCTTAAGAGAATAAATGCACACAAAGAAGTTATATTTGTCTGGGAGTAGTTAAAACAATGTTTAACAGATTAAACCATTCTTCCTATTAAAGAAATACAACTATAATTTGATAAACCCATATATCATTTATCTTCTAAGAAATAGAAGAACATGTATGGCATTTATTTACTATAAAACCATTATTACAACACTAACTCTCTTCAGACTTAGATCATATATCTAATGTCTGACATTATTATTGGGGAGTCATGGCCTGTAGCCATACTTTTTCTCACAAAGTGTTAGGATCTCAATTCCTCAACTTATCAAGTACCTTTCTAAATTTATCATCATGATTATAGAATCTAGGTACTTGAACTCATAATTTACCATTCATTAGGTATCATAGCATATCATTATACTCGAAGCATGTAAAGTAATTTCAATACATAAGATATCATAATCCTTACCTGGATATGATCACCTCTTTCTGAAAACCTGCATGATCAATATTTACTAATAACATGCATATTGCATCATAACAGCACCATACAGGTTCTTCTCAAATTATATATATGATACCACGGTCGTGCTACCTTGCACGGTCGTGCCACAAAGGACTCACCACGATCGTGTCATAATACCACGACTGGTTTCTAGGGTTAGGATTCTCATTTAATCCAAATAGAGTTATTCAACCTCTTAACTAGATTAGCAATAGTGATTCCTATCTCATTTCTCAATCATGGAGCTTCATGCTTAAAAGCATAACTTAGAGTTAGGGTTACTTGTTCATATCATCACATCTCCCTAGATTAGGGTTTACTATTCACATAGCATCACATTACCCTAGATTAGGGTTTACTATTCACATAGCATCACATTACCCTAGATTAGGGTTTACTATTCACATAGCATCACATTACCCTAGATTAGGGTTTACTATTCACATAGCATCACATTACCCTAGATTAGGGTTTACTATTCACATAGCATCACATTACCCTAGACTAGGGTTTACTATTCACATAGCATCACATTACCCTAGATTAGGGTTTACTATTCACATAGCATCACATTACCCTAGATTAGGGTTTACTATTCACATAGCATCACATTACCCTAGATTAGGGTTTACTATTCACATAGCATCACATTACCCTAGATTAGGGTTTACTATTCACATAGCAGTGAATTGAGATCATACCATCATTATGTATGAAGATTACTTCCATTCATGTCTTCACTTAGGTTAAGATTCATTTATCATCATAATTAGGGTTTCCATGATCCCATTGTAAAGGATCATACCCTAATTATGTGTATTATTACATGTTGTAAGTATATTACTTGATTCTCATTCATATTAGGAGTCTTCTCTCCCCTCTTATTATTAGATGATGTTTACATCTCTTATGATTAGGTTAGTTCAATTCAACCTTGATAACATAAGTCACACTATTACTACAATGTTCATTAGGGTTTGCTTGATCAAGAGGTGTTGACTACTTAAACCCATCAAGGGTACTTTGGTAAAGTTCACCATTAGTCATAGCATGCATCAACCAACTAATTACTTGTTCACTTAATGTCTTTGGATATCATTAGGGTTTAGATTAATCAACCATTGAACCATCTAAACCTTCAAAGCAATAAGCATTCTTGACCTTAAAAGATCCCAAATGGTTTTGCACTTTCAACCTCCAAACGGTTTTGAAACCACATGAATCCAAACGGTTTTGAAACCGTTTGGTCCCAAACGGTCTTGAGACCGTTTGGTCCAAACCTCCTCAAAACCGCATGGACCAAAGAGTGTCTTAACCACTCCAATTGAGTTAGGGTTTCCAATGTTGAACCCCTCAATCGATCATGTACTTATTATCCACTCATAAATTGAGTTAATTAGGTAAACCCTTAACTGATTTTACACTCAATTGACCCTCAATTGATCATCAATTAGGTATTGAATCATTTGGATTAGGGTTTGGAAATCATCAACCCTTCAACATATTTCAATGGGAGTCTAATTGATTTGAACCCATTGAAACATCATCCAATTTGAACATGACCTGACCCCAAACGGTCTTTAGGTCATTTGGATGACCTCCAAACGGTCTTGAGACCATTTTCCCATCAAATCATCAAAATCCAAGTCAACCAATTAGGGTTTGGATCATTGGATTGATCACCAAATCAGCAATTGATTACACTTTAACTTAGTATCATTAGATCATCACTTGCTTAACCATACACACCCCGAGACCTCCAAACGGTCTTGGGTGGCCTTCAAATGGTCTTGAGACTGTTTGGATGAGTTCCAAACGGTCTTGAGACCGTTTGGCTCATCCAACCCTTGGATTCTAGTGAACAATCATTAGTGTTTGAGCTATTGAGTTGATCATCGAATCAGCACTTGATTGCATTTCAATTTGGTATCTTTAGACCTTAAATTACTCAACCATAATTGACCCCAGACCTCCAACGGTCTTGAGACCGTTTGGGTAATCCCCAAATGGTTTTGAAACATTTTGGGCTCAATCACCCAAAACATCATCTCAATACTTACAAAAATCAGCACTTAGCCGATTAGGGTTCATGCCATATATTTGGATCTTTAAACACTTAACCATATCCAACCCTAGACCTCCAAACGGTCTTGGGTGACCCCCAAACGGTTTTGAGACTGTTTGGGTGATTCCCAAACGGTTTTGAAACCGTTTGGGCTAATCAACCCAAAAATCTCAAATCAACTCATTGGAATTTCAGCACTAATTTCAATTAGGGTTTTCCCAATTGATTAGCCTTCAACTCATGATTCCTTTGGAACTAATCCATAAACTTTGGTGAGTTATTAACCAATATCATTAGGAACAGGAATCTCAAACGGTCAACCCTTGGTCAACTCCCTCAAACGGTTTTGAAACCGTTTTCCCTAAAAGGTCAAGTTAATCAGGTTGGAAATCAGCACTTAATCCAGTTAGGTTTCTCTAATTGATAAGCCTTCAACTCATGATTCCTTGGGAGTTAACCTATAAAATTTGGTGAGTTATTAAAAAACATAATTATGAACAGGAATATCAAACGGTAAACCCTTGGTTAACTCCCTCAAATGGTTTTGAAACCGTTTGCTCAAACTGACCTTGCGAAACTGTTTGCCCTTCAAACGGTTTTGAAACTATTTTCCCCAAACGGTTTTGCAAACCATTTGGCCAAGGGGTGCAAGACCATTTGTTAAAGTAGCATTGGTATTCACGCCCCCTTCTTCTACCTCCATATCAAGGCCTGTTCTCCACGGTTTTGCTTGCAAGAGTGCAAAGAAGGATGGAGGGAAGAAGAACTAGCAACGTTTGCAAGAAAAGAAGATGCATAATCAAAGCTTTAAGGTTTAGAGTTATAAAACCCGCCTTAGAATCTGATATAGAGCTCCAAGCTCCGTATCTTTAATGGTGGCTTGAGCTCCAGGGGTCGTCCAAGGTCCTTTCTTCAAGAATTGGATGGAGAAGATGGCTAGAAACAAGAGTTGTGTAAGGAATACTAGCAAACCAACCTTGTAATGGAATTTCCTCCATGAATCCGAGCTAGAAGATGACCAAACTTACCTAGATAAACTTGGTCGTCCTCCTCTGATCCTAACCTCCTCCTTAGTCGGCCCAAAGCAAAAGGATGAGAAGAGGAAATGAAGGGAATGATCCCTTGATTGTGGAAAGAGCTTGCTTATATATTTTTGGGCATATTTCCAAGGCAATGATAAATACTTCTTCTCTTTTACATCTATATCCTCCACGCCCCTCTCCTACTTCTTTGCCACGTTCCTCCCTTCTCATAACATGCAAACTTATCTCTCAACCTTGGTTTATATGAAAAGAATCCAAACACTTTATTAAGTCATACATATATAAGGGTCAAATTTGTATACATCTTGATTATTCAATTACAATGATTATCCTTCTCATATGGTTACTCAAATGAGGTGACCCCCTCATTTTCTTTACTCCACTTGATGATAAAATGCATGATAGTTACTCTAGAGGGTATATTTTACATGTTGCACCCTATGTTCTGGGTAAATTGCAGTTTACACCAAAATTAGGTTTTAAAGTACAAGGATTGCTCTACAAGCTATATTTTGGTGCCCAAGCTTGGGGAATCCATATCACCACATCATATTCATTCTTATGATGTCTCATCATCATAGGAACATCTTAACATGTGCAATTTGCAAGTTAACCCCTCTAATTGGGTAATTTGCACATAGGTCCCTATTAAACAAAACAATCTTACAACATTGTTCAGAAAGGGCAGAAATGAAAATATAGATTCTTCTAAAGCTTTAATGACATATCAATGGTTAACCAAAAGCCTCTAATCATAATTTTAAGCAAAACACCTAGTGGTTAGTTCATAACCCAAGTCAGGGGTGTTACAAATTATAAACCCCTAACAAGGATTTCGTCCCCGAAATCCCAGGAAAAGGAGGGACAGATTATTCATTAGTAAGGCCCTCAATTTTAATCATATTATCTCAAAATTATGATGATATTATGGATTTGTAATTCACACAAAGTCCCTTTCATTAATTACTTCTTATCACTATTTATGTTTGTGCAAAGCATAAACCCCTAACATAAGGTGTCCATACTTTTGAAAGGAAGAAGCATAAAAGAACATTCTTCTAGTATCACCCAAGAATGTTTACAAAAAGAGAAACATACATACCTTAACAAAGATAATTCACTCAGCAATCCTTTATTTATTTAAAACAGTTCACTAAGAAAGTTTGCTAATCAATTAATTTGGAAATATTCACTGAGAAGATTCACTAAGCAATTTGTCTTGGAAGATTTCACTAAGTAAATTTACTAAGTATGTTGTCTCAAAAGCTTTCACTGAAGGAGTTCATTGAGTATGCTTACTAAGTATTTATAGAGGAAATTCACTGAGTATGCTCACTAAGTATGTTTACTAAGTATATTCACTAAGTATTCACTGAGGAAATTCACTGAGTATGTTCACTAAGTATGCTCACTAAGTATGTTCACTAAGTATTCACTGAGGAAATTCATTGAGTATGTTCACTAAGTATGTTCACTAAGTATTCACTGAGGAAATTTACTGAGTATATTCACTAAGTATTCACTGAGGAAGTTCACTGAGTATATTCACTAAGTATTCACTAAGGAAGTTCACTGAGTATATTCACTAAGTATTCACTGAGGAAATTCACTGAGTATATTCATGAAGTATTCACTAAGGAAGTTCACTGAGTATATTCACTAAGTATTCACTAAGGAAGTTCACTGAGTATATTCACTAAGTATTCACTGAGGAAATTCACTGAGTATATTCACGAAGTATTCACTAAGGAAGTTCACTGAGTATATTCACTAAGTATTCACTAAGGAAGTTCACTGAGTATATTCACTAAGTATTCACTGAGGAAATTCACTGAGTATATTCATGAAGTATTCACTAAGGAAGTTCACTGAGTATATTCACTAAGTATTCACTAAGGAAGTTCACTGATTATATTCACTAAGTATTCACTAAGGAAATTCACTGAGTATATTCATGAAGTATATTCACTGAGGAAGTTCACTGAGTATTCACTAAGAAAGTTCACTAAGTGTTTCACTAAGGAAATCCACTGAGTGTGTTCACCAAGTGTATTCACTAAGTATTCACTAAGAAGATTCACTGAGTATGTTCACTAAGTATATTCACTAAGTATTCACTAAGAAGATTCACTGAGTATGTTTATTTAGAAGTTTCACTTAGCTTTTCTCATTAATTTCCTTATACTCTCTAGATTATTTCAGAATAATTACATGATCAGAGTAATCAAAAAGATAACAATCTAAGAGTTTCATACTTGCCTTATCTACAATAACCATATACCTGGCCAGGGTATATAAGTATTGAGATTAGGTAGTATGTATTTTACTTATCATCATATTCCTCACTTTTCATATCATTATACACACAGGATTTACCATACTAGATTATTCTTCAGGTATCATGTCTATATCTCATCTTTTAATACACAATTAAGGGAGATTATAAATTGTTTTAAAGAATACTGAGTAAGATATAAGTTCTTATCTCCCTTGTGTCCTTCTAGGACTTAGTCAAAGGAATTCAAAAACAGCTAATTTTCATATCTTTAACACATAGAATCATGATATGAAATATCAAAACAAAACTTATTTCATCTGACCTGTCTGGGACGTCTGTCCACATCCTCTATTATTATATTGCCTCCCTTGTGAGCCTTGCAGACTCTGTCCTTGAGGTTGAGTCATTATTGTATTCCTGTCTGGACAATCCTTTGCCAGATGTCCCGGTTGTCTACATTGGTAACAGATCATGGGTGCAAAGTGTCTATACGATCCAGTTATCGATGTTGATGCTATGTCAGAGGGTCTTCTTGGTGTACTACTATGATCCCTACTTCCACTTGACATCCATTGTGTCTGGGTAGGAAATCCTGATATTGCTGTCAGTATAGAAAATCTTGGCTTCTTAAAACTTTCAGGCCTTTGATCTTGAGGATGGGTGTACGTCTTCTTACTACTTGTCTGTTGTTTCTCAATTTCCGACCTCTCTATCCTTCTTACTGACTCCACAAAGGCGGAAAACCTTTCTCTATTCTCTAAGGCAGACATAGGAGTGGCTAGTTCAGCGTTCAATCCCTTTTCAAAATGCTGAATTCTTTCTTCATCACTAACTTCCATCTACAGACAAAATCACAGCAACTTCATGAACTTAGCTTCATATTCGCTAACGTTCATCTGTCCTTGTGTGATCTTCTCAAATTGAGAGATCTTCTCATCTAGATACGTCTTAGGGAAGTATCTATTGACGAATTCTCGTCGGAATACCTCCCATCCTATTTCTTCGCCTGGTCTCTTATCTTCCTCTATCATCCACCAATTACCAACACTCCCTTTTAGGTGGTATATCGAATGTTTTACCTTTTCAGCTTTAGGAATATCAAGGATCCTGAAAGCCTTTTCCAACTCTGTCAACCATAGATCAGCATCTGTTGGGTCAAATGTACCAGCATAGTCTATGGCTCCCACCCGGCGAAGTCTCTCAAAAGTCTTGTCGACTCCATAACCTTCCGGATGGGCTGGTGCCCTAGGTGCAGATGGTGGCACCCTATCTGCTATGTGTGTTATGGCTGTCAGGAATTTATCAAATAAAGCATGGAGAGCTAGGTTTTCTATCTCAGTTGGGTCAATTTGGGGTTATTCAGGTACAGGCCCCTCCCTATTCTGGTCTCCTGCACCTCCTCCTGGTGCAGCAGTACTGCCCTCAGCAGCATGCTCTTCATGTGATCCAGACATCTTCAAGGTCTTCTTCTCCTATGAGAGTAGAAGATACTATCGATAATCTGGAAAACACTTAGAACAGACTCAACAACCTTAGTCATATGTCTCTTTAGACTCAGCAAACCTAGAGCTCTGATACCACTAAATGTAACGTCAATCTCGAGAAAACAAGATTGACTAATGTGGAAGCGTTCACTAAGCAGTGGATTACCAAAAATCACTAAAAATTAAAACTTTTTGTGAAGAGATCTTTAAATGGTAAAGCTTTTTCATAAATCAACATGATAAGTTATTTACAAACTGATCCATCAGTACATCTCTGTAAGGTCATATCTCGAGATTACAATCATCAACTACCATGTTAACTATATAAGGCAAGATACAGAAATCTCGAGGTACTGGACCAAAAACTCGAAAGCACTAACTATTACTCTGAGGACCTGAGAGTACAGAGATGACACATAGGACTCCAACTACATCTATATGTGGCATAACATCCAGTTCTTCCACCTGAAACTTCACTGTTGTCCCTGGTACTATTGATGCTGCCCTTCACCTATTGAAGGATTTCTGCCTCCTCGCCCACGTCCACCTAAAAATATGTTTCCCACGGGGTGAGACAATTATAAAATTGTCCCAGCGAGAGTTATAACTCTTTTCCAGAAACATAATTATTGCATCTTAAGAGAATAAATGTACACAAAGAAGTTATATTTGTCTGGGAGTAGTTAAAACAATGTTTAACAGATTAAACCATTCTTCCTATTAAAGCAATACAGCTATAATTTGATAAACCCATATATCATTTATCTTCTAAGAAATAGAAGAACATGTATGGCATTTATTTACTATAAAACCATTATTACAACACTAACTCTCTTCAGACTTAGATCATATATCTAATGTCTGACATTATTATTGGGGAGTCATGGCCTGTAGCCATACTTTTTCTCACAAAGTGTTAGGATCTCAATTCCTCAACTTATCAAGTACCTTTCTAAATTTATCATCATGATTATAGAATCTAGGTACTTGAACTCATAATTTACCATTCATTAGGTATCATAGCATATCATTATACTTGAAGCATGTAAAGTAATTTCAATACATAAGATATCATAATCCTTACCTGGATATGATCACCTCTTTATGAAAACCTGCATGATCAATATTTACTAATAACATGCATATTGTATCATAACAGCACCAAACAGGTTCTTCTCAAATTATATATATGATACCACGGCCGTGCTACCTTGCACGATCGTGCCACAAAGGACTCACCACGACCGTGTCATAATACCACGGCTAGTTTCTAGGGTTAGGATTCTCATTTAATCCAAATAGAGTTATTCAACCTCTTAACTAGATTAGGAATAGTGATTCCTATCTCATTTCTCAATCATGGAGTTTCATGCTTAAAAGCATAACTTAGAATTAGGGTTACTTGTTCATATCATCACATCTCCCTAGATTAAGGTTTACTATTCACATAGCATCACATTACCCTAGATTAGGGTTTACTATTCACATAGCATCACATTACCCCTAGATTAGGGTTTACTATTCACATAGCATCACATTACTCTAGATTAGGGTTTACTATTCACATAGCATCACATTACCCTAGATTAGGGTTTACTATTCACATAGCATCACATTACCCTAGATTAGGGTTTACTATTCACATAGCATCACATTACCCTAAATTAGGGTTTACTATTCACATAGCATCACATTACCCTAGATTAGGGTTTTCTATTCACATAGCATCACATTACCCTAGATTAGGGTTTACTATTCACATAGCAGTGAATTGAAATCATACCATCATTATGTATGAAGATTACTTCCATTCATGTCTTCACTTAGGTTAAGATTCATTGATCATCATAATTAGGATTTCCATGATCCCATTGTAAAGGACCATACCCTAATTATGTATATTCATACATGTTGTAAGTATATTACTTGATTCTCATTCATATTAGGAGTCTTCTCTCCCCTATTATTATTAGATGATGTTTACATCTCTTATGATTAGGTTAGGTCAATTCAACCTTGATAACATAAGTCACATTATTACTACAATGTTCATTAGGGTTTGCTTGATCAAGAGGTGTTGACTACTTAAACCCATCAAGGGTACTTTGGTAAAGTCCACCATTAGTCATAGCATGCATCAACCAACTAATTACTTGTTCCCTTAATGTCTTTGGATATCATTAGGGTTTAGATTAATCAACCATTGAACCGTCTAAGCCTTCAAAGCAATAAGCATTCTTGACCTTAAAAGATCCCAAACGGTTTTGCACTTTCAACCTCCAAACGGTTTTGAAACCGTATGAATCCAAACGGTTTTGAAACCGTTTGGACCCAAAAGGTCTTGAGACTGTTTGGTCAAACCTCCTCAAAACTGCATGGACCAAAGAGTGTCTTAACCACTCCAATTGAGTTAGGGTTTCCAATGTTGAACCCCTCAATCGATCATGTACTTATTATCCACTCATAAATTGAGTTAATTAGGTCAACCCTTAACTGATTTTACACTCAATTGACCCTCAATTGATCATCAATTAGGGCTTGAATCATTTGGATTAGGGTTTGGAAATCGTCAACCCTTCAACATATTTCAATGGGAGTCTAATTGATTTGAACCCATTGAACCATCATCCAATTTGAACATGACCTGACCCCAAACGGTCTTGAGGTCATTTGGATGACCTCCAAACGGTCTTGAGACCGTTTGCCCATCAAATCATCAAAATCCAAGTCAACCAATTCGGGTTTGGATCATTGGATTGATCACCAAATCAACAATTGATTACACTTTAACTTAGTATCATTAGATCATCAATTGCTTAACCATACTCACCCCTAGACCTCCAAATGATCTTGGTTGGCCTCCAAACGTTCTTGAGACCTTTTGGCTCATCCAACCCTTGGATTCTAGTGAAAAATCATTAGGGTTTGAGCTATTGAGTTGATCATCGAATCAGCACTTGATTGCATTTCAATTTGGTATCTTTAGACCTTCAATTACTCAACCATACTTGACCCCAGACCTCCAAACGGTCTTAGGTGACCTCCAAACGGTCTTGAGACCGTTTGGGTAATCCCCAAATGGTTTTGAATCCGTTTGGGCTCAATCACCCAAAACATCATCTCAATACTTACAAAAATCAGCACTTAGCCGATTAGGGTTCATGCCATATCTTTGGATCTCTAAACACTTAACCATATCCAACACTAGACCTACAAACGGTCTTGGGTGACCCCCAAACGGTTTTGAGACCGTTTGGGTGATTCCCAAACGGTTTTGAAACCATTTGGGCTAATCAACCCAAAAATCTCAAATCAACTCATTGGAATTTCAGCACTAATTTCAATTAGGGTTTGCCCAATTGATTAGCGTTAAAATCATGATTCCTTTGGAACTAATTCATAACATTTTGTGAGTTATTAAACAATATCATTTGGAACAGGAATATCAAACAGTAAACCCTTGGTCAACTCCCTCAAACGGTTTTGAAACCGTTTTCCCTAAAAGGTCAAGTTAATCAGGTTGGAAATCAGCACTTAATCCAGTTAGGTTTCTCTAATTGACTAGCCTTCAACTCACGATTCCTTGGGAGTTAACCTATAAAATTTGGTGAGTTATTAACCAACATAATTATGAATAGGAATATCAAATGGTAAACCTTTGTTAAACTCCCTAAAATGGTTTTGAAACCGTTTTCTCAAACCGACCTTGCGAAACCTTTTGCCCTTCAAACGGTTTTGAAATCGTTTGCCCCAAACGGTTTTGCAAACCGTTTGGCCAAGGGGTGCTAGACCATTTGCTAAAGTAGCATTGATATTCACACCCCCTTCTTCTACCTCCAGATCAAGGCCTGTTCTCCACGGTTTTGCTTGCAAGAGTGCAAAGAAGGATGGAGGGAAGAAGAACTAGCAACGTTTGCAAGAAAAGAAGATGCATAATCAAAGCTTTATGGTTTAGAGTTATAAAACCCGCCTTAGAATCTGATCTAGAGATCCAAGATCCGTAGATTTAATGGTGTCTTGAGCTCCAGGGGTCGTCCAAGGTCCTTTCTTCAAGAATTGGATGGAGAAGATGGCTAGAAGCAAGAGTTGTGTAAGGAATACTAGCAAACCAACCTTGTAATGGAATTTCCTCCATGAATCCGAGCTAGAAAATGACCAAACTTACCTAGATCAACTTGTACGTCCTCCTCTGCTCCTAACTTCCTCCTTAGTCGGCCCAAAGAAAAAGGATGAGAAGAGGAAATGAAGGGAACGATCCCTTGATTGTGGAAAGAGCTTGCTTATATATTTTTGGGCATATTTCCAAGGCAATGATAAATACTTCTTCTCTTTTACATCTATATCCTCCACGCCCCTCTCCTACTTCTTTGCCACGTTCCTCCCTTATCATAACATGCAAACTTATCTCTCAACCTTGGTTTAGAGGAAAATAAGCCAAACACTTTATTAAGTCATACATATATAAGGGTCATTTTGCATACATCTTGATTATTCAATTACAATGATTATCCTTCTTATATGGTTACTCAAATGAGGTGACCCCCTCATTTTCTTTACTCCAATTGATGCTAAAATGAATGAGAGGTACTCTAGAGGGTATATTTTACATGTTGCACCCTATGTTTTGCGTAAATTGCACTTTACACCAAAACTAGGTTTTAAAGTACAAGGATTGCTCTACAAGCTATATTTTGGTGCCCAAGCTTGGGGAATCCATATCACCACATCATGTTCATTGTTATGATGTCTCATCATCAGAGGAACATCTTAACATGTGCAATTTGCAATTTAACCCCTCTAATTGGGTAATTTGCACATAGGTCCCTATTAAACAAAACAATCTTACAACATTGTTCAAAAAGGGCAGAAATGAAAATATAGATTCTTATAAAGCTTTAATGACATATCAAGGGTTAACAACAAGCCTATAATCATAATTTTAAGCAAAACACCTAGTGGTTAGTTAATAACCCAGGTCAGGGGTGTTACACACATCTTTAGAAATTTGTCTTAATTTGGGTTCTCAAAACCTAAAGATTTGAATATGATTAGTTGAGATTTGATATAAATGTTACTTTGATATTTATATGTTTTATCTCAACTAAACTGATTTTTAAATTGCATAATTGAATTGGAAGTGATCTATGTTTTACTTATAAAAAAATTACTGAAAAACAATACAGAAACATTCTCGGTCGAGAAAATGTTCGACCGAGAATACTGTCAGTCGAGAATTAGTCGACCGAGCAGGTTACTGTTTTAAAGTTTGCAACAAATCTGATAAAACTTGTACAAATAGCAGCATTCTCAGTCAAGAAAAACGTCGACCGAGATACATTTGGTCGACAAAAAGTTTGACTGAATCAAGTTCTGTTGAACCTATTTTTCATTAATCTAGTTTGCTATCAATTTGTTATTACTGGTTGATTTAATATGCAAATCAAAAATGAATCTTGGAGAAATTTCTTTAAACATAATTTGCAAAAGATCATTGCTATAATCTCCTACATTATTTGAATTAAAAGTGAAAATATGAACCATGATTGGTTTAATCAAAGAAAAATATTGTTTTATCACAATCCACATGGCTTATCCTAAGTATTCCTTTGTATATTTATAAAGGAACCATTTGTATTGAAACTTAGTTTAAATTATCATAATCATTGTATTTCATGAAATTATATGCTTCTATCTTAATCATTATATTGTGGATATGCTTCTATTGTTCTATCATACTTATTGTGACATGATCATTGTGTTTCATTCGTTTGTCTAAAATAATATTTGATCTATATATACAAACCATGAATGGATATTGTTTTTATCATTATAATTCAGCTCATATGAAGATGCCATTTTGCATAAACAAGTAAAATTTCATGGTACAAATGCATTTTAAATTGAAAATCTGTAGAAATTTCCTCTTGGTTGAAATTAAGTTTGACCAAGGGGTGCTATGGTCGAAGTCAAGGTCGACCTAAAAGAAGTTTGACAAAATGGTTATTTGTAAATCATTTTCTTGAAATCAATCTTAGTATATTAAACAATATTCTAATACATAGCTCTCATAAAAGGTTAACTTATTAAGGGGGAGCTCACAAAACCTATCTTGACTATAAGACTAAGAAGGAGCTCACAAAACATCATAAAGAAAATTTGAAACTTATTATGACCTTAGAATCCATAAATTACGTTGGTTATAAGATTAAGGGGGAGTTCACAAAACTTTAGAAAATGTTATGACCATAGTATTTTTAAGATAATCTTGGTTATAAAAATAAAGGAATCTACAAATTTCATGAATGTGATATATATCTTGTTCTTAATAGAATTCTCTAAACAAATCAGGGCTTAACATCTCGTGCATTTGGTTAGAGATACTTTTCATGTACTCTACTATAAGCTTAAAGGATTCTCATATCATTTTCAGGGCTTAACATCCCTTGTAAAATGGATGAGAAATCAATACACAAATGCCATGAACGTAAAGGATCTCATATCATTTCAAGGCTTAACATCATTTGCAAATGATTGAGAAATAAATTGTGGCTAAATTTGACAATAAATGGTTTGCATTTATATTAATCCCTTACTTTTAAAACTAAATATCTTATTAAGGGGGAGCATCTAATTATCAAATTAAGGGAGAGTAGTATAAGTCATACTTAATGATTATCTTGGTTATCTTTTTGAAATGACAAAGGGGGAGAAATAATATAAAATCAAAAATATAAAATGAGTTTCATAATCATTCGGCCAGCACACACTTGCAAACAAGAGAATGGCTACAAAAGGTAAACTTCAGGTATGAAACTCATATGATTTATATTTCCTTATTTTATATTTTGGAAATGTTTGTCATCTTCAAAAAGGGGGAGATTGTTGGCTAAATTAGACATTATTATAATCCCTTTGTTTCGATGATGATAACCATTTCATTCTTTTGGATCTAACGTGCTATTTGAGTGTTGCAGGAACAAAGTGGATGACATAACCTGAAAGATCTATACGCTCAAAAATGCTTTATTTCATAATTGTAATCAAATGTGAAAACTTGTACAAATATATAATGTACAAGTACTTAGATATCATGTAAATCAAGCATTTAGATCTTTCCTAGTCAATCACAACACTTAGATAGGTCATCCCCTACAATAGTGTCACAACTGCACACTCATACACACACTTAGTACTTAGTTTAAGACATTGAAATAGAGTCATTCTCGGTCGACAAACTCCTCGACCGAGACACTCTCGGTCGACAATTTCCTCGACCGAGAATGACCCAAGTAGCCGTTAGACACAGCAGACAAAGTAGTTGGGAGTTGGATCAGAACGTTACATACACTTGCTCCAGACAGTCCCTCGGTCGACAAAAACCTCGACCGACTGGGATCTCGGTCGACAATTCCTCGACTGAGAATGTCTCTGTCTACACTTTTCAGAATTAATTAACTAGTCGTTGTTAAAACAACTAATGGATACCTAATGGCTAGTTGAGCACTAAGAACCTCCTAGAAAGTGTCTAGAATGTCCTTAAGCATTCATAGGCCATTCCTATAAATAGGACAAGCCTTAGGACATCCCAAAATACACTTGTGCAACACTTGAGCATAATACTTGCAATTGGCTATTCATTCTTCTGAGCAATTGAGCAACTCCAACATTGGCTATTTATTTCTATTGCTCCAAATTTGTGTCCTATAGGCTAGCATCTCCTACCCACTGCACCAACACTTCCATATACATTGGTTAGGAGATCAAAATGCTTGATATAGGAAATCAAGCCTTGTGCTAAAATGGTATTGTAATTTCTATTTTTCCTTCTTGTTCCTTTATATTATTTGTACTCTCCTTGCTACTCCTAGGGTTGGAGGTTGTGGATTGGAGAGGGTTTGACTTCTCAGGTGGAGAAGGGTCTTCTCGGTGGAGAAGGTGGACTTTGGACTACTTCAAGAAGGTTGTCTCAACAGGAAGCTACTTCAAGAGGAAGGCTACTTCAAGGGGGAGCTTGAGGTTACTTCAAAGAAGGTTGCTTCGAGGTTGGTGAGACTACTTCTAGGTGAAAGCTGACTGAAGGGTTTGGTGAAAGTATTTGTAATTTTATGTAACATCCTTGCGAGGTAATAAAATTTAAGTACTTTTAAAATCCCAATTAGGTAAGCAACCGGGTAGTGGATTGACTGCCTTAGTATTTGCTAAGGTTGGAACCACTCTAAATCGTTGTCTCTTGTCTAATATTTTTGTGGTTGTTTGCCTTAAGTTGAATTATTATTAAAATATCTATAAAACCCTATTCACCTCCCCTCTAGTGGTTTTTCAGTTTCTAGTATTGAAATATACTCAATTAGATTTTGAAGAAAATGATCCCGATTCAAACTATTAGTTGGTTGAGGTTGTGTTGTACTTTTTCTGATAGATTAAATGTTTGTAACATGGTATAATTTACTAGAGTGCATATTGCGATATCATAATTATTATGCATCATAGACATTTTAGCATAAATTACGAGAATGTGTCTCATAGCATACATCAGATAATATCACGCATGTGATGCTCGCACATTTTAATAAAATGTTCTTATGATTGTGAGAATTGTACACGTTGTGCTTGTATGTATGACCGCAAGCATACTCCACGTTTACATTCCTAGCAATGAAAACAGGGAAATCACAACATATACACTGCACAAGCTATTGTGAAGCAAATTAGGAACAAAAGAAAAAACGGTAGAAAATTTGTGTCATACACAATCCAGTGTACGAACCAACACATTTTTTCCAGACCGATCATATTTAACACCGTTCTTTTTCTTCATTCCTAGGCAAGCCAATAAAATAATATTATTACTTCGTTCGTCTTGTATAAAATATTATCTAACATAGACTTAATATACTTATGCTCAGTATAATCCCATGGGCCTTTTACCTTTTGTTTTAAGACACATGAATGGAGAGAAACGCCTCCGACAAAAGCAGGTCGGGAGAAGCCATAGAAAACGAAGCGATGGTTGTAGTTAGAAGGCATGTCATCGTTAAGAGATGAATTAATCATATACAATATGGAATTGCTATGTCATTATTAGGAAAAGGAATTTGAAAAGATAATTGATGTATCGGCTGGTGAGAGATAAAACTGATGGACGGGATATAATAACCAAATGAAAGAAAAAGGAAATGAAACATTTTTGATCTGGAGCCGGCTAAGCAATTATTACACAAATTGGTACGGCACTTTATGTATTGACTCACCGACTAACTTGTGATTAATCATAACTAGTGAACGCACACGTGCATGTGCACGTGAAATATAAAACTTGTTGGAAATGTGCGGGGCGATGCTCGTACGTGAAAGAGTCCCTACCGTAAAAGATATTTGTGTTGGTTGTTTGAAATGAGAGAATCAAGGAACCGTTTCCGTTAGATGGAGAGAGAAATACAGAATTAGAGATAATAAAAATTAATAGGAGAGTGTGAAAATAATTATTTATAAGAGCAAAATTCCTTGAAAAAAAGAGAGAAGAGAGTGAATCAAGGAGAGTGCAGCATCAAACTCGCTCTTTTTATAATAGTATAGACTAGGCATTCAGATCTGTATATTTGGCTGGCAACGGGTAGGACATGTTCCTACTGGTGCCCCAATGTGACTACGTCACTGGGTATGGGAGTCTATTTATAGGTAGATTTTAGAATTCGATATTCAGGATAGTTGCTTCTAGAAGAGGCAACATTGTACCACATTGTGCCCCGCAGAAGGGCATGTGGATGGAGATGATTTGTCCACGTGTAGTGTGATGGATGGCTACAATAAGTACGGAGTCTCCAAGTGGAAAAAGGTTGTCTCTTGTTTTCTAAGTAATTTCAAGAATGTTTTGGTGAAAGTTAAAGAAAACTTGTAGAGAAAGATAAATCAGAGTCATCTCTAGAATTTTTCTAAAAAAAGTTGTTGGAAAGGGAATACTTAATTTTAGACAATTCAACTATACAATTTGTGAAGGCTAGCCTATTTAAGGCAGAATTGAAGGACAATTACACTTTTTGACTGAAAGAAAGTTTCTTTACAAAAGGCCCAGAAATGAGTGAAAGTAGGCAAAAAGATATAAATAAAATGTGCCAAAATGTGGAAAAGTTAAATAAATTGATATATGTGAAAATTGGGTAGGATTTGGAATGTATTTCATATTTGTTAGAGAATAACACTAACCGTGAACTTCTGCCGAATGAGTAAAAATAGGGTGTAAACACTTCTCAATTGAGATAGATGATATTTACTCCTTCCAGCTGATTTGAGGGCAGCAGTCAATGCCCATGCCACCTGTTATCCTTCGTGTGAGAGATTAAAGAAGAAAAATTCTTGACATAACCGCTGACCTACCCACTGGCCTACCCGGAACTCGAGAATAGGTGATTTTTAATTAGTCTCAGCATGCAGCCAGTTTTTGATGCTATTACCCATGTAAAAGCATGCAAAATACATGCAAGGTACAGATACTCTGTCCACTCTATGCAATAGTCATGCAAATTACTGATATCAATCCACTATAGTTTACAAAAAGTTCTATTGCATATTTATCCTCACTGTAGATTACGTAAGTACTGTACCTACAATAAATACATATACATTCACAAGTAAATTTGAGAGGTACTGTACTTATGTTTGACAAACTGGGTTGGAAATTAATAATTGGGTACAATACTTATAGATGCATTTTATAGTTTATTATTGACCAGATGTGCACTACACTTTTGCAAAAAAAATTATGTCCAGGCAAAAAATGTTGTTATTGGATTCCGTAGGTACTGTACTTATGTTTCTAGATCAGTTATACAATTATACTTGATTTTATAATTTGTTAGGTACTGTACTTATGCTTCTAGATCAGTTATACAATTATGCTTGATTTTATAATTTGTTAGGTACTATACTTATGCTTGATTTTATAATTTGGTAGGTATTGTACTTATGTTTGAAAAAACTGAGTTGGAATTAACAAGTGGGTACAATACTTATAGATGCATTTTATAGTTGATTATTGACCAGATGGCCAATGTTGCTATGTGATTATGCAGGTATTGTGCTTAAGCTTCTAGACCAATTATATAATTATGTTTGATTTTGTATTTTTCTAGGTACTGTATTTATGCTTGCATTTTGTAAAAAAATTGTCCAAATATTCAATGTTACTATGAGATCCCGTAGGTACTGTGCTTATACTTCTAGACTAGTTATACAAATATGCTTGATTTTGTAATTTGCTAGGTATTGTACTTATGCTTCAGCAAATGAATTGAAATTAACAAGTAGGTACCATACTTATGGATGTATTTTATAAATGATTTTTAATCTGATATGCACTATACTTTTGAGATCATCAACAAATGGACACTCAACTTATCTCTCTATTTTGTAAAAAAATTATGTCCATATGACAAATATTACTATTGGATTCCGTAGGTACTGTGCTTATGCTTCCAGATCAATGTTGCTATTGGATTTCGTAGGTATTGTACTAATGCGGGAATGCTGGTGGGTGGAATAGAATTGGAGAGAATAATTATAAGAGAAAAAACGAATTAATAAAGATGAGAGTTGGAGAGAAGAAAAGAGTGGAGAGAGAATCTCGGAAATCTTCATTTGCTGCATGAAATCAGTTGGTGGAGGAGTTAATTCCAATTAAAAAAAAACTGGAACAGCTTTGTGCGGGTTTCCAAGAAACCGGGTGGTGCAGCGGGTAGTTAACTGACTGTGGCTAGCGTAACTCTTAAAGATGCATCGAGGGAGTTTGCCATCATTAGGAACTGTGCTATAAGGCAGTTAATGTAGTAGCATGACCAATCGGGCTTGATGGAGTTTCCTTCGATGAGGGCCTGATCACCTCCAACCCTTTTACGCTCCCAATGTGTACCACGTGGACAGATACTTAGGGGAGGCAGCTTATATAGGTGGGTCTGGGTTGGAAGACTCGTTACGGTTTTTTTATGTTCTTTTGACATGAATTGTTTTCCTTTGTATAGGTGGCTGTCTTGACCTGATGGAGATGAACCTGGTGCTTATGAGTGTGATTTTGTTTATGGTTGACTGATTTCCTCTTTTCGACTACATGAGGAAGATATGATGAATATAAATCACCTTTGGCTTGAATTTTCTACAACTGTTTCTATCATGTCAACAAGGTAACAGCCGCAGTATTGTCAAACTATACCGCACGTGCAAACGCACTTGCATAAGCAGTAGATTTGATTATGCTGTCTAAGGTGTCTTTTTCCACACTACGGTTGCAATCAAGTTGGGAAGAAGACAAGGCCAAGCTGGCCAACTTTAAAGCACGGGTCGCTGCCATGCCGGCGGCATTTCACCATCGGTCAGCGGCAGCAGGCGTGTCGCTTGACTCTCCAGGCGAATCGTACGTCCCCTATGGGGAGGACCATCCTGATGCTCGGCAGTAATAATCGGTGCAATCGGCTAGCAAGAAAATATCTCGTGCATGGGCACGGCACTCGATCGCCGGCAGCTAGCGGCAATCACTGCAGTGGGATTAATATCGGCTGCTTCTTGCTGTACGGCTGGAGTGCATCTAGGTGGAGCGGGGGAATAGAGAGGAGAAATGGTAAGTGTAACAGATGTGGGATCAGAAATGAAAACTCATTTGTCATCTAATATGCATAACAACAAAAATGGAGGAAAAAAAAAAAGTAAATGAGGTCCCATTTCTGGTTCAGTTTCTGGTATCTTTAGCAAAACTCAATAGAGAGTAGTGCCCGGCAACGTCTCGTTCACGCCGGGGCCCCCCTGCTTCACGTCGACGTGGTTACAGCAGGCCATTGTTAGTACCTGCCCTACGTTGACCTCCACAGACGGCAGCTGCTAGTAGGGATCCCAAATTATTCCTTGCTGACATGATGACAGATATAGATAGATAGCGTAGATATATGTTCGATGGGCGCTGTAGTAGCGTGGACTCTTCTTGTTTAACGTCGACAGGGCAAACGTACGACCGGCCTGTTCTCTTTTATTTATATATGAAACTTGAGAGCATTTATTACCGTCATAAGATATATAAAGACAACGGAGAGGGACAAAACTTCCAAGTCCATGACGTTATTTCGTCGGAGGTGAAAGCAAAATTCAGAGATAGGACCGTTGGAAGTAAGGAAAGGTCTCCATCATGCAAACATAGGAGAAGATAATCCTTATTATAGGTGAGGCAACAATAAAGTTATAAGGTTTAGTTTGGGCGTTGACTTTGAGTATCCCTTTAATATATAAGCAAATTATCACTTAGCGATAATGTTTGTTATGCAGTTTACATGACTTCACGGTGGCAGGTGAGATAGCTAATGGCTGAAAGGGGGGTGTAATCGGGCAGTTTGGCAGTTCTCACTCCCCAGTTTTGACGTGATTAGAGAAGTTTCTTGGCAATTATAAGTTCCTAATTTGGTATTACAATTTCGTTTTTTGATAAAGTGACTATCGGAAATTTAAATAAGCATGTCCAATATAAGTTAAGAGAGTTTCCCATTAGTGATGGGCCGTTTGAAAGACCTGCCCCCCAACTCAAAGATAGTAGGATTATCAATTCATTAGGAACGTGTGAAGTTTATGTCCGTTGATGCGTTAGATCCTTTTCTATTCCGTAAGGATGACACTCTTGTTGCATATGCATATGTAATATGAAATGAAATATCTGAATGGCTAGATATAAAAGTCTTTTTATTATACATGTCTCTCTAACGACGACTTCATCTCAAATGTTTATTGTGATTTCAATTTTTTATCATCTCTTTCTTTCGTGCGATGCTTTCTCTTCGCACTAACTCTGAGCCTCTCCCCTGGTGGTTCGGTTAGCCAGGATGAGGCCTTCTCCTTGACCTTGATGATTACCCTGATCGATGATGATGATGAAGTGATGGCATCTCTAAACAAGTCAAAGGATTTCCTATTCACCCCAGATTGTCTTCAGCTTACTTTGGGTTGTCTTAAGGGGATCTCACCCCCTTTTCTTGGCAAAAAGAACTCTGATCTTTTACCTTCTCAAAAGCTTTCTTGGTCTTAGTTGTGGGTTGGTTTATGAAGACAATATGCATCTTCATACAATTAGTTGAGGCACCCATGGTGCTCCACCCACTACCTCGATGATGTTCTCTTAGATAGAGTATGCGAGTGCATTCTTGGTCCTCTTTTGGTTTAATACATGCATGATGAGATTATTTAGAAACTGCAAATTGACTCTAATGCACTTAAATTTCATACATATTGGTAAGATTGATCTTAGTTAATGTCTAGCCTTTGATTGCATTGGGTTTTAGGTAGATCAGAACCTATCAGATAGCTCCAAGGAAAGGACCTCATATTACCAAAATCAGTGCAACATAATATGTCAGAGTGAAAATAGCTCGATCATCTTGAACCACTATTTTAGAGAAACTAGTAGTTAAATTAAGTCAAGGTAACGTGTAAATTTTCAAGAACATGATTGTGTTCCTTATCTTCATCTAGACATGCAAATGGATATATAGAATCTACACATTTTTTAAATATAAAAAGTGATATCCAGCAGATTTGAGTTGGATTTTAGAACTGAAATGTTATGGGATATCAAATGTTGTTATATCCAATCTAAAAAATATGATTTTGACATTTATATACTTATATAAGTAAAATATATTATTTATAAACAAATATATAAAAATATAAACACTTATCACTTAAATTTAATGTAATATTTTTTATCAATAAGCATGATATTCTTCTATATCATATCAAAAAAGCATGCACAAGTGGGTGGGGAAGCAAGGATCCAAATGAAACCTATCTATGCAAGGCAATGAAATCGCTATAATTTTTTTTCCAAATACTATTAGTGATTGGCTTTACATTCTCAAAAATTATGTAGTTCCTACTGTACCATAGATGGCACAACACCACAATGCTTAACAGGCTGCTATTCTTGTCATTCAACTTCAGCAAATCCTCCTTGCCATGAGGTCTAGATGACATGTGAGCATTGGCTCTATCCCAATCTTTTTTGGCAAAATCGCACTACCATAATAGATGGAGACAATTTTCTACTTGGCTTAAGCAAAGGTTGAATCTCGAGTTCATAAAAAAACCTCTTTGTTTTAGGTTGTCATCAGTCATCAGGTTACCTTGCAAGATCTTCCAACAGCCAACCTTGATTCTCAGAGGAGCTTTGATCTTCCATAGCCAACAAGCCCAATCGACTTTGTCGTGCGGATTCCTGCATAGATTCCAGGCCCCTTTCAGCGTGAACTTGTCTAGGTTGGAGAAGTAGCCGAGATTAGTGCTCTTCTTCGGGTTGATATTAGAGAAAATGGACTCCATCTCAGTAGTGCCCCTAATGCGTGGTATATGCCACTTTGTCTCACAAATAATAGAGGTGAGTTTCTCCTTGTAGTTGAGTCCGTTTCTAAGCATCAGAGCTTGTGAATCGAGGAAAGTTTTGGGCCAAAAAGATCCCATTGATCCATGGGTCTTTCCAGAGGGGACTCACCATTATTGATATTGAATCTAACCATGGGTAGTGTAGAGTCTCTTGCTCGCAGGATGGATTTCCACATCCACTTGTGTGTAGGCTTATATGAATAAGACCATACTATGTCATCTTCCAAGTATTTTCTATGGATCCACCTGATCCATAGGGATTCATTCTTGTTGGAAATGTCCCATAAGAGTCTAAGCATGCCTGCCTTGCTCCAGTCTTCAACTCTCCTTATGTCGAGGCTCGTTCTATCTTTGTTCTACATATAATATCCCAAGACGTGGAGTGGATGTGTTTGTTTTCCTCTTTATCACCCCATAGAAAGTTTCTATGAAGTCTCTTGATATCCTCCATTGTATCTTAAGGTAAAGGAAATATTCCTATCCAGAATAAGTGGTAAGACAAGAGAATTGAAATAATCAACTCTAGGCACCCATCCATTGACAACAGCCTAGATTTCCATGAGTCTAGTTTAGTCTTGATTTTATCTATCTGTGGAAAGCACATGCCTTTAGTGAGTCTGCCTGCAAACACCAGACCTCCAAGGTATCTCACTGGGAATTCAGTAATTGAGACCCCAAGAAAGTCCTTGAGGGTGGTCGAGGTTGACTTGCTCAAGAAAAGTTGTCTCTTGTTGGGATTTATTTCTAATCCAGACAGTTGTTTAAAGAGATCCATGCTCTTCTGGATGCCCATGGTGTTATCTTCATTTGCTTCAGTAAATATAAGTAGATCGTCTGCAAAAAGCAGGTGGGAGACAAGGGTATTGCCTGCTTTGAGAGGAATAATATCTTCATCTATTACTACTTTGTTGAGGATCATTGTAAGGCCTTGCATACGTATGATAAATAAGTATGGAGCAAGAGGGGCCCCTTGCCAGATCCCGCTTGAGGCCTGGAAAAGCTTCGAAGGACTTCCATTGATGAGAATTTGGAAAGAGGTCAAATTAGTGCACTCCCTTACTCACTGGAGCCAGCAAGGGGGAAATCCCATACCTTTCATAATGTCCAGGATGTAACCCCTATTAATAGAGTCATAGGCTTTGCTTAAGTTAGCCTTAAGACAAAGTTTCTTCCTCAGATTTGCTTTGTTAAAGTCATTTATTATCTCATTTTCTAAAAGGATAGCATATGATATCCGTCTCCCCTTAACGAAGGCACATTGATTTGTGTATATGATTGAAGGCAAGGATATGGGTCTATGATTGAAGGCACATTTATTTGTGTCTATGATTAGTCTATTAGATAAAATTTTGAAAATGACTTTGTAAGCAAAATTCCATAAGGATATGGGTCGCCATTAACCAATCCTATGTGGTTGTTTCACCTTAGGAATCAATGTAATATAAGTCTTGTTGAGCTCCTTTAGCATCATGTCCTTCAAGAAAAAATCATTAGCTGCCACGCAGAGGTTCTCTTTCATGACTTCCCAGGAAGACTTGAAGAACTGAACATTCATCTTGTCTGGCCTAGGGGATTTATCAGCATTTTCTTCTTTGATCACCTAATGGATCTCATCATCAGTAAATTCCTTACAAATGCAAGCAAGTTGTTGAGAAGTGATTTTAGGAAGAGAATCCCAATTATAAGATGCATTTTCCACCTTCTTCTTATTGAATAGGGATCAGTGGTGCTGAGTGAAAACATGTTGAATGTCAGCCTCGCCTCTTATAGTGTTGCCTTCATGCTCAATAATCTTGATCTGATTTTTGCTTCTTCTGATTTTCATAGAAGCATAGAAAAACTTTGTGTTGGAATCTCCATTCTTCAGTCAGAAAATCATGGAATTTTGGTGGATAAGTGATTCCTCTATGTTCTTTGCTGTAAGATCTTCTTCCTTTTTACTCTTTGCAAACTCCCAAAGAATTTCATTATTCGGTTTGGTGTCAGAGAGACTTTGGGCCTCAAAGGATTATTTTTCCTTATTAGTAGTTGAATTTGACATGTCACCATTTTATTCCCAGTTCCACGTCTGAAGTGTTCTCTTGGTCGTTTTGACTTTTTGGCATAATTTGAACATAGGTGTACCCTTAACCATAGTAGCCCATGCCTTTTTAACAGTTTCTTTATAGCCCTTTAGCAGTGCCCATGCATTGACAAATCATGTAGTATATTTGGCTTTGCTTTTGTCTTCATCCAGGTGAATGACTTGTGCATCATGGTCACTGTAAATTATGGGAAGGATCTCCAGCCGGAGGTTGGGGAAATCACTTTCAATTTTTAATGAGCAGAATGTACGATCAATCTTGCTTCTTGTATTATTACTTACCCATCTATTGGTTGTTCCATGTGTAATATGGACCCTTGCCTTCAATCTCCATGAGATTTGTTTGTTACATAGACTTGGCTGATGGAGCATACCTTCCTCTTCTTTCCTCAGTAAGACGCACAACTTTGAAGTCTGTTGACATAATCCAGGGAGCTTGTAGCCTCGCTTGTATCCTCTTTAAGTCTTACCATATCTCTTCCCTCTTGTTGTCATTGTTGTCATCATGGATAGTCATGATTTCTGCCTTTTTGTCTTCAACAATCAGGCCAAAGTGGAGTATTGTCTAGATTGACTCATTAAAGTGATGTTGTGATCCTTGTTCTGACATAGAATCAGGATTCTAATTTTCTTGCAAACTTGTGAGTTGTCAATCCACATTGCATCAGTTCAGGAACGATGCATAGTTTTGTGATTTTGTTTCTCTTGATTTTAACTTCCATAAGAACGGCAATGAATGACTTTGACCTTCTTAGTTCAACTCAGACAACATCTTGCTTGTCCCAAGTAGACAAGCCTCTGATGTTCCAAGCTACTATGGTTGGGTACTCAACCATTGGGGGTTGGGTTGACTTGCCGCCAACCAGAGCCTCATCACTTCAGTCCTGATCTTCTAGAGTATGGTATTTGTTGTTTGTCTCTCCTCCATTTCCCTCAGTGCAAGATGCACTTTGGCTCTTGGTATTTCTCTTCTTCCTCAGACTAACTGACTTTTTGGGTTTTTTCAAATCCCTCCTTGTCAACTATCTTCCCCTCATCAGGTTGTTGAATATGCCTCTCCACGTTCTCTGTGGCATTTCTTTGAGCATTAACATGATGGTCATCGCCTCAAGTTTTAGTAGCATTCTCTATCCCTCCTGGTGGCTTGGAGCATAGTGACTTATCGTGCCTGAAGTTGCCACAGTGTGGACAGTTCTCAGGCACCCATTCATACTCCACCTTGGCGGAGTAGTTTGTTCCCTTACTTGTTCTCATCTTGGCCTCATTTGGGAAAGCAGAAGACGAGTGCATTAGGAAATTATGAGCATAATATATTTTGGTGTGGGCTTTTGTCTGTCGATCTAGGCACTGAGGTTTGCCTAGGAAATAAGAAATCCAAGACAACATCTTGTCGCTCCACAACTTTAGTGGGAGGTTTAGGATCTTGATCTAGACTGAGATAGAAGAGAGCTTTTCCTGCTCCAGGGGTTCTCCCTTCTCCCACTTTTTCAAGATCATCAGCTTTCCTTTGACATGCCACGGTCCACCTTCCAATGTGTTAGTCAGGTCAGTCCCCTCCTAGAACGTGATGATGAAACTTCCGCTAGCTCTCCCTAAGACCTCCATTGCTCCGGTTGGTTTCCATAGTCGAAGTAGGAAGTCCTAGAGAGTTGGAATGTGGGGCCGAAAGCCAATGATATATCCTGCCACTGTGTTCTTATAGAGGGTCTCATCTACCTCTTCCTAGGGGATGATTATCACATCATCTTCTACTGTGATTTGTGTCTCCGTCAGCCTTGTATCCACATCCCCAACTGGGTTTTTAAAACTGCTGACCATTCCTTTGGGCTAGTCGCCATCCTGACTTCATCTCCATTGGGTTGTCTCTTCTATTGGGGCCGACAGCTGCCTTGTTGAGAAGGACAAGAGTGTTCTTCGCCTCTCGTTTCGCCGCTCCTCGCGACCATGGCCCAAAGATTAAAGCCATTTTAACATTTGATATATAGTATACAGTTCTAAATATGAAATGTATCATTTATTTTTGAAAAATATTTATCTAAACTCAGATATTATTCATTCAAATCATATTCATTTGTTACTATATGATAGATTTCAGATCTCATATCAATTTCTTTTCAAATTTAGATATCAGGTATAATACTATCTGCTCTAAATTCTATATGTTTATAGGCCCACCTTCATCTAATAGAAATCAATGAATTGTTACATATGCAAGGACCCTATATAAGTTTTTGAAAGTAAGATAAAGTATCTTTCATGAAAACATGGTAGAATATAATCCTTATAAGAGGTGAGAAATAAATCTATAAGGCTAAATTTGGGTGTTGACTTTGAGTATCCTTGTAATATATAATAAGGTAATCAATTAGCTAAAATATTTGTTGTGTAGCTTCCAGGACTGTATGAGTATTAGGTTAGATAATTCTAAGGTGGGGGTTTATCAGGGAGGGTGGAAATTCTCACTTCCAAGTTTTGACATGATTAAAGAAGTATACATCTTCTATTGTGCCAATTCTTGGAAATCATAGGCACCTCATTTGATATTATATTTTTGTGTTTGATGAAGTTACTACTAGAATTTAAATAAGTACATCCAATTGAAAGTTAAGATAATATCCTATTAGTGATTGGTCTTGGGAAAGACCATCCCTCAACTCAATGGTTGTAAGATCAATCCTTTAGGAAAATGTGAAGTTAAAGTCTCTTGATGTGTTAGATACTTTTCTTATTCTTGATTATGACTCTCTTATTGTATGCATTATATGGAACATTTAAATGGCACGAAACAAAATTATTTTTTATAATATGCACGTCTCTAACAACAACATCATATTAAAATGTTTATTGTGACTTTAACTTTTGATCGTCCCATTTTTATTTAGTGATGCTTCATATGCCCAAAAAGTGTAAGCCCTTGCCAGGGATTCTCAGTCGACGATGACGATACCTTCTCCCTAACCTCTATAGTTAAATTTGACTCTTATGATGATCATGTGATGGCCTCCTCAGACAAGTCAAAGGTCATTTGATTCACCATATTATTATTTTAGGCTATTGTGGGATGTCTTAAGAGATCACACCCTATTTTTTGCAACAAAGTCTTATGCCTTCTGAAAGGCTTTCTTTCTAACCCACCTTTAGGGCTTGGTTTTAGTTTTGGTTGTGGGTTGTTTTATGAAGACAATGTACCTCTTGATACACTTGGTTGTCACAGCCCTAGTACTCCACACACTACCTCGTCGGTGATGTTCTCTTGGATAGATAATGTGATTGTATCCATTGTCTTTTTTGGTTTAATGCATGCATGACGGGATTAATAAAAAAGTAAAGTGAATCTATTATACTTGAATTTCAAGTAATTTGATAAGTTTGGGAAAATTACTAGCTATCCTTTGATTGCATTGGGGCTTAGATAGATTAGAACCTATTATATAGTTCCAAGGCAAGGAGCTCAAATTACAAAAATAAGTGGAACATAATGTGTAGGAGTGAGCATTGCTTAATCATCTTGAAAATCAGACTAGAGAAACTAGAAATTGAATCAAGTCAAGGTAACACAAAACTTTTTAAGATCGTGATGTTCGCTCCTTACCTTCATCCTAACATGTAAATGGATATACATAATCTACACATTCCATTCAGATTCAGGTCTTAAAATTTTGGAAGAAGTTGATATCCATCGGATTTTGATCATCTCTAGAATATAAAAAATTTGGATCAGATATTGTTTATTAGGTCTATAAAAATTGAGTTTGACAGATATATACATATATTTGTAAAACTAATTAATGCTAATGTAAAGACGCAAAGACTAGTCACTTGTATTTGATGTAATACTAGTATTCTAGATATATTATATATTCATTATTATTAAATGTTTGATTTTATTTCATATATATTGGAGTTCATATATTATTCATTCGGATTAGATTCAGATGTTACCATATGATATATGTTGGACGTCAGATCAAAACTTTTTTTTCAAATTCAGATATCAGATATAGTATTGTCTACTCCGAATTCAATATATTTATTGTCTACCTTAATACAATAGAGCTCAATGATATATTAAAGATCAAGGACCTCACATTTTTGTTTCAAATGTTGAAGATCCTAACAATTAAAACTCTAAAATCCTAAATTAAGAAAATAGAAATACTTAGCAGATGGTTTGTTTTCAACTATGAACAATCTTAATAATCACTAAGAAACTCCATAACATGTATGACAATTAGGTTGTATAAAGACATGAATAAGCATCATTTCTAACTCCTCCTAGACACATCATGTTAGGTGAGCTAGCTCAAGGATGGGGGATGGCCAAGGAGGGTGGCAATTCTTACTCTCATTTTGCATGATTACAAAAGTAACCATCTTTATTTGTATCAAGTATTAGATGAAAATTATGTAGGGCTATATGTATGTGAAAGGAATAGCGGAAGTAATAGTTATATTCCCACGAGCAGAACTCATCAACAATGATATACCAGGAAGGAAAAGATGTAAGGTATACCTTTTTTGTAGAATATAGATCTGGAGATGGTGCTCACAAGAATATATATGGAAGAGGATGTCATTGGCATTCTCCCAATGTAAGGACCGAGACGTCTACATCTCCAAATTGTCCACACAGATGAGGATAACTCAACATCATGTTCTAAGAGCTTATCGAGAAGGATCATCTTTAATGTTGGCAACATGCTACTATTGCATACTTTCACCTTCTCTCTCTCTCCTTGCGGGTAATTATGGCATAGACCAAATGAACCACAAAAGTGTAAAATAAAACTCTAGTCATCATGCCCCTTTATATAGGAGAGGAAGGGAAGAAGGATTTATAATAAATCATGGGAAACAAAAGGATAGTGGCCCCCATTTAGCAACCCACTCATGTACTTCCAGTTGATCAACCAGTCTTAGCCCAGTCAATCAAATGTCATGGGTGGGAAACTTTAAAGTAGCTCACCCGAGACATCCACTCGAGTGACTGGATTGGATCAAAACCTACTAGATTACATTGACCGCTCGATTGATCTGATCTAGTCAATCGACTGGGATAGCATGTTGACTGATTAGTTAATCAATTCCACCTGATCAAAAGTGATATCCAATAGACCATTTTGGTGGATATTTTCCATGGTCAATTAATTAGACCTTCTAGTTGATCGATCACTCTGCCCAATCAGGTGATTGGAATTTCCAATCATTTGATTGGGCTTTCCTTCAGTCCACTAATGATTCAGTTGATTACATAAACATTTTAACAACTAGTTAATCATGTTTCCATTATTATACTCCTCTTCCCTATGTATATTATGATTTTATAGAAAATGATTGGTATCTCACAAGCCTTCATTGCCACCTAAGCAATTGTAGAAGTTGGAGAACAACTTCAACCTAGTATTTTGACCAATGGTATTGTGATTGTATAATCACTTTGTGTTCGATATACAAATCAAATCTAATACATGGAAACATAATTTTTTAATGTACAATCTTTGTCCCTAGATCTAGAGTAGCATATTTTGATATACAAATAATCTCAACATCATATGTTGACTCACATAAGAATGGTTATATATTTTGTAGTCTCTCTCATCAAATGGTTGGGATATCACTCTAATAGGAGCAATGAATACCATCTCCATAAATCAATATCACTCTAATAGGAGCAATGAATACCATCTCCATCAATCACAATTATCCAAATTTGTCATGGTGCACCCTAGTACCTATATAGCAAACCTTATTCAAGATCACATTGAGTAGTGTTAAAGCATAGCAAACAACATGTGATCATTGTAGTGACTTAATGTCTAAGGACCAAAATCACCACTATCACATAGAGATTTGATTCTGGCAAACATTAAAGCTTCCATGTATCATACTCAAGTTGGGTATATCTAGTACAGTTGTTCATAACAAGTACTTATGTGTTTGGATTGATATCCAATATCACGACTAATGAGACATAGTCATTAGTCAACGCACACACTAGTCTTGTTGTATTATTGTTTTTCAAATTTACACAATAATATACAAATAGGGACCTATACAAGAATTTATACTCTTAGCGTACACATGATTTCATGTTCAGGTCCTCAACCCAAAATAACATCATTGAGTCATTCATTCTTAGTATCTTAGTATATTTATATATTATCTCATATTGAAGAACACATATTAACTGGAATTGCCTTTATCAATAATGAAATCAATTACAAAGTGTGTCATTGCAGTCAACAAATGGCTAGTTCTTAGGGAACACTACCAACAAGTATAATTTTAAATGATATATTAGATTACTTCACTTTCAGCCATTTTGGTAACTTTGGGATGTTAACTAGCTAGTCTTTTGTTGCATTTGGTTGTTGGTTGATCAAAACCTTTGACATAGTTAAAAGGCTAGGGGTTGTCTTCATTAATGAAATAATTGTGACATAATGTTAAAGAGGCTAAGTTGATCATCTTAAAAATCTCTATTATATTTGAAATAAACCTTAGAGAAACTTGAATTAAATTAAGTCAAGTTACTATGTAACCATGTTGGAACAAAATTCCCCCATACCTTTTTCCACTAGAACTCATTGGCATATCAGAGATGCAAGCACTCTATATTTTGTATTTGCAACCTAGAGAGGCCAATATAGAACATTTTAAATGTAACTTATCCAAATCTTAAACCATAGATCAACCCTCCAATTTTCTAAGGCCTTCTTAGACTATGTTAGTATAAATATTATTGTTTCTTAAATTATATCATATTAAGAGTAATAAGGGATTGATATGATGAATATATACCCTTTCACATGAAGTTTAGAGTGCATTTAATAAATTAAGTTCACTAATATGGTTAGATATATAAGTACACAAAAGAATATGTTTTACCCTAGATGACACTCCAGAACATCTCTAAACCTACTTGATGATAGGTAGTGGACAAATACAAAAAGTGTTTCATATGAATTTAAAAGGGTAGTAAATTCTTTAATATACACTTAACACTTAAATAAGAAATGGTGTTTCAAATGGCTTCCAACTAGTAATTTGACTTTATGATTCCTCATTCTGAATTAGCCTTCACGTCATTTGAATAATGTTTTCTCACTCAATTTAGAAAGTAAAGAAATGCATAAAAGAATCTAGCTTTAGTTGAATGATCAATTTGTCACGTTGATTTCCCTAAGGTTCCATTCAATTGTTTTCACGCAATTGGTTTGCTTTTTTATAGGGGATACACACTATCTGACATCACACTAGTCTTGTCCACTAGATCAGATGGTGCAAACATCACCTCCTTCCTACCGTGTCTCTATTGTTCATGTAATTATAGAAGAAGATGAACTCATCACTCTATTCTCTCATTCTAGTGTATCAAAACACCCATTTTCTACTCCATTCATCTCCTATATTATTTCTATGTTGTTTGAGCCTTAACTCAAGGCATGTGGTTTCCATTTGTCAAGTGTCTCTTTCTCACTTCATCTGCTTCTTTGAAAAGATGTTCAAACCCTAATAGACAAATCCCCACTAGAATGTATTGACTCCTTAAGCAACTTTGATCCCTAAGGAACTTTTGGCCTCCATTAATTGAGCCACTACACCAAAAAACCTCTTTTTTTATCCTCACCTTTGTGGTGGTGGATGGAGAGCCCATTCTCAGTATCTAAAAACCAAGGAAGCTACTCCCCTCATTCATGCCTTTTAGATCGAAAAAATAGTCTACAAGATTGGTTGGTTGGGTCTATACAGGCGCCATTCTTCTCCCTAATATAGGATACTACTGGTCACTAAAGAGGATTCTCCTAAACCCCCTAGGCCGTCATGAAATTCATGGAACATCTGCTTATTATTGAATTGACCTCTCCCACCTATTTATTACTCTTTTATAACTTGTGTTACATGTACGTACTTGATTCTAATTCCCCTTCGCTTCTCTATTTTCACATACTTACACTCCATTGTGATGTAGACCTCAATCCTGGTAGTTTTGGTCATTGTTTCTCACCTACCTCTGTTTCCATGGAAGAAGAGGGCTTCGACAAGTCTTGTCTACCCCAAGGGTTTTTTAGGGTTTGATTGGGTTAGAAGGAGTTCAAGGAAATTAATGTGAATGGTTCATGGGGAGGAGGAGGTTAGGATTTCAAGATTTCATCAGTGATTCAAGCTTCTAGAGCCTTGCAACTTCTAGTTCTCATGAGTTAAGAAGGATCTAACCTGAAAGCATGTTCCTCATGTTGCACTTCAACTGGTTTAATGTTATAACCTCAGATTTTGCTTGTATTTAAATAAATTGAAATGCACTTATGCAAGCAAAAGTGACTTGAATGGAAATTTGTATGCATTTTTTATAGAATGTATTTTTTTGCAAATTTATCTTGGATGTATGATTTCGTTATTTATATTATTTTAATAATCCAATGATGGATAAAAGGGAAAAGGGATGAAGGAAAATCCCATAATAATTAAAAGGAAAAAGAAATAGAAGATAATTGTGTGCATGTGTGAGAATTGTGTAGAATTCTCTCAAAAGTGGCATGGATGACCATATTGATAGTTTTGAGTTCCACATGGTTTCTAATAAAAAAGAAATCAAAATAAAGAAAATAGAAGAGAAATAAATTGAACACATGAATTTTAAATGTATAATATATGCCTTGTAAGTGGATGAGCATATGAAGAAAAGTCTCTTTTATTTTTTATTTTTGGTCTCAATCTTTGCACACGAATAGTTTAAGTCATTAAAGACTTACCCTTAAATTTTGGGTTTAAAGGATGCATGGTTTGAGAGATATGAATTTTTGAAAATCCCTAATGTGAAAGGAATATCATTAAATGTCACAATTTTGAATCATATTAGAATTCATTTAATTAGCCTTTTAATCGGCGTGTGTGATGTGGACCATTGGATCTTAGATCCAACAGTGCGCGTTCATCCTCTACCTTCGGCCAAGTAAGGAAATCAGGACCTTGAACTGGTTATTTTCAAGGGCAATTTCCTCACATTTCTTTGCACTGGAAGGTCGGGAAATCATACCAATGAGTTTGTGAGATCAAATTGAACTGACCTACCCTAGATTTGACCTAGGTTTGAGGTCTCTAGAACAATCACCTAATCTACAGCCTCCATGTCGGACCCACAACTATAAATAGGGGGTCTCAAACCATCTGCAAAGTCATTAATAGATCCCAAAGCTTTGTTAGAGTCATGCAATCATTTTCCTCATGCCAATTTCCCTTTTGGTCTCGATCTACACCCCTTCCCAGAGTGCCACCTCACCAGAGGTATCTCAACATCGCCCTATCTACTCTGACCAGCACCCAACTAATTGAGGAGTGCTCCTAATTTGGTAGAGCAAGATGAAGGAGAAGGCATCCTCACTTTGCACTCTAGTTCATTAAAGCAAGGAGTCAACACCTGAGTTGACTCATCCAGAGGAGGTGCTGATTGGCGGAAGGTTGAAGAAGGATCTTTGGGATTTGACCAGACTACCCCCGCCTACCCTTCAAAATGGGTAAGAACTTTTGGTATCTTTTCTCATTCTTTAACCCTATCCAGACGTGTTTCCATGTGAGTGAGGGAAGCTGAGTTGGCTAGAGCCTATTGGCTCAGCCCAACCGCATCGGCAAGGCATGTCTTGAAGCTGTTTGCTTACTTGGCAGCCTATTATTGATTGAAAAATGAAGCATTTATAAAAATCATAAGTAATTGTAGGATAATTCAATGGGAACAAGTAATATGTGGTTTTTGCTCAAAAAAATCCATACAATCCACACACAAAAATTAATCAGAGACTAATTTTGCTTCTAGTTTGAAAAGCTTCATAAAGTTGTTATCTTTAATGTGTAAAATGAACTAAAACCCTAATTTCTGAGATTTGATGATTATAATATGTCCAATTGATTTTGATGATTAAAGATTGATCTTTTATGAATAAAAAGAGCAACTTGAAAGTTATTTGAACTTCACAACCCATAATTTGATAAATTAGGGTTTTCTTGAAATTAAAAAGTGTAACTAATGACGAATTAGGGTCTGTAAACCCAATGGGCATAAAAAGTGGAAATTAGGGTTTGGGAAGCCAAAACCCTAATAAAAACCCTAATGTTGACCTAAAAACCCTAATTTGGGACCCAAGTCGGTCTTAATGGTAATTTGGATAAAATAATAATATGTGGGTGTATTGCTTTTACTTTTAGGATAACTTGCTTGGTTGATTAATTGATTGCTTGATCTTGCTTGGACATCTAGACTCCTAATCAAGGTATGTGGTTACAGTTATGCATAATTTCTCTAGTTTCCCAGTGATTTCTGAGGTTTTACCGATTGCTTGAAATTAAATGCTTGGATGAATTTTAATTCGTGCAGTCTATAAAGTGGCTATGGCTATCATAATAGTAAGCTTATAACTTGCTTGAACCCGCATACCAAGTCTGGAAATTATGAATGAAAAGAAAAGTAAAGTCATTGTGATGACTCAAAGACCAAGCCCCAAGTTGGGAAGGTCAGACCAAGCCCTAGATTGGGAACGTCATAAGTGGTTAAGCCCCATATTAGGAAGACCTAATGGAACCTAGCTCCAAATTGAGAGGTAGCCAATGAGGTGCCTATCTCCAAATTGAGAGGTAGCCTAAAGTCCATTGTAGGGACAAAACCCTAAGAGAGGGTATACCAGAGGTTGAATAAAAATGGTTAAGTTATAAATAAAATGTAAATTTTATTTTGTAACAAGCAATTGTTGTGGTTATGTTGTTACAGGTATATGAAAACTTTTAGTTCCCCCACATACCAGTATAACTTCTTACACTGACCGACATTTTGTTTGTCATTGTTTTAGGATAATCTGTCATTCTACAAATATGATGAAATTGCATATCCAGAAACAAGGCACAAGATAAAGAAACATAATGAATCATGGAGGTTATAGTTAGTTAGATTTTATTTATGTTGAAACTTTAGATATTCCCTCAGTTTTGTACCAAATTCCCTTTTGTTAGTTTAATTTATTCATTATTTCTAGTTAATTAGTAAACCTATGATATTGTATTAGTGATAATGTCCATTTCCCTCTTGGTCTGCTTGAATAGGGGATAACATGGAGAGGGGGTCATTACATTTGGTATCAGAGCTGGGTTTACTCTTTAACTTATAATAATTATTAAATTTTACAAGTATTTAGATATCAAAGGGAATTATTAGAGTGTTTTCCAAATGCAATGGTGTACATAAAGGACCACGACCGGAGGCTGGCAATATTTTCCTCTGCACTGCTAATCAGATTATGAGGACTTCCAGACTCATGCTTCCTTCCTGACCAAAGCCTGAGGACTTTAATCAAAATAACATACATCTAGGATTTCTCATCTATATTCATCTTTATCTCTACCCCTTCACTCATGACACCCAATATTCCTATAAATGCTCTCGGTATTTAGGTTTATGAGAATTAGGGGTTAAAGCAACCTCCACCAAATAATAAAAAGCATGTAATCAAGATGTCACATGCATAATTTACAATGTTGTAATGCTCTAAGAACTTAGAGTAAGTTTAATTACATGCTTATGTGAATCAGCATTGCTTGTACTAAGATTGTCGTTGTCCCATGCGACACTCCTTAAGATCATGCTGAGAGTAGGTGATCTCATAGGAAGAGGAGGTCTCTAGAGAAGAAGAGGAATGCTATGGAGGAAGAGTCCTCTAGGAAGCATAAGAGACTTGAGGGAGCCTCAGAAGAAGGCTCAGACCTAAACCCTTTCCCTTTGACAACTTGAACCTAGACAAAGACTGGAAAGGTGAACCGATGTCAAAAGACAAGTTCAAGCCCAAGGAAAACCTGGCTGATGGCCCAAGACCTGTAGAGGGGAAAGTAATGGTCTACACTCGTGATGCCATCTGGATGGAACAACAGAAGAAGTTGATTGAGGCTATTAGTGTCTTATCCCTCAAGGACATAGCTAGAGTTGAAAATGGTGAGCCACTATCCGTTCATACATGCCTGGGAGAAACCATTCTAGACTTTGTAAAGTTGAACATTGGGAAGTTTTGGGGTGAAGACAAAACAGAAGTGGTCAAAAAAATTGACGCTTGGCTTCTGGCGGTAGAGAATGGGTTCTGCATGCTAGAAGTGCAGCCGAACAAGAAGGTCCCTTTGGTCGCTCACCTCCTAGAAGGAGAAGTCAAGATCTGGTGGGAGAACCACATCATGGGATGAGACTTAAATGAAGATCTGGTGGCCTGGACTGATTTTAGAACCATCTTCTCTTGCATATTTGTACCCGTCTCAGCCAAGAAAGAGAAACAGATGGAGTTCATCAACCTAGTTCAGGGTAATCTCTGTGGCAGACTACACCCGCAAGTTCTGCCTTCTAGATCGGTTTGGTTACATGTTGATTGCAAAAAGAAGGGTGGATCACTTTGTAGAGCGTCTGCATCCTTCCATCAAGCCTCATGTGATGGCAAGCAAACCAACAAACTTCACCGACACTTACAACACCGCCCTAGACATGGAGAAGATGATGATGTCTACACCAAACCCACTGAATGGGGTACCTGGGTTTCATTGAAAGTACTTCAGGCCTAAAGAATGACCATAGGAAAGGACAAGGATGCAGCCATACCAAAGGAAGACATGGAGGAAAAGGGAAACCCCACAGCAAGACATGCCACCTGAGGTGCCGCAACTGTGGAAGGTCGCACCCGGGCAATTGGCTCTTGGATAAGAAGGTGTGCTTTCATTGCTAGCAAGAAGGACACTTTCATGTCAACTGGCCTCTACCAAACCCAAGAGATCCAGGCCTAGTAGCAACCCAGCATGTGGCAGCAGCACCACCAGTAGAAGTAGTTGCACTAGTTGTAGCCCCACCTATAGGAGAGCGAAGGCAAGCCCGAGTTTTAGCCATCGACAATGAAGAGGCTCAAGCTAATTCTAACCGTTTGATAGGGGATAATAAACCTTATATTTTTCTTTCCTATTTTAGTTAAGCATGTAGTAGTCTGACATGTTATCAAAAAGTATGTAGGCATGCTTGATATCATGGGACATAGTGTAAAATCTCTATTTCACTCTGGATCTACTAATATTTTATTTTGAGAAATCTGCAACTATGCTTTGTTTGGACATCAAGTATTTAGGTTATGTTTTGAATGTCACAACTCTAAATGGTTGGATCTCTATGTCTCTCTTAAAACCCTGGTTATACCCATTAAATATCTAGATAATGAGCTCCATACGGATTTTATCCTTCTTGACATGAATGAGTTTGATGTGATCATTGGTATGGATTGGCTCTAAACTTATAGGGAAACGATCGACTATAGGGAGAAGAAAAGAAGAATACAGAGACCAGATCATCCACCATTCACCATTAGAGGTAGGAAGGATGCTACCACTAGCATGTATGTGTCAGCCTTGAAGGTAGAACAAATGATAGCCAAGGGTGGTCAAGCATTCCTAGCAGTAGTTACTGAGTCAAAGCCTCAGGTGCATCCCTTAGAGGAAATAAAAGTAGTCAGGGACTACTGAGATGTGTTCCCGGATGATTTGCATAGGATTCCTCCTGAGAGAGAGCTAGACTTCTTGATAGAGTTATCTCCCGGGACAAACCCTATTTCAAGGACACCGTACAGGATGGCCCCTACTGAGTTGCTTGAGCTGTAAAAGCAACTGTAGGAATTGCGAGACAAAGGCTTTATTCGACCTAGTACATAACCATGGGGAGCACCATTCCTCTTTGTGAAGAAGGATGGATCACTCTGAATGTGCATAGACTATAGAATGATAAACTGGGCTACCATTTAGAACAAGTATCCTTTATCACGTATAGATGATGAGTTTGACCAACTCAAGTCATATCGAGTCTTTTCAAAGATTGACTTGTGATCCGGCAATCATCATTTATGAGTCAAGAGTGAGGACATCCCAAAAACTACTTTTTGAACCTGTTATAGCCACTATGAGTTTTTTGTTATCTCATTTTTGTCCAATGCCCCGAGTGTGTTTATGAATCTCATGAATAGTGTATTGCAACCTTTCCTAGAATCTTTTGTCATAGTGTACATAGGTGACATTTTGGTTTATTGTGATGACTTAGAGCAGCATTGTGACCACCTGGGTAGAGTCTTTGATATCCTGAGAAAGCAGAAGTTCTATGGGAAATTCTCAAATTGTGAGTTTTGGATAGACCGTGTCATGTTCCTTGGACACATCATATCTGGAGGGACCATCTCAGTGGATCTTGCTAAAGAGTCAGTCGTGTGTGATTGACCAGCACCAAAGAACCCTTTCAAGATTCACAGCTTCCTAGGATTGGTTGGATTTTATTAGTGCTTCATAAAGGATTTCTCAAAGATTGCTTTTCCCCTCACCAAGCTTACCCGAAAGGATTAGAAGTTTGTGTGGTCAAACATGTACAAAGCTCACCCAGGAATTAAAGGAAAACTTGACCACAACTTCAGTGTTGACTCTACTGTCATGCAATGAAGGTTTTATGATCTTCATTGATGCATCAAAGATGGGGCTTCGATGCGTGCTAGAGAAAAATAGGCATGTTGTTTCTTATGCTTCCATACAGCTCAAGCCCAATGAAGTGAACTATCCAACACATGATATAGAATAGGTTGTGATTATACATGCCCTAAAGATTTGGCAACACTATCTCTATGGATCCACTTTTGAAATCCTCATCAACCACAAGAGCTTGAAGTACCTCATGACTCAGAAGGACCTAAACCTAAGACAAAGATGATGGATGGAGTATATGAAAGATTATGATTTCACCACCGCCTATCACCCTGGGAAAGCTAATGTTGTAGCAGATGCTCGTAGTTGGAAATAGCTCAGGTGTGTAGCTATCTTATCTACCCAATGAAGAGGATTGGAAGAGTTTGCTAGGTGGACATCGTAGCCATTAGAAGACCGGATCTGTGTGGCTAACATTCAGATAAAACCAGACCTATTGATCAAGTTGGTAGCTGCCCAGTTAGCCAGCCCAGAGTTTTACAAGATGAAAGGTTTGTTGAAGAAATCTCAGATCTCTTAGTGGGAGTAGATGGTGAATCTATTAAAATAGTCATATTTGCGTTCTTGAAGATTTTCCAATAAAGAATCATATCTTGTAAGAAGCTCATGGTTCTAAGTATATAGTACACCCTGGAACTACCAATATGATTAGAGACTTGCAATGATACTTTTAGTGACCTGGAATGAAGAGGGACGTAGTGGCATATGTGGTCAGTTGTCTCACGTGCCAGATGGTGAAACCTAAACACCAGTGACCCGGTGGATTACTACAATCAATTGAGATTCTTGAGTGGAAATGGGAATAGATCACCATGGACTTTGTGGTGGGTCTCCCTAAGACCAAGAAAGGTCATGGTGCAATATGGGTTGTGGTAGATTTCCTTACCAAGTTAGCAAATTTCCTTTCCTTAAATATCACTGCCAAAGTGACAGACTTAGCTGAATTATATATTAGAGAGATAGTTTGATTGCATCATGTTCTGAGTTCAATTATTTCTGATCGTGATCCTAAGTTCACTTCCAAGTGGGAGAAAGTGCATGAAGAACTTGGTACTAGATTGAAGTTTAGCACAGCTTATCACCCACAGACTGATGGACAGTCAAAAATGACAATCCAGACTTCAAAGGGATTTGTTAAGAGCATGAGTGCTCGATTGGGGTGGATCATGGGAGCAGTACATGCCCTTATCTAAGTTTGCTTACCATAACAGCTACCAAGCCAGTATCAGGATGCCTCCATATGAAGCTATTTATGGGAGGTCATGTCAGACACTGCTTTACTAGGAAGATGTCAGTGAGAGACCTTATTGAGGTTAGAGGAACTGTAGTTGTATGCTGATAAAGTTGCTTTGATCAAGAAAAGGTTGAAGACATCCCAGGATCGAAAGATGTCATATGTTGATGCAAAGCAGACTGACTTGCACTTCACTATCGGTAAACATGTGTTTTTGAAAATATAAACCCTTCGATCTATAGCTAAGAATAGAGGAAAGTGAGTCCCCAATATATGGGTCTATTTGAGATTTTAGAACAGATCGGTGAAGTTGGTTATCATTTAGCCTTACCCCCTCACTATAGTTGATGCATGATGTGTACCATGTGTCCAATCTGAAGTGCTATGTGAAGGACCTGAGCCATGTGCTGAGTATTAAACATATTGAACTCTAAAGGAGGCTTACATACCCTAAGTCTCCTGTGAGAGTATTAGATACCAAGGTGAAAGATCTCAGGAGTAAAAGATAGAGATGGTAAAGCTTCTTTATAAGCATCATGGAGAGGATGAAGCCACATGGGAGATGAAGATGGACATGGAAAAGTCTTACCCTGATTTGTTTGCTTGATTAGTCGAATTTTGAGGGGAAATTTCCTAAAAGATGGGAAGGATGTTATTGCCTCAAATTTTGATTTTATTTAAATAAACTGAAATGCAATTATGCAAGTAAAAGAGGCATGAATGGAAATTTGTATGCTTTGTTTTTAAAGAACAAATTCCTTTGCAAATTTCCCTTAGATGCATGATTTCGTGGTTTATATTATTTTAATAATCCAATGATGGATAAAAGGCAAAAAGGATGAAAGAAAATCCCATAATAATTAAAAGGAAAAACAAATAGAAGATAATTGGTGTTCATATGTGAGAATTTTGTAGAATTCTCTATAAAGCGGCATGGATGACCACTGTTGATTAGTTTTCAGTTCTACATGATTTCTAATAAGAAAAGAAATAAAAATAAAGAAAATAGAAGAGAAAGAAAGAGAAAAGATGAATTTTAAATGCATAATATATGCTTTGTAAGTGGATGACTTGCATATGAATAAAAGTCAATTTTACTTTTGATTTTTTGTCCTAATCTTTGCACATGAGTAGTTTAAGTCATTAAAGACTTACCCTTAAAATTTGGGATTAAAAGGAAGCATGTTTTGAGAGATATGGATTTTCGAAAATCCCTAAAGTGAAATGAATATCATTAAATGTCACAATTTCAAATCATATTAGAATTCTTTAAATTTGCCTTTTAATCGGCGTTTATGATATGGACCATCAGATCTGAGATCCATTGACACACATTCATCGTCTACCTTCGGCCAAGTAAGGAAACCAGGACCTTGAACTGGATATTTTCGAGCATGATTTCCTTGCATTTTAGTGCACGAGAAGATCAGGAAAGCATCCCAATGAGTTTGTGAGATCAAAATTGAATCGACTTACTCTAGATTTGACCTAGGTTTGAGGTCTCTAGAAGAATTGACTAATCTACAACCTCCATGGTCGACCCACAACTATAAATGGGGGCCTCAAACCATATGCAAAGGAATCAATAGATCCCAATGATTTATGAGAGTCATGCGATCATTTTCCTTGCACAAATTTCACCTCTAGTCTCAATCTACACCCCTACCCTGACTGTCACCTCACCGGAGGTATCTCGACCTCATCCTATTTGTTCTGACCAGCACCCAACCAATTGAGGAGTGATCTGAGTTTGATAAAGCAAAATGAAGGAGAAGGTCTCCCCTCTTTGCGCTCTGGTTCATTGAAGCACAAAGTCAACACCTGAGTTGACTTGTCTAGAGGATCTGCTAATTGATGGGAGGTTGAAGAAGGATCTCAGGGATTTTACTAGACTGCCATCGCCTCCCCTTCGAAAAAGGTAAGACCTTTTTGTCTTTTTGCTCATTCTTTAACCCGATCCAGCCATTTTTCCATGTGATCGAGGGAAGCTAAGTTGGATGGAGCCCATTGGCTCAGCCCAGCTTCATCGACAAGGCAAGTCTCAAAGCCCTTTGCTTAGTTGGCAGCCTATTATTGGTCTAAAATTTATTTATTTATAAATATCATAACTAATTGTAGGATGATCAAATGGGAACAAGTAACATATGCTTTTTGCTCAGAAAAATCCATAGAATCTAATAAAAATATAATTAGAGCCTAGTTTTCGTAAAGATGCATAAAATCGTTATCTTTAATGTGTTAAATGAACTAGGACCCTAATTTTTTAGATTTGATGATTATAATATGTCCAATTGATTTTGATGATCAAAGATCAATCTTTTATGAATAAAAATAGCAACTTGAAAGTTATTTTAACTTAGCAACCCATAATTTGATAAATTAGGGTTTTCTTGAAATAATTATTAATGATGAATTAGGGTTTGTAAACCCAATGGGCATAAAAGGTGGAAACTAGGGTTTGGGAAGCCAAAACCCTGATAAAACCCTAATGTTAACCTAAAAACCCTAACTTGGGACCCAAGTCAGTCTTAATGATGATTTGCATAAAATAATAGTTCATGGGTGTATTGATGAAACTTTTAGGATAACTTGCTTGGTTGATTGATTGATTACTTACTCTTTATTGGACATCTAGACTCATGGTCAAGGTATGTGGTAATGCTTATGACTAATCTCTCTAGTTTTCCAGCAATTTCTAACATTTTATCAATTGATTGAAATTAAATGCTTGGATGAATTTTAATTCCTACAATCTATAAAGTGATTATCGCTATCACAATAGTAAGCTTATAACTTTCTTGAACCCGCATACCAACTCTAGAAATTGTGAATTAAAAGAAAAGCAAAATCATGATGATGACTCAAAGACCAAGCCCTGGGTTGAGATGGCCAGACCAAGCCCCAGATTGGGAAGGCCATCAGTGATTAAGCCCCAGATTGGGAAGACCTAATGGCCCCTAGCTCCAGATTGAGAGGTGGCCAATGAGGTACCTAGCTCTAGATTAAGAGGTAGCCTAAAGTCTGTTGTAGAACAAAAACCTAAGAGATGGTATACTAGAGGCTGAGTAAAAATGCTTGAGAAGTTATGAAGAAAACATAAATTTTTTTGTAAAAAATAATTGTTGTGGTTATATATATTTGAACTTTTTGTTCCCCTACATACCAGTAATGTGCGCTCTGATCTCCAAACCACGATATAATCACAATTTAAACTTAGCGGAAGCGATTCGATAAACAGCGGAAGACAAAAATCACGGGAAATTAAAACTTTTTGAGACAAGAGCTTGAATCCTTAAAAGCTTCTTTCATAACAAGAGATAAACTGTTTACATCTCATGATAATTACTTCTTAAGTAATTATATACATCAAGATACAAAATCTCAAGAACTCATAACAAAAGACTCCAAGACCTGAGAGTACAGAGGACACATAGGACTGACTCTAACTACACCACATGGCAGGCTAAATCTCCACCTGAGATTTCACTACTGCTGCTCCTGGTGCTGCTGCTGCTCAGACTGGTCACATGTAGACCGGTTCCTCCGTCTCCAACGTCCACCTAAAAAGTTGAATTCTACAGGGTGAGACAATTTTACATAATTGTCCCAGCGAGAGTTATAACTCTCCGCCAGAAGCTTTATTATAACATCAGAGAATAACTTAAGCAGTAAAGCTTTCAAAGTATTCAATAGCAGTTGCAGCTATAAACAAGAGCTTAACATTTATGAGATATGAAGAAATATAAGCACTATCACAGTGTATCATCAATCCACTAACTCGTAGTTATCTCTAACAGGTATACTACGTGGTTGATTATGTTTTACAAACAACATTATGCCCTGTGGAGATGAGGCATACCACTCATACTCCAACTGATCGCTAAGAAGTCACATCAGTATCATACATAGGTCATTAAGAGAGTCGGATTCTCATGACCTTCACCCTCCTCAGTCAGTAAGAGGATCACTTATAGGACATCTTGTGTCTCTACTATTATAGCTCACCAGGGTAAACTGGTCCTTCGCTATTTTAGAGTTACAGTGGCGTTCTGTACTCTCTTCGTCATCAGGAGATTTCATGGTTATCTCTACTAATACGGATATCTATATTTTCTTCGTCATCAGGAGGTTTCATGTTTACCATCCACTGATACGGTAGGGTTTTGTAGTGAAGGGTTGACGGATTGCACATCTACATCAATCACCTACACTAGGATGTAAGGTTCTACACATCCATATACCCCACATACTCAATAGTATGTGATCCAGGAGTTCCCTTAGGAAAACCTGTTTCACCATCATTTGATCTCTGACAATGATGGATCTATGATCAGGGCTCCACATTATACTTGATTAGTTAGGTACATTTAGTATTCTTTTAACATTAAACATTGTTCTTCAAACAATAACAGTAGCATAGTAGCTATGAAAGGAGAATACTAAATGTAACAAGCCTAACTCTCATCAATCATCATTTCTCATTATACTCATCACAAGTCATCTCTAAAGCATGACCTTGATAGTATTCATGGCTCACACAGCCCATTAAATCATAGGATGCCACTGACAAGGCATCAAGATATTTTACTTATTCATAAAGCTTATAACATGCTTTCAATGAATACAGTATCATCATCCATACCTGAATATGATCACCTTCATATCAGAACCTGCATGGTTAGTTCAACTGATAAAGGTAATTCAAAACAAGGAATACATTTCCCACTCTTGTCATAAGAGATGAGTTCTCTGATTCTCATTAATTAGAGTTTAATACTTATACTTCATGTCATTACCCTTGAATTAGGGTTTACTATTCACATTACATGTCATCCCCCTTGAATTAGGGTTTACTATTCACATTATATGTCATCACCCTTGAATTAGGGTTTACTATTCACATTATATGTCATCACCCTTGAATTAGGGTTTACTATTCACATTATATGTCATCACCCTTGAATTGAACTCATAACATCATCATGTATGAGGAACATCATCATTGATGCTCTCAGATTGGCTTAAGATTCATCATATATCATAATTAGGGTTTCCATGATCTCACATAGGTGGATCATACCCTAATCATGCACATTCATGTGTATTGAAGGTTCTTTACTTGACTTTCCATCATATGAGGGTACTTTCTCTTTCTTAAGGTACTTTCTCTCTCTAAGGTACTTTCTCTCTCCTCATACTAGTAGATGGTGATAACACCACTCTAGATCAGGTTGGGTGAAGTCCACTTTGATTAACATAGACCAAATCACCACTGTTGAGTGATTAGAGTTTGATTAGAACAAGGTTTCACTAAATTTGAACCTTTCAAGGGTATTATGGTAAATTACACATTGATCATCATCATGGGTTAATTTACTAATCACTGGACCCTTAATGTTTCTTGGTATCATTAGGGTTTAGTTTGAACAATCATCAAACTAATTAAGCCTTCAAGGCATAAGGCAGACTTATCCTCAAAAGTCTTTGTTAGGTTTCACACCTTCAACCTTTATACGATCTTGAGATCGTATAAGGTTGCAAACCGTTTAAGCTTTGTAGACCGTTTGAGCTTGGGTTGACTTCAAGACCGTATAACATTCAAGACCGTTTACCCTCATTGGGTCTTGAGGGCGAGAGACCTCACACGGTCTTGAGGTCGAGAGACCTCACACGGTCTTGAGGTCGAGAGACCTCACACGGTCTTGAGGTAGAGAGACCTCACACAGTCTTGAGGTCGAGAGACCTTGCACGGTCTTGAGGTCGAGTGCCCTCAAAAACTCAAGATCGTATAGACCTCCAAGGTGATTCAAAAGGGTAAATTCAATTAGGGTTCCTATGTTGAAGCCATCCATTGGTCTCAAGATTGCTAACCACTTACCAATTGAGACAAATAGAGTTGTCCTTAACCAATTGGTCACTCAATTGACCCTCAATTGTTATCCAATTAGGGTTGAAGTTGGTTCAATTAAGGTCCATCAACGTTCAACCATCAACACTCATCAATGTGAATCAACACAAGGTTGAACCCTTCAATTGAGCTCCAATTGGGCCCAAACTTGGCCCAAACGGTCTTGAGATCGTGTGGATGAACTCCACACGGTCTTGAGACCGTTTGCCCAAGATTTCATCAAAATCTAATGTGATTTGATAGGGGTTGAACCTTGATTGAGTCTCAAATCAGTATTTTAATTAATTCGATAACCTATTGCAATTGGGCTCTCAATTGATCAAATTACCTTAACCCTAGACTTCCAAACGGTCTTGGGTTGTCACCACACGGTCTTGAGACCGTTTGTATGAGTTCCAAACGGTCTTGAGACCGTTTGCCCATCCAACTTTTGGATTCTAGTGAAAATTCTTCAAGGTTGGATCCATTGAGTTGATGATCATATCAATACTTAATTGCAATGTAATTTGATATGTTTGTACCTTCAATTGGTCAACTATACTTGACCCCAGACCTCCATACGGTCTTGGGTGATCCCCCACACGGTCTTGAGACCGTTTGGTTGATCCCCAAACGGTCTTGAGACCGTTTAGGTCAATCAACCCCAAAAACACTAAGTTATCCATTGAGATTTCAGTACTGATTTCAATTAGGGTTTGCCCTAGTAATCACCCTTCAACTCTTAGCTCGTTTGGAATTAGTCTATCAAATTCGGTAAGTTGTTAATAAACATTATTTTGAACAGTAATATCATACGGTCAACGATTGGTCAACGTTCGTACATGGTCTTGAGACCGTTTTCCCAAAAAGGGCGATTTCAACAGATTGGAAATCAGGAGTAAATTCAATTAAAGTTGTTGATTAAAAAGGCCATATCTCACGATTCCTTTGGAGTTATCATCTCAAATTTTGTGGGTGATTATCTTACATAATTAAGAACAGAAATCGTATATGGTTCACGCTCGGTCAACGCGGATAAACGGTCTTGAAGACCGTTTTCCCTTATAAGGTCCTGAGACCGTTTGCTCACCACACGGTCTTGAGACCGAGAGAGCAATTTGTGGAGACCGTTTGGTAAAGTAAAAAGTAGTGGATTAACTTTGGAAATAACGTCTTCATCTCATAGCTCAAGAACAGCAAGGATTTCTCACGCATTTTCTTGCAAGGTAGCAAAGGAAAGTAGAGAAGAAGAAGAACTATCATCTAAAAGCATGAACAAGATGTATATAACAAAGCATGGCTTTAGAGTTATAAAACCCGCCTAAAGCTTGCTCTTTGAGCTCCAAGCTTTAATGGTGTCCTTGAGCTTCCACAGGTCGGCCAAGGTGATCCTTCCAAGGAAAGTTGAGAAAAGATGGCTAGAAAGGTAGAATTAAGGGAGCTAGTCATCAATTTGGCCTTGAATTTGAGTTCTAACCATGAAATTAGGCAAAAGGAGGGATCCAAACCTACCTTGCACACCTTTGGTCGTCCTCCTGAGCTCCAAGATCTCCTTAGTCGGTTTGGTTGAAAAGAACAGTGAAAGGAACGAAGGGAGAGGTTCCTTGCTAAGTGAAGTTGAGGGTATATATATACTTGGGGTGGGATTTTCAACATTAGCTCATGAGTTTTCCATAATTTCAACTAAGTGCCTCCATCCTTCTTTGCTCGTCCTCTCTTCTTAATTCTAAGGACAACTTTTCTCATAGGTCCAAGAAATGAGGGCAAAGAAGATCAACCTATTACTAAAGCGCACACATAAAAAGGGCTATAGTACATACACCCTGATTATTCAATCACAAAGGTGTTTTTCATAACTTGATTAATCAATTGAAGTGACCTTTCATCATTTATTCTCTAAATGATAAGAGTCTTAAAAGATACATTAGATGATGTATTTTACAAATTGCATCCCTAAATTTGGGTAAATTGCATTTTACTCCAAATTAGGGTTTCAAGCACCGGGATTGCTTCCACAGCTGCACCTTGGTGCCCAAGCTTGGGAAATCCCTCCAACTTTACCAAAATGATTCTCATGATGTCTCAACATCAGAGGAACATTTCAACATGTGCAAATTGCAATTTAACCCTTCTAATTGGGTAAATTGCACATAGGTCCCTGTATAACAAAACAATGCTACAACTTTATATAAAAAGGAGCAAAATCTGAAATATATGTTTCTGAGAAACTTAATTACATGCTCAAAGTTAATCACAGGGATTTAATTACATATTTAGGCAAAACACCTAGGGTTAACTCATAACCCAGGTCAGGGATGTTACAAATTATCCACCCCTTAAAAGGATTTCGTCCCCGAAATCGATAAGACATATTAAGAGAAAAGGGCAGGATACTTTCTCCTCATCTCATCCTCTAGTTCCCAAGTGGATTCTCTTGGTGACTCAGGTACAGGCTGTTCTATTCTTAGAACCCTTGCACCGCCTTGAGGTGCACTAGCACTACTCTCTGCCACGTACTCATCATGTGGTTCAGCCATTCTTATGTATCTTCTTCTCCTGAAGAGTAGAAGATTCTATTAGATAAGGAAGGAGTACTAAAGATAGACTCGACATCCTAAGTCCTATGCCTCTGTAGACTCAACTGACCTAGAGCTCTGATACCACTAATTGTGGGCTCTGATCTCCAAACCACGATATAATCACGATTTAAACTTAGCGGAAGCGATTCGATAAACAGCGGAAGACAAAAATCACGGGAAATTAAAAATTTTCGAGACAAGAGCTTGAATCCTTAAAAGCTTCTTTCATAACAAGAGATAAACTGTTTACATCTCATGATAATTACTTCTTGAGTAATTATATACATCAAGATACAAAATCTCAAGAACTCATAATAAAAGACTCCAAGACCTGAGAGTACAGAGGACACATAGGACTGACTCTAACTACACCACATGGCAGGCTAAATCTCCACTTGAGATTTCACTGCTGCTCCTGGTGCTGCTGCTGCTGAGACTGGTCACCTGTAGACCGGTTCCTCCGTCTCCAACGTCCACCTAAAAAGTTGAAGTCTACGGGGTGAGACAATTTTACATAATTGTCCCAGCGAGAGTTATAACTCTCCGCCAGAAGCTTTATTATAACATCAAAGAATAACTTAAGCAGTAAAGCTTTCAAAGTATTCAATAGCAGTTGCAGCTATAAACAAGAGCTTAACATTTATGAGATATGAAGAAATATAAGCACTATCACGGTGTATCATCAATCCACTAACTCGTAGTTATCTCTAACAGGTATACTACGTGGTTGATTATGTTTTACAAACAACATTATGCCCTGTGGAGATGAGGCATACCACTCATACTCCAACTGATCGCTAAGAAGTCACATCAGTATCATACATAGGTCATTAAGAGAGCCAGATTCTCATGACCTTCACCCTCCTCAGTCAGTAAGAGGATCACTTGTAGGACATCTTGTGTCTCTACTATTATAGCTCACCAGGGTAAACTGGTCCTTCGCTATTTTAGAGTTACAGTGGCATTCTGTACTCTCTTCGTCATTAGGAGATTTCATGTTTATCTCTACTAATACGGATATCTATATTTTCTTCGTCATCAGGAGGTTTCATGTTTACCATCCACTGATACGGTAGGGTTTTGTAGTGAAGGGTTGACGGATTGCACATCTACATCAATCACCTACACTAGGATGTAAGGTTCTACACATCCATATACCCCACATACTCAATAGTATGTGATCCAGGAGTTCCCTTAGGAAAACCTGTTTCACCATCATTTGATCTCTGACAATGATGGATCTATGATCAGGGATCCACATTATACTTGATTAGTTAGGTACATTTAGTATTCTTTTAACATTAAACATTGTTCTTCAAACAATAACAGTAGCATAGTAGCTATGAAAGGAGAATACTAAATGTAACAAGCCTAACTCTCATCAATCATCATTTCTCATTATACTCATCACAAGTCATCTCTAAAGCATGACCTTGATAGTATTCATGGCTCACACAGCCCATTAAATCATAGGATGCCACTGACAAGGCATCAAGATATTTTACTTATTCATAAAGCTTATAACATGCTTTCAATTAATACAGTATCATCATCCATACCTGAATATGATCACCTTCATATCAGAACCTGCATGGTTAGTTCAACTGATAAAGGTAATTCAAAACAAGAAATACATTTCCCACTCTTGTCATAAGAGCTGAGTTCTCTGATTCTCATTAATTAGAGTTTAATACTTATATTGCATGTCATTACCCTTGAATTAGGGTTTACTATTCGCATTACATGTCATCCCCCTTGAATTAGGGTTTACTATTCACATTATATGTCATCACCCTTGAATTAGGGTTTACTATTCACATTATATGTCATCACCCTTGAATTAGGGTTTACTATTCACATTATATGTCATCACCCTTGAATTAGGGTTTACTATTCACATTATATGTCATCACCCTTGAATTGAACTCATAACATCATCATGTATGAGGAACATCATCATTGATGCTCTCAGATTTGCTTAAGATTCATCATATATCATAATTAGGGTTTCCATGATCTCACATAGGTGGATCATACCCTAATCATGCACATTCATGTGTATTGAAGGTTCTTTACTTGACTTTCCATCATATGAGGGTACTTTCTCTCTCTTAAGGTACTTTCTCTCTCTAAGGTACTTTCTCTCTCCTCATACTAGTAGATGGTGATAGCACCACTCTAGATCAGGTTGTGTGAAGTCCACTTTGATTAACATAGACCAAATCACCACTGTTGAGTGATTAGAGTTTGATTAGAACAAGGTTTCACTCAATTTGAATCTTTCAAGGGTATTATGGTAAATTACACATTGATCATCATCATGGGTTAATTTACTAATCACTGGACCCTTAATGTCTCTTGGTATCATTAGGGTTTAGTTTGAACAATCATCAAACTAATTAAGCCTTCAAGGCATAAGGCAGACTTATCCTCAAAAGTCTTTGTTAGGTTTCACACCTTCAACCTTTATACGATCTTGAGATCGTATAAGGTTGCAAACCGTTTAAGCTTTGTAGACCGTTTGAGCTTGGGTTGACTTCAAGACCGTATAACATTCAAGACCGTTTACCCTCATTGGGTCTTGAGGTCGAGAGACCTCACACGGTCTTGAGGTCGAGAGACCTCACACGGTCTTGAGGTCGAGAGACCTCACACGGTCTTGAGGTCGAGAGACCTCACACGGTCTTGAGGTCGAGAGACCTCACACGGTCTTGAGGTTGAGAGACCTTGCACGGTCTTGAGGTCGAGTGCCCTCAAAAACTCAAGATCGTATAGACCTCCAAGGTGATTCAAAAGGGTAAATTCAATTAGGGTTCCTATGTTGAAGCCATCCATTGGTCTCAAGATTGCTAACCACTTACCAATTGAGACAAATAGAGTTGTCCTTAACCAATTGGTCACTCAATTGACCCTCAATTGTTATCCAATTAGGGTTGAAGTTGGTTCAATTAAGGTCCATCAACGTTCAACCATCAACACTCATCAATGTGAATCAACACAAGGTTGAACCCTTCAATTGAGCTCCAATTGGGCCCAAACTTGGCCCAAACGGTCTTGAGATCGTGTGGATGAACTCCACACGGTCTTGAGACCGTTTGCCCAAGATTTCATCAAAATAGAATGTGATTTGATAGGGGTTGAACCTTGATTGAGTCTCAAATCAGTATTTTAATTAATTCGATAACCTATTGAAATTGGGATCTCAATTGATCAAATTACCTTAACCCTAGACTTCCAAACGGTCTTGGGTTGTCACCACACGGTCTTGAGACCGTTTGTATGAGTTCCAAACGGTCTTGAGACCGTTTGCCCATCCAACTTTTGGATTCTAGTGAAAATTCTTCAAGGTTGGATCCATTGAGTTGATGATCATATCAATACTTAATTGCAATGTAATTTGATATGTTTGTACCTTCAATTGGTCAACTATACTTGACCCCAGACCTCCATACGGTCTTGGGTGATCCCCCACACGGTCTTGAGACCGTTTGGTTGATCCCCAAACGGTCTTGAGACCGTTTAGGTCAATCAACCCCAAAAACACTAAGTTATCCATTGAGATTTCAATACTGATTTCAATTAGGGTTTGCCCTAGTAATCACCCTTCAACTCTTAGCTCGTTTGGAATTAGTCTATCAAATTCGGTAAGTTGTTAATCAACATTATTTTGAACAGTAATATCATACGGTCAATGATTGTTCAACGTTCTTACACGGTCTTGAGACCGTTTGCCCAAAAAGGGCGATTTCAACAGATTGGAAATCAGGAGTAAATTCAATTAAAGTTGTTGATTAAAAAGGCCATATCTCACGATTCCTTTGGAGTTATCATCTCAAATTTTGTGGGTGATTATCTTACATAATTACGAACAGAAATCGTATACGGTCCATGCTCGGTCAATGCGGCTAAACGGTCTTGAAGACCGTTTGCCCTTACACGGTCCTGAGACCGTTTGCTCACCACACGGTCTTGAGACCGAGAGAGAAATTTGTGGAGACCGTTTGGTAAAGTAAAAAGTAGTGGATTAACTTTGGAAATAACGTCTTCATCTCATAGCTCAAGAACAGAAAGGATTTCTCACGGATTTTCTTGCAAGGTAGCAAAGGAAAGTAGAGAAGAAGAAGAACTATCATCTAAAAGCATGAACAAGATGTATATAACAAAGCATGGGTTTAGAGTTATAAAACCCGCCTAAAGCTTGCTCTATGAGCTCCAAGCTTTCGAGCTCCAAGCTTTAATGGCGTCCTTGAGCTTCCATAGGTCGGCCAAGGTGATCCTTCCAAGGAAAGTTGAGAAAAGATGGCTAGAAAGGTAGAATTAAGGGAGCTAGTCATCAATTTGGCCTTGAATTTGAGTTCTAACCATGAAATTAGGCAAAAGGAGGGATCCAAACCTACCTTGCACACCTTTGGTCGTCCTCCGGAGCTCCAAGCTCTCCTTAGTCGGTTTGGTTGAAAAGAACAGTGAAAGGAACGAAGGGAGAGGTTCCTTGCTAAGTGAAGTTGAGGGTATATATATATACTTGGGGTGGGATTTTCAACATTAGCTCATGAGTTTTCCATAATTTCAACTAAGTCCCTCCATCCTTCTTTGCTCGTCCTCTATTCTTAATTCTAAGGACAACTTTTCTTATAGGGCCAAGAAATGAGGGCAAAGAAGATCAACCTATTACTAAAGCACACACATAAAAAGGGCTATGGTACATACACCCTGATTATTCAATCACAAAGGTGTTTTTCATAACTTGATTAATCAATTGAAGTGACCTTTCATCATTTATTCTCTAAATGATGATAAGAGTCTTAAAATATACATTAGATGATGTATTTTACAAATTGCATCCCTAAATTTGGGTAAATTGCATTTTACTCCAAATTAGGGTTTCAAGCACCGGGATTGCTTCCACAGCTGCACCTTGGTGCCCAAGCTTGGGAAATCCCTCCAACTTTACCAAAATGATTCTCATGATGTCTCAACATCAGAGGAACATTTCCACATGTGCAAATTGCAAGTTAAACCTTCTAATTGGGTAAATTTCACATAGGTCCCTGCATAACAAAACAATGCTACAACTTTATATAAAAAGGAGCAAAATCTGAAATATATGTTTATGAGAAACTTAATTACATGCTCAAAGTTAATCACAGGGATTTAATTACATATTTAGGCAAAACACCTAGGGTTAACTCATAACCCAGGTCAGGGATGTTACAAGTAAACTCGTTATACTCACTGACATTTTGTTTGTCGGCGTTTTAGGATAATTTATTATTCTACAACTATGATGAAATTGGATATCTAGAAATAAGGCACAAGACGAAGAAACATAATGAATCATGGAGGTTATAGTTAGTTTCATTTTATTTATGTTGCAACTTTAGATATTCCTTCAGTTGTGTACCAAATTCCTTTTTGTTAGTAAAATTTATTAATTATTTATGGTTAATTACTAAACCTACGACCATGTATTAGTGATAATGGCCCTTTCCCTCTCAGTCTGCCTAAATAGGGGATACCAGGGAAAGGGGGTTGTTACATTTATTACCGATTAGTAGGGCATGGGTAATTTCATAATTGCCTCGAGTTTCATTTTGGTCTTTTATGGCTGGGGTGGAGTGGTCCCATGCCCAAGTGAATGATGTTTATAGGGTGATGCTAGCTGAGATCACCCTTTGTAACGGATATTTGCACACTTGGTATTTTTATTGGCTATTTTTTATAAATCCATACAATACATTAGATATATGAAATTTAATTTAAAAATATATTTCTAAAGCAGACTAATGAGATGTATCGTATGGTGATATTTTGATACCTACTTTGAGGGTATTCAAAACTCAAATTTTAGAGTTCTAAAGTTTAATCATATTTAAGATGGATTCTTATATAAATGTTGTTAGGTGATACGGAACTCTAAAATTGGACTCTAGGTTTATCTATGGATATGGGTTGGCAAAATATAATGTATATGCATCTCTTGGAAATTATTTAGGCATATAATGAGTGGATCCTAATTTTATCATTGAGGTATATTTTGAGTTTAAGGTCCTCTTTTGAATCTCTTGAATCATTTTGGAATCTTAATTATTATTCACATATTTGTTTGATGATTATTGAAATCCTACTTTTCTTGATTATGGATCCTTTGACCCCAATTTTTATATGTCAAATATTTCCATGTATTTTGTACTTGATTATTAAATTGGACTATAATATGATCTTTCCTAATATATTTCCATGTTAGATATGTACTAGTAATATTTAATAGTAGTTTAACCATAATTTTGGCAATGGGGCTTTATTCTTCCTTCTAGGCATTGAGTTTTATATCCCTACCACATGATATATTGTATACGTTGTGGTATTACTCCTCCTACTAGGCATTGGAGTTATACCCCCATTGTCATGTTTTACATGTTGGGTAGTGAGTTTTTATTCCCCCTGCCATGACTAGTGGTTTATAGTTCTCTATATGTATATTATATTAATGTAGTCTTGTTGTAATCTACATACATTATATATATATATATATATATATATATATATATATATATATATTTCAAAATACTAAAATGTAGGGGATTCATTATTCATAACCTTCTACTAAAAGTCGATAATGCCTCATTCTTTTATTGATTTGTCTCTAGTTATTTGTCATAGTGTTACCTTATCGTGAGCTTACCCAATTGATATAATCCCTTTTGTAGGGAACATCCTTAATAGTGCACTTTCATCTTTACAATGTCCAAACATTTTATTTATGCTCATAATCAGTTGTGATCTAAAGCACACCTTTTTTGTCTTTTATTGGGTGTTTTTCCCAAAATCACCCATGTGTAGGAGATTTAGATAAGCATGGACTCAATAAGTACATCAACTGTTGACCGTGGTGTCACACCAGAATGTCGTCATGGTGTTATTAGATCTAGAAGCACTGTGCTGGGAGGATTTTTGTTGGACTTGCTCCAAGACTAGGTATATGTCTTGCAAACCCTCTTTCCTAAATACATCATTGTTGACACAATCTTCTGATTTGATATTCGGGCATAATTATTTTTTTTGTTTCTGCTGCCTGATTTCCCTACACTATATTTGATGAATGTGTTGCAAACAGAAATTGATGGATCTTTTGGGTAAGGAGAAGGTTATTGTGGTCACTTAGTATAATGTTGTAAGGTTGTAGAATATGAATGAATATACGTTAGTATCAACATTTGAATGGTGTTGAAGTTTTTGTTAAGAATTGATTTGCTTTCTTATTTTATGAAGTAGGATTAATTTGTTGTTTTCATGGATTATCGCTCTATATTTGGCATCCCATGGTTGGGATGCCATAGTTTCTGATGAGGAGTTGATATTTAAGAGCGTGATCCAACAAAGAATACAGGACTATCAATATGTCATGCCAACCAAAAAGTAGTTTGCCCTCACAAAAGGGCATCCAACATGTTGGAGTCACTTACCAATCTTTTTATGTACTATTAGGTCTTTCTCTCTTCAATATACATCCCTCATATCTATCCCAAAACATGGATTTATCCATTTCATCGTCTTGTACCTTGAGGAGCAAAGGGTGGCAATCTAGAGGGTAAAACTATGGGTTTCATGTGGAATATTACTTTTTGTACTAGTTGAAGATGGATTTTGGTGGTTTGGGGTTATGTAAGGAGTGGGACCTGAGAGGGGATCCACTCCTTACTAAATCAATTAAGAGTTTTTATCCATGATAAACATACAATTTTTTGCAATGGATGAATAACTTGTATTTAATTTTTCATAATTAGATGTCATAAAGACCAAAGTATAGAAGTAGAATAAAATGTAGTGACTATTTACAATTTACAAACTTGCATAATAATCTCCCACTTGGGTATTTATATGAAAGCAAAACTTTAACAAGTAAGTAGAGAGAAACCTGAACTATTTCAAGTCTGTCTCTCAAAAATCAACTCCACGAAGCAAATTCTTGGTCACCAAGTCAAGCCCTCCATGTCCTCCACCTAGGGGTGAGAACCATACCCCAGAAGAAAATACAAAGTGGAAATTTTCACCATAAACATTGTAATTGAATATAAATTGAGATTAAAAAATATTAGGGAAGAAGGACAAAAATGAACTTCTCAAGGCTTCCAACAAAGAGGGAAGGAGAACCTCCAAATGGATATCAAATGAAATCTTGATATAGTAACATGAAACTATTATATGAATAAATAATTAAGTTTATAATTATTAATTATTGTCTTTACATCTCAACTTATAGAAGAACAAATAATTAGTACGAAGTTATGTATGAAGATTAAATATTAGATACAAGCCAGAACACTTCACATTTTTTACCTATGAAGGAGTTGAGAGAACCCACAATCCTCTATGTAATAGTATATATATCAGGTGAGAAGGCATGTAGGCTACATGAGAGCACTAAAAGTCCACATATGGGAAATGATGTACAATGTAATCCAACCCCAGAATGTACCACTACCAATTTTTACGATAGTCTTAAAAACAAACATGTATTTAATAGGGAGGAAAGAGAAGCCTAATCCAAATTAGATAACCAATTAAGAGTTCCACTTGTAAAATGGACCAACGTAATTGAAGCAATGTAATTAAATGCAAACTAAATAAATATAACTAGTTATGTCAAATTAAGGATTCAAATATACTTGAAAAAACTCAAAGATGAACCGTTTTTAAGAGAGAATTCTCAACTGGATGAATTCAAAAGATCAAATATATTTTCAAAGAGTGATCAAAGATATTTTCAAAGAGAAGTCGGTCAAAAATATTAAGAGAGATATTTTGTGTGAAATAGGTCAATTTCCAATATGATTAGAATGGAAAAGCAACATGCCTTATCTTTTATCTAAACATGTAAAGGTCCAAACCTAGATCCAAATCAGGGTATGAAGCTACCAATCAAATATTGAGATGAATTAGAGTTAGACTCATAAAAATCCTAAAGATGACCTTTATCATAACTAAATCAGGTCCTGAAGTTACTTATTCATGTAGATTATAATTTACAATTTCAAAACATATTTGATAATTTTACAAATACAAGATACTTAGGAAAACCCAAAATATCGCATATTTGATTTATTAGAATTTTGTTACAAAAACTATACCAAATGATTGATATTATTTTTCTTGATTCCATAACATTTTTTTACTATTATATAATTTTACGAACTATCTAAATCAAATAAATTTGAATATTGAAATAAAAGAAAAATCAAGGTAAAAGATCTTACTACCCCTACATCATGTATTAAATAATGATGTGTGATAGGGGAAATATAGGTAAACACACATTACTCAAAACTTAGGTTCAAAAGCAAAATAATATAGCATACTACTCATTCATCCATGAGATGTGTCATGGAATCAAATCAATGAAGGGTCATATTTGCCAAAAGCCAGACAGTCATTTTCTTGTTCATTCATGTGATAAACATAGGAAGAAGGATGATCTTACAACTGATACATATCTCAATCCAAAGTTCCAACTTCACAATTTACTTCATATCTAATCTTAGAAATGATTCCTTCTGCTTCTCCATGTCCTCCCGACCTGAGAATGCCCTTACTTGGGTACTAGGGAGACCATAGTTGTTCTTCACTCTCTGGACACTAGAGAAGGAATAAGAACAACACATCAAACCTATAGAGCATTGAACCCGACTGAAGCCAACACTCCTCAATGTTTTGAAATCCTTCCATAAAGTCAGCAACAAGATTAAGATATGCAAACATTGACCAAAACAACAAATCATTCTTATGAATTTGATAAGAAACACATAAAAAATCATAAGATTTAAGACAGGTAATGTACCTCAAATGAGAAAATCAATGGTTTGAGAAGCATTTCCAGGCTCCACTTAGGCGAGATGCACTATCCAAAAGCAACCCTAAGTACTTGTCATGGAAGTCTAGGTTGGAAGTTGTATGTACTGGGAGCTAGGTATGTATTTCGTGGCACAAACATAAGGTATTTAATATGCTACATTGGCCTCTGTAGTCTGTGTGATGGTATTTTAGTGATGTTTATTAGGTAGGTCATGTAAAGAAATTGGGAATCCTAGTGGAGATCGAAAATAGGGGAAAGAGGAGGTTAGAGTTGGGGAGAACACTCTAGGTCACGATACTTGTTGGAATTGGATTTTGTGGGTTCCCAGGTTAGAGAGGAATATAGTGGGGAGGAAAATGGAGAGAGACTTGGAAAGGGGAGACAGATATCAAAGGAGTTAGAGGAGGAGTCTACACAGACTGTAGATCCCTGAATAGATGAGGAGACGGATGAGGAAGAAGACTACAAAACTTGACCTCATCCAATTTTCCAAGTCCAACCCAGATCAAGAATATGGAGGGTGGCCAGGAATCAGAGTTTGACATTCTTTTTTAAGAAAACCCTGAAAATAATGATTAAAAATCAAGGTTCAATACAACTAGGACTCAATTAATATATATATCAATATCCTTTGATCAAATAAAGTATCTCCATGTGTTAAATTAATATGGGACTAGGTCACCTAACTAAACCAACCATGTAGATTATGACTTTGAGGTTGGATTTATCATTTATGTTATCCTACATGAGTTTTATTACAATTAGGGCTCAACACAAATATCTTAATAATACTATGTTACACCATTTTGATCAATATCCAAGATACAGAGTTCATCTACCCTCATATTATCACCATATAGGTTAAACTAGAATATTTACACAAAATAGTTTATTTTAATCACTTACTCATGAAGTCCATTAAATAAAAACTTATATGATGGCACATTAGTTTTCCCCACTTACATGAAACGTCCAATTATTATGCCCATATGTGTATCAGTCCCATTATATTGCACATTAATCATTTATTCACATTACATTAAAACATATTAAAGTCATTAGGTGTCTATTAATAAATAAGGTGGCATATATTACGTATTTAATAAACTCAATATTAAGCAATTCTTACATTATTAGGTCCATTTTGAGAGTATCATGATATGTTATGCAATTAAACATGTAATGTTATGTATCATATATGGTATTAAGAATGTAAGTGTTAGGTTGTATTTAGTTGACATTGGGGTTTAGGTAACATGATAATGACATGTTTCATATACCTCATTAGCATGTATGAAGTTTAGGGCGAGGTTCCTTATATCCAAGTCATCATATTATTAGTTTTCACTTATCTAAAGCATGGCCAGGTCACATGCATATGTGGTTAGAGTTACATTTTAGTTATTATGTTATGTGCAGTAGTATTCATTAGGGTCACATGAAAGGATATTATAATAAATCTCTAACTTTGTATGATCCATTCTAAAGATCAAAACATACCAATCTCCTAATCGTGGGATTAGGGTTTCTAGAGTCAGGATAGCCAAATATCAATATGTTACAAGTTATTTCATCTCTCTTTAGTGGTTTTCTTATATTTTCTCTTATTGGAAGATCCATGTCCAGCTTTGTACATTGTTTCACCAAATGAGCCTTGTTTTTTGTCCATCTATCTCATTTGATACTTATTTTTGCTTAGGTTAGACCAGAGGGGGTTTTTTGGTGTATCCCTTGGTGTTTATTGACCTTGATGGTCTAGGGGATTAGCCATGTGAGTTATCATGATTTGTGTTAATTGGATACCACATTCTGAAAATATGAGATGTTAAGTGTTCATTCAATTACTTAAGAAAATTTAAATGTTGAAGTGAATGTGAAGTAATTTTATTAGCCAATAAATTTGCATTTTGATAACTCTTTTTGGTAAATCCCTTTTGGAACATATCTCTCTATTAATCATTGTTTAACTCTTTTAAATTTTGAATGAGTTTCTCTTGCCTAATTGATTGCCTTAAATTACATATATGACATATTGCCTCATTTTATTCATATATTGTGAATTTCTTTCCTATAAATGATGATATACTCAAAATACCCAATGGAATAGTAAGTATATCTACTATGTTTGTTCTTGAGATGATGATCATGATTAATGGGACCTAGATGACACTAATTACACAAAGTATTCATGAAAATGTTCCTACAAATCTTAGTCAAATGACAATATAAAAAGTTATGCTAATGGGTGCAATCACTATTTAAGTATAATGCATCAAGACAATCCTAAGGGTTTCACTGGAATAAAAAAAATTACATACTACGATTCAGAAATTGAAGAATTTTCATCACCGAACATGGGTGAAACATGATTATCTAAGTTGATATATGTTGTCACCAAGGGAAACCTATACATATCAAAATATATATCCTTAATTAACGTGCTACTCATGCTCATTTTTGTGTACATTATCTTCCTTAACAAAAACATTCTCACTTTAGCATTGGGAGAATTATCCCAATAATAATAGAAATATATAGAAATATCAAATAATTTTATATGTGCATTTTTATATAATCATTTTAGTAGTTCAATGAGGTAAGAAATAAGGTATGTCAATAAGAAAAAGCAGTTCCCTTCAAAAGAAAGAACTAAGGGGATCTCACAAACATGACCCCAAAAGATCATAATTTATGATTTAGTTGTGAGGCCTACTAATTAAATGAAATATCAAAATCTATCCATAATAATTTTTTCAATAGTTGTAAAAGTAATAGGGCTCAAGAAAGCATGTAAGATCATATCATTATATCCAGTGCAATATAAGCATTTGTAGAGAAAACACGCAGAACACCCTACTTTAGAAAGTTGGGGAAACCAAACTACACTTGTTGGGAAACAAATCCAATCACTAATTATGACATGGCCAAAAGCTTGGGGTTTCAGCATAAAAAATAATTACCAAACATATCCAACAATTAATTGTCATATATTATAGTTCCAAATCTATAGTGTCACATTATTCTAGTAACATGAATTTTAGAAGAAAAAAACTATTTTCCTATTATTTTCAAAATAATCCACTTTCCTATTATTCTCAAAATACAAAATATTGAAATAATCTTCAACCTCATCTCTCTCTTAGACTCTATGTCATTAAGTTATCGTTGAACCAAAGTATTATCCACTACAGTCATGAGTATGGGAAGCATATTAGAATATGATGGGATACAGAAGCAAACTATGTAGAGATGGCCATGGATGGTGTAACATCTTAGGATTTGAGGCCTTAGATTTTATAATCTTAAAAGAAATGATTGGATTATCTATATCACTAAGATGCACCTCTTCTCAGGGAGCCCGTCATTAAGAATTTTGTGGTTAAGCATGTGGCCCATAGTACTATTAGGATGGATGACATGTTAGAAGTTGATCCTAAATTTTGTGTTAGGATAAAGCATGCAATTGAGACCAATGGTGGTCTATGGGGATAGCCATCATTCTAGAAACTTTGCTAGAGCCTTGGGAGGTCTTCTTGGGCATTAAAAATGATATCAGAGTAAGTTATCCTTTAGTAGGTGGGGCCCACTTGGACATGTGGCACTATACTCTTTAGCCATGCGGTCCAAACATGTGAAAATGGCTATCTACTGAGTCAAGGCAGAACCACTGGTGTGTTGGTAATCATGTTTGGAAGTTGGGTGTGCATGGGCCATTCTTGGTCTACAGTAAAATGGGGAAGAGATTATGAGTTTATATAGTTGAGCCTTGAAAGGGACATCAAGCGTCCAAGTGGGGGAGATCGTAACATCCCACGATTTGAGGCCTTAGATAAAAATAATCTTGAAAGGAATGATTAGACTACCCATATCACCAAGATTCACATCCTTTTCAAGGATCTCATCACTACGAATTGTGTGGTTAAGATTTCTTGGCCCAGAGTAATAACAGGGATAGGTAACCTATCACGAAGTTGATCATGGGTTTTGTGTGAGTGGGGACAAAGTGCACACTCGATTTGTAATGACCCCCACTTTTGAGTGTCCCTCGCTTAAGATAAGACCTTAAATTTGAGAATCATTACCTAAATTTGCAGGATCATATTTAATTTTTTTAATAAATAACAGTAAATAATTTCCATTTATTTGAAAATTATGTTTACATGATTGTATAATGAGATCCTCTAAGGAGTTACATGAATTTCTTAGAAGAAACTAACTTATACATATGAGAAGAAATAATCCATGAGTTATCTTTAATATCTTCAAGATTTATTGATTTTTCATGTCTTCAATTAATAGATGCATGTTAACCTTATTGTAGAACCATGCAATATGATCTTCAAATACTTTATGCAATCCAATCATCAAAATAAGCAAATGCACATTCAATCAATTAACATGATCTCATTGATTGTCGTGATGAAGATGGCTAGGGATTCTTGGCATCCTTGGTGTGCCTTTTGATGGTCGAAAACTCTGTTCTCCTCTCCTTGATGATCATAGGTGTCGTCGAAGATGACGACCAGTCTCAGTAAAGGTTTGAGGGGAATTTGTGTGTACAAAAGTTGTTTTGAAGATCCATCGGGATTTTTATATAGGAGCCCCGTCGGTAGAGAGTGATGATGGTAACTAGATTACTACACCTAGATAATGTGATAGTTATGGGTTATCCTATCTTGGGTATATAAGGCCAATCTTAGGATATCTTGATTTGGATTGATCTCCTGAGGATAATGGTGAGGGGATTTGATGATATTATCAATAGAAGATGAAGGAATGTCCATGGATCTTGGGGTCTCTATGCAAGATCTAGTTCAGAAACCAAGTAGGGGAGACAATGTGACGTCCCCGAATTTTCTAGAGCTTAATCTGATGTGTGACGTCTAAATTGAAACCCTCACCTCAGTAATAATCCCAATTTAAAGGCCACACACTAGGGTAAGAAGAAGAAAATTAGAGGAAGTCAGAAGGAAACAACATTAGCACATGCACATGAACAAGAACAAAACCATACAACAAATGTTCACCATTCAACATATAACTACATAATGAATTGCTACAACATTTGATATTACATATTGAATAGTAAACTTTTACATATACATGTACTACCACTAAACAACAGGATCTTGAGACAATAGGTCCACCTATACATCAGGTCACCACACAACTCTCATTTATCCAGGTTCTTCAAGAGCATGCTTCCACAATGCCTAAACAACAGGTTACATGTGATACACTTAAGCACAATATTCAAGAATATTGTACTAAGTACACCTACATGTCTTTCAATATACCTCTCATTACTAAGACTTGGAAATAAAATAAAACTAATACTTGGCAGTAACAAAAGACATATACTTGAACAAAGATGTTTATTAGCAAAAGAGAATACATATTTTAAGCATATTTTTTGTTATATCATCCATGCATTTACTACATGAGAGTTGAATGCATTAAGGCCTTTATGATTTACTACCAAAGAGTTGGATCATTTCACAATGTGATATACTACCAAAGAGTTGGATCACTTCCAAGTACTTTACTACCAAAGAGTTGAAGTACTTACTTTCCAGCACTTTACTACCAAAGTCCTGAAATGGTTGGATATAATGGAAAATATACTATATGTGTCATGTGTATAAGTATGGAAAATCAAGAAAAATATCATACAAGACAAATGATTTCATCCAATATCATATGCCAAGTATTTTACTACACATATAATACAACCATACTAAATAGTAGTCCAAGTAAGAGGTAAGGGTGTGCCTTGAACTGAGACATTATAATCATCATATCTTTGAGGTCAACTACAACCTTGTAAAACCCAATTAAGACAAGATCATGTACTACCATCAAATTCTCATCGTCTTAACCCTAGTTATGTCCATTTTAGGGTTGAGCTTATTTCATTTGGATATTCCCATCATTACTTGTATTCTTGTCTTGAAATTATCTTACTAATGTCATATTCCAAATTATAGTTCTTTAGCTGATAATTGTGTCACATTATTATGTGAACCTATTAACAGTAGGTTACATTCATTAGTCATATTAGGGTTACAAACCATGCATTAGAGGTCATCTTCGTATAACATGGATTCTATGTATAAAACTAATATCAAATTTACATATTACCTTCCAATTGCTGATATGAGCTTACTTTGTAATTTTAGAGTTGTAGAGCATTTTTTTTATTATTGCACATTAATTAGGGTTCTTAGCCCTAATTAGCCATATAAAGAAAATTACATGATTTCGTGTTGAAATATCATCATATCTGACACCATATGGGTTATACATAACATTTAAGAGCTATTGGTGCATTGTCATGATTTTAGGTCTTCATTTATTATTTATTAGACATGAAAAGACCATTTTACATCTTACATGATAACCCTGATATTAGTGCACCAAAAGATTGATATTATACTTTTATAATGTTATACGTAATTTTCTAAGAATTTTGGTATATCATTTGTATTTTCATGATAACCAAGCTAATTACTATGATTTATTAAAGATCTAAGTAATTTTAAAGGTAATTACCTTTTGGACCAAAAAACAATCGCCACGTGGACACTGGAGGCCCTGCTCCTTTGCTTTCTTTGCTTGAGGTAGGCTGGCCAATTCTTTGACCTGGACCTGATTCCATTTGATTCTACTAGTTTTCTCATATTGAACCCAGTCTGCTCGATCTCTCTTACGACATGTCTTTCTCGCGTCCTCATGTGATCCGTTTGCGGTGTCTAGAACAGATCCACCATCACGATCCTCTTTAACTGTGAGAAACTGATGGTGCGGGAGTGATTTTTGTTAGCCCCTAAGTCCACCAATATCTTCACCTTCCAACACTAGGCTTCCTCATCTTCAAGGTCCTCCTTCCTTGGCTCCAAAGCTCTATCTGAGTTGGCTCACCAACAACAGTTGTTGGTGCGGAGGAGGAGAAGAGACATTAAGCCTCTTCTCATCCTCATCCCCAGATCCACTTTCCCCTACTTAGATCCCTCTTTCAATCTCTATTTCTCCTTGGTCTTATCATTCCTCTCTTCTGGAATCCATAATGGAGAAGGGGGAGGAGTAGGAAGTATGTTCTCCCTCGTCACTCACTTACTAACCACATATGAGGGGTTGTGATATTCATCTAGATGAACCGAGATCGACTCCTCGCCCATCCTCTTCTCTCACCCATGTTCTCAGCACCACCACATCATGGGCGGTCATCACCATAGTCAAGATGCAACTACCGTGAAGGATACAACTTATGAACCATTTGATCTAGCATATCCAAGGGTAGAGAAATACCCACACAGTCAATTCATGGCTGACTCAACTCACCAGTTGTGTGACAGCCTCACATCAGGACTTAACTATTTATCATGTAACTTTGTCAACTATAATCAATAATACACATAATTTTAGGATACTCAAACCTAAATAACTTCATCTAGGAACTTACAAACTTCAAGAAATTTGAACCATAGCTTTTCTATCATCCAAGCTACATCACATCCAACTTTGGTGCAAAAACTCACTTACTTGATCGACCAACCACTTAATCCAAAATGGGACATACTTAAGGGTATTAATCATATTATTAACATCGACGACTTTCAATCTTTTCCAAACTAGTTGAAGTACCTTCATATGATTGAAACACACTTTAGGACTATCATTTTGTCATTATAATATGTAAGCCCAATTGTAAGGTCCCTAAACTTGCTTAATGAGTTGAATAAGCTTAATTATCATAATTGAATTTTTATAACCCTAATCTAACCTTTTGATATGCTTTGAAATAATAAGACGATCTTATGTTTCAAATTTGGTCTAATTTGGACATTGTTTGAGCAAGTTATGCAATTTTATGAACGTTTTGGACTTTTCTGCAATTTACCCAATTGAGAGGTTTTATTTGCAATTTATCACTTGAATTATGTTCCTTGGATATTATCTCATCATTATTGAGCTTTTTTATGCATGGGGCACCTATTCAAACCTTGGTTTGAAGGTGTCTTTCTCAAGGGTATTTTAGGGGTTACCCCTTCATGGATGAGCTACCTTTAGTAGCTATCAACTAATGAATTATTTGATTGGCTTGGAAATTCGATAAAGGAAATATAATCAGGTATATGGATGTTGGGTGAGCTTATTGTGTGTGTGCTTTTATATTCTTAATATTTTAAGGCCATGGACACTTGGAAAGATACTAGAACTTCAACTTTTTCTTTTTCTTTATCTTAAAGTTTCATATACTTATCCCTAAGCACCCAAACGAGCCATTTTCTCTCCACCACTTCCCTCCTTATACAAACCTCATTCTCCCTCTGTGATTCTGCAAAATTCCTGTGCAAGGAAGAAGAAAGAGGGGATCTTCTTGGAAAAAGAATCTAGGGTTGCAATTGATTTCCTTTAAGGGTTTAAAAAGCTTCCTTCTAGTGATCTTAACCTCAAAAAGTAAAACTACCCTTCTTTCCTCTATTTATTTCTTTTTTATACTTCCTCCTACCTTTCTCCGGGTTGTAACCTTGATGTTCCATGATAGAAATTACTCTAAATCTCTAAAACCCTACCTTTCTTGCTCCTTATGCTTAGGGTTTGCTCATTTGATGAAGAAAGGTGCTAGATGGACGAGTTCATAACTTTTGCTTGGATTTCCTACCCCTATTTCTCATGTTTTCTTCTGTTTGGTCATTTAGAGACAAGTTTCATAACTTGATCCACGTTTATTGCTTATCATAAGCTTGCTAGCTCATGCTCTTGCTTTTAAATGATGATCTATGCACTAAAAAGCCATGCTTGACTTGGATTTCAATTTTTATAATATTCCCTATTCTGATTTCAGTTCTAGATGAACATGTGATCATGTGCACATTATTTCTAAGGTATAATATGACTTGGATCAGGTTGGTTTGACAACCTATGGTGCTAAGCACCTGTCAACCAATTGTCAATTTTAGGGTTTTAAGCTGATTTCTTCTATAAACCCATGACCCGATGATGGTACCATTGCAACAACCCTATGGTGTTCTCTTCATGACAACTGATGGTTGGGATCAAAGGTGTCATGATGGTGACAACCTGTGGTCACCCCCTTAGGTCAGGTTTTGGATCAATTAGAAGTTTAATGATCAACCATTAAGTACCCTATTGATGTTGTCAATCAATGATGACATTAGCTTAATATTTGATGTTGATTAATGATCTAACAACCTATGGTGACTTAATGGTCACTAATGATGGTGTATCAGGTCTCCACAACCTATGGTGATCTAATCATATAGTTATAGAATCAATTAATCCTTAGACCAATGGTTTCTTGGGTCACTTAATGCAATGGTCGGACCTATACTGTAATTGATGGTTTTAACATATGAACTTGCCCCAATGGTCAAGATCTAATGTTTATTCCTCCAATAAAGTGGAATGATGGCTAATGTAATATGTTGATCCCAATAATTTTATTTAAATGATTTCCTTTATATGATCAACTTAAGGAGCTTACTTGTTGACAATGGATGGCTTGTTTTAAATGAACAGTCGGTTGTGGGTTTTACCCTACTCTCAATAGAACCCTTATTGTTGTTAATCAAAGGATGTCTAGGGTTAAATGGTGACTTTTATAGATCACAACCCAATAACATCATATACGATTCATTCAAGGTGTTTACTTATGTAAACGACCAATGGCTTTACCTTTTCAACATTTCATGGTTAGAAATTGATGCCTCAATATTTCCATTGTTTTGGGTGAAGCATGTAGTGTAATGTTATGATTCAAATGATGAGAATTTGATGGTTCAATGCCTCAAACTTGTAGTCTTACCCTTTCCCTCATATGATTATGATTTATAATCACCATAATGAATTAATGGCTAACCCTAATGAGGTATAGCTTGTTATACCTAGCTTTAATATAATTAAATGATGGTAATTGGGTATGAATAGTCCTTGAATGACTAATACAAACATGGAGTACTCTATTACTGTTATTAAAACCTTAGCATGCTATAAATCGATGGTTACACCTTGATTTATGTGTGGATTCATACTTGAGAATAGTATGGAATGTGATGGTGATGCTTCGCCTTATGCTTCCATGATCCAATGGAGATGTTGTAAGTTAGGGTTTGGGTATGAGTGTTGATTAGTAACATTAATATAATTTATCTTGTTGAACCTAACTCTAATGCAAATAGATAAAGATGAGTATTCATGTATAACCTTCTTATATGATGGAATGATGGTGAAATAACCTCCTTAATATGATCATAACCTTAATATGTTAATTGGTGGTTATCATAGCCACATGGTTGATACTTTCTTATAATAAACATGTGCATTGTGAGTATGATGAGGGTTTATCATATCTAGATTCCTTGCATGTTGATGTAATAAAGGAATGTTCTTAATGTTAATATTACCCTGCTGTGATTGTTTATGAATATCTCTTATCTCATTAATGTAATATTGTGTTGATCCGGTTTATTATATGTAAGTGATGTTGTTGAGCCTTGTTATAAGGCATGCAAAGATAATGATGATCTTGAAGGGAATAGTATGATGGTCTTAATGACCTTTGGGCATGGTTGAGCCCTGAATGAGGTGTAATCCTCTTATGTTGATAAGGGTTGATACCATGTGATATTGTGAAAAGGATTTATATCATGTGATAGTATGATGGTCTTAATGACCTTTGGGCATGGTTGAGCCTCGAATGAGGTGTAATCCTCTTGTGTTGATAAGGGTTGATACCTTGTGATGTTATGAAAAGGATTTATATCTTGTGATAGTATGATGGTCTTAATGACCTTTGGGCATGGTTGAGTCCTGAATGAGGTGTAATCCTCTTGTGTTGAAAAGAGATGATACCCTATGATATTGTGAAAAGGATTTATATCTTGTGATAGTATGATGACTAGTGTGGTCTCATGAATGGCAAGTGAATGGTACCATGTGATGGTGAGATGAGAAATTATGTTCCACACATTTTATACCTTTTAAAAGTTGTAATATTTATATGCTTGCTAGAAGTGAATTAGGGTTTGTATGTCCACTTGTTTGATGATGCCTTAATTTACCTAATTGGAATAACTAATCAAGTGTAACTCTAATCAGGTAGTGCCCTGTGTCATAGAGCCATCTTCAGAGTCAGAACTTGTTGGATGGTGAAACTAGTATTCCTAAGGGAAACTCAGAGTGCATATTGTTGAGTATGTGGGGGTGGCAAATTGAGGATATATCCTTGTCATCCACAATGCAGGTTGTGGAGGATGGCTATGGTCATGCCTCATACATCTGATGTGATTGAGGACAACTATGGTTGTACCTTTGATTAGAGGGTTTTGTATACCCTAGTTTCTGGTGTTGTGACCTGTACCAAGGGTGGACTAGTGGTTAGAAGGTTGACTATATGTCATTGTGGCAGCAGCTTTGACTGATATGTCACTGCCTTTTTACTCGTACTGGCCGAGGGAAAGAGATCTTAGGATACCGACACTCCTAGATCTTATACAGAATCGAATAGCCCTTCACAGGGGTCGATCGGACTTTGGATGGTACGGTTCAAATTCCCAGGGCATAATAAAAGATGTAATACAGACGTATAGCATATCTATTTAGGGTTATACACGACGCTTCACATTGGATGAGAACCCTTGTTTTTTCTCTTTACATAAAGATGATACTTAGTGCAATTAAGAGAGAGTAGATATACTTATGTTGTAGATATGCTTAAGATTGTAAATGTGTACATACAGTAGTCATGCTTATGTTGATATCTATATTGCTACTCTTGATTATAATTATGATGCTAGCTATACCATGTTGTTAGTTATGTTTAACATGCTAGCCATGCCTTTGTAATTAGAAATGCCTATACTGCTAATCATGCTTATGCAAATACTCGTGCTTATGTTGATAGCTTTGCTTATGATATTGATCTGTTCAAACTATTAGACATGCTAATGTTGTCAGACATGCTTATGATGCTAGACTTATTCATGTTAATAGAGATAATAGTCTACTAGACTTGCTTATGCTAGTTATGCATATGCTATTGAATCTCTTATATGGTTAAAAAGGCAAATGATGATAGTCAGCTTGATGATGATAATTATTATCAGCTCCTTTACATATTTTGTCAATCATTAATGTTGTTGAGCCTATTTGTTATATATGATGAAATTGCTTAAACTGTCTCATTACCTCAAAATGTTGGAATCAATAAACATTGTTGGAGGTTAAATCTCTTACTGGGACATGGGTCTCACCCTTGTGGTTTGCCACATTTTTTAGGTAATCGGAAGTGACGAAAACAAACATGTGGCAACAAAGAGGAGCTATAGTAATGAATCTTTAAGAAAGTTGATTAGATGTCCAGTGTGTCCTTGAGTCATCCGTTTACTCTCAGGTTCAGGCAGGAAAAGTTTGTATATGGTGTTTCAAATGAATTGGAATTTTGTTAGTATGTTAATGTTTGTTGTGTGGCATATACAAATATTGGTCTCCTGTGTAGATATGTTGTAGCTAAGGTGATAGAACAATTTTTATCAAATTCTTGGGATAGTATGGATACAATAAATATATGGGGCTCTTATGCATATGTTTCTGAGCGGGTGTTGATGTTGAAATCGGTTTTAATTTACCCATATTTTTGGGTATGTGGTTAATTGGTGATTGGTTGTGTTTTATATTTTGAGTAATCTCATTTAGTGTAACGGGTTCTCACACCAAGTAAGATTAACCATGTCATCTCATATACAAATGGACTCAAATTTGATTATTCCAATCTCCAACCCATTATTGAATCAATGAATTGAGTAACCAAGAAACTCAAAAGTTCACTCCATCACATCCTACACACCTTAAAAGAAGTTTTGTCCTCAAAATTAAGCCAAAAACCCAGTCTATCACATAATATACATCTTAAAAGAAATTTCTTCCTCAAAATTATGCCATCCTCTTACTTCAAGGAAAAACTAAAAGGTCTTCATCCATATGTAGTACACCACTCTATGTGCAACAAATCCAAAAAAAATCCCCATAATCATATCTAAACCACTATTAGGAGGTTTTAAAACATCCAGGGTGAATCACCCCTTCATAAAAGATTGAAACAAGGGTTTAGAAACTCTAGTTATGTCATGACATATCTAATCTATTAGGGTTGCATCCTTATCTTTACCCATGCATTAGGGTTCCCACATCATATTATAATGTTCTAAAGGAAATAGCTAAAGTTAACCCATTATATCAAGGTGTCATCAACATTTTATGGAGCTAATTGTTAGAACATGTTCAACATTAACATATGCCTTTTAGGAGGGAGTTACTATAGTTAACCCACTTTATCCATGTAGATCATATCAAGGTGTCATAATCATTATGTTGTGCTAATTGCAAACTACATTCTTCATCTTTATTAAGCACTAAGATTAACACCTCATATAACATGTTCTATTCATATGACCTTATTTCATTGTTCATATTAGATTGAAACATCTACTAATGATTTCATCACAATATTAACCAAAAATATCACATTATCATCATTAATCATGTATATGGTTAACCATTATGCATTGATATCTATTAAACCATCTCTAGATTTCCATCATATCATGTCTATATATCATGTCTCAATATTAGATCACATCCTTACATATATTATATCATGGTGGTGCTAAAAAACTTATGTGAGTGGCTTGTTAAACATATATCAAAACTTCATCTAGTCCAACTGAGGTTCTCCTGACCCATATCATGAGGGTAGTGCCATGCTCAATCTCTCTAAGCTAACTCAACTCTATGAGTATTTCATATGCATATACTTTATCTTTCCTCTCTTAGTCTAGGGTTCTCATATTACCTCATTGGCACTGGTGATTGCCTTACAAGCTCTAGCCACATAAGCACAAACCAAAAAATGTTATGACATTCTCTTCATAGGTCTCTACCCATGAGATATTCTTATCCAAAACCTCTTATATACACAACCACTAGATTCCTACAAGGAACCACCAACCCGAGCTTGAGGCTTTACAAAAACTAACATAGTTTTACCTCCTCTAGGGTCTTGGGATTCTCTCTCCCTCACCCAGATGGTAGGATCTCAAATTCATATTCCCATATACAAAGAAGCCTCTCTCATACTCTAGGGTTTGGTCCTCCCAAGGACATCTAGGGTTCAAAAGGGACTATAATAATCATGCATAAAGCAACTCATCTCAATCACTCAACAGTAGTCTAGTTTAGGACATATCATATCATATATCTCATAAATCTCATATCTTGGAGTTTAGGTTCTCTGACCCTCTCCTTGTGGGTCTCACTCTCTCTGGAGCTAACCCCAAAACTGGTCCTAACACTAGAGGTCCTCCTTTGTAAAAGAGCTCCAGGCTCTTGTTGATTCACAACCTTGTATCAGCTTAACATATCTTATCTTAGAAAAGCACACATACTTGCATAATCAAACTTATCTCAAAACCTCAAATCTGAACTTCGGTCCTCAAGATAAACATATATCATCACAATTAATCTTATATCATATATATAAGGCTTAGATCCTATCATATAAACATATTTCATCTATTCTAGCTATTACATATTCCAATAAGGCTCTAGACATCTAATCTAGAACTATACTCTCTTCTAGACCAATGTCATTCACTTTCACTTAGGTTTCATGACTACCTCCTCCTCATACATGTGTGGGGACACATTTTTGTAATACTTACATATATAATAAAATATTATATAGTTTTCTCCGATAAAACAAGCATTAGAGAAAACTATTGGGTCTCTATCTGATTGGAATCAAAAACCAAATCCAGAAAATGAGTGTCCCACACATAGTAGAGAGTCTAGTGTCATGTAACCTACTAAAAAAGGGAGAGAACATGGTGAATATTAGTGTATCTACTCTAGAAACTAAGTGCCATATGTCTAGAGTATCTCTTTCCTTAATGCACATTATCTCCAAATAATGCAACGTCCCATACCGCCACATTATTAGGAAATAATGGCATGTTAGGACTTGCTATATGACAAGCACTAGTCTAAACCTAGTTCTCATACATCTAGGTGCTAACCTAAAGGGTAGGTCAGATCTAGTCTCTAAAAGACAACTAATCTAACAGTAAAGATTTGTTTTAAGTTCAAGGTTTTCTTTAGTTTGAGTTGCATAATGAGCAAATGTCAGACTTTTCTATTGTTCATGCTCTAATACCACCTGTGACGTCCTAAAACTTAATCCGACGTATGACTTCTAAATTGAAACCATCACCTCAGCTAGAATCCTAATTTAAACACCACACACTAGGCTAAGAAGAAGAAAATCAGAGGAAGTTAGAAGGAAACAGTAGTAGCACATGCACATGCACATGAACAAGAACAAAACCTTATAATAAATATTCACCATTCAACATACAAAAACAATTACATAATGAATTGTTACAACATTTGATATTACATATTGAATAGTAAACTTTTACATATACATGTACTACCACTAAACAATAGGATCTTAAGACAACAGGTCCACCTATCATTAGGTCGCCACACAACTCTCATCTATCCAGGTTCTTCAAGAGCATGCGTCCACAATACCTAAACAATAGGTTACATGTGGTACACGTCAGTACAATATTTAACAACATTATACTTAGTACGCCTACGTATCTTTCTATATACCTCTCATTACTAAGACTTGGCAATAAGATAAAACTAATACTTGGTAGTAACAAAAGAAATATAACAAACGGCATATACTCGAACAAAGATGTTTATTAGCAAAAGAGAACACATATTTTAAGCATATTTTCCATTATATTATTCATGCATTTACTACCTGAGAGTTGAATGCATTAAGGCCTTTATGATCTACTATCAAAGAGTTGGATCATTTCACAATGTGATCTACTACCAAAGAGTTGGATGACTTCCAAGTACTTTACTACCAAAGAGTTGAAGTACTTACTTTTCAGCACTTTACTACCAAAGAGTTAAAGTGCTTGGATATAATGGAACAGATACACTATGTTTCATGTGTTCGTAGCAATAAGTATGGAAAATCAAGCAACATATCATACAAGAACAATCATTTCATCCAATATCATATGCCAAGTATTTTACTACACATATAATACAACCATAGTGAATAGTAGGCAAAGTAAGAGATAAGGACGTTCCTTGAACTGAGACATTCTAATCATCATATCTTTGAGGTCAACTACAACCTTGTTAAACCTGATTAAGACAAGATCATGTACTGCCATCATAATTTCATCGTCTTAACCCACTTTATGTCCATTTTAGGGTTTAGATTAGTTCATTGGGATATTCCCATCATTACTTGTATTCTTGTCTTGAAATTATCTTACTGATGTCGTATTCTAGATTATAGTTCATTAACTAATAATTTTGTTGCACATTATTATGTGAACCTATTAATCTTAGGTTACATTCATTAGTCATATTAGGGCTACAAACCATGTATTAGAGGTCATATTTGTATAACACAGATTTCATGTATAAAATTGATATCAGATTTACATATTACCTTCCGGTTGCTGATATGAGCTTACTCTATAATTTTTAGGGTTTTTTTATTATTACACATTAATTAGGGTTCTTAGCCCTAATTCACCATATAAGGAAATTACATGATTTCATGTTAAAATATCATCATATATGACATCATATGTGTTATACATAACATTTAAGAGCTACTGGTGCATCATCATGATTTTAGGTCTTCATTTATTATTTATTAGACATGAAAATACCATTTTACATATTACATGATAACCCTGATATTAGTACACCAAAAGCCTGATATTATACTTTTATAATGTTATACATAGTTTTTTGGGAATTTCAATATATTATTTGCATTTTTCTGATAACTAGGCTAATTACTATGATTTATCAAAAATCTAGGTAATTTTAAAGGTAATTACCTTTTGGACCAAACAACAGTCGCCATGTGGACACTGGGAGGCGTTGTTCCTTTGCTTTCTCTACTTGAGGTGAGCTGGATGATTCTTTGACCTGGACCCAATTCCATTTGATTCTGTCGGTTTCCTCATATTGGGCCCAGTCTGCTCGATCTCTCTTACGACATGTCTTTCTCACTTCCTCATGTGATCTGTTCACGGTATCTGGAACAGAGTTGTCGTCATGATCCTCCATCACGGTGAGCAATGGATGGTGCAGGAGTGCTCTTCATCAGCCCCTAAGTCCACCAATAGCTTCTCCTTCTAACACCAGGCTTCCTAGGCTTCAAGGCCCTCCTTCCTTGCCTCCAAAGCTCTATTCGGGTTGGCTCACTGACAACAGCTACTAGTGTGGTGAAGAAGAAGAGGCATTAAGCCTATGCTCATCCTCATTTTGGTTTGATGCTTTCAAAATCTTCACGACACCTCCATAAACTCATAAGTATCCCTAATTCTCACCGAGGAACTCTGGGCACAAGCCTCCCTACTCCAACTGTAATTCTGGTGGAGTCCCCCTCCTCAACCGTGGTACCTACTGTGAAAGGATTGGAAAGCATGAGGGATCAACTCCTCTAATCCCCAGCTCCACTTTACCCTACTTTGATCCCTCTTTCATTCTCTCTTTCTCCTTGGTCTTCTCCTTCTTCTCTTCTGGAAGCCATAATGGAGAAGGGGGAGGAATAGGAAGTATGTTCTCCCTCGTCACTCACTCACTAACCACATATGAGGGGTTGTGATATTCATATGGACGAGCTGAGATCAACTCCTCGCCCATCCTATGCTCTCACCCACATTCTTAGTGCCACCACGTCGTGGGCGGTCATCACCATGGTCAAGATGCAACTACCATGAAGGAGACAACTTATGAACCATTTGATCCAACATATCCAAGGGCAAAGAAATACCCACATAGTCAATCTATGGCTAACTCAACTCACCAGTTGCGTGACAGCCTCACATCAGGACTTAGCTAAATATCATGTAACTTTGTCAATTGTAATCAATAATACACATAATTTTATGATACTCAAACCTAAATAACTTCATCTAGGAACCTTCAAACTTTATGAAATTCGAACCATAGCTTTACTATCATCCAAGCTACATGCCATCCAACTTTGGTGCAAAAACTCACTTACTTGATCAACCAACTACTTAATCCAAAATGGCACATACTTAAGGGTATTAATCATATTAACATCAACGACTTTCAATTTTTGCCAAACTAGTTGAAGTACCTTCATATGATCAAAATTCACTTTAGGACTATCATTTTGTCATTATAATATGTAAACCCATGTACGGTTAACCATATCATCCCATATACATAAGGACTTAAATTTGATTATTCCAATCTCCAACCCATAATTGATCAATGAATTGAGTAAGCAAGAAAATCAAAAGTTCACTCCATCAAAGACAAGCTCCCACTCATAGTCTCACTTGGATTCAGAGTCTGGATCCGATTGGACTCCTCCGTATCTTTTTTATTTTCACTTTTATACTTCTTCTAGATAAATACCCCTCTTCTTATACTAATTTTGCAGGCTACGTCACTGCCCCGTTCAACACCAAAATTTAGGACAATACACATATTTCCTTTATCTTTCATTGGAATACAAATCAAATCCTATTTATCATGTTAGTTAGATGAAACTTGGAGTCTAAGAAAAACTTATATTACTACTTTATTAATTACAAAAGTAACACTATAACCTAGTATTTTCTGGACCTTCCCTCATTGTCTAATATATCATTTATCTATCAAGCAAAATTATCAATTATATGTATTATGTGCACGAAATACAAATTTCCCAAATTTGTATCCCAGGGACCCATTTGTAAACTTGATTAGCCTAATTGGGCTTGATTTGGATTCTAGAGATCATGAAATATATCTTATTCTTCCAAGGGGTTCATAGGATTAATTATATCCTTAACTATGAAATTAAGGCTTGAACTCATATAATTAATCACTTTCAGTCTCATATGATACATTTGATCAATATTGCTTTATTTACTTTAATTAAAGTTACTCTAAGTCTGCCAATGAAGTGGCACCCCAGTGGTAAAAGTGATGATGTAAGACCAAGAGGTCATGTGTTCGAACCCAGGCGATGGGATGAATGAATCGCCAATTCTTTTCAAAAAAAAGTTACTCTAAGTCTACAGCTTATATTCATATTCCAATTTAATCAAAGTCATGTCATTACTTTGATGTCATAGTATGAATTTTAATGCATTGACATTAAATTCATAATCATTGGATCCAAAATTTATAGAATTTGAGGATTTTACATTCATCCCTTCCTTAAAAGGGATTTTGTCCCCAAAATTCAAACCGAATATGGTTAAGATGAGTGATAACCCATATTCACCTCAATCATTAAGGCTTGAAACCTTCCTTACATAGTTTTTATGTAGTTCAGCTTTTATTGTATGTTTTATGTAGGTCAACTTTTATTGATACAAAATATTTCTCATATTATTAAGTTTGGAACCCAAATTTAATCCAAGGGTATCTCCACATCCTCATTCATAACATTATTAGTATCACTTTTTGGTTTCATTTTCATCTATATTTCATACCTACTAATCATTATTCACTATATTTTCATGAGAGGGTCAAGTAACCCCTTTATACCCTAAATCATTACTTTTAACTTCATATGCCAATCTTAGGTATAATATGTGGCTACCTATAACACGCATAATAAGATGAAATAAACATTTAGTTGTAGTCCAACTACAAAGTTCATCCATTCCATGTGTGGAGATGGTGTATCCACATCTTATATCATAATTTAAAATTTTGGTCAAATCATCCTTAACAATGACTTTAAACTAGGTATACATTTTAGTTCATCATTTTTTATTAAATAACTTGAACTCAAGGAATGGTTATTTTGTCAACCCTTGAGTTTGTGCATATTCTCTCTAAGATTTTGTTCCAAACATTATTGCATGAGTTTTGGTACTCTTTACATCTACATCTCATGTATCATTGCCTTAGTCATTCCCTTAAGGTCTCTAGGGGTATAGGTAACTTTAGAGTTGATCTTCTCTTTGACGTTGTGGGCTTTTATGTACCCATGGAGTGCCCCTTGTGTTTACCGCTTGGGCCTCATAAACTCATGAAGGTGGAAAACCTTCTTACTCCATGGACTTTGGGTACATATGGAGGGCTATCTCCTGAACCCACGGTCTTATGCACTCAAGGCATGATCACTTCCTGGACTCACAATCTTATGTACCTTCAATCATCCCTACTTGACCCTTGGGTGTAGTTGGGACTCTACCATGACTAGGGTTTATTGATATTTCAGAACTTTCATCAAACATATTTCTTGAGGTTCCTCTAATGATATTCGAGCACTCTATTATCTATGTAGTTCTTTAACCCAAATGTCCTCAATATCTTAGTGTGCACAATATTTACTTTATGTCCCTACATGGTCACATGGCGACCCTTCCTCATGGGCTTGGTCTTCTCAATAACTTTCCCTCCTTGGGTTTGGTCTTCATAGTGACCTTCCCTTCTTGGGATTGGTCTTCATAATGTCAGCCACTTCCTTAGTGACTCTTCCTTATGTCCCTCAAAGATGGCATAATTGGTTTCAAAGATTATACTCTATATATGAGCTTTCATGCTTGGTATACTTAATCCTTCCAACTTTAGGTAGCATTCAAGGTTATCTCAATTCTCCAATTGATTGGTTAACTCACCCTTCTATGGAAGGTCATAACCTAGGATGCCTTCTTGACTTGCGGGAGGAGGATAGGCTTTCTAACCACAACATGACCCCATGGGTTTAGGGTTATGCCTCCTTCTTAGGTCCTTTTCCCATTCTTGGGTTGACCCACCCCAGGCCGAGACACCACCCCTAAAGCTGAATTGAGGGTATAATCTTTTCCCTTATGTAATTTTTGATTTCATATGGTCCATATATATTCAAAACCCTTTACCCAAAACATGCATGCATTACTCCACGTTCTTGCATGCATAGGATATCAAATTTTTAGTACTGGGATCACCCAATCTATTTGTATTTTCTCTTCCTATTTTTCTTAACTCATGTTTTATATGGGTAAGGTTTCTATTTCACCCACACTACTCCCATTTCCCAATTTTAGAGTTTAGGGTTAGGGTTACAGATCACTCCATGAATTTTTGAATTTTATGATTCTCTTGACCTAATAGGGTTTTCATATCCTACCGAGTTACCTTACTCAAGTCCTGCATGGATGACAGGGTTTTCCTACTCATACCTATAGTTTTATGGTTTACCCTCACTAGAGAAAACCCAAATAACACATAATCATTTTTTCATAACCATGTCACTATTATGACATTATGTGTGTATTAATTGGTGAAGGATGCATTATTCCTACTTCTTCTCAAAACCCTAACTTGAGATGAGGAGGGAAGTCTATTTTAGGGTTTATTAAGAAAATATATGAGGGGAGGAAAAAGTTAGAAATGAGAAATATAGAAGAAACATTATTCCAAGCAAAACCCTAGGTTTTAGCCAAGCAGATATCACATTGGCTAAGGGAGCCCCCGTATACCAACTTAATGGTACAGAGGAAAATATTGTCAGCCCCCAAAGTTGTGATCCTTTCTAGAGACCATTTCCATCGGGATATGCCCTAAAAAAATTCCTTATATATCTACGATTTATTTGGAAATTATAAACTATTAAATATTAATTGCTTAATCTAGGCTCTAATATCAAATGTGACCACCCCCACTTTTGAGTGTCCCTCAGTTAAGAGAAGACCTTATAGTTTAGGCTCATGACCTAAATTTTCAGGATCAGATTTAATAAACAACAAACAAAATTAAATGATTTCCAAGTATTTGAACAAATAATGTTTACATGATTGTGTAATGGTCTCCTCTAAGGAGTTACATGAACTTCTCAAAAGAAACTAACTTATACATATGAGAAGAAATGCTATCTAGCTAATCCTTCTTAACTTTAATATCTTCAAGATTTCTTGATTCTTCATATTATCAATTAATAGATGTAGATTAACCTTATTGCAGAACCATGTAGTATGATCTTCAAACACTTTATGTGATCCAATCATCAAAGCAAACAAAAGTACATATAATAAATCAACATGATCTCACTGAATGTAGTTATAAACATGGTTAGGGATTCTTGGCATCCTTCTGAACTACTAAGCATCCTTGTTGTACCTTTTCAGATGGTCGGCAACTTTGTCCTTTACTGTCAGTGATCGCAAGTGTCACATGAGGTGACAACCAGTCTCAATGAAGGTTTGAGGGGAATTTTGATGTACATAAGTTGTCATGAAGATCTGAGGTCATGTAGGATCCATCAGGGTACTTATATAGGTGCCCAGTTAGTGGATAGCGATGGTGGTATCTAGATTTCTACATATAAATAACATGATAGTTAGGGTTTATCACATCTTGGGGAGATAAAGCCAATTATAGGGCTATCTTGATTTAGTTTGATCTCTCAATGATAATGTTGAGGAGATTTTATAATATTATCAACTGAAGAGGAAGAAATATCCATGGATATCGGGGTCTGCCTCGATGTAGGCTCCAGTCCAGAGATTGAGCAAAGGGGACAAGATATCATTCACGGTCTTGCTCATATCCAAAGTCCAGATCCTGGTAGACTCCTTCATATCTTTTTTTATTTTTGCTTTTATGATTCTTTTAGATAAAAATCCTCTTCTTAGCAGGCTACGTCATTATCCCCTTCAACACCAAATTTTAGGATAATATCAGTACTCACTTCATGTTTTATTGGGATAAAAATCAAATCCTATTTATCCTATTAGTTAGCTAAAACTTGGTTTCTAGGAAAAACTTATATTATTACTTTATTAATTTATAGGTCACTCTATGATCTGGTATTTTTTGTAATTTCTCTCACTGTCTAATATCTCATTTATCCATCAACTAAGATTGAAATTGATATGTATTATGTGCACAAAATACCAATTTCCCAATCTTATATCCCAGGGACCCATTTGCAAACTACATTAGCCCAATAGGAATTGATTTGGATTCTTGGGTTCATGGCACATATCTTATTCTTCCAAAGGATTCGCATAGCATGACACCCCACCACACTAATGAGATTACTCAAAACAAACATGTGATCAAATACCAAATTACCAAAAAAGTGATTAAATTAAAACTAATTTAATCATTACTATCATATCCAGAAAACATTACATAAAGGTCCAAAAACATGTATCACATCACATACCATACCAATTTTTTACATGCTTGTCAAGTGGCATCATCCAAGACCTATATACAAAATACATGTTCCGCATATACAGGCCATATACAAATGTAGGAAAACTACTAGAAAATACATGTCGTCATAGATATCATCTACAAAACATCCCCTACCCAGACTTGAGAGCACATGGAAGACTCTACGACTCTACCAACAACTATCCAACCTTCTACTTTACTGCTCTCCAATATGCTCTTCCTCAACACCACGATCTTGACCACGCCGGTGACAACCACCTAAAAAGATGTGGTGACCCACTGAGGTGAGATCCATGTCCCACCAAGAGATATAACTCTCAACCAATGGTTATTGAATACAGTAGGTATCATTATTAAATAGGATAAGTTGATTAAATATATTAAATATGTTAGCAGCCTAAATAAATAAAATAGGTTAATCATGTCTAGTACAGTATATAGGGAAATAGGTAAGGCTACCACTTTCTATATAGTTGATTTCTCTTACTGTATAATATAACAACTAAACATTATAAGAAACAAGGCAAGGGTAAACATCCATGTGAATAGTGTTTAACCCTAAACAGATATACTACACAGTTGTATTACGTCTTCTATTAAGCCCTCATCCATGTGAATCATGTTTAACCCTAAAAAGATATACTACACGATTGTGTTACGTCTTTTATTATTCCCTAAGGAGTTGAGGTGTAACACTCAACTCTAACTGACCATTGCTAAGTCAAAATCAGTGCAATACAAGATCTAGGAGAGTCAAACTCCTATGATCTCATCTACCCTCAGTCAATATGATTTTTCCGTAGTGACATATAAGTCTAGCTGCAAAATAGCCTAGTCTGACCTTGGTTTACAGGTCAGGGTACTAGTGAACTAGGGTATACAAAAACCCAAACATCTAAGGAACAACCACAACTATCCTCAATCTCATCATATGTAAAAAAACATGAGATACGACCGCAGTCATTCTCTTGTTGAGGTACAACTATATCCATCCTCCATAACCTTGGGATCAAGATGATAAGGACACATAATATCATGCACCCCACATACTCAATAGTATGTGCTCTGAGTTTCCCTTAGGAATACTCATTTCACCATCTAGCAAATCCTGACATTGGAATGGATCTATGGCATAGGGCACTACATGATTAGGGTTTTGCTTGATTATTTAATGTCAATAGAATATACTTTAACCACATCCATCAAGTTACGTTCAAACCCTAAAAGAGTTCTACAAAATAGGGGTAGATTGCAACCTCAAAAGATATAAAATGTATGAAGTATAAAGGTTATCACATCATCACATGATATTGATTCATTGCCATTACATTTATCCATACTCATCATCATACCATTATAGGATACAAGTCTTTATCACATCATACTTAGGATAACACCTCAATTGTTCAAGGTCATAATACCATTACATTGTTCCCTGCAAGAACATCATTATCTTTCCATGCCTCATCAAGGCTCATCATACCATCGCCATATGTGTGAGACATAAGTTGGTACAACATTATTTAAGAGCTATGATGTTCATATGATAGCAAATTAGGGTTACAACAACATAGAGAGAGAAAGTACTCCATTATCATACTAATTACATAAGAGGCTATGTTTCATCTTCACTTACTTGTATTAGGGTTAGGTTCTTAGAGAATAGTTGAATTAACATTGCCAAATAGAACTTTACTAAAATCTTAGGTTTGTATTCATTCAAGAGAAAAGGTAAGACTCTTAGATCATGTGTAACCAAGCACCAACAAATTAGGGTTACTAATACAAAACACCATCACATTGTGAAAGCATAAGATCATCAATCATAACGTCAATAAAACATGACAACCCTATAGATCAGAAATCTTCATTGGCCACTTGGATCAAAGGTGTCATCGACGGATGAAACATTAGAAAGGTTGGTGAACATTGAAAGTAGGGTTAGGTCATCTCTTAATGACCATCAAGGGTCAGGAACACCAATGACTGTTAGGGTTGAGTGACATTGACGATTGATGAAGACATCAAACATTGGCAGCTGGTTGAAATCAAATCCTTCATCGACCGCTAAAGGTTCGGAACTCAACGACCACATGGCTTAGAACTCATCGGCCAAACATGGAGTAAAAACAACAACAACCACATAGGTACCAAAACCTTGGTGACCACATAAAGAGAATAAAATTGCATTGACCACATGAGTTCAAATAGGTTATCTACCATCATGAATTTGAAAGGTCATCAAGTTGCATTACTAGAAATCTTAGATCAATTGAAAACCCTAATTAGCAACCATCCTTTGAGAGAGAAAACCCATCGTTTCCACAAGCATGCAAGGACCAAAACTTCCATCATCAAAAAGATATTTGTGTACAAGGGATTAGGGTTCATCCAATATGATATACTACTCAAGAACTATCATGTAAACATAGACCCTAGATACAAGATACTATCTTTCTACTTGCAACAATGTTTTAGAGCAAAATTATGGGCATGCAAGATTGAAGTAAGCCATAATCATGGAGAAATTTATATAACTCACCTTGGAGATGATGTAGAAACTCCAAACATCAAGGTAGCTCGAAGGGAAGGGGAAAGAAATCATAGCTTGAGCACTCATCGCGGCCAAGCTAGCTCCACCACCAAGAAGGAAGCAAACACTAGGTCAAGGAAGTAAGAAAGAGATGTTCTTCAAGCTCTAACTCAAGCACCACCATGAAACACCATGGATTTGGCCAAGAAGAGAAAGTAGAAGGGTAGAGCAGTAAGGAAAATGAAGGTATAGATAGATATCTCACTTACTAAGACAAATAAGAAGATCAAGGTATCACCAAACGATCACAAGAAGGGTAGATCCAAACCCTAACTCCACATGCAAGGAAGAACAACCTCCTTCTTCAAGATTGAGCTTCTTCTTCACCACCAAGCAAGAGGGGACGAGCTCTAAGAGCAAGGAAGGGAAAGAGAGATAATACTAGGTGTGTAAAGAGGTTATTTGCATGCAAGGAGAGAGGTTTATATAGCATAGTGTTGGAGAGAGAGAAAGGGGGTTAGGTGTCATGTTAAACATGCCATGTGTCTAAGAGATATTATCCATTCAAGCAGCACTCCCATACATGCAACTAGGGCAATCCCACCAAGAAAAACCATCGACCAAGTTGGTCTAAAAAAAGCAAACAATCGGTAAGAATATTTGGCAACCAACTGACCAGAAAAACAAATGATCGCTAATCTTAGGTGATGTTGGCGACCAAGATGAATCTAATTCTCATCGACCGCCAACCCTAGGTAGCTCTAGAGATCTTAGTGATTGGCAACCCAAGAGGGAACACACAAAGCTTTGGCGACCACCAACACAAGGTGATCATCGCTCAAACACACTTCAAGGTCCACCATCAACTTAGGGCTTCCATGCAAACCCTAATCTCAACATGAGATGCCACCACTCAAACCGAGGTGTGACAAGGCACCCTATAGCTCAACCATATCAAAATGATGTCGAAACATGTGAGGCACAGCAAGCATGTGACAAATTGCTAAAAAAAACCTAGAGGTGGGTAAATTGCAATTAGGTCCAGAACAAGCACATAAAAGCTTAAACTAGCTCAACAATATCCAAACTGGAACAAACTTGAAATATAAGTTTGTCACATGATATCAAAGCACGTCATATGGTTTGATTAAGATTTTAAGCATCTAATTATGATAAGCAAGCATGTTCAACCAAAAAGCAAGGTCAGGGGTCTTGCTTTCGTAGGATTAATTATATCCTTAATTATAAAATTAAGGCTTGAGCTCATATAATTAATTAATTTAAGTCGCATATGATACATCTGATCAATATTGCTTTATTTACTTTAAATTGAAAACTTACTCTAAGTCTAGAGCTTAATTTCATTATTATAATTTAATCAAAGTCATGTCATGAAAATGATATCACAATATGAATTTTAATGCATTATCATAAAATTCATAATCACTGGATCCAAAAATTATAAAACTTGTGGATCTTACACAATGACATTGGTGGTCTATGGTGATAGTTATCATTCTCAAAAACTCTACAGATCCTTGTGTGGTGGACTCATGCATTACATATGGCATAAACATACTTGGAACCCACAATCAAATCATTTCTTTGACACCAAACCAAAACCAAGCCAGACCTTTTATTTAGCTACTAGTGTTTTTGTCTTTAGTGTTAGTGCAATCTAATTGTATTGTTGATCAATGTTTGGATGAATTCCAACTCAAGATTGTTTTTTATCACGTTTCAAGGTTGGTCTAATCCAAAGGGCGCCATTAGAGCACATTCCAATATGGATAGACCATGTCCTTTTTAAAATCTATTTTATGACTAGTCCATCTGAAATCATGTGAGGCTGGTGACAAACACACTAACTAGACATTAAAGGATGAAAGACAAATAAGGCATGGTCTTCGGACTGGATTTTTCAGTGACCCTTATATTGGCATAGTTTGGAAACATAATTGAAATTGGATTCATTAGTCTGCATCTGATTTCAATCTAGTTACATCTGATGCTTACCATAGAGGACAATCTTGGACCACACATGATAGACCTGAGCCGACCAAAAATGTTGAATGCTCATTCATGTTCCACCAAAATGTCCACATGAGTGAAAAATGTAGTTTGCAGGGTCTCTATTAACTTAAAGCCAGACTATTAAACCTGGATTTAACCTGAAATGATCCAAAGGTTACTCTCTCTTTTTTTGGTATAATTTTTTTCAAAAAAGAAGTATTGATGTTGATATTCCATAACTTTTTGGCATGGCATGTTGTATAAGGGCCATTAAGATCTAATACAGTACTAGTTTGCACACTTCATATAAGGCCCAATAAGATCTAACACAGAACTAGTTTGCACATTTCATATGCTACATATATGTAACTGCAGGCCCGATTTAGGCTTGACTTTACGAGTCAAAACCCCGACTTGGCCCAATCTTGTCGTCACTTGTGCAGCCCTAGCTGATTGTACTACGACGGAATATTGCATCGACGCTAAGAACAAGGTGTGGTGACAGTGACAAGGGTCTGCCTGGTTTCAGCCCTGTGCCAAACTGAGGTGCACTCTGATATTTCCAATCCATATATAACTTGATTCCTAGGCTCTTGGCTCGTGGGCCTTACGTAAATTTCCACAGACAGACTGACGATTGTGAATCTGTCGGCCGTTAACTACCTTTTCGTCGACCTTGGTTCTTGTCTTCTACATAGACGTGGATTGGGTTCTATAGTTCCACTAATGAAATAAGTTGGCTTAGATGGAAAGAATAGAGTAAACAAACAAGCGAACAAAAAGTATTCACGACCGGTAACACTTTGCAGCAACTTGATCTTTGTTAACTTCATCTCTGATATATTATTTTTCCTTTCTGATATCGTGAAGTAGTCAATGTGGACACGGGTCACACCACAGCAGGCAACGCATCAAGATCGATCTTGACTAGCTAGCACGCCTAGGTAATGAGTTTAGTTGTTGTTTAATTAATTGCGTGACACAAACGGGATGAATAGTTTATTGACCTGAGATTTGATTAGTTGGAGTGATGGACAATGGGGATGACTGATGAACAGCTCCTAAACCAGCGTACGTCCACTCCCCACCTCATGTGCCTGCGTGTGGACAAGGAATGGCAGGGCGGCCGGTCCTAAACCAATCTCCCCATGAGAGGAGCTGGTGTGTGACTAGTGAATTAGGGTGAGAGCAGTCACGTTCCGCAGGAAATTAAGGTGGATACAATTAAACCTGGAGCAGGTCTGACCTAGTTCTATACCGCTTGGATCACCCAGTCTATACGAAATAAAAACTAGAGTTGAGTGTGGGGTGGGGATGGCGAAACCGTCAAGGACGAGCTACACTTGACCTAGAGCAAGCAACATGATCAAAAGGTGGAAAGAAAAGACTTGTTCTTATTATCTTTCGTCTTATTATTGAAGTTTCAAATTACAAAGAGAAAGTAAAGAATAAACCTTAATATTCTTCTTCCCCGCGGCAAAGCCAACCCATGGTCTCTGGCCCGGCCCCTCCATTCTTTATTTAAAAAGCCACTAGCCAGTGATCTTGACGAAGCGGAGACCGCAAGCAACAGGCGTCTTCCCAGTCCCAGAATAAGCGCTTATTCAAATGGCCCAGTTGCAGCAAGTAGAGGCATGGAATGGTGTGAGAATCAAGTTTGAGACCCTCAAACCCCACACACACGCACATAGACACTCTTCCCCATCACACACCTTTCTTTGTAAAACAATAAAAACAGTCATAGTGTGTGTGGCTCCGCTTAAAGCTTTGGCTTTGGGTTTTGTTTGCATTAGGGTTGGGGATTAGTTTAATTGGTGATCGAGCTCCGGGTCTCCATTGCTACTTGGCTAGAGAGAGAGAGAGAGAGAGAGACTAGTACAATATGATAATAAACAAAAGATGAAAAATGGGTCTCCATTGCTACTTGGCTAGAGAAAGAGAGAGAGAGAGAGTGAGTGTGTGTGTGTGTGTAGTACAATATGATAATAAACAAAAGATGAAATCCCCCTCCTAGACTTCTGACTTTGGATGCCCACCACACCACTGACCACACCTCCCACCGCCTCTATTCTACGCATCTGATGTGTATAGTTCTAGTTTATGCGTCTGAGTGTGGGTGGGGGTAGGGTGTTGTTTTGTCGTGACGCGTTTGGAAAACAAAATTTAGGCTGCCTGGTGGTTTGGTTGGCAGGCGGGGGCAAGTGGAGCCGGGAGCAAGGAAAAAAGGCACCTATGCACAAGTCAAAACCAGATTCTAGGGTTTTGTTGGTGCGGGCTAACTCGTGAAGGTGGGAAGGAGTTGGTCTTCGCATGGTCCCTTACACTCGTACTCAATAAAACACTTGCTCTAGTCTGGCCCGCCCATCAGATTTACCTTTTCCATAATTAATAAATAAACAGATATCTAAGCCTATTCATAATAACGTACACATGTGTGTGGGAAAAGTATTCACCTCATGCAATGTCGACTCCCTCAAGCCGTGAGGTACACATCATCACTATCAATTTGGCATGCGGTAGCAGTAGTGCTACTACGAGTATGAAGGGAAGCCTCATGTTAACACATATATTCTCTTGAACTTAACCGGTAGGCAAAGTGGGTTGGCATTAGCGAAGGGAAGGGGACACACTGGGCAAGTGCCCTCACTCCTCATCTTTAGAAATTCTTTTATATAGTATTAGTAAATGTCTAAATTAATTACTCAAAAAAAGGTAAATTCAAAAATCACCCATTTAATATGCATTAACTTCTGAAAATAAATTGTATTGTCTAAAATGCATGTGAAAAGTACACTAGATGCATGTGTTTTGTCTCTTCGAAGACATCTAATAAAATTAGAACGATATCGAGAAGATTAGTGTAACCCCTGCGCAAGGATGACACGCACAAAGCAAGGAAAGAGATGCATGTGTTTTTTTTAATATAGTCTTTGAACAATTGACTCATAAAAGATAATTCAGAAATTGACTTGCCAATACACAATATTTAGATACTATTTTTAAGATTTAGATATATATAGTTAAACATAATGTGAAAGAAACCATCATCTTGTAGTTGTGTAGCACTTATCATACAAAAAATATATTTTTTAATAATAATCTAAACTTTTGAGTTTATTTTATATCAGTCACCATAAACTATGCATCCTTGTACTTCTGGATCCAGATACATACGATGCTTTTTACATCATGGTTTTGTGGCCATGTTACGTGTAGAAAATATCATTAATATTTCACCCTTGTGGTTATTGTTCCCTATAAGTTTTCAATTGACAAATGGCAAGCAGTAATGAGTTTTAGATCAATTCAAGGAACAATAGACACATTCTTGCAAATTCTCTTTAGTTGACTCAATATTTAGTATTGGCATCATTATAATATGATCTATGTGACAGTTATCACAAACTAAATACATTAGTGATTTATGATGTACCACTATCTATTTGTTTATTCCTATATAATTTTGAAAAAATAATAAATATAAACTCTTATAATAATTAGTATGCACTGTTATTAGTTTTATTATTCACTTTACTACATTACAAAGCACAATGTCTATGAAGATGCGTTGACATTGTCAGTGACAATAGAGATAATACTATCATGAATACTATTAAAAATTCATTGACATAACCTGATGAATAATTAGTGGCTTAATGACTTAATGATAGTTTACGTTGAAAAAAATATGTATTTAAAACCATTAGGAATAAAGTAATAATGAAATGAATGCAAAGGATGAAAACTCAAAATAATTTTAAATTTATGCCGAACGAGTTTATATCTTTTAGTATGAAATATGTTTATTTGTTGAAAATATTCTAGATATTAATTAACAACTACTAGTATTAGTAAACGTTTTGTAAATTTTGATTAACAATACATTTTATGTGTGCCCCAAGTCAGACTGGTTCGGATCTGTCAGTTGGGGTGGTACCGCAGGCCGTAAGATTGGACTCCGCTCATGTTTGGTTACAACAAGAGGTCGCCTTGTATCATCATTGTGATATCACAATAGGTTAATCACCTCCTGGATTTATAAGATAAATGGATTATGAAATAAGAAAAGGCATACATCTCCGTCGCTTTCAGTGTGGAAGAAATCAATCGAGGGTGGGTAAACAGGAAAATGGACGTATGTGCACGAGCTGCGTGGGCCTTTGAGCAGCAGGACCAGTAGTGCCCTGTTGGAAAAAGTAAGATTTGTCATCTTTAGCCCGTCTCCCCTGACTCGACCTGATGGATGCATGCCGCTCCGCTCAACAACACGCACTCCCGTTCTTTTCCACGCCATGCACCACTTCCACCATGGAAGTCATGGACGAGGGCTTGCTCATCTTTCACCTCGACTGACTAGCCGATCCGTAATTCCGCATCGCACCCAGGAAGCAAGTCCTGACGCGGTGCCCACAAGTGTGTTGTCTTCTCCTCCCACCCCAACTCTGTTCTTTCTAATACGTGGTTTAGAGTTGAGGAAGGTGATGTACACGGGGTTTTAAGCTCACGCCGTCACGCGCTTTCTATCAAAAATTCCATGTATATACGTAGTTACAGGTTGAACAAGGTGATGCCATCATTGGCGCATTGCATTACACATGTTATACAGTTTTATTACTCTCCTAACCAACAATAACCGAATGTAGATAGTAAACCATATTAGTAAATCTTTCAAAATTATAAACCTAAATAAATTGTTTTTTTAACCTGAATAATTGTTTAAACCACAAGCCTCATTGCTAAGATGTTTTAAACCTGAAATTTTGTGATTCTGAATTTTGACATACCCTTACATTGTTTTATGTTGTCTATATAATCAACACAAATGAGAAGAAACAAATAATAACACAATCAGAAAACGCACGATTTACAGACCCAGAAAGACCTACTCCATGAGGAGCGAGATTTTTACTATTTCAGAGACAAAGGTACAAGATGAGCGCTCTCGAAAGAGGTAGAAAAATACCATGGAGTATGGCGGCAGGCGTCTCAATACAAAATACATGATGATGTAAAATCTTAACTAGGGTGTATATACTTGTAAATGTAGGTTCATAATCAGATCCTTATTCGGATCTAGAATTTATATTGTACTAAAATTTTATTTAATTTTGAATATGATGTATAATTGGATCAGCATAATTCTTCGAGGCACACAACAGCTAGTTAGTATAATTTACACAAAAGGAGCACAAACTTTCGTTATATGGTTGATCAAAATTGATTTGTGTGTGAGTAACTGAGTCGTATGAGTGTCATGGTAAGTACTACTATCTTATATTCTTGCCTCTCCTCATCACCACCTCTCCTGAACAAACCTCACACTTTTAGCTCATCTTGCTCTTACAAAATCCATCACTCCATATGCCATTGGGGTAGCATTACGAGGTGCACCAAGGTCATGCTTGAGGATGTTATAAGGGAGACAAAGTAACATTAGTGTGTTGAGGGGAGAAGGAACAATAAACCGACATATATCACTAGAGAAGGAGGAAGAGCTCTTCTAGTTGGGTTAATTCTAATTTGAACGGCTATGATGTCTTTAGCCTATGTAGATTATTATACTAATAAATGATCCAACCTCAACAAACCACATTAAAACTGACTGTAGAAATATATCATTATTTTTTATTAACAAACCACTTACATTTATTAACATTAGCATTTTATAATTGTATCATTGAACGAGACAAAGTTTTCAAAATACTCAGGTCTTTTCCTCCCAAGTACAAGTCAAAGGTCACTATAATAAAGGAACAAATGAAATTAAAACATTGAAAATGGAGCAGCTCATAGGGAACTTGGAAATGCATGAAGTCACTCTTGAGGATGAACAAAACATGGAAGTCGAACAACAGAAGGAAAGAAGGAAGGATCTTTCTCTCAAAGCTGACACCAAAGCATCATCAAATAACATCACTCAAGAAAGCGGTGACACAAGTAGTGATGATGATGAAACACCTTAATTGTAAATGGTAACAATTATAAGAGATTTCATTTTAACAAAATCATCATGTTCATTCCTCTTCTTCTAGGTATTTTCAATGTGGAAAGAAAGACCACTTGATTTTTTAATTCCCAAAGCTTAAGAAAGGTAAAAAGTCCTCATTCAAGAATAAATACAAAGGATTAAAAGCCTACAAAGCCACATGGGATTGATCAAGTGATGAAAGCAGCAAACAAGAGATAGAGTGTCTCATGGACAAAGAAGATGAGGAAGCAACCAATGCGATAAATATTTTTGGAAATATCTAATAAAGAATTAGTTAGCAATATTGAAGAATTTCAAATTAAGTATATTGATTGTAAAAGACAAAAAAAGAAGCCATAACAATTAATGAACTTTATGTTAATATAGATAATTTTAGTTCTTAAAAATACTCTAAAATCTTGAAATAGTACATTAAAAGAATCTATTGAGAGTTATAAGGCTAAAATACTTATTCTTGAAAATAACAATAATCTTCTCTCTCAAGAAAAGGTTGATATACTTGCTAAACTAAATGATTAATAAACCCAACATATTATGTTCACTCATTCAGATTATGATGCTTTGGTAAAAGAAAGAAATTTTGCTTTCAAATCTATCTCAAGTCAACTTCGATATAACTAAAAAGCTTGATGAAAATGTTGAGTTACAAAATCAAGTTTTTATATTAATGCAAGAAAACAAAAGTCTTGGTAACATCCTAGATAATGCTTCTAAACAAGTATGAAGGAGAGGTCTAGTATATGTGCCCATCTTGGTAATATCCTAGATAATGCATCTAAACAAGCATGAAGGAGAGGTCTAGTATATGTGCCAAAGAACAAAAAGACATATTCCCAAGATTAAAACTATATATGTGCCTAAAAATAAAATTGTTGACTCTCAAAATGTTGAAAAGAGAAATCAAATATCTTTTATTTCATTCTACTGTTGCCAACATCTTTGATATTATTCCTTTTCGTGTGATTATCAGAAGATATGATCCATTGGCAGTGGCTATGCTTCTAGACACTTGATGAAGCATGAAGAGAATTACCTAAGTCATGACTTAGAGTTATCTGACATGGTGTTAGCCTTAAAGACTTGGAGACATTATCTCTACTGGGAACCATGTCAAGTATTTACAGCTGTAAGAAATCTCCAACTTAGAATAAAAAGGGAAATTTGTTGAGATTTGACCTATGCTTAATCTTTATAAATACATTTGTGTCTTATATCAACCTAGTTTGATGTACATGTGCATAAATTGTATTTTAACAATTATTCATTTGCATATCTTTTACGCAAACAAAGATTCATTTGCATATCTTATTTAAATTGTTAAAATATAAACTCTAGATTCTTTAGAACTATTCTCGATCAAAAAAAACTTGAACCGAGAAGCCTCACGGTTGAAAAACAATTCGACTGATAGACTATCAAAAACTTAATTAGAAAATCACTGCAAATTTCTTAATTCCATCCTTTTGGTATGTATAATATAAGTTACATACATGATATCTATCTCTTCCTATTTTGATCTTACAAAACTTGATGAAATTACTTGAGATAAAGTATGACACCTACTAGCTAAGAGAATTCACAGTAGATCTCGATAAAACAAAATTGAGCTTATCATTTTATGTACATTTCATTTTATGTCAAGTCCTTTTTTAACTAGGAGAGAAACTCCCGTGAACATGGCACTAAAAGACCCACCTTGGCAATAAAATCCCCTCCAGTTATCTATGCACTGTAGGAGATGTTGAAATCACATAGTTTACCAACCTACATGAAGGATAGATCAAACTCGATTCAGTGTTTGTGTGTGAATTGAAAATTATCATGATAGGTGCCACTATCTTATATTCTTTTCCCTTCTCCTCATCACCTCTCCTCAACTACGGCACACTTTGAGCTTTTCTTGTTCTTACAAAATCCATAATTTTGTATGCCATTGTGCATCACTACGAGAAATAAAAACAATCCTTGTGGATGTTATCAGGGAGATTAGAAAAATATTCGTGTGTGGAGGGGAGATATTATGACTTACATGTATCTCTTGAAAAGGAGGAAAGAGACTAATACTATAAGGACCACCCTCTCGGTTAATTCTAATTTGAACTACTAGGATTTCCTTATCATGCGTGGCAATTTATACTACCAAATGATTCAATCTCAAGAAACAAATTTTAAGTGGTTGTCCAAATAGTATTGGTATATTTTTTATACCAAGCTAATAAGATTGATTAACATTGTTATTCCATAAATACACAGGTGACACTATGCCAGTCAGACTACAAAATAATCATACAATTCTATAGTAGTGGGCCACGAGACAAAAGGCCAACACTTACTAGGTAAAAAAATTGCACTAGAACTGGATTAAACGAGATTGAAATTATCATTTTATATACATGTTATTCTACATCAAGTCTTTTTTTAGGTAAGAGAGAACCTACCCTAGACATAGCCACTAATAGACTCACCCTAGTATAGTAAACTCCCCCTGGCTATTTGTGTATAGTAGAAGAGGTTTATATCACATAGTTTGCCATTTTTCATTTTCTAATATTATACCTAAAATTTTAAAAGTATACATTGAGACGCCATGTGAATGAATGAAATAGCCAGAGAGAGAGAGAGAATACTTATATTGTAGAAAGTTTTTCAAGTAGAACTAGCATGCAGTTTATAAGTGTATAATTTAAAATTTGAACATAATCACATGAAATTAGCAATAGTACGTCAACAATGGGAAACTATGCATATAAAGAAGCATAAATGTAAAAAATGAGTTATCCTACTAATGTATTACTTGGTTATTTTAGAATCCTTAGATTATTTCCATTGTTAACTTGTCTTGCATCCACCAAGTTATGACTATACATATCAAATCTAAATCTGTATGTACATGTATTATGATCTGTTGCTTCTAAAAATACTTCATACTCACTAGCTCTGCAAGAGGAAAAATGATAGGGACATAACAACTAGAAACCTATTAAGGTTTGCATTCTATATACATAGTACATATCAAAAAAAAACTTTTTGAAGCATGGTCTATAAAGCCTAAATCAATGATGTTATATGTCAAACTCAATGATGTGAAGTGTAACATCAACAAACCTATCAGTTGGATATTTGTAATGAGTTGTGGGTTTGCCCCACTATGTGAGGTCTCACACCTAACTCATCTATGTTAGTGAAGTTGTAGATCACCCCAATAAGTGAATCTCTATCATACATATCAGATAAACACTTCATAGAACCGTCCCATGACCAGAAGGACATCTACAAGAGAACCTAATTTACTTTCCTCTACATGTCCCAAAGGAAGTTCTATATTTAGGGTATCTTGGAGCAATTATTAATTAGGATTACACTTGATTAGTATCTTACATAAATCATCTTTGAGGAACTCACTTCATGCAAGAAGTAGTTGTTTGATTATATCAATTTTTCATTAGTTTTTGAGTTGTAAGTATTACAGTTAAAGACTAAGTGTAAGAACATGATTTTTGGTACAAGAGTAGATCTATAGAATAAGTATAGAATATGTTAGCTTTGAAGTAATCTGTATTAATTCTCATATCACTAACTAGTGACTTGCATTGCATATTCAACATTGTCAAATCATTTTCTTTACTGCAAGTTATGTTGTAAATTGACGTTCATATTCAGTTTTTTTTTATAATTTTTCATCCACTCTACTGGAGGAGTCTCATCACAACTGTGATGTAGGACCTTAGTTGTTGCTTCCTCCTTTCAGGTATACCAGTGGGTTTTAAACCCCGGACCTACTCTACAACGAGATGCAGCCTTTACCGTTGAGACAGCATGTTAAGTACTAACAGTCATATTCATTTATTCACTAAAAGTATGTCTTTTTGTATTATGCTTGCAATAATTGTAAAAACATGGTTAAAGTTGTATTTTTAAATCCATATGTGTATTTTCTTAACCTAATCATTATTTATGATTCATTACTTATTTACTTCCTTCATCCCAAATTTAGTATTCTACTTGTATCATTATAATATTTGATATATGATATTACTTTTCACTTGGTTTTATTAATAAAAATAGAGTAGTTATGGTTCCTTCAAGTTGGTTAAATGCATCAGATATAAGTGGATCAAATATAGAATGAAATTATTTAAATAGTATCAGGCAATCATTTATCATTTTTAAACTCAATATATTCATCAATCCATTTTTAATTTAATTCCTTCATATCACTTACAATTTCTCATTCAATGGGAATTTTGTTAGTTACGTGCAAAATTATCCCTTTCTAGAAAACATTTACAAAACTTGAGGTATTATTATGTTAGGGCCACCTCTAGATATATCAATGGATATATTATTATTTGATCATTTTATATAATTCTTTGCTGAGAAGTACTTGTAAGTGACATTTGTCACTTTTAGCCTTAAACTGGCCCATTTAAAGGGTATAAGGTTAGTGAGCCTTGGTAATACTTCACATATTACATGTATGCAATAAATCCTTAATAGAAGTGTCTTTAGTTTTCTTACATGAATATTTCTTTACCATTATGTTTTATCTTTTATTTATCCCCATAAATGTGAACTCTTTGTGTATAACTAGTTTAATTCTATTGAGGGCATTTTGTAGATTTTACTTCACATCATAAATTAAATATTTTTGATGTAATTGTATAATATGTATGGTCAGAATCATTATAAATGAAAATTATTTGTAATTATTAGGCCAAAGCATACACCGATCAACTTAGGGTCCATGCTTAGCCATTTTCAACATCATAGGTCACATTTCAGTTTAGACATAAATTTTCCAAAAAATAGCACTAACCATAATGAAAAGCATTCAAAATAATTAAATTATAAGAAGCCACTCTACAAAGTTCTATTACATGTTATATACGTTTTAGCATATTCTATCTTATGAGGTCAAACCTGCCAAAAATGTGTGCAATTTGAAAAAACATGTAATTTCATATTTTAAGTATTAAAATGATAAATAGCATACCCATCATATCATAAACAAAATAAATATGCAATGTTTTTATGAACAATAAATATGTAATGTTTCTTTACAAGATAATATCATTTGAGCATTTTTTAGATCAAATAGGTGAAATGTCTGAATTGATAAAAAATTGACAAATAAGGCGACCTCCATGTTTTAAATCTCAGAAGGAGTTTAATAAATAGTATAAAATTATTTTACTAGTATTATACATGTGTAGAAAATTTCATTGCAATATGATATTAATTGAGCATTCTCTACCAAGGTTGCCAAATCTAGGTGTACTTTGACAAAATAGGTAGAATCCATGTTAATATGTTCATTAACATTAAATATACCTTATAAACATTATTAATAAAAGTATACGGAATGATTGAAGTGTAAGTTCTGAATTTTATGATCTTACCCATCAAAATATCCCAAAATTGGGACTAAATAACATCATTTATACTTAGTTTGGGTTAAAGCATGCTCAAACCACTATTTTGGGGGCTGAATCACTCATCTTGTTGTACAAGTAGGTGAAAATAATCTCTAACCCAAAATTCACATAGAAAGTGCTTTAAATTTTGATTACACCATTGAATTACTATAAAAGAATTCAATCTAGTTTAAAGAAATGAAACTAGGGTAGGGAGTAGAGATTTATGGGTTTTAGTGAATCTCCAACAGAGGTTTGTTGGACATGCATTGTAACGACCCTGCATCCCAGTAACCCCCAATTAAGGGAGACCAAGAGGTCAGAGTCGTTATCCCAATTTTTCAGATCATAGGTTCGACAAATAATCAGTAATAATTATTAATTTCTACCATGACTATACTGAAAGATGGAAAAAAATAAAACTTTGCATACCTTTTTCAAAAACTTGGATATCTAACTTCTATCCACATCTAGACTTTATTCTAACTAATCCTCCTTGTACGTTATTTCTTAATTTCACAATATGCCACTTTATTGTTTGTCTTTTTCAATTTGTATCTAAAACACCGACAAACAAAACGTCAGTCAGCATAAATGAATATGTCTATATGTGGGAGAATCAATAATCGTGCAATTAACTGTAACAACATATTGCAACCAATTAGGATGTAACAAACAACTTTATGTTTTAAGCATAACTTCTCAATCCATACATATCCTAGCCTCTGTGCTATCCCTGCAGTGGACCTGGATGCTACCTTCCTTATGGTAGATCCCCATTAAACCCCTCATGATCTACCTAACAAGTGAATCAATTTATAGGGTTGAGTTTCATGGTACTACCCAAAGGTAGCCCACTTCTTAACTCATGGTGTGCTAAAGAGTCTCATGGCACTACACGTGGGTAGCCCAATTTCTAACTCATGATAACCCGATGTCCTACTTAACAAGTACGCCCTGTACCAAGTTACCCTTTTCATCATTAGCAAAGCCACAAAGAAGGACCAGGATATGAGCCAATCATGTATATATTTATGGTGATACTCATAGTCACTTTATAGTTGCATGAAATAAAAGTCATCCAAGTAGTTATTTTCAAGCAACCGATAAAACATCTGGGAATTTCTGTGAAATTAAAGTGATTAACCATAAACATAACCACATACCTGATCCAAAGTAACTTGATGTCCAAGCAAGAATATTCAAGAACAATCAATCAACAATATCCTGAAATTAATGCATAACATCCAAGTGCCATTGTTTTATTCAAAGCATTCCCAAGATCGACTTGGATTCCACCTTAGGATTTCTAGGCCAACTTTAGGGTTTTATTAGGGTTTTAGCCTCCATTATGCTTTTATCAATTTTAATGCTCTTTTAGTTCACAAACCCTAATTTTAACATCATAGGCAGAATTGAATGTCAAATAAGTCTAATATGCCTCTTTTATGCTAAAAATTTCATCTTTATCTTTTTAAGTCATGTCAAGATCATTAGGCCCAATTATCATCTTTGGTTTCTTTCAAATTGACAACTCATATTTCATATAGTTCAATTCACATAAATGAACCCTATTTATCACTAATTTCACATTAATCCACTAGAAAACCCTAATTACCAAATTAAGGGAATTTATCCACAATTCAGAAATTTTATACTCAAAATATCTTAGAATCATCATATCTCAGCTTTATTCATGGATTTGAACAATATAGGCCATTAAGGGTCATAATTACCAAAGTTAGGGTTTTAAGGCCCACTAAAGCATTTCCATGTACATGGAACCCCTAAATTAAACCAACTATGCATAAAGATCATCCTTTTTATCTAATTTGCCCTTTTTATTAACAACAGGTTAATATCAACTTTAAACATCCATATAACCCTTCCTAATACATTAATCATCAAATATTAGGGTTTTTCATTAATTAAACCATTAAAGATAGCATCTTTACATAATTTTTGAATTTCAAGAAGAATTAGGCTTCAAATATAATTTATTTGTGTTCCTCTCATTCTGAGGATCAATTTTCATATATAACACTTTGATATACGAGTTACTGATTTTTCTCCTACGATTTTTGCAAGAAAAACAATTATTTACCAATCAAACGATGCCACATCAGTGCTTACCTATTGATCTCGAGTTCACGCGGATCCCAGAAAATCTCATTTTTGCCTTTTCCTTCATTCACAAGCGTCGGGGGCACATACGTCAATTGCCCTAGGGCTTCTTCTTCCTCCGATCCTACGAGCTATGCTTCACAGCTCCAGGCCGCAGTCAACCCAAAGGTTGACTTGGAGCTACACTGCGCCGAAGTGACATCTGATCATGTAGAGGCCTTCATCGGTCCCCAACGAACTCACACCCACTCCCAATTCCATCAGAGGTGGCATATACTGGAAGGGTGAAGAAGGAGTTCTCGCGTGAGTTGCAGGGTGGAAAAAGGGGGCCGATACCAGCTTAGACTAGGAATTGGTAGCAGAGGGGAAACCTCAGAGTCTGGTAGCACGTGTTCGCGGTGAACTTGTCTCACAGAGGGGTTCCTATCATATATATAGCTCTAGGCTATGGTCGTTGGCCGCTGGCAGCAATGAGATTTAGGGAAAATCTCAAAGTCCTTCCAAAATAGGAAAAATTTGGTATGAAAAGGAACATTTTCCCCATACGAATCTATTGGAGAGATTTCCAATCTCGCACCCCCGCTGGATTGTAAGAAAATTGAGTGGGCACTAACAAAAACTGAGCTCATGTTTCCGTTCTGGACCAAGGTAGGTGATGAGCAGCCACCGTCAGATCTCAGATCCAACGGCCTAGATTCCATGCGTCAAAAAAAGACATTTCTAATCAAATTGAAAATTCATGACATTTAAGGATTTCCTTTTTATTTTTGGGAATTTTGCAAAAAGCATATCTCCCAAACCACATGTCCATTTAATACCGAATTTTAAGGAAACTTCCATAATAAATTAAACTACTTGTGTGCCAAGTTTGGGACTCAAAATTGAAAGTATGAGAGACTTTCCTTCATATGCAAGTTATTATTTATAAAGACATATTTCATGCATATTTTCTCTCTCCTATTCTTTTATTTTACTTATTTGGATTCCTTTTACCATTAGAAACCATGTGGACTCACAATCCCATCCATTATGATTCCATTATCCATATTTCTACATATTTCTTATATTTTCATCATTATCTCAACTTTCCTTCTTAATAATGCTTTATTTGATTTTATCTCTTTCTTATTGCATTATCTTTGCAACTTGGACTCCTTGGTACCCAAGGAACCCCAAAGCTACGAAATCCACCCTTGGAGGTTACTTCCTAGCCTTCTAGAGGCTTCTACCTCTTTCTTTTCTCCTTTTCTTAAATATTCATTTATTAATTGAATTTCTTTTTTTTCGTTTGCTTGTTATTGGGCCCAATAGCCAATAAGGCCCTCAAAATAACCAAGCAAGGCTATTTACAAATGAAATTCATGCATTCAAATAAATGACATCATTATTTGTTCATATACATTTTTTAATAGAAGAAATTACATTTCTCCCCCAAAAGAATCTGAAAATTGGGGTTGTGACATCCTTCCCCTCTTATAAGAATTTTGACCTCAAAATTCCATCAATCAAACAAACAATTTAGGATAAGACTTTTCCATGTCCATCATTGGCCCCTATATGGCTTTACCCTATCCATGGCACTTCTGAAGAACCTTTATCATGACATATTCTTTTCTCTGAGTTTCTTTCACCTTGGCATCTATAATCTCACAGGTGACTCAGGACATTTCAGCCTTCCTTGGGGCTTACTAGGTTCATTACTCAGCACATGGCTCGGGTACCTCACATAGTGCTCTAAATTGGACACATGGAACTCATCACATGTTACATTATCCTGAGGGGTAAGGCTATACACAAGCATCTCCACCAATCCATTCTCAAATAGACCCATGTATCGGGGACTCATCTGTCTCGGCTCTAGCTCAGAGGGGTCGGATTTTCATATCACATATTCTCCCAAAGTGAATTGCATGTCAGTCTATTTTGCATCAGCTCATGACTCATGTCACCCATGGGCTCTCTTTTAGCCATTGCACGATCAAAGCGACTTCATCTACACATGTTGTGGTCCTTTTCTGACCTTCGTGGGGTCCCTTCACCAACATCATCTTAATGAAGTGGTAACCGACACAACCTATCTTATAGAGCTTCTTATATCCTAATACTGGCTATGGTGGCTATCATCACAACTTTCATAGGATGAGAATTGTCCCCATATATCACCCTGAGTGATCACATATGCTCTCATCAGACCCTCTAGTCAGGATCATGCTAACCATTAGTTAGGGGTGATAAACTATACTAATGTCAAGTTCTTCATGTACCTACTTCCACCACATGGATGTGAACCTTTAGGTCATACTCAAGAACCTTTGAACTCGTATCATGGTGCAGTTGAACCATCTCTCTTACATGTAGTTCAACCTGACCTGTCTCTTGACAGTACTCTCTCTTTCCTTAGATCCTGACATCTAGGTAAGGCGATCTACCATAACCCATATTGCACCTTGACCTTCTCTGGTCCATGGGAGACTTGCCACGATATCCATAGTGATGAACTCCCATTCCCTCTCAGGGATTTGTTTTTCCTCTCTATCAATATATTGGGTTACTGGTGTTCATCCTTTACCTCCTGGCTTGCATGGCGACAAGCCATGTGTAACTTCATCTTGAGCATCCAAAGTACTACTATCACTTACTATCTTCGTAGTATCATAGTGTATGATGAACTAAAAATCATGATCTCATGTATGTCATGATTCCCCAAGATTGATTCCTCAAAAACCCTAAGGGGCCATTCGGACCCCAACTTCATAACTACCAGAGTTTATAAGTAATTGGGTTGTTAATTTATTCGTCCAACTTGTTTCCGGTATTTGTCCCAGTAATTGCTTATATAAATCGACGAGATTTTAAAGCCCGCCATGCTCAGCGGTAGTGATCAAGCACGCATTCAGCGCAGCATCAACCTCGCTTCATTAGTTTACCGTGTTGTTTTGCCGTTCTGTACATACCGTTTCACCGCTCACGCCCAGCGATGTGCTTGAATCAAAAATTGATAATGTATAAGACTACCGGAACTTGTGAAGTCGGGGGCCGAACGACCCCTAAATCACTCTAATCGGGGTTTCATCACTTTCTTTTCCAGAGAAGTGCATCTGAGGTTCTACCACCATTCGTTCATTGCATCAAGGCCTAGGCTGGCTACCCAAACCACTACTAACTTGTTCAACATATCTTGTTACATCTGAGTGTTAACCAAACATATCTTCTTTTTCAAACTTAGGGTTAACCTAACAGCCTCTTCTAGCCTCTAGCTAAACTAGGCATCTACATCTCAACTAGAGCATCCATTTCCACTTCACCTCCATAGGTGTAAGGTAATGTTGAAGACATACACCTCCATGTATTCCATTTATCATCTCATCTCAGACTTTAGGTCTATCTTGAACAAGAAAACTTTGGTTATCAAACTCAACCTTGTATATCACATAGCTCATGATAAAAACATCCTCACAAGATGACTACCTTAGTTCTCTTAGTGTTTGTAAACCATCCACATATCATACACTCTACAAGGGTACGCTATCACCTCATTGCAACGTTTCCACTCACATCATCTCTATCCTTGGTGTATGGCATGCGTACTGCCCTATCTCTCACCCTCATAATGAGAGGAAATAAGCATTTGGCTACAGTCCAAATACAGAGTTCTTCCCATTCTAAGAGTAGAGATGGTACATCCTACATTGCCAGTACACCTTCAAATCTAACTGGAAACATGCAATACATGTTTCCACATCATGAACATCTTGATATCAAGTTTACTTTGATGGAAAATTGCTCTTCAACACACTTGGGTTGTCACACAATCCTTATTCATCTCCCCTGGGTTTGTAGGGTGCTAGCACTTTTGGGGTCATCCCTCTTCCCTTATGCATCCAGAGAGTACCCTCCTCATATGCCATTTGGGTCCCATGAGTTTATGAAGGTGATCAATCTCCTAACCCATGGTCCTCAGACAATGATAGTTGTTACCTCCCAACCCTATGGTCTTATGCAACTAGGGAATTAGGCGACTCCTACTCCCATCGGTATTATCCCTACCTGACCCTGGAATAGACTTAGGATTATAACATAGTACATGTCCATCTTAAAACCTTACTCAAGTCTCCATCATCTCTCTCTACATTCATGGGATGACTTTCATCCTTTCATAGGGGTCATGGCAACCTACCTACCTTGGTCAGGCCCCATACCGGTTACCTCCATGGTAACACATCCACATGCACTTAGAGATGGTTATGTATGGGTCTACAGGCTCATTCTCATACTATGCACTTTTCACTTAACTTCTCAAGATCCTATGAGACCTCTTAAGGTTATCTTAAACCTGACAAAAGTTGATACATACCCTATATAAGGGTCCTCTCCCAGGGTAGGAGGAAACTATCTCTTGATACCAACAAAGGTCACAAACATCCTTATGTCTAAGTTTTACATCAACATGAGCATGCTTAACCCAGTCAAACTACTAAGGCATGTAGCTAACAAGAAGTCTCCTTGTAGGTCCTACTTGTTCTCATTCCTTCATATTGGACCATCATCATACATACATATGTCACCAACCTATAAGTTGGGGGGTTCATCAAACATATACCTTAAACCAAGGGGTTCCCATTCCTCTAAACATGAGGAGTGTCATGTTAGAATCTATAGAAACTCAAATCTCATCATGAGCATCGGGTGCACCACGTACTACTACTTCCCCTCTTAGGTCTAGGAACCCTAGGTTCACTTCTTATGCAACAACTGTCCAACCGCATGCTCAACTTTTTAAAAATGAACCAACCATGTACGAGGTATATCATGCACTTCCTACTATCCTTCTGCTTGAACAACACCTCAGAGATGAGTCCTCCTCAAGGACAACCAACTAGGTATAAGGCCTCACAACTTGTTACTAGACCTCCTCAGGGTCTAAGGAACCCTTCTTCCTGTCCCTAGAAGGTGAGGTAGGCACTTACTACTTCCATAGATTGGCTCAAGAAGTCTCTTTCCCTTTATAGGGTTTGGTCCCTTATAAGGCAACCAAGATATCATCAGCCTCCAGGGATCATGCACGAGGCAACCACATCCATCCACCTAGGTCAACCCAATCTCTCAGGGTTCCTTATTTCTCAGAGTCTAAGCTTCCAACCTTCTTGCTCGGGTCCTGCTCTCTCTCTAGAGCTAATCCTACAAAAGCCTTACTACTAGAGGTCCTCTCTCCATGAAGGTGGATCAAGCTCACATGTATGCACCTACATGGGTGAAACCTACATTCACTCAAGATTATCCATAGCTCTTTATGCTTATCTCCTAAGATATCCAACGTGCCTTTTTGTCCAGGGTTTTAACCTACTACTAGCACTACTGACATACTCAAGGTGCATACTATACCATGCTCATATAAGCCCATAGGGTTTCTATATGGTCAGCACTAACCTCATCAATGAAGGAGTTATCCTTCACCTTAAAATGCACGACCCTTCACAGGGTTGGGTCAAGAAAAGGTACTAGGCCAGCCAACCTCACATGGCTCAAACTATCTTAGGGATTCAAAACTTCCATCTCATCATGCCATCTCTCTCTAACCACCACTTAGGGTTAGGGTTAGCATCATTCTCAGAGGATGTGCCAGGTCTCTACTTATAATGGAGGTATCTACCTCTAAGACTAACTCTCTCTACATATCCTTTGACAAGAAGGTCTAGCCTCAGGTCTCTCCTAAGGGCATGGCAACATATGCCATACGACCTAAGCATGCAACTATTCTTTAGTTTATGCTTAAACTATTAAGCTTATGTCTATAACATCTTATTTACATGCTTTTCATTAATTTGGTGGAGGATTCCTTAAACCTTATCAATTTTACCCATACTTCAAGAGGGTGAGGAAGAGAGAGAAAACCCTAAACCTTATAATCCTAACAGAATTAGGGTTGAGAAGGGATGAAAATAGATGAGAAAGTCCTAAAGCTATCATATTTCGAGTCAAAACTTCAGACATTGGCCAGGCAGTCACACTACATCCGGGAGTCCTCATATTCCGACTAGCGATGCGGAGGAAAATCTTGCCAGCCCTTGGACCATGATCCTTTTCTAGACACCTCAGTCTTTGGAAAATCCTCTAATAACTCCCTTGGGTTCTACATAGTTTGTAAAATTTAATAATTATTAAAGATTAGATGAGGAACCACTGCTTTGATACCAAATGTAATGACCCCGCCTCCCGATAACCCCCAATTAAGGGAGACCAAGAGGTCAGAGCCGTTATCCCAATTTCCCAGATCATAGGTTTGACAAATAATCAGTAATAATTATTAAATTCTACCATGACTATACTCAAAGATGGAAAAAATAGAACTTTGCATACCTTTTTCAAAAACTTGGATATCTAACTTCTATCCACATCTGGACTCTATTCTAACTAATCCTCCTTGCACTTTATTTCTTAATTTCACAATATGCCACTTTTATATTTGTCTTTTTCAATTTGTACCTAAAACACCGACAAACAAAACGTCAGTCAGCATAAATGAATATGTCAGTATGTGGAGGAAACAATAATCGTGCAATTAATTGTAACAACATATTGCAACCAATTAGGATGTAACAAACAACTTTACATTTTAAGCATAATTGCTCAATCCATACATATCCTAGCCTCTGCGATGTCCCTGCAGTGGACCTGGATGCTACCTTCCTTATAGTAGATCCCCATTAAACCCCTCATGATCCTACCTAACAGGTGAATCAATTTCTAGGGTTGAGTCTCATGGCACTACCCATAGGTAGCCCACTCCTTAACTCATGGTGTGCTAAAGAGTCTCATGGCACTACACGTGGGTAGCCCAATTTCTAACTCATGATAACCCAATGTCCTACTTAACAAGTAGGCCCTGTACCAGGTTACCCTTTTCATCATTAGCAAAGCCACATAGAAGGACCAAGATCTGAGCCAGTCAGGTATATATTTATTGTGATAATCATAGTCACTTTATAGTTGCATGAAATAAAAGTCATCCAAGAAGTTATTTTCAAGCAACTGATAAAACATTCGGGAATCACTGTGAAACTAAAGCGATTAACCATAAAAGTAACCACATACATGATCCAAAGTAACTTGATGGCCAAGCAAGAATATTCAAGAACAATCAATCAAGCAATCAATAATATCCTGAAATTAATGCATAACATCCAAGTGTCATTGTTTTATTCAAAATATTCTCAAGATCGACTTGGATTCCACCTTAGGATTTCTAGGCCAAATTTAGGGTATTATTAGGGTTTTAGCCTCCATTATGCTTTTATCACTTTTAATGCTCTTTTAGTTCACAAACCCTAATTTCAACATCATAGGCAGAATTGAATGTCAAATAAGTCTTATATGCCTCTTTTACACTAAAACTTCCATCTTTATCTTTTTAAGTCATGTCAAGATCATTAGGCCCAATTATCATCTTTGGTTTCTTTCAAATTGACAACTCATATTTCATATAGTTCAATTCACATAAACGAACCCTATTTATCACTAATTTCACATTAATCCACTAGAAAACCCTAATTACCAAATTAAGGGAATTTTTCTACAATTAGGAACTTTTATACTCAAAATATCTTAGAATCATCATATCTCAGCTTTATTCATGGATTTGAACAATATAGGCCATTAAGGGTCATAATTACCAAAGTTAGGGTTTTAAGGCCCATTAAAGCATTTTCATGTACATGGAATCCCTAAATTAAACCAACTATGCATAAAGATCATCCTTTTTTATCTAAGTTGCCCATTTTATTAAAAACAGGTTAATATTGACTTTAAACATCCATATAACCCTTCCTAATACATTAATCATCAAATATTAGGGTTTTTCATTAATTAAACCATTAAAGATAGCTTCTTTACATACTTTTTTAATTGCAATAATAATTAGGCTTCAAATATAATTTATTTGTGTTCCTCTCATTCTGAGGATCAATTTTCATATATAAAACTTTGATATACGAGTTACCAATCTTTTCCTACGATTTTTTCAAGAAAAACAATTATTAACCAATCAAATGATGCCATGTCAGCACTTACCTATTGATCTCGAGTTCACGTGGATCCCAGCAAATCTTGTTTTTGCCCTTTCCTTCATTCACAAGTGTCGGGGGCACATACGTCAATTGACCTATGGCTTCTTCTTCCTCCGATCCTGCAAGCTACGCTTCACAGCTCCAGGCCGCAGTCAACCCAAAGGTTGACTTGGAGCTACATCGCGCCGAAGCGACATCTGATCGTGCAGAGGCCTTCGTCGGTCCCCAACGAACTCGCACCCACTCCCAATTCCATCAGAGGTGGCATATACTGGAAGGACAGAGAAGGAGTTATCGCGTCAGTTGCAGGGTGGAAAAAGGGGGTTGATACCAGCTTAGACTAGGAATTGGTAGCATAGGGGAAACCCCGGAGTCTGGTAGCGCGTGTTCACGGTGAACTTGTCTTGTATAGGGGTTCCTATCATATATATAGCTCTAGGCTATGGCCGCTGGCCGCTGGCAGCAATGAGATTTAGGGAAAATCTCAAAGTCCTTCCAGAATAGGCAAAACTTGGTATGAAAAGGAACATTTTCCCCATATGAATCTATTGGAGAGATTTCCAATCTCACACACCCATTGGATTGCAAGAAAATCGAGTGGGCACTAACAAAAACCAAGCTCATGTTTCCTTTCTGGACTGAGGTAGGTGACGAGAAGCCACTGTCATATCTCAGATCCAACGGCCCAGATTTCATGCATCAAAAAAACACATTTCTAATCAAATTGAAAATTCGAGACATTTAAGAATTTCCTTTTCATTTTAGGTAATTTTGCAAAAATCATATCTCCCAAACCACATGTCCATGTAATACCAAATTTTTAAAAAAAAAGTCCATAATAAATTAAACTACTTGTGTGCCAAGTTTGGGACTCAAACTCGAAAGTATGAGAGACTTTCCTTCATATGCAAGTTATTACTTATAAAGACATATTTCATGCATATTTTCTCTCTCGGTCTCTCCTATTCTTTTATTTTACTTATTTGGATTCCTTTTACCATTAGAAATCATGTGGACTCAAAATCCCATCCATGATGATTCCATTATCTATATTTCCACATATTTCTTATATTTTCATCATTATCTCAACTTTCCTTCTTAATAATGCTCTATTTGATTTTATCTCTTTCTTGTTGCATTATCTTTGCAACTTGGACTCCTTGGTACCCAAGGAACCCCAAAGCTACGAAATACACCCTTGGAGGTTACTTCCTAGCCTTCTAGATGCTTCTACCTCTTTCTTTTCTCCTTTTCTTAAATATTCATTTATTAATTGAATTTCTTTTTTTTTATTTTGCTTGTTATTGGACCCAATAGCCAATAAGGCCCTCAAAACAACCAAGCAAGGCTATTTACAAACGAAATTCATGCATTCAATTAAATGACATCATTATTTGTTCATATATTTTTTAATAGAAGAAATTACATTTCTCTCCCAAAAGAATCTAAAAATTGGGGTTGTAACATGCATCTTATTTATTGAATGGAATAGATGGAGGGAAAGGATTATTGGAACCCATCAAATCAAAAGTTTCCCCAGACTAGAGTTCTAGCTTGAAGCAAGGCCCAAATCTCCTCAATTCTCCACTCCCACTTTAAAATTTTATATTCAAGGGTATTTCTGATTGTGTAAATGTACTTAAGGTTGTAATTAGATGATAATTTATATGCTTAAGCATTTCACATTTAGCTCAATTTACTTATTTTAATTTATTATTGATCTATCTCCAAAGGTCTAGCTGACCTTAGAAAAAGGGCTCGCTAACATGGCACCTCTAGCCAAGCCAAGGGTAAGTGGACTATGATCAATGAACCCTATATGTAAGTTTTGTTTTTTATTATAGTTTCTTACTAACCTCAAATCACATCAAATATCAAGAAATAATGAAGTAAAATTAATTAATATTCCATCATTTTAACCTTTTATGGAATATTTATTCTCAAAACTTCATTTCATTAGATAAATGGTTTACTTTTTCCAAAACCCAACTAACTAACCCTCACAAGTATAATCATATTAATTAATGTATAAACATGGTACGAAATCTTTCACCTTTAACTTGACAGAATCTTAGCAGTTGATGGTAAAATAGATTCAAAATTAAGAGTGTCTAGGGTACTACAATTATTTCTTGGGACATAAAATATGCATAAATTAACTAAGAAAGAGGAAGAAGACCTCCTTAGTAGAGCTTGTGTGAACATTAACTAATAAGGGGGAAGAATATAGGATATATAAGAAGATACCAACAGTGGAAACTATGTAAACAAAATTAGAAAAATGAACAAGATGTTTTCTATATAGGGTGGGGATATTTTAATATTAAAGGGTTTTCTTATAATAATTAACTAAATAGGATAGGCACAAGTTGGTAACATTATTATCCATGGATGATGAATGTATTCCTTTGGACATTGTGATCTTCCCATTCAACATGCCTTTCTTCCTCTATCAGACATATTTTCAATTTTGACAATATTATTAACATTTACTTCACAACTATATCATCTAATAAAATACATTTCAATTTCTTATTACAATTCAATATCTTATCCTATCATGCCAATTGATACATTGTCATTGAGCAAGATTTCTGCATAATTTTTTTATTTGGTACAAATATGTTTACAAATCTGATGTTGGGATACAATGAAAATAAATGATATAGGATGTTGAGAATTTCAAAGATCATTTGATGTATAGAAGAGTATTGGCATGTATTAATAGTTTACATGATACTTAAATATAAATATATGGCATCACTTTGAGATGTATAAAAACAAAATTGTTTAAAAGAAAAACATATTCAAGATAGGTATCCATACAACATATTGGCTATATCTCCATGTAAACAAAAATTGTTATAGATCGAGATTGGGTTTAAATGTCAAAAAAAATCAATATCCCATTGAATATTTTCATTGAATTCTACAAGATGTCAAATCATCAAAATATGGTTAGGCTCAAAAGGATAAATTATATTTAAATGTGTTATAGGTTTCAAGTAACACATATTTAACCAAATCATATATATATATATATATATATGTGTGTGTGTGTGTGTGTGTGTGTGTGTGTGTGTGTGTGTGTGTGTGTGTGTGTGTGTGTGTGTGTGTGTGTGTGTGTGTGTGATTAGTACATGAAAGGGATACTTCAAAATAAAATATAGAAGTTGTCTATATCCCAACCAAGATTAAAATTTTTGGAACCTTATTTATCATATGCAATATTAATAGCTCACTTCAATGCAATGAATGTTTGTGTATAAAATTATTAAATGATAATGGTTGTTTTTTCACTTGAAATTAGAATCTTACCACTTTGGAGAAAAGTTCCCTATAAGTAATCAACATCCTCAAAATGCTACTTACAATTAAATGGTTCACGACAACATGTACCATTACAACCCAGTTCATCTTCAAAGCATAACATAGGGAATGAGATGTGCATAATTCAACTGATGCCATTATGCATGTTTAGATTAGACTATTATAGTAATCAGTAAACTTTAATTCACCATTATGGGATTCAAATTCTAGCATAGTGTGGAAGTTCAATGAAAAGTCAGTAATTGAATCTATATGGAAATATTAAAACCCCAATATGAGTCGAGGCATGATATCATCAAGTAATTTCTATATTTGTATGTGGAGTCGAAGGACTTCTATTCTAGAGGAATCCCTTTGGAGTACCTAGAAAACGTGGGCATAGGTTTGCAAATGTTGTTTAGTCACCTCCATATCTTACAAGACAACCTTGTTGTAGATGGAGGAAGTACAACTAGCAGTCTTAGGTTCATGGGTTATACTATAAGACTTTTACGACAAGTCATGTAGTAATATATTCATAAGGATGATATGATCCAAGTGAGTTTAGAATAAAATATAATTAGAAAGTTAGACTGATTCAATTAAATAGTTTAGCAAGTTAGATTAGTTAGTTTATTTAGTCAAATAGTCAATAGTCCATATAGTGGTCAAGTGAAAATCAGTAATACTGAAAGACTAGAGAGAATATTAAAAAAAAAATAGATACTTTAACTTTATTGGTAGTTCACATTTGTAGATTGCCATGTTTTGTATATCTATCATTATTAAAATGATTTACTACTTCATTCTCATGTTAAATTTCTCATCAGCTTTTACAGCCTATTAAAGTGTTTTCGATTATTGCATAGAAGTACTCATTCACTAGGTAAGTATCTCACCCCTCTACTTACAAATATTTTATGTCCACATGAGCTTTTGGATATTTAATACATCATAAAAGTTATTCCATAAAGTTAGAAGTTAAATGAGTTTAATTTGTCCGATCCAAGTTACTCTAGGTTCTTGTACTAAAGTGAAGAGGGTTGTATACAAATTAATGATGTAGCATAATTTATTATTTCCAATGTTTGTAATTAATAGTCGAAATTAGTGATATATGGTTTTAGTAAAAGTGGAAATATCAAGTCCTACTACTTATGTTAATTTGGGTAATGTGGTTGTGTTTGATATATAAAATGATTTTCATAATGGGAGAAAGCTAGTTAGGTCAATCTAAGAATATGCTTGATTTTATCATCGATTATTGATTGTGAAATTTGGTTGTACAGTTTAGTATAAGATTATAGAATGAGTCACAGGGACTATTAATCCATTAAGTTGGGTCAAAAGTGTGGTAGTTAGATGGTGGTGTAGTGATAGCTCTTGAAAATCTGAGCATTTGGATACCATAAACCAATATCTAAATACTTGAATCAACTATGTCAAGACACTCTTTCTATTATTTATTGGATGCCCAAGCCATCGATATAGTGGTGGTATGGGATTCGAGAGGAACCCTAGAAGCACTAGACTTATAAGATTAGAATTTAATAAATACTATAAGATAATAAGGAGATATTAAAAGAAGATATTAGATTTTTGTTGTTGAATCAATCAAAGAAGAATATAAATGATTTTCGTTAGACATAAATTTCAAATGTTCATTATTGAACAATATTATAACCTATAATTATTGTGGCACATCAAAAAAAATCAAATACATTTTGTTAAAATATGTTTATGTTAACTTGATCATGATATTTTTATCAGTGTCAACTAATGTAATCTTATTATTCTTCTTGTATATGTTGAGACATATATGAGTTAGTTAATCCTAAGTGACTTTTGGCTTCATGGTTGTAGGTATGTACTAGTCCCACTAGCAGTATGTTTCATGAAAGACAAGCCCTATCAAGATTTTAATGAGAATATACTATATATAAAGTAAACATGGATGAATAATAAAATTGTGAGAACATTCAGATACTATACTTTAAGGAAATGTATAGAAAGGCCAATGTAGTGGCACCCGAGTGGTAAAGTTGATGTTGTATGACCAAGAGGTCACAAGTTCGAAACCCCCTTGAAACAAGATGAATGAATTGTCAAATTACAAAAAAGAAAATGTATAGAAAGAATAAAAGCTAGTAAAGTTTTCATCTTGAATGTAAGGATGGGCCACATGACATAAACACTATAATTTTATGTATAATGTAAGTACCAAAAAAATGGATGATACATATCATATAAGAATATACAATACAATGAAAAAGGTTTAGTATAAATGGTATATACTTTTGGTGTGGTTCAAAATTAATTTGAGTACTCAACACGACATGAAACTTTGATATTCCATGGACTAACTCATCCGTCTGAATAATTAATATGTTCACCGATTATTGAGATAAGTCAAAGAACTAATCCAATTACATGATATGAAAATGAATTCAATGGCATTGCTTGTATTTAAAGAAGATACATATATATGGTAATTTGTTAGTGAAAGTAATTACAAGAAGATAAGAAGAAATGTAACCAGATTAATAATGAAGATTTTTTAGGAGGATGAAAAATTAAATAACCCATGATGAAAAGATATAAAGGAGGATTGACGTGAGTTGTATTCAAAATGAAATGATTAGAGGTTCCCAAGCATGAAAAGATAAGTAGGATAAGAGTAATACATATAGAAAAGATAAGGGATGGGTGAATAGAGAAGGATGAATCATATTTCCTATTTTAATTGAAAATTTTGAATATATGCAAAACAAGAATAAAAAATGATGTATATAGAAAAGGTACTTCAAAGAGGAGTACTTTCATAAGAATTTATGAAAGTAGAACTAGATGAACATGTGATATGTAAGACCTAGATAAGAAATCCATGTGCAAAAAAGAAGAACAATTGAAATTAAAAAAAACTTGTTTAAGGGAAGAGGATTACATGATAAGAAGAGAACCCTGCCAGTGTAGCGTAGGTGGTTCGGTCCAGCTTGTCCTCCTCAGGGGACCCCGGTTCAAATTCCCTATTGTGCTATATTTATCAACCCTTGGGTTATCTGGGCTCTGGAACCTATTTGAGGGAGGGGAGACTAATGTCTCTTCTAACTTAAAAAAAACAGTGAATGTGATTATGTGTATTAATGTGATGAACTCCAGTACATACATCCTTACTCCCATTTTGATTTGATGGTTTATATGAAATAACTATCTACTTGCACTCTATTAATTATCTCCTTGTAATTGAATAACATGAGGATGTAGATGATGCTAAGATGTGTGCAATGGGTGTGAAATTTATAGAGAAGTGAAAATTTCTAAATGAAATGCATGGACATTGCATGAGTCATATGATTAAAATAAAATTATGTTATGTATTAAACTTAAAATTGAAACTAGAATGGAGAAAATTGACTCAAAGAATGAAATTATGAGAAAAATCAAGAGATAATAAGAAATAAATATGTCATGGAATGTGGAATCATATACACAAATTATAATCTAATATGATGTGCAAAATAAAACTAATGATATCAGATAAAAGGATAGTGTACAATATGAGAATGCTATAAGATAAAGAAGGGTCTGGAACATGAAATGTGTATGGTAAAATCCAAATGTAAATGCTAATAAGGAGAATGTGAGAATTCAAAAATGATTAATAACAAAATAAAATGGAATGATGATTGATTGGACCTAGATGAAACAAAAAGTATCAAGAAAACACTAGATCAATCAGATTTCAAACTCTAAAGTATTTAGCTTTGTTCTATCTCTAATTATATGAAAGAAAATTGGAAAGGAACACTCATTTGGAATGAAGCCATATGAAATTACAATATGTATCAATGGAAGCTAATTGAATATAAAGAAACGATAAGAATAAATTAAAGTATTATGTGAGACTCAAATTAGTGAAAGTATAGTGTTTAACTATAAAGACTTGATTATGGCTAGAATATGAGAATATAATTTGTTTGGGGCATATCGCCCAAGATAAGACAATAAAATGAAATGAACATTGAAATTTATTTGAAAGATTATTAGTCAAATAACTACTTATAGTGTATTATTTAGTTTCTTGACTTACTAATGATTACATTTACATTCTCGGGTCTTGAATACTAGTCAAGAATATTAGTAACTAATTCCACAATGAGAAATTAGAATTTAAGAAAGAAATGATAACTAAATGATTTGAAGTGATATTTAACCATTATGAGAGATGCACCAATTGAAATTGATGGGGTTATAATGCAAATCATGACACTATAGGGAGTATGAGTAAAATAGATAGGTTTGATCTTGGTGAATCACAATGGAGTTTACTAAATATCTAGTTAATCAAAGTAAGTACAAATTAATTTTAGGAAAAATATAAATATGAATCATATCTAAGGATGTTTTGAGATATTCACAATTTAAGAATGGTCTATAATGACTTGACTATGGCTGATAGTGGGGTTACATGATCAAATCAGTAGATTTAGTCTATAAAGATACAGATAGATGTTGATAACCTAGGGTTTAAGCATTACAGATGTTAAGAGTAGATAAGTGACTCAAAAATGTTAAAAAGAGAGAATAAGAAAAGAAAATAATAAATATATGTATCTTTCTATAAAGAACCAAGAATAATAAATGATTTGTCTTGACACAAAATATGTTAGTATAAGGAGTCAATCACCATTTAGTATTAAGATCAAAAGAATAAGGAGAAGAAGTAAGAGACAATGGATAACAAAGAAGTCATAAATATAAGTAGCTTTTGAGCATATTGAGATCTTCCAAAACATAGGGTTCTTACTAATGTGTTATACTTATACATGTGTATATATTATACTAAATGAAAAGTATAGTTAGTTATGATATTATTCATCGAAGTACTCGTTATCCACTTCAATATGATATAATTGTGGCAATTTTTGGTCTTATAGTTTATGTAGGTTATGTATTAACATAATAACCTAAGATAAGAAAGGTTTTCCTATAGTAAACTGAGTTGTTTCATAGAATATTTGTAGAGAAATACTTATATAGTTGGTAAAATAAAGATTAAAACATCAATCTAAGTATAATACCCTTAAAGAGGATGTCAACTTTATAAGAAAATTCATTTTTAGTAAATGTGTCATAAATATATTTTTTCATGTAGCCAATGAAATGACATTTAAAATGTCATCATAATTGAAGTAAATATAAATAATATATTCAAATAAGAATTATAAGAGTAAGTGAATACAAGAGTTTAGAATGTTGACAAGAAACTTGTGAATGTACCTACATTGTAACTTTTGAAACCTTCAAGGAAAAAATAGGGATAGAGATTATTACAACCCCATACATATATATATCATAATACAGGGCTTGAGAAACCCTAATTTAAGTGTTTTGGTTTAAATTTTCTTTTTTATGCATAATCCATCTCAATCCATATGTATATGTGCTCAATTTAGGAATTCCTTGGGTTTAGAGTGAAACCTTAATTTTTAATAGTAACACGTTGTAAATTTTGTAGTTCAGTTAAACAGAGTTCAAATTATATCCTAATGTGATAATTCGATAAGAAAGCTTGTAATTTAGTCTTATAGAGTAATAAAAACCCTAATTTGAGTTTAGGGATGATACCATAAAGTATTTTATATTTAATGAAGTAGATCCAATGGAGAGAGTAAAGTATACTCTAAGACACATATCATCACATTCATGAATAACAAATTTAGTTTATATTGCAATTCGATGAAATTTTAAGAGTTTTGCATAAGGCATCTTTAGGGGGCTCTAGGAAGTTAGACAATGATGGATTATCATGGGAAAATTTCAATAAATTGACCATCTAAAGTGGTTGTAATGACCATTAGTCAAATGAGGAATTCAAACTAATTAACTAAAAGTTATTTTGGTTACTTGAGGATTTCATTTTGCACACATAAACAAAATTGGGGTCAACTTGATTGACTAACTTTCACTATCAAGCTAACTATATAGAAGTTCAATTGACTATTTTTCTATCGATAGGAAGACTTGTGAATCTGGGTTATTTTAGTCTTTGAATAACTTAGGATTCAATGTTAATATGGAAATCAAGTTTTGGTTCATCATTCACCTATTCCATTAGTTTCAAACCCTAGGTTTTAGATCGGGTTACTTTTGTGGGTGAGGAGACCTCCCTTGTTACAACCCAATTTTATCCCAGCTGGTTATCCTAGGGTTATTGAATTCCCAATCTATATTTATACTTGGCCATTTTCTTTTGATGATATGATTAATTATCTAGTTATTTAGCTCTAATTTTAAATTGATTGAGTTCAAGAATATATTCTATATGTATTAAAAATAAGCTTGATATAAGGTAAAAGTGATACGTTAAAATATTACACAAGCTTGTTTGGATAGCTTTTCAGGCTTCAAAACATATATCATTGATTGTTGTGACGGTCGTAGAAGCTGGTCATAACAATCATAGCGGTTGTTGTAAGATCACATCAACCAGCAGCAACGGGTCAGTGATTGGGACACTTTAGTCATCTTGCAGTGACCATGCCACATTATTGATTATGAATGCAATGATTGGGCATCTTATTAACCTTGGCCGCATCAATCGAGCCTAATGCACAAATGATGGGCCTCACTGACCACTATAAAAAATGCTCGTTTGCTTCAATTGACACGTTAATTAGAACAATGACCATTTAGGTTGATGCCACACATATCTAACCATCTATTCATCCAATGATGAAAATGTGAAAATTTGAGGTCTATTAAATATATAAGTATGAATTTGGATCCTATGTTTTTTATCATTACCCAGCTATATCAAACCCTGTAATGAAGTTGTGAGGATTCAAGACACAATTTTTGGAGAAAGAGGTGGTTACATGATGGTTAGACAAAGAGTTAGACATTCTAGCTAGGATCAACTAAAGTAAACTATTTTTTGATATTTTTTCTTATACTCACTCCCTAATACATGAAAAAAAATAACTAATATGAATTTATTAAAAGATCTTTCTTCTATAGTATTATTCCTATTTTCTCCTGTATTTGTAATCTACGTACAAGAATGTCTGATAATTGGCTAGACAAAATTTGATTTGGAATTTTCTTCAAAATATGGGTTGAGATAGCTTCAACTCATAGACAATTCTAAGAGTTTAACCTAAGATGAGTAGAAATCACTAATTGACCAAGTTATAAAACCAAATGATACAAACAACTAACTAGTTATCATATTTACTTTATTATTATACTATTGGGCCATTAAGCTAAATTTTGGAATTTTAATTGTATTATTTAATGAAATATTTAAAAATGATGGATTATGAATGAACTGAGAATATTATATACATGAAATGCATGATATTCAAAGACTATTGTTTCAAGAGACACTGGTATGCCCATATTTGCATACTTTTGTAGTATTGAAACAAAATTTAGAAAATATGATTCATTTTATTATTTGCTTCTAGTTATAAATATAAGTTGAAAACTGTGTAGATCCTTTTCATAGATTAATACTTACTCATTTTATTTACTTCAAGTAGTACTCCCTTATTTATTTAAAATATATAAGACAAAAATATGCTAATATATTCAAATATGTGTTAAGATAAGCAATGTACAATAGATGATTGATTATTGAAACTAAGCAACTTACTTGACATTTGATGTCCTAGACACTGTAGAACTCAGAACAGAAGTCCCATGAAGGATTAAATGTGCATATCGACATGAAGATTTGAGGATGACATAGCTAGAGCACACAAGTGGGGTATATGATATTAAGTTGATGAGGGTAACATTCTAAATGTAGTGTGGTACCCAAACATTAACCAAAGATCTCATTGGTACCAAATTTAAAGAAAACACATATCATTCAACTACTACTCTGTGAGTCAGTTCTTGTGGAACCACACATGTAGATATTTTAAGCCCAATGATTTGACTATCCGACTGAGTATCTAGGTTTAGAGGAGTCCAATTCATCCATCCATATGATATATCCATTGAGGACAAAAGTGACAAGTTGTGTTGCAGGTTGAGGAGATATCTTGGCATGCATAAAAACCTGGGTCTAGTTTATGTCTTATATAATGAGATCTTATCTTGTTGTGATACTATCACATGTTATGATACAATTCATGCATTTCCACAACAAAATAAAATGAATAAGAGGGTAATTAGTTGGATTTGGACTGTTTTCTACTTACAGTTGTCTTATATAACCTGACATGTTATATGACTCATAGTGTTTGCCTATTTAATTAAGCATTTGATTTCCATATTTGTGTTTTTCCTATTTATAATTCACTTAAATAATCAAATCTAGACTTTTGTGACTGACTGGTGAATTTCCATGCATTGAGCTAGTAACTCTCACTCTATCAAAACTAATTTATGTTACACATACTTATCAGTAAGATTATCCAAAATCCATACATCAACAAGTGTAGATTATTAGATGTGTTTAGAGGGGATTAGCTAGATAGTATATGACCTCTTATTCTTCTAGCAGTCCTAGGTATGTGAGAGAGAAGTGTTGGTTGTATGTCTTAAGTGTCATCATATAATTATTGTAATAGGGGTACATTATATATGATTTGACTATTAATGAAGGCAATTCCACCTATTATGTTTGTTTCCATATTTACATAACAAATAAATATGACAATGTCCTAAGAACATTTTGACTCAGTGACATATGGTTTGGGTTGATGATTTGAACATGAGATGATGAGTATATTAAGAGTATTCATTCTTGTTGTGTCCCTAGTCAGGTATTCTTGTAGATATTATACAACAATAATAATACATAAGACTAGTGTATATGTTGAGTGATGAATATGTCTCTTTAGTCATGATATTGGATATCAATTTAGGTACATGGCTACTTATTAAGGAATAAGTTGTACTAGATTGACCCACTTTGAGATTAACACATGGAATCCATGTCATGGTAGTCAGATTCATATCTCATGTGACTGTGGTGATTGTGATCCTTAGACCTGAAGTCATTGCAATAGTCATATGTTGTTCTGTGTACTTTAATAATAGCCCAGTGTGACTCTAAATATGGGTTGCCATATAATTGGTCATTGGGTGCATTATGACAATTATGGATTACTATGAGTGATGTAGATGGAATTTGTTCCTCTAGGAGTTCTTGGTCACTTGATACGTGAGACTATGAAAGGAATGGACATGCTCATGTAATTCAATATATGATATTGAACTCGCACAATCTCAAATAATATGATCCAGTTCAAGTAACATAGATTGAATGTTAAGAGGTTTCAATATGTAAACTTGTGACAAAGGGATTATAAGGGCATGGTAACATTGGTCAATTTATAGGTTCAACTTGTTTTCAACATATTCTAATTACTTGGGTATCAACAAGTTGTTGCTAGACGCCAGTATTTTCTTGGGAGGTTATGAAATCACTACAAATGTAATGTGGAACCTGTGGGGTCACACGCATAAGGATGCATAAGGAAATTAAATTTCTATGATCTAACATATGATTGTAATGGTTCTTAATCATATACAAGTTGTTTCCATCACAATAGGGTGACTGGAAGATCCAGTTGGGCTAGTGGATGTTTTGGTTCAATGGATCAATTTATGGTCAATCGATCGACTCATTATCACTTTGAAAAAGTGACCTTTCAAGAAACTAACTGAGTCGGTCAAACGGACCAAGTCAGGGAAAGTTTCCCTATTCAGTTTGAAGTTAAATTGGGAAACATATTTGAAACTTCAATTACAAGTCAGGAGACTTGCTAAGTGAGTCAAGCAAATCATAGCCTAGATTGGTCCCAGATGGGTGACTCAACAGTTAAGTTGGCGACTAACATTGTTGTAAAAAGGTGAAATCACTCCTTTACTAAAATTGCAGTCTCAGTTTTTCATGTTCTATATATTTTGAGTTGTGATTAGGAAAGAGATTAGATTTTGGAAATTTCAAGCCCATGACACACTTATATTTATGGATGACGTCCATGGGGTTGAGACACACCAAGACCACACTGTGAAATAAGTTTTTTAAGAGTTCTTCCTCTTGGAGAAAGAAAAATTCATCCCAAGGAAAGCAACTCACAATAGGAGGAGAAAGAGTTTCACCAATGACTAGCATATAGATAACTTTGAGTTCCAATTCCTCTTGGAAACTAAGGTGGTGCATCAAGAGTTTCCACATTTTCATGGACAACATAGAGGTTGAGGCCCTTGTGTAGATTCTTAAGAACAAGTAGCTTCTAAAAGAAAAAGACAAGGTGTTGTTGTGATGACATGGTGACTGTAACACCCGTAAAATTTCTATCTAGAATAAACGTGATCAATAATGCTAAGTTACAATTTTAATTTCTTATAATGAACTTGAATCCTAAAAAAAGTTTTCTACATAATGATTTAATGCTTTATCATATTGTTTAATGTACACAAAACCTAGTCCTCATTATGTAATTATGACTAACTAGGGTTTATATGAATATTTACATGTGTCATAGGTTCCCTTGATTTTTATATGAGTACATAATAAGATATTAGATACTTCATCAAATTTTGGTAATATGTCTCATTTTTTAATAATTATTCATGCATTAATGATCCTAAGTGCCTAGTATGGTAAATTACATCATTATAGAGCTCAAACCTAAAATCTAATCAGATATTTGGTATCCTCATATTTGCTTTAGCAAAGTGGAAAAATTTCATCATGTTTGAGTAATCCTAGTTGTGATGAATGATACTAGGAAGTAAGGGTAATAATCATAGATATATCAACCAAATTAAATAATCCATGTAGTTGATTGTTCAAGGTAAGCCTAAATATAAACTATCTGCCTTTTCTTTGATGCATTACGCGCTACTATTTTAACTCGTATTCAGACCGTCAGATCATGATCGTGCGATCAAGGAACTTGTCTCCCTCCTCATTCTTTCTATGTGTCAAGACCTAATAACAAACACTCGGGCGACCAAGTCTCTATCACTCTTCTATCTCCCTTTACTCCATGATTCCCTCAAATATCGCCACCATTAGCTTCAGGAGCCAGTTCCAAGTCCATCGAGCCCTAACTCAAGTCCTACCTGCCATGCTACTAGAAATGACCAAAAGGCCCCCTTTCTGGAGTAGACGTAGCTGCCACCCCACTCAGCCACACTGCATCACACTGCCTCTGAAAGATATAGAAAGCTTCCATAGGATCCAATCAAGCCTCCTTCATCATAAATTGCAGCCAATATTTCCTGAGGTATCACTCCAGTGCCGATCTTATTTTTTAGTGATGACAATCTTGAGACAGCTTCTCCAATAGTTCCGATAGAGTTAAACCTCAAGTAAGCATGCTCTGGCCTTAATAATCATTTCCCACATGCTAGTATGTCGTCCCTTTTATTTGTAATCTCTACCCACAAACCCAGTTGTAGGCTGGTGAGGCTCGACTTCCATCCAGGCCTCACAACCATGTTTAAGGGGCAAAAATCATTCCCCTACTGTCAATGACTACCAAGAATGCACATCAACACTTTTTTGTGCCTTTCATTGCTATAATGATATTCCCTGGTTCTGAGCTTATGACTCTTTTACTATAAATCACATTCTTGTTTATGTTTTCAATGGATCATATGTTTGTTGTTTGTGCCCTTGGTTTTGAATATCTTGACCCTTATGAACTACATGGACAAACCATGTTGATGTTATGTTCCATGGTTGCTTTTCTCGGTGTCTCTAATCCTACCTTTGCTTTAGTCATGACAGAAGGAGATGTTCATGCCTCCGACCAACACAACTCTTGTGTCTTGGCTCCTTAAGTTAGTAGGACCTCGAGGAAGTACATGGACATGGTATTACGCACTGATTCAGTAATGATTGCGAGTTTGCTTTCAAGGATCTCAGCTACTACTCTAATTTCTTAGTTGTCATGTAGATAAACAATATTGTCTGCAGTTTCCCAATTTTACCCGCACATTGATTTCATACTGTAATACTTCACATGGGCATTTTAGTAATCATATCTAGTGTATTGGTTCTCACACACGCTTTGATTTTTGTGGTGAGCCCCATAAACATGGCCAGGGACTACTCGACCACATCATCATGGTGTGCTAACTTTCATCATGTTAGATTTATACACATGTACTTTTCTCGCTTTATGATTGGTCAGAATTTTGAAATTTCTATCTTTGCATGCTATGTCAGAAAATTATGTGAAGGTACCCATTGGAGAGGTTTTGAGACAAAGAATCTCCCTGACCCATAACCAAACCATGTTTACTAACCATTTCCCCTTCCTTTTAATTAGAAACCATAACCCTAAATGAATGAAGTGTAATCAATTCATGATCATGCTATACATGATAATTAGGGTTGGATCAGGAATCATGATTTCAGTAGTATACCTTGTCAAGTCAAGGTGGGTGATCATGCACATTGAGTATTAAATTAGGGTTCATGGTTTATTTTATTTGCTTATGTACTCACAGTAGCTCAGTTAAAGTATGAGTACATAAGTACTCATTATATGCTTATGTAAATTCATGTTCACAATAAGAATTTATTTTTCCTACTTTTTTAGATTTATGATTTTAAATGAAATATTATTTAGAATTGCCATGCTAATGAATCAAGAAATTAGGATAATCATGCTTAATGCATAAGAAATTATGAGAACATTGTTTAAGATTAAGAAATCATGTTATGTTGATATAGTCCTCTGAATCATGTTTAAGTGAGCCTTAACCGATCTTATGATCTATGTGGGAGCATTATGTGAGCCTTAACCTGCCTTATGTGAGCCTTAGTCAGCCTTATGTGAGCCTTAACCGGCCTTATGAGCATTGTGGTGCATTAAGGAGAGTGACTATATTAACTCAAGATACACAATTTTCATGCAGTCATGTCAATTTACTTAAGTCTTCAAGTAATCATATTAATCATGTTAAGTGCTTATGTTTCAAGTTATTTCATGTTATTTCAAGTATAAGATATTTTATGTATAACTACTGAGTGTCACTCACATGTTTACATTGTTTTGCATGACTAGGGACAAGATGTTTGCATGTGAGGAGACAAATAAGAAGTGGAATCAAAGACATCAATTTTAGGATGAGGAGGACCCAAAGGACATTTAGGGGTGTCATGGTGGGATGCCATTATCCACCCCAGCTTCTTTTATGCATTAAGTCTATTTGTTCATGTATAGATATTTGATTTATGTCATTAGTTGTTTTAAGTTTCATTTGATGTAAACTTTTGAGAATGAGAATGAAAAATATGTCTTGTGTTGGTTATATTTCAATTGTTCTTGATATATGATATTCAATGTATGTAACATCCAACCAATATTATGAGTTAGGAATTGATGCTTCAATTGATGTGCATGTGCAAAATTTGGGGTGTTATAAATTGGTATTAGAGTCAAAAAGAATAATTGGCCACTAGGCACTCTCATATTCTCAAGTAGTTTAACATTTTAGGCCCACGAGGTATAAATCTCCTTAGGCATCCTAGATTTGGACAATGAAGTGAAGAGGTTAGGTCAGAAATCTTTATTTTATGAGGAGTGGTTAAAGGTAGGAACCACGAAAGGAATTTAAGTCTAGGGGTCCATGTATAATAGGTTATGAGTATTAGGGATAGATGTTTGTCCAATCTGGACCTTGTGTATTCACCTTTGCATGTGATATGTCCTCTTATTTCCTAGTGGTTTAGACAGCCAATTGAGAAGTGTAGAGGGCATGCCATGAGAATAATGACTTATAGTGTGTCTCTTTCGTACTTAATAGTGCATGTGTTATGTGACATGTGCACTAGTGGGTTAGTGGAGAGTTGCATAATGAGGTCTGACATCATTGGGTATGTGTCTGATCAACACATATTTGGGGATGTCAAACATGGTTAACATAAAAGTCCAAAATTAGATAGACACCAAAACATGAAAGCCATTATATATGCCATGGTTTGATGTTAGATACATTCACCATTAAGCTATTGTCAGGAAAAAGTAGGTATTATCGACACTCCTGTCGGTAGTATTGACTTGTCAAGATTAGGCCAGATTAAAGATCGTAATTAATCAAGTGGTTATGACTTGATGATGCCCTAAGTCAATTATATGACTAGGGGGATTGCAGCTAGACCTAGATATGACGTTCTTTTCCATTGCAAGACAATTGAGATCTAGGAGAGGAGAAAGTTGCATTCCTGACAATTTGATCGCCTATGGTGGACTAATTTGTAGCCAGAGGATAGGTGCAAGGTCATGTGAAAACTCATGTTTATTGACTCATTACTTCTGATTAATAAGATTATGCAAATGATCGACATATGTGGGAACTTTTGTTTTCATGGTAGATAATGAAGGTATGGTTTAGTTTCAAGCCTAATTAATAACCCATGCACTTGTCAGTTTTTCTAGTTATGATAAAAATGATATATCTACTATCCATGTGAACGCCATATCATGAACATGTTAGTGCATAACTATGAAATTCTATGACAAGATTATATGTTCATGTATATATATATATATATATATATATATATATATATGGAAATCCTAAGGTGGGTAGTGCCTCAATAAGATATGAAAACTCCGAGGATAAAATTTCTATAAGGTGGGTAGAATTGTAACACTCGTAGAATTTCCACCTACAACAAACGTGATCAATAATGCTAATTTACAAATTTTATTTCTCATAATGAACTTAAACCCTAAAATAAGTTCTATACATAATGATTTAGTGCTTTATCATATTGTTTGATTTACACAAAACCTAGTCTTCATTATGCAATTGTGACTAACTAGGGTTTATATGAAGATTTACATGTGTCGTAGGTTCCCTTGATTTTTATATGAGTACATAATAAGATATTAGATATTTACTCAATTTTTGTTATTGTAACTCATTTTTAATAATTATTCATGCATTAATGACCCTAAGTACCTAATATGGTAAATCACATCATGACCAATTCAAACATTAAATCTAATAGGATATATGGTACCCTCATGTTTGCTTTAGCAAAGTGGACAAAATTCATCATGTTTGAGTAATCCTAGTTGTGTTGAATGATACTAGGAAGAAAGGATAATAATCATATACATATTAGCAAAATTAAATAATCCATATAGTTGATTAATCAAGATAAGCCTAAATCTGAACTATTTGCCTTTTCTTTGATGCATTATGCGTTGTTGTTTTAACTCATGTTTAGATAGTTAGATCATGATTGCACGATCAAGGAACTCATCTCCCTCCTCTCTCTTTCTACGTGTCAAGGCTTAACACCAAATGCTCAATCAACCAAGTCTCTAGTACCCTCACTGTCTTCCTATACTCCATGATTCCCTCAAATATCTCCACCATTAGCTTCACGAATCCATCGAGTCCTAACTCAAGTCCTACACAACATGCTACTAGAAACACCCAAAAGCCCCCCCCTTTTGGAGTATACGTAGCCGTCACCCCACTCGACCATGTTGCATCACACCACCTCTTAAAAATCAAGAAAGCTTCCATAGGATCCAAGAAAGCCTCTTTCATCATAAATTACAGCCAATATTCCCTGAGGTATCACTCTGGTATCAATCTTCTTCTTCAATAATGGCGAGCTTGAGCCAGCTTCTTCGATAGCTCCAGTCAAATTAAACCGCAAGTAAGCATACTCATACCTTACGAATCATTTTCCACATGCTAGTACATCATCCCTTTTATTTGTAAGCTCTACCCATGAACCCAACTGCATGTTGGCGAGGCTCAACTTCTAGCCATGTCTCAAGACCATGTTTAAGGTGTAAAAACCATTCCCCTACTATCATTGACTACCGAGAATGCACATCGATACTTTTTCTTACCTTTTGTTGCTATAACGATGTTCCCTAGTCTGAGCTCATGACTTTTTTACTATAAATCACAATCATGTTTATGTTTGTAATGGATCATATGCTTGTTGTCAATGCCCTTGGTTTTGAATTTCTTGGCCCTTATGAACTGCATGGATGGACCAGATTGAAGTTACGTGCCATGGTTGCTTCTCATGGTGTCTCTAATCCTTCCTCTGTTTCAGTCACGACGGAAGGAGATGTTCATGCCTATGACCACCACAACTCTTGTGTCTTGGCTCCCTAAGTTTTTAGGACTTTTAGGAAGTACATGGATATGGTATTATGCAATGATTTTATATTGATTATGAGTTTGTGTTCAAGGACCTGAGCTAATACTCTGATTTCTTACTTGTCATGTAGATGGACAATATTGTCTAATGTTTCCCAATTTTTACCTGCACGTTGATTTCATAATGTAACACTTCACATGGGCATTTTAGTAATCGCATCCAGTGTGCTAGTTCTCACATGGGATTTGATTTTTGTGCTGATCCTGGGCAATGCGGCCAGGGACTACTCAACCACCTCATTAGGGTTCCAACTTTCATCAAGTCAGATTTATACAGATGTACTTTTCTCACTTTATGATTGGTAAGAACTTTAAAATTTCTATCTTTTTTTTTATATCTCAGAAAATTATGTGAAGGTACTTGTTGGAATGGTTTTGAGACAAAGAATCTCCCTGACCCATGATCTGACCATGTTTACCAATCATTTTCCCTTTTTTAATTAGAAACCCTAAACCTAAATGAATGAAGTGTAATTAATTCATGATCATGTTATACAAGATAATTAGGGTTGGATCAGGAGTCATGACTCCAGTAGTATACCTTCTCAAGTCAAGGTGAGTGGTCATGCACACTGACTATTAAATTAGTGTTCATGGTTTATTTTATTTGCTTATGTACTCATAATGGATCTGTTAAAGTATGAGTATGTTAGTATTCATTATACAATTATGGAAATGCATGCTCATGCTAAGAAGTTACTTTTTCTATTGTTTTCAAATTTATGATTTAAATGAAATATTATATAGCACCGCCATGCTAATGAATCAAGAAATCAGGATAATCATGCTCAATGGATCAGAAATATTAAAACCATGTTTAAGATTAAGAAATCATGTTATGTTGATATAGTCCTCGCAATCATCTTTAAGTGAGCCTTAACTAGCCTTAAGAGTTTTGTGGGAGCATTATGTGAGCCTTAACCGGCCCTATGTGAGGCTTAACCCACCTTACATGAGCCTTAATTGACCTTATGAGCACTTTGGTGCATTAAGGAGAGTGACTATATTAACTCAAGATGATATACACAATTTTTATGTAGTCATGTCAATTTACTTCAGTCTTCAAATGATCATGTTAATCACATTAAGTACTCATGTTTCAAGTTATTTTCATGTTATTTCAAGTATAAGATAATTTTTATGTATAACTACTCAGTGTTGTGAAGAGAGAGAAAGGAGGTCAAAGGTCGAAAAATATTTTACCATTACTCAAAGTTCAAGATTTCCATCTACCACATGTTTTACGTTGCTTTGCATGGCTTGGGATGAGATATCCACATGTGAGGAGAAGAATAAGAAGTGGAATCAAAGACATCAGTTTAAGGATGAGGAAGACTGAAAGGACACCTAGGAGTGCCCTGGTGGGGTGCCATTATCCACCTCATCTTCTTTTATGCATTAAGGCTAGTTGTTCTTGTATAGATATTTGGTTTATCTCATTAGTTGTTTTAAGTTTCACTTTCATGTAAACTTTTGAGAATGAGAACAAAAAGTATATCCTATATTGGTTATATTTTAATTGTTCTTGACACATGATATTCAATGTATGTGACACCCAACTAATATTATGAGTTAGGAAATGACACTTACGCTCATGTGCATGTGCAAAATTTATGGGTGTTACAATGACAACAACAACAATTGCTCCAAATTTGATCCCAAAGTGAAATTTCTACACCGACATTAGACATGTGTAGTTATTGGATAACTAGTGTGCGCCAAAGTATATTAACACCCTTTCTATGTCTTTGATATAGTAATAGTTTATGATACAATAGATCTATTGGCTTGGAATAGGAGAAATTTTTGTAATTTTGTTGATCCCCCTCTCCTCAAAACCCTACAATAATATGATATAAGTTTTATATTAATTTTTATATGATGTACATTATATTCTAGAACTAGATTACTTCTATAAAAAAGTATGTTGTGATAATTAGATACAGTTGTTGATGGATTACTCTTTCAAGTGAATGATCTACACCTATTTAGTAAATCTAAAGTGTCGATGAATGAAATTTGTATGATTCTTTTTAGTTGAAAATAAAAGGAAATGGTAATATTAATATCACCCTTTATGGAACTAATCCCTGCTTAGTGGGTTTGGGTTGTGTCATCCCAAGAACGAATGTTCTACATGTCCATTTTGTCCTAATCCATATATAATTATTGATTAATTACTATATGGTTTGCCAAGACATGCAATAGCAATTTGGTTAATCCAACTTCTCTAATCCTTTGATCTTGAGCTTGATTGTGGTTAATGAATGACAAGTTCTAGCCACAAAGACATGTTTTGACATGGATGTGACAACTTAGATTCCAAAGCATGACTATGGAACCAATTTTGATAGTAATTACCCAAGAGGTGAGTGGGTGTTTCTGTGTCATAGTAAATGTAATCAATAATCCAATTCCTCAAAAGCTTGCATTCCCACTATTCAACAACACTAAGTTGAAACTCATTTTTCATATTCCTCAAGTATACATGTCATGTTAAATGTGAAATTAATAGTCAATTAGTAATAAAATAATGAGTTGATCATGGAGTTATAGTAATTCTAGCTAGTAGTGAGTTTTGAAATTTACTTCACGATTTTATACAAATACTGAAAAACTAAGATTTTGGGCTAAATCTAAAATATGATATAACTAAGTAGAGAATATCAATAATTTGATTCCTTTTGGTCATTAGACGGTCATTTTAATTGTGAATGATTGTAAAGATACATCAAGTGTCAATTATGGATTCAAATTGAGGCTCTTCACTAAACATGATTAAACATTGGACCAATGAAAAATGGTAATTATGTGAATACGAAGGATGAATGCCAATAAAAACTATATTGATATTAATCATCTTTTTAGTCCATATTATTCATATGAGTGATATTAACATAGATGATGTAGAAAATCATATCTCATTTTCTTTTAGTAAATACATTGAGATACCTAGTTGTTTGTGACCGGTAGAATTGATCTTTCTGTCAGTTATACGGGAAAAAACTCAAAGATGAACCATTTTTAAGAGAGAATTCTCACTGGATGAATTCAAAAGATTAAATATATTTTCAAAGAGTGATCAAAGATATTTTCAAAGAGAAGTCGATCAAGAATATTAAGAGAGATATTTTGTGTGAAATAGGTCAATTTCCAATATGATTAGAATGGAAATGCAACATGACTTATCTTTTATCTCAACATGTAAAGGTCCAAACCTAGATCCAAATCAGGGTATGAAGCTACCAATTAAATATTGAGATGAATTAGAGTTAGACTCTCATAAAAACCCTAAAGATGACCTTTATCATAACTAAATCAGGTCACGAAGTTACTTATTCATGTAGATTATAATTTACAATTTCAAAACGTATTTGTTTATTAATATCTAACTCATGGATTATTGGATAATTTTGCAAATACAAGATACTTAGGAAAACCCTAAAGATCACATATTTGATTTATTAGAATTCGATTACAAAAACTATACCAAATGATTGATATTACTTTTCTTGATTCCATAACATTTTTTTACTATTATATAATTTTACGAACTATCTAAATTAAATAAATTTGAATATTGAAATAAAAGAAAAATCAAGGTAAAAGATCTTACTGCCCCTACATCATGTATTAAATAATGACGTGTGATAGGGGCAATATAGGCAAACACACATTACTCAAAACTTAGGTTCAAAAGCAAAATAATATAGCATACTACTAATTCACCCATGAGATGCGTCATGGAATCAAATCAATGAAGGGTCATATTTGTCAAAAGCCAGACAGTCATCTTCTTATTCATTCATGTGATAAACATAGGAAGAAGGATGATCTTACAGGTGATACAGATCTCAACCCAAAGTTCCAACTTCATAATTTACTTCATATCTAATCTTAGAATTGATTCCTTCTGCTTCTCCATGTCCTCCCGACCTGAGAATGCCCTTAATTGGGTACTAGGGAGACCATAGTAGCTCTTCACTCTCTGGCCAGTAGATAAGGAATAAGAACAACACATCAAACCTACAGAGTGTTGAACCCGACTGAAGCCAACACTCCTCAATGTTTTGAAATCCTTCCATAAAGTCAGCTACAAGATTAAGATCTGCAAACACTGACCAAAACTACAAATCATTCTTATGAATGTGATAAGAAACACATAAAAAACCATAAGAGTGAAGACAGGTAATGAACCTCAAATGAGAAAATCAATGGTTTGAGAAGCATTTCCAGGCTTCATTTAGGCAAGATGCACTATCCAAAAGTTGTCCCAACTGTAAGTACTTGTCATGGAAGTCTAGGTTGGAAGTTGTATGTATTGGGAGATAGGTATGTATTCCATGGCACAAACATAAGGTATTTGATCTGCTACATTGGCCTCTGTAGTCTGTGTGATGGTATTTTAGTGATGTATATCAGGGAGGTCATGTAAAGCAATTGGGAATTCTAGTGGGGATCGAAAATAGGGGAAAGAGGAGGTCAGAGTTGGGGAGAACACTCTAGGTCACGATACTTGTTGGAATTGGATTTTGTGAGTTCCCATGTTAGAGAGGAATATAACAGGGAGGAAAATGGAGAGAGACTTGGAAAGGGGAGACAGAGATCGAGGGAGGTAGAGGAGGAGTCTTCACATATTGTAGAGTCATGAATAGATGAGGAGATAGATGAGGAAGAAGACTACAAAACTTGACCTCATCCAATTTGCCAAGTCCAACCTAGATCAAAAATATGGAGGGTGACTAGGCATCAGAGTTTGACATTCTTTTTTAAGAAAAACTTGAAAACAATGATTAAAAACTAAGGTTCAATACAACTAGGACTCAATTAATATATATCAATTTCTTTTAATCAATTAGAGTATCTCCATGTGTCCAATTAATATGGGACTAGGTCACCTAACTAAACCAACCATGTAGATTATGACTTTGAGGTTGGATTTATCATTTAGTGTTATCCTACATGAGTTTTATTACAATTAGGGCTCAACACAAATATCTTAATAATACTATGTTACACCATTATGATCAATATCCAAGATACAGAGTTCAATTGCCCTCATATTATCACTTACTCATGAAGTCCATTAAATAACAACTTATATGATGGCACATTAATTTTCCTCACTTACATGAAACGTCCAATTATTATGCCCATATGTGTATCAGTCCCATTATATTGCACATTAATCATTTATTCACATTACATTAAAACATATTAAAGTCATTGGGTGTCTATTAATAAATAAGGTGACATATATTATGTATTTAATAAACTCAATATTAAGCCATTCTTAGGTTATTAAGTCCATTTTGAGAGTATCAATATATGTTATGCAATTAAAAATGTAATGTTATGTATCATATATGGTATTAAGAATGTAAGTGTTAGGTTGTATTTAGTTGACCTTGGGGTTTAGGTAACATGATAATGACATGTTACATATACCTCATTAGCATGTATGAAGTCTAGGGCTAGGTTCCTTATATCCAAGTCATCATCTTATTAGTTTTCACTTATCCAAAGCATGGCCAGGTCACATGCATCTGTGGTTAGAGTTACATTTTAGTTATTATGTTATGTGCAGTAGTATTCATTAGGGTCACATGAAAGGGTATTATAATAAATCTCTAACTTTGTATGATCCATTCTAAAGATCAAAACATACCAATCTCCTAAACGCGGGATTAGGGTTTCTAGAGTCAGGATAGCCAAATATCAGTATGTTATAGGTTATTTCATCTCTCTTTAGTGGTTTTCTTATATTTTCTCTTATTGGAAGATCCATGTCCAGCTTTGTACATTGTTACACCAAATGAGCCTTGTTTTCATCCATCTATCTCATTTTATACTTATTTTTCTTAGGTTAGACCAATTTGGGCTAGAGGGTTTTTTTGGTGTATCCCTTGTTATGTTTTGACCTTGATGGTCTAGGGGATTAGCCATGTGAGTTATCATGATTTGTGTTAATTGGATACCACATTCTAAAAATATGAGATGTTAAGTGTTCACTCAATTACTTAAGAAAATTGAAATGCTGAAGTGAACGTGAAGTAATTTTATTAGCCAATAAATTTGCATTTTGATAACTCTTTTTGGTAAATCCCTTTAGGAATATATCTTTCAATTAATTATTGTTTAACTCTTTTAAAATTTGAATGAGTTTCGCTTGCCTAATTGATTGCCTTAAATTACATATATGACCTATTGCCTCATTTTATTCATATCTTGTGAATTTATTTCCTCTAAATGTTGATATACTCAAAATACCCAATGGAATAGTAAACATATCTACTATGTTTGTTCTTGAGATGATGATCACGGTTATTGGGACCTAGATGACACTAATTACACAAAGTATTCATGAAAATGTTCCTACAAATCTCAGTCAAATGACAATATAAAAAGTTATGCTAATGGGTGCAATCACTATTCAAGTATAATGCACCAAGACAATCCTAAGGGTTTCAATGGAATAAAAAAATTACATACTACAATTCAAAAATTGAAGAATTTTCATCACCCAAAATGGGTGAAACATGATTATCTAAGTTGATATATGTTGTCACCAAGGGAAATTTATCCATATCAAAATATATATCCTTAATTGACTTGCTACTAATACTCATTTTTTTAGATATTGTCTTCCTCAACAAAAACATTCTCACCTTAGCATTGGGAGAATTACCCCAATAAGAAGAGAAATATATAGAAATATCAAATAATTTTATACGTGCATTTTTATATAATCATTTTAGTAGTTCAATTAGGTAAGAAATAAGGTATGTCAATAAGAAAAAGTAGTTCCCTTCAAAAGAAAGAACTAAGGGAATCTCACAAACATGACCCCAAAAGATCATAATTTATGATTTAATTGTGAGGCCTACTAATTAAATGAAATATCAAAATCTTTTCATAATAATTTTTTCAATAGATGTAAAATTAATAGGGCTCAAGAAAGCATGTAAGGTCATATCATTATATCCAGTGCAATATAAACACTTGTAGAGAAAACATGCAGAACACCCTACTTTAGAAAGTTGGGGAAACCAAACTATGCTTGTTGGGGAACAAATCCAATCACTAATTATGACATGGGAAAAAGCTTGGGATTTCAGCATAAAAAATAATTACCAAACATATCAAACAATTAATTGTCATATATTATAGTTCCAAAGCTATAGTGTCACATTATTCTAGTAACATGAATTTTAGAAGAAAAAAAATGATTTTCCTATTATTTTCAAAGTAATCCACTTTCCCATTATTCTCAAAATACAAAATATTGAAATAATCTTCAACCTCATCTCTCTCCTAGACTCTACATCATTAAGTTATCGTTGAACCAAAGTATTATCCACTCTAGTCATGAGTATGGGAAGCATATTAGAATATGATGGGATACGGAAGCAAACTATGTAGAGATGGCCATGGATGGTGTAACATCTTAGGATTTGAGGCCTTAGATAAAAATAATCTTGAAAGAAATGATTGGATTATCTATATCACTAAGATGCACCTCTTATCAGGGAGCCCGTCATTAAGAATTTCATGGCTGAGCATGTAGCCCAGAGTACTATTAGGATGGATGACATGTTAGAAGTTGATCCTAAATTTTGCGTGAGTTAGGATAAAGCATGAAATTGAGGCCAATGGTGGTCTATGGGGATAGTCATCATTCTAGAAACTTTGCTAGAGCATTGGGAGGTCTTCTTGGGCATTAAAAATGATATCAGAGTAAGTTATCCTTTAGTAGGTGGGGCCCACTTGGACATGTGGCACTATACTCTTTAGCCATGAGGTCCAGACATGTGAAAAGGGCTATCTACTGAGTCAAGGCAGAGCCACCATTGTGTTGGTAATGATGTATGGAAGTTGGGTGTGCATGGGCCATTCTTGGTCTGCAGTAAAATGGGGAAGAGATTATGAGTCTATATAGTTGAGCCTTGAAGGGGACGTCAAGCGTCCAAGTGGGGGAGATCGTAACATCCCATGATTTGAGGCCTTAGATAAAAATAATCTTGAAAAGAATGATTAGACTACCCAAATCACCAAGATGCACCTCCTTTTCAAGGATCTCATCACTAAGAATTGTGTGGTTAAGATTTCTTGGCCCAGAGTAATAACAGGGATAGGTGACCTATCACAAAGTTGATCATGGGTTTTGTGTGAGTGGGGACAAAGTGTGCAGTCGATCTGTAACGACCCCTACTTTTGAGTGTCCCTTACTTAAGATAAGACCTTAAATTTGAGGATCATTGCCTAAATTTCCATGATCATATTTAATGTTTTTTAATAAATAACAGTAAATAATTTTGATTTATGTGAAAAATATGTTTACATGATTGTATAATGAGATCCTCTAAGGAGTTACATGAATTTCTCATAAGAAACTAACTTATACATATGAGAAGAAATAATCCTTGACTTATCTTTAATATCTTCAAGATTTATTGATTTTTCATGTCTTCAATTAATAGATGCATGTTAACCTTATTTCAGAACCATGCAATATGATCTTCAAATACTTTATGGAATCCAATCACCAAAATAAGCAAATGCACATTCAATCAATTAACATGATCTTGTGATGAAGATGGATAGGGATTCTTGGCATCCTTGGTGTGCCTTTTGATGGTCGGAAACTCTATTCTCCTTTCCTTGATGATCATAGGTGTTTTCGAAGATGATGACCAGTCTCAGTAGAGGTTTGAGGGGAATTTGTGTGTACAAAAGTTGTTTTGAAGATCCAAGGTCATGTAGAATCCATCGGGGTACTTATATAGGTGCCCAGTCGGCAGAGAGTGATGGTGGTTGCCAGATTTCTACACCTAGATAACGTGATAGTTAGGGGTTATCCTATCTTGGGTATATAAGGCCAATCTTAGGATATCTTGATTTGGTTTGATCTCCCGAGGATAATGGTGAGGGGATTTGATGATATTATCAATAGAAGATGAAGGAATATCCATGGATCTCGGGGTCTGCCTCTATCCAAGCTATAGTTTAGAGACCAAGTAGGGGAGACAATGTGACGTCCTCGGATTTTCTAGAGCTTAATCTGATGTGTGACGTCTAAATTAAAACCCTCGCCTCAGCAATAATCCCAGTTTAAAGGCCACACACTAGGGTAAGAAGAAGAAAATTAGAGGAAGTCAGAAGGAAACAACGACAACACATGCACATGAACAAGAAAAAAACCATACAACAAATGTTCACCATTCAACATATAATTAATTACATAATGAATTGTTACAACATTTGATATTACATATTGAACAATAAACTTTTACATATACATGTACTACCACTAAACAACAGGATCTTAAGACAACATGTCCACCTATACATCAGGGATCATCACAATTTATACCTTAATCTCAAGATTAGTAGTTAGTATGAGATGTGGTTGTAACAACTTGGTATCAAAGCCTAGGTTAAGTTGTCAAGGACCTTTAAGTCTATAATTTAGAGTCATAAGTGTGGCATTCAGGAAATGATACAATGATAGACTAGGGATTTGAGCATTTGGAGGTCCTAGATCATTATTTGCATACTTGGATCAACCAATATCAAGCTACCATATTTATTCATCCTTATATGCCTTGCCCATGTACATAGTAGGAAGATGAATATGAGAGAAACCCTAGAGGCATAAAAGACTATAATGAAATTAAGGGAGCAAGATCATAAAGATAAGATTTCATAATAATCTTGATTTATATTGTTGATTTCATTCTATTTAAAAAATAATGATCCTTCTTATAAGGATTCTATATACCAATTGTCTAGATATACATAAACTTCCAATATATATTTGTGAATTTAGAACTACAGTAAGACATTATATATGTTCTATGCATTACATCTCTATAATGCTATTAAGTGTTGAGTTTTCCTTGATTTATGTTCTTCCCACATCTTTACGATGGATAAAAGTTAGTTAATTTTGAGTAAATCCTAGCTTCAGGGCTACATGTACATCCTAGTCTGGATGGAAGGGTGTGATACTAGGATCTAATGACTCATGTATCATGTGAATTAAAATAAGACATGAGAAAGCAATAACAAAGAGATGTGAGGGCTTGCAAATACATATATAATGAAATTCAAAGGAAAGGTATGGAATAACTAAGAAAGCTCTATTATAGTTAGTAATTAAGTGAAGATTTGAAATAATGATAGAAAACCCTAACTTCAATCCAGAAGAGAAAAAGAGGGAAGTCAAATATATGGATGTGTATAGAGCATATAAGAATAAAGTAAATATATATAACATGTAATAACAACTCTTGGTAGTGTTTGGATTATGTATGAAAAGTTAAAATAGTGCAAAAATCATATATGTCGTGATCTATTTTGGAGGTCACCAATTAACTGATAACTTGATTGAGTAGACTGCAAGTCAATTAGCTAGAAAAGGAAGTTGATTGACTATCTTAAATACATGGATAATTTCTTAAACAAACTTTGAAAATAAGAAATAATGGAAAAATAAAAGGGAATTGATTGATATATATACCCAAGAGATTGAAAAACGAGTTGAAATAAGAAATCTAAATATGATATAATGACTAAGACAAAAGAAGCATACACAAAAGAATTCAAAGAAAGGGGATCGATTTATAAGAATGGATCTACAACATATCCTCATAGTTATGCATTCCTCAATTGAGGAATAATAAGGAAACAAAATGTGACAAACTAACAAGCTTGTTAACGAGGAATTATTCTTGGAATGATCAAATCAAAGAAAAAGTTATCAAAGTAGATGAATAAATAGGATACAAGGATGAGGTAATACAAGAATAAATAATGACCACGGTTTAAGGAGAAAGGGTTGTATGATAAGAGGGGTATATGATATCATACATCCTAAGGTAATTCTAATGTAGTCATACTTGTTTCCATTTCGTAAAGACATCTCTATTGAGTAATTGGTTGATTTTACTACGACATGCTTATATAGTTACTTATGATAGGAAAATATAAGAAAGATGAAGATGTTGAGAAAGTCAATGAGTCACATGGATATGATTTCATATTAATATTAAGATGAATGTTTGGCCCTTATCACCATATGAATTGGAATGAAGTCAATGTCATATATTTAAGAAGGTGAAATTAACAAGGAAATTTATTAGTGTAGAAATCCAAATTATGGAACAAGTAAGAGATACTGAGAACTACACAAATCATAAAATTTTAAATTTTACATAGATGACTCAGTTGCAATTAAGTAATAAGAACATAATGATTTCATATTAAAAGAATGTTGTATAGAAAGGAAAAGATGAAGAATAATATATTAATAGTATACATATGATAAAATCATATTGAAATGGTAATAAGGAAAATATGAGCAATAAGAAAATGTGAATAGACGATTTTATTTGATAAAGAAATGATTAGAACTAGATAAGACACATACTAAGATTTAAAGGAGGAAAATGCAGATTAGATGCCTGAGGAATAAAATCCCAATATATAAATGTATCCTTATTGTGTATTTATTATAACGTGAAAGTGAAGTGAGAAGGAATATCCACTAAAAATGAGACCTTATATAGAAATAGGGATATTCATAATAGTTATTTGAAAGTGGAAAGGATAAGAATAAAGCAAAGTGATATATGATTTCAATATAAATAAAATCATACATAAATATATCCTTATTGTCTATTTCTTATAATGTGAAAGTGAAATGAGAAATATCCACTAAAAATGAGACCTTATATAGAAAGAGGGATATTCATAATAGTTATTTGAAAGTGGAAAGGATAAGAATGAAGCAAAGTGATATGTGATTTCAATATTAGTAAATTCATACTATATGTTTATGGTTCCTAATTAGTGCTAGTAAATAAGTGTATAAATTTATTTGGGGCACATAGCCTAGGAGGAGGATATAATATGACTTGGAGTTTTAGAATTCCTTGAGGGAAAATGGTTAAGAAATTGTCTATTGTAAATAGTTGAGATGCTCATATTGTAGTCCATATGAATGTATTCTTGTATTTGGCATCCTACTAAAGAATTGGAGAACTGTGAACATTGCGCCAAAAAATAAGGAATTGGAATTACAAGAAGGAAAAAGATACAATGAATCATTATAATGAAGATTCAAATTCATGATAAACATCTCATCTAACTATAATGGTGATATATAATAAGTCTTAATACTTCAATGGAATAATTAGAAAAAATAGGTACAAGGAAGGGGAAATGTAAACATAAGAGAAAAGTAAGATACATGTAAATCTACAAAAAGGGGGATGGACTTTCACTTTTGTAAATAAAGAATAAATGAAATAGGATAAGTTGTAAATGGATGATATATCCAAGGATGTTTTGGGACTTAAAAAGCCAAGGCATGTTGATCAAGACATGACTTTAGATGCTGACAAGGTTATATGAGAAAATCTAAGGTTAATTAACTACAAATAAGTAATTTAAGACATAAGACACATAATCAGTATATGAGTGAATAGTATGGGGAGGAATAAGAAAAGAGAATGTGGATGAATATAATAGATATAGCCTAAATAAAAGTGAGGTACAAAAAGAACCCCATGTTAAGTTTCAAGTATTTGATCATTTGTAGGTAATAATATCTTCATAATGTGCAAAAGGGATAAGGATAAATAATAAGACAAAGTAATTATAGGTAAGGAATGAATCAATGGAGCAAGTAATATTTTCTAAAAGTATAGCTTAAATGAAAATTTTAGCTCAATACAATAGAATTGTGCTATTTTGGTCTTGCAACATATGGGGAATTCAATATTGGGATAGCACAATATATAATATATAAATAACTTGCTTTGTGTTTTTATTTTTTATATGAGTATAACATATAAATCATTGTATAAGTTGGCACCATACAAAAAAAATACAAGCGAAGGGTAAACCTCAACATAATGTACTAGAATGAAAGAAAGCTAATTTTCATTAACTTGTCATGAAAGCCTTCTTTTTGCTTGCTGACATAGCAATGATTCATTATGAAGTGATTATAACTTGAAAGAAAATACATAACTCAATACAGAACATAATATCCAGATAAGAGATATAAGAATGAGAGAAATGCTAGAATTTAGAATGCATAAATAATTTTAAACAAATATTTCTCAAGTTGTAAAGACAAAACTTTTTTATGAGAGATATTGCAATAAGCCAATCCTAATTAATAGTTAATCAAGAGATCTAGAACCTTAAGATCAATTTTTAGGTATGTAAAGCATTAAATTTTGATATTAATGCTCGATAACTTTAGATTAAATAATGTCATATCCAATTATTGTTATGATTTTCTTATGTTATAACTTCAAAAATTCATATAGATTCATCAAACACTCTTAAGGCTCTTATCCTCTCCCTCATAATATTCTTAGGATAGAGGTAAAAGGAAACATAGAGTCTTATTCTTATAGGAGAAAAAATTATTGTGTGAAGAGTCGACTCAATTGGAGATCTCAGAATTCTCATGAAATTTGTAATGCAACTGAGGAACTAAGGTGATTGGGTACTTAATAATATAGTTTCATTTAGAATTCTCAATTTCTCCATAAATGATAGTCAACATAAAGTTACTATTCTTAAATTTAATTTACATGACATTTCATTTAATGTTAAAAACATGATCCAATAATGTTTATATGATGAGATAGATATGAAAATCTATGTATCTGGGATATTAGAAAAAATTGAAATTATTTGAGAATTTTGTGAAGCTTTTGAATTTTTGGATTTTTAGGTATTTAAATGACGGTTTAGCCGAAACTAGGTAGATGTTGATACAGTCTTACATATTTAGATAGTGGTTAAACTAGACATCTCTGATCAATTTTTTTTTGGAATCTTAACAATTTAGAATTTTTGGTTTAAATAATATTTCTTTTGTGAAAAGCCAGTCATTAGTGATGGAAACCGATTTTAATGTGCTTCTACAAGCATCGCCTTATTCAATAATACATGACTGCTTGAAGTAGCTCATTTGATAATGAAGATTCTAGTTGAATATTATTATATTATATGCATACATATTTTTAATTATATGAATACATAATTCTAGTTTAATCATTTTTATAAAATGTATAAGTTGTTATGCTATTCTAAGTAAATAGAGATGACATTCTCTTAGTTAAGAATTCTATAGATGTTATGTTTACATGTGACAAATGTTAAATGAGAATGAATATTTTATCATACATGATATCTATTTGAATATGTGAGAAATGTTAAATGTGAATGAGCTATAAGAAATGTTGAGAGAAGAGTAATTAGTAAGTTAAGCATCCAGTTCAATATTAGCAACAAGTTCACTCTAGTAGTCCAAATAGTCAGTAAAATACAAAAAGAAAAGAGATCAATCTAAGAGAGATATATAATTAGAAAATATTGCAGTAATAGAAGCCCTGGACACTATAGAAGCAATCCCTATAGGTGTACAACTGGAAGGGAAAAATAGCTTCAGGACTATCATATGTAGGAAAGGTAGAATGTATGCAGAGATAGTAAGTACCCAACACAAACTGACTAGGTATTGGTGGTATAGTAGAGTACCCAACAATAACAAAAGATCCATGTAGTACTAGTTTACTTATGTAAGTGTATCTAACAACAATTAGAGATTCTGGTGGTATCCAAGACAGTTGAGTTGGGGTATATAACCATTGTGGACCTACTTCTTCAAAAAAACACTTTGTATTGTGTGTCATCCTTTGTAGAAACACATTACACAGAGTTAGAGGCTTTTCACATCGAGACATCCCTCTTGAGTACCCATGAAAAGGGGTCACAATTTTGCAAACATTGTTTAGCCACTATCAAGCCTTGCGAGGCAACCTCGATACATACCTAGCATTAAATGGCAGTCTTAATGTAAGGACCCTGACCTACGTTTTGGGCTTACCCTATTTTCTTTGCCTAAACCTTGTGTTTTTTATAATCACCTGAGGTGTGATTAAGTGTTTGTTTGTGCTTTATTGAGAGGTTGAGGTGCAACTTGCAATTTACCCAAGTTTTAGGGTTGGTGTGCAAGTTTGTCACCTTGAGAGATGTCTTTCTCTCTCCTTGCATCCTCTAGAGTTGAGAGGATGAGTTGTGTGCCTTGCTTGAGTTGCTTTGGGCCTCGTTTGAGCTTGTTGAAACCTAGGTTTGTTGTTGGGCTTTCTTGAGCCTTGTTGAGGCTTGATATCGGGTTAGACCTTGGTGTATCGGCCAGGAGGAGTGCTTGGTTGTATCGGGCAAGATGTGTATCGACCATGGTGTGTTGAGTTTCCATGTTGGGCGACACACACCCTTCACCTAGCCTTGTTTGTGTCACCTTCTTTAGACATGTGGCGGTTGCTTTGCTAAGTGGGTGGCAAGTCATGGACAAGTGGTTTTGGGGGTGTTAGCATGTGGCATGATCCTTGGACAAGTGTGCTAGGGTCGGGTGCCACCTTGCCATGGTCTCTCCCTTCACCCCTTAGTATATAAGCAACCCTCCTTGCTTGTTAAGCCTCTTTAGTACCCTTTGTTGCTCTCTTTCCTTTGGTGGATGAGCTAGGAGTGGAGAAGAGGAAGTGGTGGCCGATACAGCTGGTGTCTTGGCTGATACATCTTGCTCCCTTGCTCCTTTCCTTCTCTTGTGGTGAGTATCCTTCTCTTTCTTGCTTGTTTTTCGGCCATGGTGGTTGTTTTTCTCTTCTTGAGGTGGCCAAAGGTGGTGCCTTGGAGCTTGGAGCTTTAGAGCTTGAGGAGTGTGCTTAAGGCGGGTTACATAACTCCTAACCCTAACTATACTACTTACTTACCATGTTGTCTTGTTATATGCTATCTTGATTGGCCATGTTATCTTTCTAGATATGTTTCTTGCTTTTATGGTCATGTTGTTGCCCTAGATGAACCATGGATCTTGTTGGCTGAACCTTGGATTAGGGTTCCTTGGGCAAAACTCCTCTCTCTTAGTTATTGAGAGGTGAGCCTAGGGTCTCCTAATTCAATGGTGTGTTGTGGCGTGTTCTTGGGGCAAAACCCCTTTCTCTCTTTGGTCTTGAGAGGTGAGCTTAAGCTCTAGTTGTGTGGGCAAAACCCCTCTCTCCCTTAGTTGTTGAGAGGTGAGTCTACACTCTAGTTGCTTGAGCAACACCCCTATCTCTCACCATGGATTTGAAAGAGTGAGCCTTTGGTTGGGTGTTGACCTAGTTGTTGGTTGGTTGGCCGATATGGTAATGATCTACCATGTTGCCCGATATGTGTTGAGGTTGTGCAAGACCCCTCTCACTTGGTTGTTGAGAGGTGAGCCAATCCTCTTGATCTTTTAGGGCATTTTGGTGGTTGTCTTGAGGTTGAAGATGACCAACCCGATAGGCTGTGTAACCCAATATCCCTCTCCTAAGGTTGAGCTTGGACAATATGTTAGATGGATGTTGACCTCTTTGTCCGATATGGGTCCTTACCCAAGATGTGTTGTTGGACGATATGATCTTGGGCGATATAGTTTTTACCCGATATGCCCTCTTGAGTACCATGGACAACATGGATAGGCCATGCCTCGATGTTGAGTGTTGAGAAACACCCCTCCTTCCTTGAGTTGTGAGGTGAGCTCTAGCACTTGGTCGATATGATGATGGGTACGTTAGTTGGATGATATGGGTCTCTCAAACCCTAGCTGTTGGGCAATATGTCCCTTGGTCGATAGGGAGCCCTAACCCTAGATGGTTGGCTTTTTAGTTCCTTGAAAGTTATGGAAGTTCTTGGGTGATATGGTGTGATGACCAAGGTGTTGGTTGATGACCGACAGGGATGTGTCTTGGGTGATAAAGACATGGTGGTTGGGCAACATGGAGACCCTAACTCTAGCTTGGGAGACATGGGGTCTTGGCCGACATGATGTGCTGCCCGATACCATCTTGTATAGAGTTGCCCGATATGGTGGATGCCCAACATGGGGCTTTGCGCCCTAGGGTTTGGTAGTGGCCGATACCTTTGGGTGAAGGATAGTGCTCTACCCGATATACCCATGATGAGGAATACGATACCTTTAGTGAGGGATGATGTGCTTTTGCTAGGGGTTATCCCTTACCCGACATACTTAAGGTAATTGTTATGTTAATACTTGCTTTGGTTACATGATAATGCTTTGTATTGATACACTTACCTATGTTGCATGGTTGTTTCTCATAATGGAGTAAAGGGTTATAGATGTTCCTTGTACAAGTACCATTGTTTCTCTATGATTATGCTAACCATGCAGGTTCCATGTGGATGGATATGAAATCAAGTAATAGCCATGGTGATGGTATGATAATGATATGATATGGAACATCAAGGGTTATGATGAACCCAGTAATATATGATGGGTGTTACCCATGGAATGGCAATGTGTGCCTTGATGACAGGATTGAGTCCCTGTGATGTTGATCCTTGAGATGAATCTTGATGATTGGCAAGAGGCCAAGTGGTAACATGTAATGTTGATCCTTGTGATGGATCATGATGATGTTGATGGCTTTGATAATAAGAATGACAATGTAACACACGATGATGAGATCTATGTTGTTTACTTTTGTTTACATGTTACATGACTTGGTTGAATCTTGCAATCCATTTAAAATGCATTAATTAATTACAGATGAACCTTTCATGTAGTTTGCCCTGGCCATAGATCCATCATCATCAATAGCTGGTGATGGTGAAATGGGTTCTCCTGCGGGTTAACCCAGAGCGCATATTGTTGAATATAGGGGGTTTCTTCCAGCCGAAAATAGGAGGATTAGAGTGCAACTACGGTTGTAGACTCAAGATGTGTGATAGAGCATGGTGAACAGGCCCATGGCTCAGTGTGATGGAGCATGAATGCGTTCATGGATCGGGAGCACGGTGAACAGGCCCGTGGCTCAAGATATACTAGTGTTGTAACCTGTACCAAGGTGGGATAGAGAAAAGGGTATCCTGCGCGAGCTGACCCTGTGACTGAGGTCACTTAAGCAAGAGACCGCGATCCTACTTTGGATATCGTGCACTGACCATGAGGAGGTGAGGTCATGGAGTCCGGCTCTTCCATTGACCTTGTATGGCACCGACTTTGGGTTTCGCAACCGAAGATTGGATTTGAGCGGTACAACTCACTTCCTCAGGGCATAATAAATCGTAATCCAGCCATATAGTATAATTCTTAGGGTAAACATGGAACATTGGCTGAGGCCTTGTTTGTATAGTTTCCCTAGTTATATATTGCAACTAATTACATGTTCCTCAGATGTTATAATAAGATCCTATAAGACTTGTCTTGTCAATCATGTTCCATATATTATCTATTTATATGCCTCTTAGATATCCTGGTAAGATGTTATAGAGATAGTTCTGCTCAGTAGGTTACATATATGATCTGTTTATATCAGTTACCTGCTTTATCTGTTCTAGCTCTCCCGAGGTTTTATAGTTTCAGCGAGGGTTATGTTTCTCATTGGGACTGTGTGTCTCACCCCATTTGTTTAAAACCTTTTTAGGTGGACGTGCTAGACGTGGTGGTGATCGTGGTGTTGCAGCTGAGCAGCAAGAAGAACAGTAGAAGGTAAGAGATGGATATGCTGCTTTTGTGGTTGTTTTGTAGTAGAGTCCTAGAGTCATCATCCATGTACTCTCAGGTCCTTGGAGGTGTTTTGACGAGGTTTCATGATGTATAGTTGATATGGATTTCTTATCCTGTTGTTGACCTGGCTAGGTCTGTTATGTACATAAACATGTGGTGAACTCTTGTGCTTATGGGATAGCTAGTTCCTATGAGTTGTGGACATGTATCAAGTTTATGTATATTTATATAACATGTTTCTTTGCAGGATGTGGATCTGGTTGTAATAGTTCCTTTCTTATCTACTTTCCGCAATCAGTTTTAATTAACCTGTATTTTTGGTAATACAATGTTTATGACGGTTCCACATGTTTTTGCATGGCGTTTTGCTATCTTTGTGATGGCGGGATGTCACACTTAAGGTCCCAAGTTTACCTTAAGACTTGTACATTAAGTCTTGTAGTAGTGGCTTTCACTTGGATGGTGCAATCTAATTGAGTTTAGGGGCAAACTAAAAGTGAAAGACAATTAATTAAAGTTTAGATAAAATATCCAATTAGTCAGTTATGCTCAATATGTCAATGCAGTAGTCAATTCATTAGTCAAGTTGAGTTAGAGTTAATGAAATATTAGGAAGATAATAATGAGGGACATATTTTGATATTTGCATATTGCTAGTAATGCACGCTAAAATTTTATTTGTAAATTTTTGTGTAGTTTGTCTTTTAATCTGTATTACTACCCTACTTCTATTTTCAGTTGATCAAAGGACATTATAGTTCCTACTTAAAGGCTTTCGATTGTTTTATCATTTTACTCATTCATTGAGCGAGTAGCTCACTTCTTTAGTCACAAAGTTTTTATGGAAACCATTTCAGTTGAACATGTAGATGCATCATAGTAGACTTGCCATAAGAGTTAAGTACTATATGAGTTGATTTTAGTCCATCTATGCCACTCTAAGTTCTTGTATACAAAGAAGAGAGTTGTAAGTGATGATGAGTAATATTGCTTCTTTATTGCCAGAATACATATTTAATTATCCAGATTTGTGTATATAATAAGAATTTGTGTGAATGTTTGATTTATATTATTGTTTTGATATTAGAATAGAGGAATCAAGCTTTATAATCCCTATGTAGGGACAATTCATATGATTGAATGTGAGAAACCTAAGAGTTTTCAATCTGAAAAAAAAAAAGAATAAAGGTGATGTTTAGTATATCTTTAATTCTCAATTTATGTCTTATTATCAATATTAATGGTTATTGTGAGACCATTAAAGTGACTCTTGTGGCATGCAAACTAAAAAAGAAATTACATGGCCACCTAGATTTTCAAGTGTCATGGTATCCAATTTTTTTTTAAAAAAACCCAAAAGCCAACTTCACACATTTCTATACCCCTTTTATGCAATCTTCCATGTATGTCTGATGTATGGCACCCTCATCCTTTATGGATATCATCACCCTCTAAGCCTCATCGACTACACTAGTGGGTCTTATGCCTAAACTATAGCATGTGAGTCATTGTTCCATTTCCCCATCTCCCTTGCCACATAATTAGCCTTCTTGTATACAAACTCCGCTATTATCACCTCCTATCTACCACCCTTTGATCTCCTTTATCCATCCTTCCAGCCTCCAAGGTGCTCTAACTTGACCCCATATCATGTGGTGGATCTATTTGCTCTCTATCTGCACACACAAGATGGTTAAGTTCATTTAGTCCAATAATTTCAAGGCGACAATGAGGCTTTTCAAGTAGGCCAATGTGTGGGTTGTCCCATTGAGCCACATCCTAAACATTAACTCCATCTAGCCTTCACTATTTATTGATATTCCGGTGGTTCATTTCATGTACCTCCCTTTAGAGAGGCAGCTCTGCCCTATTTCCAAGTTGAGCTTCCTGTTGTGGAGTTTTGGGGGTGACATCTTACATAATGTAAGTGCAACATCATTAGTCTATAGTTCCATAGCCCCATCTGACCAGCCTTCTCTAAAAATTGTTGCTTGTCTAAAGTCTTGAACTCCTCATCCATGAATCTGATCAAGAGTATCTTTAGAAACTCTAGTCACATCTTTAATGTATACTAGTTTCCATCTTTGGTTCTTATTCTACATTTGTATCTGCATAGGAGACATATGACCATGTTTGGTTCCACCTTGCATAAGCAACACTTGAAACTCCTCTCGAATCCCCTTCTCTATAAAGCTTGTTGGAGTTGGTCTAAGGAAGGGGAAGGGGAAGGGGTAATGATTTTTGACAAGGTATACACATCCCTCCAAATGTTCTACATCCAGTCCCCTTGGGCGAGAAGGTGGAAGAGAAGGTCATACCCACACAAGCTACCACTGGAGTTAACAACCCTCATAGATTCACCCCATATGTCAGTTCTCTCAACCCCTAAAGTGTGTAAACCATCATGAAACTACATTACGTAGAGTCAGACATTATGATTACCCAAGATACTTGGCCACAAGTTACCTATATTCTTTAGTTGTTACATGGCCTTATGATGTAACAGTCTTACAAACTGAGGTAGTCTGATTTGTAGTTACACCTTAAGAACTATAAGGTAAGTTACATGATAGTGACTTTCACTTGGATGATATGATCCATGTGAGGTTGGGGGAAAAATCAAAGAGAAAATTAATTCAGTTTAGCTAGTTAAATTAAACAGTTTAACTAGTTTGATCCATAAATTTCAATTAGTTTGGTTCAGTTGGTCAATAGTTAGTACATTAATCAAGTTAAAGTCAAGCAATAGTGAAAGACTAGAAAGAGCATGAACTTGCAATGTATATTAGGTTGCTGAATTTTATTGGTAGTTAATATTGTAGATTTAATTGCATAGGTTTTGTAGATATATTTGTCAAACTTATTTACTTCTTCACTCTTATGTTTAATTTCATCAACAATATTAACTACATATTCAAGTGCTTTACATTATTATGTGGAAGTATTCATTTGTTTGACAAATAGCTCACCCTCAATATACATATGTTTTAGTTTAACATCAACTTGTGGAGATTTAATACATCATAGAAGTTATGTCACATAGGTTAAATGAGTTTAGTTTTATGGCCCCTGTCACTCTAGGTCCTTGTATATGGGTGAAGAGACTTGTATGTGGCAAATGTTGTAACATTGTTTCTAATTGCTAGTTTTTGTAATTAATAGCTAGAAATTTGTAATATTGTATACGTAGTGCATTTGTATGAACTTTAAACATTTCTATGTGTCTGTCACTAGTTCAAAGAATTCAATTTCAATTCTTATATAAATTTGAACAATGTGTCTGCATTTTCTTACTAAATGATTTTCCAAATGGGAAAAAGTTAAGAGTGGTATTTAGTCAGGTCTAATATCATATTATGCCCTAATTTTGTTATATATCATTGATTTTGAAATCAGGTTTAGCATGTAGAACCATTCTTCTTATAGATCATACAAAATTTTGAGTAATATAGGTCATAAAGTTTGTCGATCTCAATAAAGATTTTTACTTAAATTTTTGATCCATCAGTTCCAGCTAGTTTAGTTCACTTAGTCAATAGGCATGAACTTGTAATTGCTAGTGATAGTTCATACCATAAATTTTATTACATAGTTTGCATGGATAGTTTTTTTCTTTAAAAAAAGTTTATGATCATGTTCATGTTGTCCCTGTAGCTTGAACATGAGACCTCTTGGTAACAAACTAAGGATATAACCATATGGGTGTCCCATCTTGAACATATAGCTTTGTTAAACTATTTTACTACCTCACTCTTATTTTAATTTGTCAACAATATTTATAACCTATTTAAGTGCTTTAGAATATTATGTAGAAGTACACATTCAATTGACAAGTATCTCATCCCTATACTTACAGATGTTTTAGGTTAACATCAACTTGTGGAGATTTCATACATCAAAAAAGTTCTATGGCATAGGTTTAAAAAGTTTGGTTTTGATAGATCCCATCACTCTAGGTCCTTGTATATAAGTGAAGAGAGTTATATATGAATAAGTTTTCTAACATTATTTCTATTTTCGTAATTAACAATCAAAGGTTTGTAATCTTACATATGTAGGGATATGAGAAATTTAATCAGTTTTATGTGTTTGTAACTAGATCAAAGAAATCAACTTTCAATTATTATATAAATTTGGACAATGCGCCTGTGTTTGATAGATTAAATGTTTTTTAAAATAGAAAAAAGTTAAGAGTGGTGTTTAATTATTCAAATAAGATATCATTCCCTAACTTAATTGTGTAACACTGATTTCAAAATTAGGTATAACATGTACAATCATTCTTCTTATAGTTCACACAAAACTCTTAGTAATATAAGTCACAAAGTTTGTTGACGTCAATCTTCATTTTTCTTAGCTTTACCTTATACATATATATTCATTTTTTCATAATACCTTCAAATTTTTAGAGATTCTTCTACAAACTAATAAAAAACTCACACTAAGTTAATCCTTTTATTAGTTTTATTATTTATTTTTGATTGTGAAATCATGGTATATCACGTACAACATTCTTTTTACAGAGCAAAAAAAAACTCAACAATGTATGTGACAAGATTTGGTGAACACATTCCCTAAAATTTCTTAGCTTTGTCTTATGCACAAATATACAATCTTTTTTATTGTAACACCATCGTCTTTCATAGGCACCTCTACACATTAAACTCACACCAACTTATTAATTTTATTCTAGGACTTGTAGAAAACAATATCTTTGTACCATATATCCTTCATATTTTTGTGTCTTCCCCCATGCAATAGATCAAATCAATCAAGAATCCTTCACAACTGATTCACTAATAGAACCTTCACAATTGCACCTAGCCAATGTAGTGTAGGTGGTTCAACCCGACTTACCACATGGGACCCATGTTCAATCCCTGTTAGGCATTGTATTTACCAACTCTTGGATCATCCAGACTCTGGCACATGTTTGAGGGAGGGGGGAGACTAATTAGTCTTCTAATTTAAAAAATAAACCCTTCACAATTTTCTTTACTATTTAATATAACAATCAAAATTTCTCATATCTTAAGTGCATTATTATTAGCTCTTTTTTCACCACCAAATCCATACCACTTTTCATAATGCCCCAATGGGAGTCTACATTCCAATTATCCATTGCTATACACACATTGAAATTGTCTCAAATAACATGCATATAGACATTTATTGGTGTTCCAACATTTGTGATGTCAGTGTCCATGAAACCAATGTAGGAGTAATCGTTTTACCAACTACACTAATATGTTATATTGGACCAATATTCCAACGTTAGAACTTAGTAGTCTTTCTCATTGGATTTAGTGAGAACAAAGTTTAGAGTTAAGAGCGTGGTAGAACCAATTGCATTTCATACTAAAGCGGAGGTCGTCTAAGAATATTAAAATGCGTCTTGATCACAAATAATTTCCATTATCCTACTTGTACCTCACAAATAAACAATTGTATCTATCAAATGATTGGCGTAACATACAAGCCCTACTTGCAAACACAAGAGAAAAAATGTAGAATAGTCTTACCAACAAAAAATATTTCCAAGTCCATAAAATCCAAGGCCACATGAGACCAACCGCTAACCTCTAATTTATTGGAATCGTTGCCGGCAAGGTCAATGCGGTAGAGATGCCGTTGTTGACCATCATGGAAAATGATGATGACGGGTCTAATAAATCTGATGGTTTTTTGGGGCGCGGGAGAATATTATATTTATAACAAATTGACCCATTTATAGAGACCCATGCCCCCAAGCAAATCGTAGTCGTCGTTGGAGTTGAGAGAAAGAAAAAGATGGGATTTGATAAACAAACCCATGGAAAAAGGACGGAGAGGAGAAGACCTACGCAGCAGCTGCTGCTGGCTGCTGCTGTGCAGTAGTTGCGCAACCTGTTCCTCCACTTTCAACTCCATTGAATCTTCCCTTTTATTTTACCCTCCTAAACCATTTGAAAACCCCAAGAAACGGACCCTTCTCACTCCTCTCTCTTACACTCTCTCTCCTTCCTTTGTTCGCTTTCTTTCCTCTCTCTCTGCTTCTGAGCAGCGGTGGTGGTGTGGCGTGAGCTCATTCTCTTCCGAACTCGCCTCCACCAGATTGACTGCATTTACATCAGCAAGGTAGCAGTAGCACCAGATTTCCCCCTCTGCACCCCCCGGCCACCCTTGTACAGCTTCTTTTAGTCACCTGCGCAGGGCCATCTCTTCCTTCCATCCAGTCCCCCCCTCCTTGACCTCGCCCCTTTATTATTTCCAATCGACTCGTCGGCTAGGTTTGTTGTTAGCTTCTCTGACTTTCCTCTATTTTTAGATCCTTCGCTCATCTGGGTATTCTTTAGTTTTCGTTCCTCAGCTCGATTTAACTTCTTTCAACAGTTTGGGCCATATCCATATCGAGGGTGTTTCTTAGTTCAAAATACGGTTTTGGGGTCTTCCTATTTGCGCAATCTCTTGTAGGATATCTTATTTAGCTGGCAACCTAGATCTGCCTGGGTGTTGCGTGCATGGTTATTCTGTCCAAGATCGCAGCAGGCCCCTGGAAAGCTCAGTTGGCTACTTGCTGCCTTGGTTTTCCTCTTTTGGTCATGTTCTCCTTGGAAAATTAGTATATTCAAAGTGGAAATCATACCATGAGTGTATGCAGTCAGTCTGACCTGGTCAGGGCTTTGTGGGTTTCCATGTTTTTGCTGTGAAACTGCGACTTAGGATGCAAAGGTACCCCAGAGAACATCACAGGGTTGAGGGCTTCCTTAGGTTTTCGGGTTCACGGTCCTTTTTGAGCTTGTTCCTCCTGTATGAGCTCATGGTGCAGAGCCAGGGGGACCCTCCTTTCCCGAACTGTACCAATGGAGTTCCACCGGAAGTTCAAATGTGTATCTAGTCCGTGAGAAGGTACCATGGGGAATAGCACTTCTCGCGTTGTTGGGTGCTTTGCACCGTTCGGCAATGGCAATGAAGCTGTAGACTTGGATTTCCTAGAGCCTCTAGATGAGGGTCTAGGTCATTCCTTCTGCTATGTCAGGCCGGATTCGCCAGTCATTACCCCGTCTAATTCAGAAAGGTTCATGATGGATTCGAGCACTTTGGATGGCGACACAAACAGTGGTTCTTTTAGGCAGGAGGTTTTGGACGATCCTTCAGGCAGACCCAGCAAGAATTTTTCTGAGACTACCTTCAAAACGATATCAGGGGCTTCCGTCAGTGCAAATGTTTCCACTGCCCGTACAGGGAATCCCAATTTGTTGTTTCTCAGTGATGCTCAAGAACCTGCAGCTTCCTTCGAGAGCACTGCATCATTTGCTGCAATCCCTCTTCAGCCAGTTCCTCGTGGATCGGGGCCATTGAATGGCTTCATGTCCGGACCCCTGGAGAGAGGATATGCTTCTGGGCCTCTGGAAAAAGGGAGGGGTTATATGTCGGGTCCCTTAGATAAGGGACTATTCATGTCAGGTCCTCTAGAAAGTGCAGATAGAAGTAACTTCTCCGCTCCCCTTTCTTATGGCAAGAAGGCTGGTCTTCGAGGTCTAATGAGAACCATGAGCAGGCCAATGAAAAGTGCATTCTCGAGGACTTTTGCAAAGAACCCCCCTGGCAGTAGCTGGATTCAGCGGTTCTTTGTGCAGCCAATGACCCAATTTGTTTGGCATGCTAAAGAGTCCAAGTTTAGGCCTCAAGCTCAGCATAACGGATATGATATCGAGCTGTCTGAAAAGGATTATAGCGATTCACGACATTTACAGTGGGCTCATGGGAAGGCAGGAGAGGACAGAGTTCATGTCGTGCTCTCTGAAGAACAAGGCTGGTTGTTTATTGGAATTTATGATGGTTTCAGTGGGCCGGATGCTCCTGATTTTCTCATGAGTAATCTTTACAGAGCCATAGATAGGGAATTGGAAGGTTTACTGTGGGATTATGAAGATAAGTTTCAACCAGAATCACCCACAGATGGTGCCGGAAGCAATGATGTTACGGTACACAAAGAATCTGAGAGAGGAGAATCTCACATAACTGATTGTTCAGTTGGAAGATCGGAAGACGGGCATGAAAGTGAGGCTCTGCATGCCTACTTGAATGACTATGAGAAAACAAAAGTATCTGTGGAGCATCAGAAATCAGGTGATGTCTCTGCAGAGATTCCGGTAGAGTCTGAAACAAACGATTCTGGCATCATCCTAGAGGGTGCGGCAGCCATGGATCAGGATGATGACAACATGAACCATGAATCTATGGAAAGGAGTAATGGGCCTCTCATGCCACCTGTAAGGGATCATTCGTCCATCTCCTCAACCACACTTCCAGGAAATGCAAAGAAGAGCGTGCGTCTATTTGAACTACTACAGATTGAACTAATGGAAGACCATGATCGGGGTTTTTCCTTATCTGATATTGGGAGCAGAGGGATAACTTCCTGCAGTATGCGCACTAGTGAAAGCAAAGACCTACATTTGGGAGAAAGCTTACATGCATCGGAGCGGTATCCATGCTCTCCTAGGACACAAAAGGTAACCACTAATAGCCTGAGGTTGGATGCTGATATGAGAGAAAACCATGGTGCGTCATGTACTGAATCTAACGATTTAGGAAAGAAAACTTCAACTTATGCAGCTGCTAACCTACAGATCATGAAGCACTCACTGATTGGGTCAAAGTTAAGAAGATTTTACATGAAGAAGAAATTGTTGCGTAAAAAACTTTTTCCTTGGAGCTACGATTGGCATAGGCAACATATCAATGTTGATGGAGGAAGTGTTGGTCCTGCTGCTTCTATAAGAAGGTGCAAGTCAGGGCCTGTTGATCATGACGCTGTCTTGCAGGCAATGTCACGAGCTTTGAAGTGCACAGAAGAGGCTTACATGGACATGGTGGAAAAGACATTGGATAGTAACCCAGAGCTCGCATTAATGGGTTCATGTGTCTTAGTCATGTTGATGAAAGATCAGGATGTTTATGTCATGAATGTTGGCGATAGTCGGGTGATATTGGCACAGGAGAGGCTCAGTGATCGGTATAGTAACTCCAATCCTGTGAAAGACGACCCAAAGCCTCTAAACCGGTCTAGGGAATCACTTGTACGTGTAGAACTGGATAGAATATCTGAGGATTCTCCCATGCACAATCCAAACTGCAAGGTTGGCAGTGTTAACAAGGACCAGGAAATATCTATATACCGGTTGAAGTTGAGGGCTCTTCAGTTATCAACCGATCACTGTACAAGCATTGAAGAGGTTAGCAAAGTATCCATCATTTCATGCTTTCTTTAGCTATCTAGGGTTATCCATATCATATTGCACTATCAGCGGCATTAGTGGTTCATAAAGTTTTGGTCGTTTCTACTGTCCATGTTTACATTCTGAAATCAGGGTTGAGACTAAAGATGGCAATACCACATGCTTAACTAGTGAACTCGCAAGTGGTCCTTTGATGACATAAAGAATTGATGTTTCATGCTTCAATTCTGTTGTAGACCTATATTTAAGATCTCTAACATCATTTAGGAGAAAAGTTTGAGAAATTTTTCACTGCATTATATGAAATGTTAAGACATGAATGTTAAACTGGTGTAGTAGTTTGTTGAAATTACTGTATTGCTGGTAGAGATTTGTAGTATGAATTCAGATATTTCTAATTTATGGAGTAATGGAGTATTTATAAGATATCCAAGAGCTAATACATTTTCTGATTATCAAAATAATATTTCTGTGTGATTATGAAATAATATTATGTTCAACACGATATATTTATACCTTGACATGCCATTTAATATGTTTGTTCACTTGTTAGAATATTTATATCTATTTATACACTTTCAGCATCCTGTCAGTGAGAAGGCCTATAAACAGGCCTTCAGTTGAGTTTCTTCATAATTGATTATGTTCCGGTTTGCTTCTACGGTTCTATCATATCTGTTCGTCTGCGGGTTATCTCAATTTAGTGGTTTCAGCTTGAACTTGAAGTGAAATGATACTATGACACTATATAAGAATCTGAAATGATACTACGACATTGTACTAGAATCCGAATGAGAACAATATGAATATTAATTTAATTTGTCCTTTCTAATTTACTCTGGTTATTGCAGTTTTAAAATACTGCTGGGCATGTAGATCAAACACTTACCAGGCCACAAGTGTCAATTTCACGAATATAATCTGAAATCACTGAAGTAATCAGCCCGTAGTCAATAAAACAAACAAGTTACTATTCATCAAACTGTCTTCTTTCTGAACTCTTAAGCAAGTTATTATCGATCAACTTCAACTTCATATTGTTTGTACTACACATAAACACACCTTTGTATTCATATTCATATACTATACATACATGTATTATACACTCACATATCTATAAATTAGAAAAAAATAGCCCCCATCAGCACCATGTCCCGTGTCCTATATTTTAGAAAATTGCCGTGTCCCGTGTCCGTGTCCGTGTCTACAAACGCGTCCTTGCTTCCTTGGTCTAGATACAACTCTTAGGACTGAATGTCTAAAACTACCTTTATTCGAACCCGCAAACATCAGAAGTTCGTAGAAAATTGTCAAATAAAAGAAAATTCCTAAAAGCTCCAAGTTCTGCAAACAAATCCTAGTAAGCAAAAAAATCATACTAAAACAACAAAACTTGCTATTTGGGCTCCTCAAATGTTTTTGGTCTGAAAATGGGCCGAAAGCACAGCTTGTTCAATGTTGTCAACATTGTAGCATGTCTTATGTATGGGGTTTGCGTGTGCTTTCAAACTTACAGTAGCACTAGCTGCACTACTGGCTTCTGAAAAATTGTGCATGACATCAATAATGGCACTTTCTCCATTCTTTTAGTTGCATCTCTTTTTGTTAGTGCATGAGTCAGACAGTACTGTTGCCACTGGCTCAAGTCATGGAGGAGGATGCTTGATGGGTTGCTGGGAGGAATAAATTGCCCTCTTCTGGAAGGAGCCTCTGTGGAAGGGCAACTGATGCAGGACACATGCAGCAGATTATTCTATTAAGTTTTGCTTTACATTTATAGATGTTGAGAGTAGAAGACTCCATATATCAGTAGTAAATGTAGCACGAAGATCCATAGAACAATAGAATGAAATTCTTCTTCTTCATCTCATCTCTTCTCTATTTATTAGTTATTTATATTGTCCTTGTAATATGGGCCTCATTGTGTCTTGGCCCATTAGGGTTTAGTTAAGTCTGTATGCTTCCCTGTTCTCCTATCTAATACAACGATTTGCCTTCTTTTATTATTTGACATGGTATCAGAGCAGTGATCCAAAACCTAGTCCTAGAGGAGACTAAAAGAAATCGTTACGCCTGCGGGCGGCCGCCGCCTTCTTGGCTTGACTTGGCTGCCCGTCGGCAACTTCTTGGTCGGTGATCATCTTGTTCCCTTTTGCAAAAACCTCATGCCGCATGCCTTTCTCCCAACAGGTTGTCGGCAACTTCCGCCTTGCCGCCCCTACCTGCTACTGCCCGACGTTACCTCCCGCTAGCCCCGACTCCCCCTTGGTATCAAAGTCATAGGGGAAACCCGAGGAGAGCCATCAATCCCTCCAAGGAAGTTTTCTTGAGGTCTACAATCATGTGGAACAACAGCAGCTTGGAGTTTATCATTCGCCGCTACAATGTCGTACTGTAGCACGACGGCCATTGTAGTGGCTGCTGCTCCCACACCGGTTTATATTAGGTCATGCCCTTCTGGGATGACCTTTCCCTTGGTTGTAGCTGCCATATGGTGCTTGCGATTAGCTGCTATGGCCCTCTTTCTTCTTCAAATCAACAAGAGTATGGGCTGCTATTAACAACCTCTTATTGCAGCAGATTACGGCTTCAACAAACAAGGTGCAGAGGACTGTTTCCCCCCTTAAATCTGATCAAAAGGAGGTGCCCCAGACCCTGCTACGTTGCCCAAGAAGGTCAAGGGCAAAGGTACTCCAAAGAGGGAGCATTGGTAATTCTTCCCAGCCGTTGTCACCGACGAAGTACTGTAGCACGACCCTTTTCTGGTCTACAGTTGCTGTCCAAAGGCAATGTATTTGTCTGGGTCATTTTCTACCTTGATTTATGTTATCGGTTGCCTCCTCCACCTATTTGCTTATAGAAATTTTTTGCCTCTACCATTGTTTTTTACTGTCCACGCCAACCACTCCTTTACTCTTTCCGTGCTTGGCGTGAGGGGGAGAATAGAGGAGAAAGAGTAGAGGGAAGAGACGAGATGGAGGAGAGATGAAGAAAAAAAACAGTAGACTCCATATATCAGTAGTAAATGTAGCACGAAGATCCATAGAACAATATGATGAAATTCTTCTTCTTCATCTCTCCTTTTATAAAAAAAAAGGTATCAGAGTAGCCGTCCTAGGACCGGAGCCGCCGTACGCGAGAGAGAGAAAACTAGAGGAGCGCCCCCCTTGCAGGCGGCCGCCGCCCTTGGCGTTGCTTGGCTGCCCGCAGGGAATTCCTCTCCTTGTTCCCTGCCACTTTTTTTTATCCCTCTGCTACCGTGCTGCCCCGCGCCCAACTTGCCTCACCGCCGTTGGCCACCTAGACGCAGTGCCTCCCGCCTAACAGCAGGCAGCCGCCGAGCAGCAGGAGTAACCGCCGCCGGCTGCCAGTTCGGCCACAACCACCGATTGATCGCTATTCCCTACCTCTGTCCGCCAACTACCTGCCTAGCTGCTTGCTGCCCGCTGCTGCTTCGTGCGCATGCCGTTACCTGCCCCTGTGACCGCCCTTGCCGGCACCATCCCGAGCCGCCGCCGCCGCTTGCATATGCTTCTCTTGCCTATTCTAGATGAGCCGCCATCGGGTCTTTGCTGCTGCGCTGCGACTCTACTACTGCGCTGCCTCTACTACTATGCCCCCCGCCGCTCCTGTTCCATACGCCCCCCATCACTACTGCCTGCTGCAAATTTCTTGGACTGGCCAGAGCAAATTTTGATGGATTTTATCTGTAATATTATTAATCTTTATGAAGATTTGTGCTTGATTTGGCCCCGCGAGGGGCGGCCTCCCCTCGACTCCCGCCCGCTGAGGGGCAGCGGGACCCCCTAATTGGGGGGCCACGCCCCCCAAACCCCCCGACAGTGCTACGGCTTATATTTCTTTCTGGGGTGTTCATTTATCATTATCCACCCCAACCACTCTTGATTCTTTCCGTGGTTGGTGTGAGGGGGAGAAATAGAGAAGAGATGAGATGAAGAAGAAGAATTTCATTCTATTGTTCTATGGATCTTCGTGCTACATTTACTACTGATATATGGAGTCTTCTGTTGCTATTTGGTATATTTTGCTGCTAGATTGTTTATTCATCATCTACCTCGACTGCTGCTGTGAAGTTGCATATTTGGACGTCATCTTTGCTACTTGTGCTATGATTAGCACACTTTACCTGCTGCTTTGTGCTTTTGCACTTTCTGCTGTCCGTGCTTTATTTGCACGTTGACTTTCTACTCTGTGGACCAACACTCTCTAGATTTATGACGTCTACTACCGTGATGGATGCTTTATAAAGAGGAAAGATGATGAAGACATTTGTTGCTGACTTTACATGGAGCTTCGTCTACTGGAGTTATGTATTTGCTTGCTACTCTTCGATACTGGTCTTCTATTTGCCTACGTCGTCGACTCTCTACTGCTGTGCGCCAGCACTCTCTGGCATGTCTGTGCCTTGTTTGCACGTCGACTCTCTACTACTGTGTACCAACACTATCTGGCTCGTCCGTGCTTTATTTCGCACGTTGACCCGTCCGTACTTTATTTGTACATTGACCTCTACTGCCTGTGATCCAACACTCTCTGGACTTTGCTACCTGTGACCCAACACTCTCTGGCTACTACTACGACGACGTTGATGAAGACCTTGGTGCCTATCAGCTATTATATCTTTCTGCTCCAGATGATCGAGAAGCTTCTGTGACCTGCTTGTCTGCTTGCCTGGAGTATCTACTTGAGGGGGAGTGTATGAGTATTTGTGTGCTTTATTGTAATATTGAGGGGGAGCAATTTCTTGTATGGGCTTGGTTTATCCTGTTATTTCTGTCTATTTGTTTTCTAGTTTGACTCTCTATCTGCAAGCTGATTTGGGATTCTCCCAACTTCAGCTTGAGGGGGAGTGTTAGAGAGTCTGTTTATTAGTTATTTATATTGTCCTTGTAATATGGGCCTCACTGTGTCTTGGCCCATTAGGGTTTAGTTAAGTCTGTATGCTTCCCTGTTCTCCTATTTATAGGAGCAGTGTTTCTCCTATCTAATACAACGATTTGCCTTCTTTTATTATTTGACAATAGATAGGGAGCTTAGTGCAATTTTCCTAATTACTGTACTTTGTTGCAAGTTTTAATAGTTTTTATTTTATTTTATTTGACAATTTATGCAATTTCTCATGTCTTGGATTTTGTGTATATATTTATGAGTTCCAACCTTGGGGGCTTGTTGGAGACAGTTGAATGTGATATGAGAATAGGTTTTTCGCTTTTCTTTGGATCTCCCCTATCCCTGATGCGGTTCTGCATTAGCAACACTCCAATTTCACTCATGGAGGTAGATCATTTGATCCCAACCTGCTACCCAGCTGATGGATGAATGTAAGCCACCAAGTTGGTCGATCAATCAGCCAGTTCTTATCCCTATCCAATTGACTTATGCATGAATTATGTTATTTGAGACTGTACTGCTCTTGTTCGTCATCCATGCCTCACCCACTTCACTGAATAGTTATAAGCCAGTAAGGAAGAAAAGGGATATGGATGTGGAGGAAGAAAAGGGGTGAGTTGGGAAAAAAGGATGAAGGCAATGGCCATTTTATGGTGGTCTCTATGTAGAAAAGGTTTTCTTGATTGATAGGGAAAAAAATGAAGGGAGAGGAGATGTGGAGAGTGAAGTTTGTGTAGGAAAATGAATGAAAATAAGAAGGGAAAAGAGGATATGTATTTTGCAAAAAAAAGCATTCCTGTCATATTTAGATTGCCAAGTATAGGCTTGATATATTTTTTCCAATGCTCGTGATAGATTATTTAATGAAGCAAAGTGTTTAAAAAAAATGAACCATACATTGTAGTTATAGTAGTTTGAAGTTTGAAGACTTCTTGGATGTTCAGGATATACTGTGGTTTAAAAAGTATTTGGAGAAAAAATTCTCTAAGAGTGAGTGCCCTAAGAAAAGTCTTACACATATCGCATCGAACATGCCTTTCCGACTTTGCTAGATTGAAATAGAAATAGCAAGAGTAATGTAGAAGTGATTAGGGACTTGGTTTGGCTCTGGTGTCACAACTACTAATAGCAACTAAGCCCTTCTTCAGCCTCCAATATGTATAACAATGTAAGCTGTGAAAACCATCAACTTTATTTGCATTGATACGCATCATAAAATGATCAAATATTTTTTATGCATACCTAGTCACAATGAAGATTTTTCATTGTGTATATTTGAGGAATTATATTTCTAAAAGTTAAATTACCTAAAATATCTTGTCGAATATTTTCATGACCAACCCAAATTCAGAATTATCCATACATATGCGTCTATACATATTTTATACTGAATAAGCCATACAAACAAATTTACATAATGATCGTCCAATACTAAATGGATATAAGTAAAAAAGAGTTATCAGGTTTATATTGACCTCTACTACTTCACGTGTCGCAATATTCTTTGAACATAATTAGGATATGATCCTTTGGTTAGTTAACTTTTCATTTTGATTGAGGCTCAAAAATTGAAAAATGATATATTTGACGAAGAATGATGCAAATGGGAATTTAACGAACCAGTTAATTGTTGATGATTATTGATGAATTGTGAATTTGTGATTGACTAGTTTTGGTAAAAACACACGAAAAACATGCACACATGTCAAATGAGTTTTAGAATTTAAAAAGTTCCAGAACAAAAAGCTGTCCCTGCTCTCTAGGTGGCTTCCCATGCAGTCATAGGCGTTCGATTTTCTATTTAACTAGGCGGAAGCTAAAGACACATGAAAAAACATGTACACATGCCAAATGAATTGTAGAGTTGAAAAAATTCCAGAACAAAAAGCTGTCCCTACGCTCTAGGTGGCTTCCCAGGCAGTCGTAGGCGCTCTGGTTTTCAATTTAACTAGATGGAAGCTCATTAATGGTAATTGAACAGTGTGCACGAAGGCATTGCCTTGGTGGTCGTCTCAACAACTATGCATGTGGTGAAAAAACACCTGCATTTGTTTTAGACATCATGAAATATCAATGGTAACTCCTGCGTGTCATCCGAAAATTTTGCTTTTGTATCTTCATGGACTCCGACAATCATTTCTCCATTCACATGCCCCCCATGATACACTTGCAAAAGTTATGGAATTAGTTTCTTCACTCTGGCATTGAAACATCAAAGAAATTATTTATCAATTGTTGGTCATCAAAATGTGGTCAAAATCTGACATTTCATTCTACAATACCTCAATAACGAGCTTGTATGCATTCGTGAGTTGGATATTTCATTGTACAACACCTCCATCATGAGATTGTATGCATATGTGTGTAAACATGAGTTGGTGGCACTCCTCCAAAATCTGACATGTCTATGGGCTTGAATTATACAAAACACGGAAAATGTGACTTCATGGTATCATAACCAAGTTTATTTCAACCATATTCATTCCATCCATGTGATTGGTTTAGGTTGAAAGTAATGATGTCATATAGAAATTCTAGAATAGGGAGTTTCTGATAGATCATACCATGGGTGTACACTCCCTCGTTCTACCTCTCTGTCTCCAGTTTGTCAATGCTTGAATGATATACAAAGCACGGAAAATGTGACTTCATGATATCATAACCAAATTTATTTCAACCATATTCATTTCATCTGTGTGATTGGTTTAGGTTGAAAGTAATGATGTCATGTAGAAATTCCAGCATCGGGAGTTTCTGATAGATTGTACCATTGGGTGTACACTCGCTTGTCGTACCTCTCTGTCTCCAATGTGTGTGCTGGTGGCTGTGAAGTTCACACGTCTTATTTGTATCGATATTCATGTCATTCGTTGGTATTACTCAAAAGGATCTCTGGATAATGGTATGCCAGAATGATCCACTATGTTTTAATGATTTTCTGAAATGCAGCAGTCTGAATCCACAAATATATAATCTTATCTTGGTATCCTTTTATGAACAGAAGTAGATTTTTTCAGGTCATTGAACCTTACTTCTAACTAAAAAGATTTGGAAATAAGTCTATATCTTGATATCTATTTATGCCGCATTGGACTTTTCAGGATGGTTTTGCTTTTACTCTTGTCCAATGAAGGCTTAAAAACCGATGTTTAAGACTTCACATTTTGCTAAATCAGTATAGGCCGTTAGTTTCATTCATATCAACTCTGCATCTGGAAGCATATATATTTAGTTCTATAAAGTGAAGGGAGCTTTAGAATTAGCAACGATATCTTGTCTGTTGAGATCTCAATATTGCTTTAGTAATTAAAGATGGATCTACAAAATGCATGCTAAGATGGATCCAAAATTGTTTCTCTCTTATTCACATGTTCATTATCCTTTGAGCTCTTTGCTAATCAGAGCTAGCCTTTTCTAACTCTAACAGCAATTATAATTCTTTTCTATCGTATAATAGATCATTATTTTTTGCTTTTTTTTCAGGAAGTTCGAAGAATAAAAACTGAACATATTGATGATGTACAATCCGTGTTCAATGATAGAGTAAAAGGACAGTTGAAGGTAACTCGAGCTTTTGGGGCTGGATTTCTCAAGAAGGTCAGTAATAATCTTCAAAAATTTTTACGTTATGCAGAACACACAGTGTTTTGGAAGATGATTGCAGGACTTCTCAATATGTATTGTTTTAGTTAGTAACATATATTATAATTGTTGTTGAATCCTTCAAGGAGCTAGGATTTAATATTTTATTTCCCGATGTTTACAAAGAAGCTTAAAAGATTTATCTTACGACTTCTCGAAGCTGGATGCACATGTCAATCATTTATAGACCAAACAAACTTCTTAGTTTATATATTGATAATGCGAAAAAAATGCATGGAGCCCCTTGGGATAAAAGCTCACTCCCTGGATTCCAGTCTTGACCTTTATTATTTCATTTAAGTTTGGAATCTAGCTCGAATAGAATCCAAATTGCTCTGAACTATACAATGGGGATTTGACTGTGGAACCTAGCTCACTCCCTGGATTCCAGTCTTGAGCTTTGTTATTTCATTTACATGTGGAATCTAGCTCGAGTCCGATCAAAGTTGCTCCAAACCACACAATGAGGATAAGCTTCCTCGCCTAATATGATTCTACATTTCTGCTTGATCAACGGTATGCAAAATGATAACGGTCAATACGTATGACTGATAAATGGCTCTTTGTATTGAACTGCAAAAATACAAACTGATACAATAGTTTATTGAGTTATCACAAAGTAACCATAAAATTTAGATCTAAGGCTAAACTGATTTTTGATTGTTGAAGACTATCAATTTTCATATACAGTGGACTAGTTATTAATTATTACGTATAATTATATCAATTGAGGCTGATGATTCACCAAATAAATAGCTATTTCTTGTAAAACATATGCTGTTATAAAATAGCTATTTCTTGTGAAACATATGCTGTTATAAAAAGTGTAAGTCTAGTAGCTTTTTTATATTTTGATATTACTAACAATTTTATCATGTCTTTTACAAAACTTGTAATTGCACCCAATTTGTAAGCTAGAAATATTATTCCAACCTTAGATCTTTTCCTATCATACAACCTTCTTTATGCCCTCTCTTTTGCAATTCCTCACTGTTGCCTTAGGCAAATTCCTTTTGCTCATTGGGGGGGGGGGGGCTAAAATACCGAGTAGGCTATAATACTGCCTCTGTCCCTGTCGGCCTTCCCGCACTCCATCTCTACTCTCTTAGATCTTACCTTCTGTTATCACAGAAGTAGTGCTCATGCTCATTGTGAGCAGCAACAATGAGCCGGCATTGTTGCTTGTAGTCACTTTCTCTTATTTGAAATGGAACTTTACACATAATTGAACACATCATAATTCATATGGCGTCCAGGTGGTGGCTAGGCAGCCTAGGCTAAAATTCGGAGCTCACTACTCACTATTATATCATCTGACGTGGAAAAAAAAGAAAAAGAAATAAGTGATTATGTCTGCCAAATATTTGAATTGAATTTTTAACATGTGCTTTTGACTTGTATTTACATGCACACAAATTATATATTCTTTAGATCTCATAAAAATAGCGAGTGTAAATATCACTTGAGACACCAAATCAACAACAAATGTTAAGAGAAGTATAGAACTCCAACATTGGCTAAGGTGCATCAGAAATGCATGTATATCTTGGAATAGGTAAAATGAATAGAATGTGAACCTGAAAAGAACAAGAGAGGGCCTATAATGCCTTCCTTCAATTGACATGTAAGTCTAGCCCTTTTACATAAGGTGATACACATTTTCTAACCCATTAGCTTCCTATTCCATCTTATTGAAGAGCATTCTTAACCAATTGATGTATTTTTTTGTGATATCTCATTATTTTTGTGGCAAATGATTCTCCAACATTATCTCTTATAGAAAGGTTGTGGAAATAGTCTTTCCATTAATCCTAATTTCTTATCCTTTACAAATACTGTGTCGTGTTCATTCTTGATGCATGTGGTAGAAGGTTCTACCTTCACTTCTTCTTCTAGAAGTAACTCCATACACAAACACACATCACACCTCCATAATCCTATACATTTAGGAAATGTGGGTATTCAACTCAAAACCAATTGGCAATGAGTGATGGGACCACACACCTTATAGGCACAAGGATAACCCTCAAACTTAGCGATGTGGGTTTATTCTCAACACCCCCTTATGTGCAACCACTTCTTTCATATGCTTGGACGTGTTTTTTTATTAGGGTGTGGGCTTTCCTCATTTGTTTTGTGAGGCCTGTTCTGATACCGTGAGGAAGTGTGACTATTCAATTCAAAACAAAATGAAAATGAGTGAAGGGACCACACACATTATAAGCCCAAATATAACCCCCAAACTCAACTGTGTGGGTTAATTGCAACATACATCAATAATATTTAATCAACGAATTAAGCGATTATAGTTTGCAAGCACAATATATAGACTTAAAGGCAAAACTATCCAAAAAAATATGCTCTATGTAGCACAAAATGGCGAAATTTCGACCATTTTGTCGATATTTTGAACTTTGGTGGAAGACGACGAGCAATCACATTAGAAGTAATTATATAAGAATTTAAGTGAAAACAACAAGTATCGAGGACAAACTACAAGAGGGTCATATTAGATGATTTGGATTTTGGACGTGCACCATGGACCGACAAGTGCACTAACTATAAGTATTGTTATTCAGTTAGACAAAGATAAGGGATAACCAGTAAGGAGAGATCTAGATTCATCGCATCTCCATGAGAATATGAACTAAAAAGGGCTAATCGGATAAGAATTAGTTGGACAAACATGGATGGCATTGAGTCTTAGATGATGGTGGCACTCCTCCATTTCAAGACGTCGTGTGCTGCACATTCCTTATGAATGATATATGCCAAATAGCCGAACTGATTGCATTTTGGGACTTTGTTTCCTAGACTACTAGATCAACTAACATTTTCATGCATACTTTGTTTTGTCCTACTTATTTCGAAAATGTTCAATGCCACAACATTTCTTCATGGTTCTAGTCATAGTTATCAAGGCTCTCGCCTAGGCCCCCTAGCTTCTAGGTTGGCCGCCTTAAACTGGGCGCCTAGGCTTTCAAATAACTAAAGTGGATGCCTAAGGCCTTTTCAGCCCAAACTGAGACACTTAAAGACCAAATTAGCATGAACTAGGTCTGAATTTGGTTAAATTAGATCAAGTTTGGTTATTTTAGGGAAAATATGTCTGATCTAGGCTAAATCAAATCTAATTTGGGCAGATTGGTTTGGGGGGAAATATGTCTGATTTGGGGAAATCATGTCAAAATTGGGGAATTAGGTCTTATTTTTCCAAATTAGGGCTCATTTAGGTCAACATAGGACAAAACTAGGGAAGTTATATTTGATTTAGGTCATGCTATGCCAAAATAGGTCCGACCTATGCCAAATTAGGGCAGACGAAGTTAAGTTAGGTCCAATTTAGGTCATGTTAGGTCGAAATTGAAGCCAAATAGGTCTAGCTTAGGTCATGACGTGTGATGTAGGTAAAGTTATGGTTGATTAAGCTTAGGGATAACCAATACAAATGTTCATAGTGATGTATATATTTTAATATAGCTGCATGTATATGCAAAATTATTTATATATATGTAAAATATGAACAAATATGAAGAATGACTAGAAACGCTTAGGCTCCCACACAAGGAATAAGATATCGTCGATACGGGCTTTCGACCAAAATACCGATACCGACGCATTGGATATGGAAACATGCGCGCTTACTGATACGTTCACAAATATTGGTATACCGGCGGGTATACTGCCAATAACGCCATGTTTCAATGGTTTTTGTGCAAGATGCACTACAGACTTCATTGTGCCAATCGAAACCGTCGGTACACCTATGGGTATACATTCTTTTGCGAGAATGGCTGATGTTACTTCCTGGAAGGAGAAAAGAAGGTGCATTTGGGTGATTTTTAGCAATTGGAGCTCAAATCAACCCAAATCATGGTAAAGTTTGACTAATCTCTTCCATTTTCTACCATTTGCAACCTCTCCATCTCTTTTTCCTACTATATTCTTTCACTTTCACCTAAAAACGATTTTCTACGGTCAAAACCTAGTATTACTCCGATTTTCATATGTTTGGTGCTAATTATATATATATTATGTAGATCTACAATATTATCACTAGATCTACCAAATTACAACACTATTATTTAGTATTATCTTGCAATCTATCTAATCACTAGTACTATAACAATAAGTACTATTGTAATTGGTTACTTGTTTATGTTTAGTAGAAGGCGTTCTAATAAAGAGTACTCTGAACATATATAAAAGAAAGTATGGTGGAACTATATGTTTTTGTTTTTTAAAAGTAATAAAAATTGATCAATTATCTAATTTTCTATATACTTGTGTGTATTAATGTTGTATAAGTTAAAGTTATTATTTGGTACAAAAGTGTTTTTAATCATCAAATAACACCTCTTAATTGTTTTCTAGACTATATTTTAGAAATTCAATTGTAAATAAAATTCTAAAATATATCGTGTTTGATTACATAATACAAACAACTATTATACACTTATATAGTATTGTACATGACGTGTATGAGCAACACAATTTCATACAACCAACCCTGCATAACGTACATGTCATGAGAGCAATATGTCAACCATAAGAACTCAATTCATTATGGAGAATCAGTGTGTAACTTGATATAAACTGATACGAGTTAGTAAGTTCCTATGCTATTCATGTGTTGTACATTAGATATTATTGCATAAGTGTGTGTATATATGTTTATGGATTGTGTTAGTAAAATTCCAAATCCTAATTCCAACATTTTTTCATCAAAATCCCCAGAAAATAGGACAGGTTCCCTACCTCCCACATGATGGACAACCCCCCACATACCCCTTATACAATTTTATTGCATAAAAAGATGATTTAGGTGTAGAGATAACACCTGTAAAATTTAATGATTCAATTTGTTCATTTTGGCGTCGAAACAACCAGGATTGCATCTGTCGATATTTCGTCGGTATACCGATAAATACCTATTTCCAGGCCGTTGAAACGCCATCGGTATCGGATACCTCGTTCCTTGCTCCCACATAGGCGTCTAGCCCCCCTAGGCTTCCCTTGGCGGGAAGGACCGCCTTGCCGCCTAGACAACTATGGTTCTAGTTTTTTAACTGCTCATTGTGAAAAACAATGAGATTTGGAGAGCTTAGGGTTGCACAATGTGTGCACCCTCATATATATAATACTGAAAGAATTACAGAGAGGTCCATATATAAAAGAGAAATAACAAAACAAATAGCAGGCTATGTAAAATAGGAAATATATAATGTAACACTCCCCCTCAAGTTGGAGCATAGATGTCAATCATGCCCAACTTGTCCATCAGTGTGCAGAACTGTTTCTTCGCCAAAAGCTTGGTGAAGATATCAACAACTTGATCTTCTGATCTCGTGAATGGAGTGCATATCTTGCCAGCAAGAATAGATTCTCTGATGAAGTGACAGTCAACTTCAATGTGTTTGGTACGCTCATAATAGACATGATTATTTGCAATGAAGATGGTAGCTCTGTTATCACAGTGCATAGGAATGGCCGAAGAAGACTCAATCCCAAACTCTTTCAGGAGAGAACGTACCCACAGTAACTCACAGGCAGTATGGGCCATGGCCTTGTACTCAGCTTCAACACTAGATCTGGCAACGACATTCTGTTTCTTGCTCCTCCAAGTAACAAGATTGCCTCCTACAAAAGTACAGTAACCGGAGGTAGATTTTCTATCAACTTTGCTGCCTGCATAATCAAAATCAGAATACCCTTCAAGAACACAGTGCCCATTCTTTTTATAATGAAGTCCCTTGCCAGGCGACTTTTTTAAGTATCTCAGGACTTGACATACAACATCCCAATGACACTGTTTGGGTTTGTCAAGGTACCTGCTAAGAAGACCCACTGTAGTAGCAATATCAGGACGAGTAACAGTTAAATAAATCAATTTACCGATCAACCTCCTGAATTTCTTATGATCAGCAAACACAGAAGAGGAATCATCATCCCAATTCACATTGGAATCAAGAGGAGTATCCGCAGGTCTTGCTCCAAGCATACCAGTCTCCTACAGAATATCAAGAACATACTTTCTCTGAGAAAGCACCAGGGCATTAGAGGTTCTAGAGACCTCTATGCCAAGAAAATACCGAAGTCTGCCCAAATCTTTTGTAGCAAAGTGCTTGCCCAGATGATCTTTGGTAGCCTGAATACCAAGAGAGTCGTTGCCAGAAATAATAATGTCATCAACATATACAATCAGAATAGTAATACCTGCTGAAGTCTTTTCTGTGAACACATAGTGGTCAACCTGTGACCTCAGAAAACCAAAATCAATCATGATCCTGCTCAACTTATCAAACCAGGCACGAGGACTCTGCTTGAGCCCATAGATAGACTTCATAAGCCTGCATACTTTGTGAGACTCCCCCTGAGCAACAAACCTAGGAGGTTGCTCCATATACACTTCTTCCTGCAAGTCACCATACAGAAAAGCATTTTTCACATCAAGCTGCAGAAGAGGCCAGTTCAGATTCACATCAACATATAGGAGAATCCTGACAGAGTTAAGGCGAGCAACAGGAGAAAAAGTCTCAAAGTAATCAATGCCATATGTCTGAGTATAGCCCTTTGCAACTAACCATGCTTTCAACCTCTCAACCGTACCATAAGGTTGATATTTTACGGCATATACCCACCTGCAGCCCACATGCTTACACTGAGGAGTGGATCCACCAGCTCCCAATTGTCTCTGTCAGTAAGAGCAATCATTTCTTCTTTCATAGCAGATGTCCAAGCAGTACTTTTCAATGCATCCTCAACATTCTTTGGTACATCCACAACAGATAAAGCATATACAAAATTGCTAGAATGAGTATTCAGATCATAGTAACAAGTTCGGGATTCGGCAACTTTTCGGCTGGCTGGAAAAAGTCAGAATTCGGAAAAAATCGAGAAAAGTCGTGAAAAGATCGATAAATTTCGGTTCGGTCAACTATTCGGAATTAATCGAGAATAAGTCGGCAATATAAGTATATACATATATATATATGTATGCGTGTATGTGTGTGTGTGTATATATATAAATGTATGTATGTACATACATATATGATGCATGTAACTGTTATGGCCACAAGACATACAATCTTAGTGAGTGAAAAAGTAGGAAAAGAAGTAAAAAATAGTTGAGTAATAGCATGAACTGTCTAGAGGAGTGGGGGGTTTGAGGTTTAGTGTGTATTAGGAATTTTGTGTACATGGTTTGGTAAAAAAAGAACAAGCGACTTAAAAGAGAAAAATTGTGAAAAATCGTGAAAAGTCATGAAGAATCGTAAAAAATCGTATAAATCGCGAAAAAACGGGATTAATCGTTAAAAGTCGTGAAAAATCGGCGATTGGCGTATTAACCGTTATGAATATTCGGGAGCCTATAACATCGTGAAAAATCGCCGATTTTTCGTAAAATTCGGAGACTTGTTACTATGATTCAGATGAGCAGTAGATACAAACTTAGCAATGCTATGAGAAGTGCAGGAACGAGTACCCTTTCTGAGTGTAATAGGTATGTCAAGGTCAGACTGTACCTCAGGTGCAGTAGAACCTTCTGGAGGAGAAGATTGGTTGCCTTGGGGGGGTACTTGTGTAGAAGGTGCTCTATTCCTGCGCTGATAAACAATAAGAGGAGGATCTTGAGTTTCAGTAGTCACAGTGTCAGTACTGTCAGGCACACAGTCAGAAATAACAGGAAAAGGAGAGGCAAGAATGTCTGTCTGCAAACTATATCCTGCTGAAGAATAATACAGTGTATCTTCAAAAGAGACAACCACTACTAGTAAACCATTTCCTTGTACTGGGATTATAACACTTGTAACCCTTCTGAGTTCTAGAATAGCCTAGAAAAATGCATTTAGCAGCTCGAGGAGACAATTTATCAGAAGCAGGTCCAAGTAATCTGACAAAGCAGGTACACCCAAAAATTCTAGGAGGCACAACAAACAAAGAAGTCTCAGGTTGCAGAACTTGTATAGGAATCTTATTTCCAATAACAGACGATGGCATCCTATTAATCAGAAAACACGCAGTCAAAATAGCCTCAGGCCAATAGGAGCGGGGCGCATGAGAATGCATCGTGATAGTCCTGGTAACTTCTAATAAATGTCTATTTTTCCGCTCAACGACACCATTTTGTTGTGGGGTATAGGACATGAAGTCTGGTGGAGTGTACCAACAGATTTACAGAAAACTGCCACTTCTTGCTTAACAAACTCTAAAGCATTATCAGTGCGGAAAACTTTATCAGGCAAACCAAACTGCGTTTTTATTTCAGCAAAAAAGTATTTGATAGTAGACAGCACTTCGGACCTACTTTTTAATAGAAACAACCAAGTAGTCCTAGAAAAGTCATCAATAAATAGAATGAAATATTTGTAACCAGACAAACTCGATACATGGCATGGACCCCATACATCAGAGTGAACTAAATCAAAAATGTTTTTACTGCTCACAGTACTACGTCTAGGATACACAGTACAAGTCTGTTTTCCCAGCTGACAAGATTCACACTGAAAATTACAACTGCCAATATCAGAAACTAAATGACGCAGCTTCTCTGACGATGGATGTCCCAGCCTGTAGTGCCACTGCAGTGCAGAAACAGAAGCCGATAAAGCAGATACCATAGAAGCTTTCTCTGATCGCGGTAACTGGTCCAAGTAGTAGAGTCCATCAGCACCTTCATACCCCCCACCAATTTTTGTCCTCGTGCGAAGGTCCTGAAAAACACATGAACCAGGAACAAAAGTCAGGCTACAGTTCAAACTTCGTAAAATTTTGCTGACTGATAATAAGTTCAGAGGAAATCTAGGCACATATAAGGCAGACTTGAGCCAAAACTGAGAAACAATATCACCGACTCCAAAGATCGAATACTTTGAGCCATCAGCTAGCATAACAGAAGAGTTACGGACATGTTTAGATAGAGTTTTAAACAGAGATCTATTGCCAGATATATGTGCAGAGGCATCGAAATCTATCACCCATTTGGTATCATCGTACAAAATTTCGATCGAAATTTCCGATTTTTTTTCAATCGGACATCGAAACGCATGTACGCAGAGAATGGGATGTCATTTCGCAGAAATTTTGCACTTAGGTGCGAAATTTCGCAAAACAGTGCAAATTTCACCCAGTTTGGGCCATAATTTCGCAAAATGACACAAAATTTCGATAGAAATTTCGAGATATTTGTTCCTAAGACTGCTGCCACTACATGTTAGGTATTTTGGCGATTCTCTTTGTATCTTTTGCTTATAGAGGCTATTTTATTTGATTCTAAGGTACGTTTCCCCTATCCCTAGCCCATGTATACCTCTTTCTATGTTTACACTCTTCTAAAAGATGTGAAGAGATACTATGAATCTAAGTGCTGCTGCTACATGTTAGGTATTTTGGTGATTCTCTTTCGAAAATCACATGAACTACAAACAAACTTGAGGATCTATGAAATAATAGTATTAAGTATGCAATTCTACAATAAATTTGTTATTATTACACATATTTATACATAAAATGACTTAAAAATAATGCATTTTCTTTGATCTATGTATACATGACCCATGTAACCTAACTAAATTTTAACACTAAACTTATATAAGTTTGTAACATGTAAGTTTGTAACTTGCAACTGTAAGTTTTAAGGTCTAAGTGGTAAATTGTGGGTTTGTAAGCTGTTTACAGTCTAACGGACTTGACAATTCTGTTCATTTATGCACTCACTGATCAAGACATGGATCCCACCCTAACCTCTAAACATATAGATTTATTATATAATCTAGTGTGTTTATGTCTAGACTTTGTGTTTGCAGAATTTCAAAGCTTAATTCATTCATTTTGCCATCGAAATTGCCATCGAAATTCTGTCGAAATTGTTCATCTTCCTTCAGTTACAAATGTGGGAGACCCCCACCCCCATATCAAATATGAAATATTATTGCATATATGAGTAGATCTTGGTGTTTAGATCATCCTGGTAAATTTTCATGATTTAATTCGCTTATTTGGTCGTCGAAATCGTTAGGGCCGTAAATATCGAAATTTAGTGCGAAATTTCGAAAAATTTCTGTTTCTGGGCCATCGGACACGGCATCGAAATCGGACATTTAATTATATGTTTGGTATTACCAGAAGTAGAAGGTGAGGAGGAACTCAGGAATGCAGTATCATAACCAGAGAATGCAACATGTGCTCCACTAGTAGAAGCAGCAGTCGAAGAGCCAACACGCTCAAGGAGGCGTTCCACCTCAGCACGAATGTAGTCTGCGGTCGCTCCCGCAGTCGCTGGCTCAGGCGTCGGAGTAACAGCCTCAGAAGCAGTAGACGATGAATCTGCAGCAGCATTGGCCCAAGCCAGTTTACCGTACTTTTCCCAGCACTTTTCTTCAATATGGTTAGACCGGCCACAGAAGGTACACACACGCTGTCCTTGCTGAGGACGCGCAGCAGCAGGAGGTGAGGCAGCAAGAGGGGCTCCTCGTCCAGCACCAGGTCCACGTCCCCGTCCTGCACCCAGGGGAGGACATCCATCAGTGGAACGGCCACAACCACGACCACGGCCACGCCCGGCCCAAGCAGCAAGGGCAGTAGAATCTCCAGTCTCAGGAGACGGTGTCGATGAAGAAAGGCGCTGGAGACGCTGGTAGGCACTCTGGAAAGTAGGGAGCGGATCACTCGCCAAGATCTGATCCACAACGCCAACATAGGATTCTGGCAAGCCACTCAGAAACTGTATCAGCTGTAGTTTCGCCCGCTGTTTCTGCATAGTCGCCAGATCAGTAGACAGCGGGTGGTAAGTCTCCAACTCACCCCACAGGCCGGTGAAGGTGGAGAAGTAGTCGGAGATGTCAGATCCCGTGAATTGGAGTCGCCCCAGTTGCTTGGTTATGTCGAAGACCTTCTTGGGATTCTGACTGTGAGAGTAGGTACTGGCGAGCTGATCCTACATCTGCTTCGCCGTAGGTAGCCTAAGTAAAGTAACACTGATCTTCTCAACGACACTGTTGAGAATCCATGTCATCACAGTCGAGTATTCACGGACCCAATCATCAAAAGCTTTGACGTCTTTGTCATCCGCGTTCGCTGCAGGCTGAGGCGGACCAGTGCGAATCAGATGAGAGTACTTCCCTTGTGATTTGACATATATCACAAAGGAGCACACCCAAAGCTGGTAATTGCGCCTGTCAAGTTTAACAGTGGTAACTTGACGGTGCGAGTCTCTCCAGAAGTCATCTCCAGAAGACGCCATGAGAACATGCAGGAAGGCAGACACAGGCAAGCAGGCACAGACAGAAGTAGTCAGCAGTCAGAGGCAGAAGTTCAACACATAGACTAGTAGTAGAAGGTAGAAGATCCACGCATGGATCTTAAAAAAAACCCACGTAGGGGCAGCAGATGAAGAGAAAAAACCTACGCCAACATGGAGGATCAATCACTCCACCATGAGGCGCAGACAGATAGAGAGGATGAAGCCCGTTACACCGTCAACGTGCCAGAACTGGAAAGTTACCGAGGCTGTCCGGAGATTTCGGAAAGAGAAACGGAGCTAGACGGAGGGTCCTGTGGTGGATTAGGCCACAAGGATGGAGTTTATTGATGGAGTTTATTAGGGGATTAGAGGTGGATGGAGGGCTGCGGAGGGGTAGACGACGATCGGTAGCGGCGGCGGTACTGTAGCAACAACGGCGGTATTGTAGCGGCGAAAAAAAAGGAGATTTCGGAGTGTGGTGGCGGCTAGGGTTGGTGGAGATAGGGATTAGGTTTAAGGTGGATCGTCCCGCTCTGATACCATGTGAAAAACAATGAGATTTGGAGAGCTTAGGGTTGCACAATGTGTGCACCCTCATATATATAATACTGAAAGAATTACAGAATGGTCCATATATAAAAGAGAAATGACAAAACAAATAGCAGGCTATGTAAAACAGGAAATATATAATGTAACACTCAATACTCTTTCATAAATCAACACGATATCACAAATCATATTCTCATTTCATCCATAAGGACATCAGACCAAGAGAGAACCAAAGCTGAACCTTGATGTACCTCTGCTGTTATGGCAAATCAAATCTCTCTATTGGAAACCTGACAGTATAAGTGTAACTCATGAGTTTAATAATTCGTAATTTGTGCTATTTTGGATATCTCCCTTGCTACTAGGCATTATGGTACTGTTTCTACTCTCAGTAGGCATTTTTTGTATTCTCATGATGTTATTGAAGAAAATTGCTAACATAGTGTGTCAATGGGATCCTAATTAGCATTAAGAATTTATGCGATTGTATTTGTAATACGAACTGTGTGAGAATAATTAGAAGTTGTTTTCAAGTTTTATGCAATTTGATGAATGAAGATCTTCTAACACCTGATGATGTCTAAGTATCGGTCATCATATCTCTGAGAGCTGATCTGCACACTCCTTCATTTTTATCATTGTCTCATGTATCTAAGGCATGGGTGAGCTCTTAATTCTATTTTCTAATCAGAGCATTCTAGAATTGGGCTTCGTTATTTTTAAGAAATCTACTTTAATGGCTTTAAAGCTTCCATATTTTATGAATTCTTCAACCTTTCTTTTTAATTCAGTTTTCTCCCTCAATGAATTCCGTTCAACATCGTTTAAAAGTGTTATTTCATCCTATTGGGGAGGCCACTTGTACTTGTGCAGTGCTGCCTTAGTAAATTAGTCATCATCCAACAACTAGAAATAATGTTACTCAATGTATTAAAAACGGCTCATGTGGCCTTTGAAGCGGCCAAGACCCCTTGGTGTCTGATTCAGGCCTCAGGTGCCCGGCTCATGAAGCACCCACTTTTTGCCGCGTAGCCTGCTTAATTTCAGCTTAGACCACTTTGTCCGGTGTCCGCTCAGATCACTTTTTGGCAAGTGTTGTATAACTGTAATCTGGTTGTGTACAATACTATATACATAGTATTCAGTTCTAATGCTATAACTTTATATGTATAATACACAATGACATTATATTATACACACTTAATGTTGAAAGCAACTTTAAATGTGCATGGTAGTAACACTCATCATATATGGTATGCAATTATATCTAACGTGTAGTGCAAACAAGCTATATCTAACACTGTTACTTGACCGGCCTAAATCACACGTCCAAAAAGGAGCGGATCTATAGTAGTCGGATTCTTAAATTTGTAACTCGACACTGAGGCCCCCACAACTGTTATACGGGGTCTAATGTAGTAAATCAGGGTTGATCACAGGGACAAGGAGTGGTAAGTGCTAAGAATGTAGAATCTTGACTCAATTACACCAACCAAAGAGTAGATGAAGTCTGGTGTTCCCTAGGGAACGATGTTACTCCAATCAATCAAATAAAGCAAAACAAGTAAAATAAAACAAGAAGTAAAACAAGAGAACAAGTATAATCAAAGAGTGATACAACAAGTACGGATGGGAATTGGGTTGGGTTTCACCATCTAAGGGACTAGATATTCACTCACATAATAGCTCTTACCAGTCATAAATATTTAACCACTACAGTTTAAACTGATGCTTGAATTTATGATCCATTGAATTCAGGTATTACACACAGTTGATGTATTACTGATAGGGTATAAGTCGTGTCCTTTAAACTTCATTTGATGTATGCTTCCAATAGTGTAGAAAAATTAGTATGCTACTGCAATGGTTGAAGGACCCAACACACTCAATATATTATATTTTTACACAACTAAGTGAGTTTCTGTCTACTGTTGTGCTTGTAAAGGCTCATTCGTTAATCCTTCATTTTTGTTTCTAAATCAACATCAATATTCTCAGTAAATAGTTCAATTTCCTTGAATTTCACATTTAGGAGACACCTCTCCATCAAATATCTGATTTCACTGCATATATAACTGTTTTTATGTTTGCTTATCGTCTTGTTTTAATTCTGTGAGTTAATTCTATCATTTGATGTCGATGTCTAAATCGCTAGCAGTTTTGAATGTCTATATTTGTGCCACTGGAATAGAGTGTAAATCTGCTTTTTTTTTCTTCTTTGAATCCTACATTCGTTATTAAATGCCATTTGATTAATTTGAGTGGAATTCCTTTTGGAAATGGGTCTTTTTTATTCAATACCTATTCTTTCACTCATTGTTGCCATAATCAAATTGAGATGGTTAATATTTTTTACATGTGCCACCATTTCTCAAGTAGTTTCATGAATGCTTATTATTAGCTGAACCAACAATTGAAACAATATTCTACTCATGTACTCTTGTAAAAAGTTATCATTAATTTCTCTTGTGAAAAAATCTAGTGCAGAAGGCTAACTGATAAACTCTTGACACATTCATAACAATAATGTTAGATATCATATGGCTGCGTATGTTTTACCCTGCATAAATTTCTGGTATATCATCTCAAATCATATGCCATGGGTTGTCTGCAGCCAGAGTTTAATGAAGCTTTGCTTGAGATGTTCAGAATTGACTACATTGGAGACTCTCCCTATCTTAGTTGTGTACCTTCTGTTCTTCATCACCGTCTTTGTGCTAGTGACCGATTCCTGGTTTTGTCCTCGGATGGCTTATACCAATACTTCAGCAATGAAGAGGTTGTTTCACATGTTGCTTGGTTCATTGAGAATGTACCAGATGGAGATCCTGCACAATACCTCATTGCGGAGCTTCTTTTTCGTGCTGCTAAAAAGAATGGTAAGTTTTAATTTTGATGTAGATCTTCTGTTTCATGACAGATCTTTGAAGCACTAACACTGAATGAAAAACATGCCGGTCCAGTAATTTTACTTAATAATATGCTGACTGATTATATACTTGCTTCAATCATCTTTCTCTTTTCCTTGAGGTAAATCTACTCTATATAAAACTAAAGAGAATCTCAAATCCTAGCAAAAGAGAAAACAAAGTCCTGACAAAGTATAAGAAAAACACGATTTTCTTCTCCTACATGTACCTTGTTCCATCCCATAATAGTTCCGTAAAACATGAGAAAACATTCATGATCAAAGTCCATGCCTGATGAAAACGCCTTCCCATCTTCTAAAATGCATGCATTAAAGCCATCATGTTAAATGTGACTATGTGAGTTTTCATATGAGATCTGGGGCCAGGAGTGAATATCCTCTCACAATATTTGGTCCTCCTTTTTGCTTATCTGTGACACTCATAACCATCTAGGTCTTAGGATGTAGTCCCAAATATCATTAGCTTGCAAAAGTGCATTTCTGCAATTATGTGCCGATGTTATAAGTACTCAACTACAGAAAATAACTATGATAAGAACATATGTTGGACATGGTTGTTTAACACCAATCCTTTAGTAACTAATCACTGTACCATCATTTCTTTATTATCAAATTGGTCAATACTCTCCAGTCTTCACATAAAATAGATAGACTAGAAGGTTCCAGAGTTCATCTTCATTCTTTGAGTTTTCAGCATCCAATATGTTCAAAAGTAGAAATAGGTTGTGGAGTCCAGAAGTCTTCATACCCAAAATATTTACTGGCATTGTTTATTTATTTTTGGTTCTTCTAGGTCTTATGCAACAAGCTCTGTGGACAAGCATACTATGATACTGTGGCCTTAACTTGCTACTTGGCTGAAGAGCTGTCCTGCTGAGAGACTACTGTTTTCTTACTTTGAATGCTCTAAAGCTTGAATTTTGTACCTTTCTAGACTTGATAAATAACATGAGATGAATTGACAATTTGCATCAGTGAAGCCCATCTCCTTTATATAGGAGATAATACAATTACATATTTGGACTGAAACCTTAATGGGTTAATAGACTCATGCCCATATGCTATATTTAATTAAACAATTAGCTAATAAGTTCTCTAACAGTTGCCTTAAGGTGGAGCATAAGATCGTTTGAAAGCGTAACATACAAACATAAAGACTTCAATAGAGAAAACAAGCAAACAACAAATATTATTAGCTCATGCAAAAAGTATCACTACCCCTAGATTTCACAATTCAACACTCCCTCTCAAATGAATAACTTTAAGATTGACACAATCTCGTAACAGATGAGCTTCTCTCTTAAGTGTAAGTCTGCAATTGGAGCAGAGCTGCAATTGATAACAACAGCTAGGCACAATTGTCTCCCATTCAATTGCTACATCATTGGATAGTCTAGAGAGTGCTTAGTCTCAAGTAGATAAAATCTAGATCAATGAAGTCAATGTCCGATTTCATGGTCATTTGTATAGTCAGGAATAGAAATTTACACAACATTTGACAGAATTTTCAACAAAACTGTTCCTGGTGTTTCAACAACCAAAATGAAGGAATGAATTCATGAAATTTGACCAGAGTGCTCTACAAGTGTGAATACACTTTTTCTTTGCAATAATTTTTCATATTGGATATGTTGGGTGGGGTATCATACATGTGTAAGTGAATAAAATTAAACTATTTCTGTTGAGAAACTGAAAAGAAATTCTTATGAAAAAAAGAAGAGAGCACCAATGTATTTATATACGACTATCAGGAGGAAAAACTCCAAGTATACCATGTGGGACTAACGAATTAAAAGAGAAAATACAGAAAACAGAAAACAGGTTTAATATTTTGAGAGAGAAATTTACAAAACTTTTGACGTCATGAAATAACAAAACAAATAACACACCTGTACGCCATGAGGTACGTCACGGACCCCAAACATTGGAATAAACAAGATAAAAGCAACTAGGACTCGTTCTAACACTTTGCTTCGGAAACATCATGCAATGATGTTTTCCGAGCTGATATGACCGACACTAGAATTCATCATGTTAATAATAAGGAAATAGGACAAGAAGTTTGGGAGTAGACGGATGTCTAAGACAAAGATGCCATTGATACAAAGACGAGGATTGAGCGGTGAGAGCAGTAGCAGCATAGCATGTCTGGTCGATGAAGTCTGCAGGTAGAGACCATCCCCACCTTCATATTCCCCACCAATTGTTCTCTTGGTCCTGAGATCCTACATAGAGATAGAATACTACTGAAGATTATACGACAAAATCTGACCTTGTATAATTACTAACAGAAACAAAATTTAATGGAAACTTTGGCACAGAGAAAATAGATAAGAGTAGTATGGGTGTATGTGACATCTCCGACCCCAAACACAAATAAGTAAAACCTTCAGCCAAATGAATTGGCAAATGGTGTTTGGAAATAAGTTAAGGTAGCAAACTACTTCTTGGTTCCTGCCATATGAGCAGTAACCTCGTAATCTAGGAAGCATGGACACATGACACGATGATTTTCAAAAATATAGGACATGGACACAACATTGGACACGACATACAGACATATACATATACATATACATATACATATACATATACATATATACATATACATAAATACATATATGTATAAGCATAAATATAGTTATATACATGGAACATGACTTCGACAGGTGTGGACATGGAAGTTTGTGGAAATGTCGAAGATTTTTACAAACAAACTTCGATGCAACTTTGACAAAAATTAAGCTAAAAATAGTCATTTTGTGATGAAAATCGACATATTTCATCAAATCTAACTAAAAAACACAATATATGTTTACATATAGCCATCCAAATAGGTTTACATATGTAGATAAATACACGATTACATACAGTCGTCTCCGAACTACAGAGTTCTCCCATATATAAAGTTTGTGATTGTGACACTAAACAAACTACATAAAAATGGTGTAAATCTATGGTAGATTTAGTAGAGAGGGGGTCGGTCTATTACTATTAACTTAGAATAGTAAAAAAATAACATCAAAATCATCTTACCTCAAGCTCTCACTTTTTCCCCCTCACACAGCAAACTCCATAAAACACCAGAAGAATGTCGCCAACTTCGATGACTTCGATAGATGTCAAGGACATTGTGGAGTTTTGAATGGACTTGGGTAAACTTCGTCGACATATGGGGAAATGTCAACAACTTTGACGAAATGTTGAGGATATTGTAGAATAAGGATGTTTACATGGATTCGACGTCGCCAACCGTCGACATCTAGACATTATCGGCGAAATTTCGCCCCATGTCGACGACATTTAATACCATGGTTATATACTTACATACACCCATATATATACATATACATATATATGTACACAAATATACATATACATACACATAACATGGAGTTAATACATATACTATCCATCTATCCAAGTCTGTAAAGTAACTGACAACATGACATTTAAAGAAATAAACTTAAAAGAAATATAAAATCAAACACAGAATTCACTTACAATATAAATGATCAATGAGATAATAAATGATCAATGAAGAATAATTATTCTAGAATACAGTTGCGATATGAAATCAAGTAAGCATGAATGAAGAATGATGAATTACAATGAATTTGTATGTCAAATTTCTAGAACACTCTTTTTAAAATGATGAATTACATCTATAAGTATGATGTATAATAGATAAATATATAATAACAACTAGGAGTAGGACGGCGAGGAGACATAATGGTAGTGTGTTAGAATCAGAGGAGGGAGAGAGAAGATATACAATTTATATTTCTTTTATATAGGGAATTGGTTTGGGCATGCTGTGTCCACGGTGTCCAAGCCGTGTGCAATCCATGTCCATGCCGTGTTCAGGCTTTAAAAAAAGTGGGAAGTTTTGAGCCGTGTCCACCATGTGTCCAGCCGTGTTCAATCCGTGTCTGTGTTTGACATGTGTCCAGGACAGCCATGGCTGCCCTAGGGAGTTCATGCTTCCTAGATCACAATCAATGATCCACTCTATATTAGATGGGGTACTAACTTGAAGACGAGTAAATTCGGCTAAGGATTGTGCAATATTGGCTTATGAAGAGGATAATGTAGCTGCCTTGAGCAGTCTATCAAGATTTGCATAATTGAGGGAGACTATCTGATTATTGTTGCCAGTAGAAGTCGATGTAGAGGCTACCGTAAAATCACTGCAATACTAATGTAGTCATTTGACTAGCCCACTATGGTTTGCCTTGCTTTTTCCAGCATGTGTCTGCAACATGATTTGTCCTCTTGCAAAAGTTATAATATCCTTGACTGGAAGAAAATGCACCTCCACCAATTTCCCATGGCCACGAGGATTTCATGTCCTCGTCCAGAGACAACTAGAGCAGATTGTTCTCGATAAGGTAGCCATGGATCGTGCCAAACGAATATAGACATCATGTACTGTGGGTAGAGGCTCATAATCAAGGATCTATTGCCTAACAGCTTCATACCCTATTGGCAGGGAGGCAAGGAATTAACATAGTTGTATCTCATCTTGTAGTTTTTGAAGTTTAGAGAGATTTTTAGTTAGCGGGGATGATAAGCGTTAAGTTCTCCCCAAATTCCCTTGAAGTTGTCAAAGTGAGAAGAAAAAGATGAAGAATCTTCCAACTTCAAGGAGTGCAGGCATTTGTATAGATCTAACACTATGGACGCATTGCTTTTACTAGAATATACTCTTGCCAGATGGTCCCAACCCTCCTTTGCTGCTATGATGAAGCCAGATTTGTAGAGATACCAGATCCACAACTATCCAAAAGCCATGATAACAGGATTGGATCATATTCGTTTCATTTTTTGAATTCCTCTCTGAAGTCTCGGCTTCAACAGGTGATTTCTCGGTAAGGTGAAAAATCTTGACAGAAGGTTGTACATATATATGAAAGGATCTCGTCCATAATATATAGTTGAATCCATCAACCTTAACTGTAGTGACTAGTGACACACTTAGAATGTGTTTTAGAAGTCTCTGTAGAAGATAAGGCCATTGTAAAAAAACCAGATTAGACACGTGTGGCACAATTTGTTGAGAATTGGGGCAACAGAAAGCTACACAGAGTGTACTTAATTAACAAGCCACGTGGAAGACCATAGCAGGGAGTGTACACTGTGTACTTGAACACAATGTACAAAATCACCTTAGATTCGATCTCACAACAGAAACTCCAATCTATCCAGCCACCTCTTGCTGCCAAATATTTATAATATGAAGTTTGAAGAAAAGAATTCATCTTTGTAGGATCCTGTAAACTGCAGTGACTCAATATAGGTGAGTGTAAACCAAGGGTTGTCTTAGTAGGACGCTGCACACACACACACACACACGGACACAGGGAGGGATTTGATTCCCTTTCCAGGTATTTGATGGCGTGCATTCATGCTAACTACTACCTGATTCACAATATAAATTAAATAACATTCATGTCAGACATGACAACTGACAAGTTTATAATGTTGTGAATGTCATTGGAATGAGCAATAGTTGAAAAAGGAAAAGCCCACATGCCACAGCCAGTTTGGTGACTGAACCTGATCTTGTTCATTTGAGTCTGTTTGGATTTGCGGATTTGTATTTTAAGTGTCAAAACTATATCTCTATCCAAGTTGAGTTTCACACTGGATTGACTGAAGTTTTTTCCAGTTCCCTGCTTGCCAAACTGTGATATTGTCTATATAATCAAAACCCTGCTACTCATCCTAGTGAAATAAGTTGGCGATTTTCTGGAAAAAGTTGCTATTTGCATGATTTTTCTTGTCAGACTATTTTTGTTCCCAAATAAAGCGCGTCGTCGACTTTTCCCAACTTTTTATGACTCTTCACAGCAACTGATAACAAATATCTCTCATCTGATCGATACCAAAGGATTGCAGCTTCACATCAATGGGCTAACCAGTCATTTTTTAAACTGCATAGTATTAGTTGTGAAAAGCCCTGAAGAAAAATTCTACTTAGCACTGTTTTATCTGAATTTAAAGGAGTGGGTTCGAGCTAGAATGATACTATACTGTGTATAAACAGAAAACAGAAATACCGCCCTACAATGAAATAACCACAATTGTCCTTGTATGGGCCACGTCTTAGATATGCCTGCATGACAGACATTGATTTTTGCATTCTGCTATAGGTATTCAAGGTTAAGGCAACATGGTGTGAACTAGCAGGACCGTGTGGGCTTCTTTTTTAACCTGCTTGAGTCGTCTGTTGGAATTGTGGGCCTTGCCATTTCTCCCCTATTTATAAACACTATGTTACAGGGATACTTCAAATGGATAATATACAATGCCGTACTCATATAATACATGTAACTATGTTGGATATTCCAAATTTAATCTACCGATGGTCAATATCGAAAAGTATGAGGAATGACTGGATCTAACTTGTGCATTTATTTAAATAAAATTGGCTTAGTGGTTATCATATTGATTAACTTGCTATGTTTGTGTTTATATATTAATACATAGACCCACATGTAGGCATAGTTTAGAATGTCGATTTTGATGTCGTTTCCAATGGTCCAAAAACAGAAATTTACAGAAACTTTGATCGAAATTTTGATATTTCTGCTTATTTCGACACAAGATTTCGACGTAAATTTCGACGACTTCGATGACAAAATGAAGGAATCAAGGAAAAAATGTCCGATTTCGATGCCGTTCGGTGGCAACAGAAACAAAAATTTCGGTAGATATTTCGATAATAGCGTTCCTGTCGTTTCGACGGCAAAATTAACAAATTAATTTATGAAATTTTACCAGAATGGTCTGCTAGTGTAGATCTACTCAAATGTATAATAATAGTTCATAGGATACGTGGGTGGTGGGGTCTCGTCATTTGTGAGTGAATGACCCTGAACTGTTTCGATGGGCGATTTTGATGTCAATTTTCAATGGTGAAATCAATGAATTAAGTCATTATAGTTTGCAAACACAAAACTGTGCAAAAAAAAAAAGCTCTAGCTAGTACATAGTATATGAAAAGTGAAAAAAAATCGACGATCTGCCTGTTTCGGGAGTTTCGTCAGTCCATTTCGACTTCTGATTGCCAACGACGGATAAAATTGGTGAAATTTCGACAATTTTGTCAACATTTTGAACAATGGAAGGAATGAGGTCATAATATTTTACCATGATGATCTACATACATAAATATATCTAATTATGCAATAATATCATCGTATGTTGGTATAGGGTTAGGGGCTCCTACATTTTTGAGTGAAAATATACAAAAAATATTTCGAGCAGGATTTCGATCATGCAATGTATACATACATATATTCTTTTGCAATAACATGTTATATCTTGTATTTTGGATTCAATTAACTGAGGGGGGTCTCCCATATATTTTTTTAATGATTTTAAAGATTTTTTCAAATTTTATTGAAATCCCAAATCCGAAATTTTGGCAATTTGGCATGTCCATTTCGATGTCTGGTACCGGTCCAAACTGAAATTTTGACCGAAATTTTGCAATTTCAACCGAAATTTTGCAATTTCGACCGAAATTTTCATCCATGCGTGTAGGGCAAAAGGGTGGTCATAGGACCAGCTGACAAGAATCTCCCTAGGATGGATTTGTTTTTGCATTTTTTTGCACGCACAACAGGGCAAAGAGGGGATCGAAGCATCACATCTTTGGTCGTTGGCCAACTGCTTTGCACCGCGTAATTGAGATTATTGTTAATTTACCTAACCTCCACTTTGTCTGGCCTTTAACTCTTTTTGAGGAGTCCCAGGGGGGATTCTTTCCTTGATTTTCACATATAGACCCAACACATTAACACATGAATGAAATTATGTCTGTATTCTTTTGTATATTTGCCACATTGTGGTGCTACGGTATGCATATACATATGACTTAGTTGGAAGGCATAAATATTAAGGTTAGTATTTCAAATATGCCACACATCAAGAAATGCAATACTTTTGGTTTTTTCCATTACCTAGATCACCACTCCCGTAGTCAACTATCTTCGAGTGCCTGTCAAGCTGGATAAGCTTGAACTGATCTTTGTTTCTTAGTCCTGATTTATATTTATACGGACGGGGGGCATTAAACCTTTATTTTGAAAACCTGCCTCATGGATCCACATAACCACAGCTTGGATGACATTACACCAGCTCTTACCAAGAGATTTCAGGTTTTACTTACTGTGAATTCGGGTGGGTTCAAGTAATGACTCCTGTATATACTAGCCGAGAGCATACTGTTTACCCCCCCCACCCTCGTGCACATTCTTACCACCCAATCATGCTTTTTGGGCCTCTGATTCTCAACTTTCGATGCGTCAGTCCCCAAAAGGAAGTTATCTATACTACATTTTATATATTACATTGCATCTGTAGTGCTTTGGTTTCCTGAGAAATGAATGTGGGAAAATGTTCATCATCTGTATTTGAGGCAATCATACCCTCAGTGCACATTCTTACCATCCTCGCGCTCTTTTGGGTCTTTGATTCTTAACTTCCGATGTGCAGTTCCCAAAAGAAAATTATCTATGCTAACTTTATATATTACTTTATATCTTTAGTGTTTTGGTTTCCTGTGGAATAAATGTGGGTTCATCACGTCTTTATTTGAGGCAATCATATTCGTCTCATTATTGCAGGGATGGATTTCCATGAATTATTGGATATTCCCCATGGTGATCGTCGCAAGTACCATGACGATGTGTCTGTTATGGTTGTATCTCTTGAAGGCAGAATCTGGCGATCTTGTGGTTGACTATTTCACGTTCTTCATTTTTATTTTTCCTCCTACCTCTTTACAATGTAAACAATTTTCCACCAAGGTTGAGCATTCATGGTTATTTTGATAATGGAAATATCATTTTTTGTTTTCTAATCTTATGAGTAGGTTGAACCACCAAAATGACCGGAAATCGCAGAGATCATTGGGTGTGTGCCAATACGTAATTTACTCACATTAAGGCTCTTTTGAACATCTTAGTGTGAGATGGGGAAGACCTGCACGCAGCAAAAGGAAATGCTACCTATACTTATTCTGTTAAAGAGCGAAAGTCCTAATTGTTCTAAGTGTTCGCATGAAATCTGACATTCTGGATGGCAGACCCAATAAACAATAGTAGTTGTCTGGGTTACATTATTCAAACTACAGTCATGTGTTACAATTAACGTTAAGTTCATTGAAATTGGTGTTTCTAATGGAAACTGAAAAGTGCCACAAAAGTGACATATATTCTTAAAATAAAAGATATACATCATCTTTAGCTAAATGGTGCAAAGGAGAAAAGTGCATTTATGTCGGATATTGGAGGATCTGCTGATGATAGTTGTGCCACTTTTGGTGTATATTTGAATTTGCTTCTATATTAAGAGCGTCGTCTGAAGCTGAAGACAAATCAAACAGCATATAAAAGTATTCATTTCAGCCAACAATATGGAATTCAATAAGTTGAGTACTTCGAAGTTTTGGGTGGTACTGGGTAACACATGAAGGTTTACATGGAGATGTATTTGTAAGCTACACGTCCCTCATTTCTAGGCCGTAGAAACTATTGATTCAATAAGAAGAGGATTTCCTTGGGCTTCAATAAAGAACACAAGGAGACACTCCGTGGCGAGGACATAATTTGTCAACCTAAGTCGGATGGAGGTGACATACTCTTACTACTAAAACCCACTCACTTTTACATGCTTTGAAAAAAATCCATATTATGTATGTGAACTGATACTGTTTGTTCCAAGTACTACTTTGAAAGGAAACATCGGAGCAGGCCAGCCATAATGTAGAGTTTTTTTTTTTCCAAAATGCCCCCATCCTTTTCCCATAATCCCTTTAAACCCCTCTCCATTGTCTAATTCCTGTCACCCCCCTCTTGTTAACCCAAAATTCCCAAGACCCCCCTGCTGTTTGTTTTCCGTCAGTCCAAAGACTTATTTGTTTTAAGCCAACGTACTACTAACATGAACATGCTTCTTATTTTTTTAATATAATATTATTTATGAAAAAAATTAAATTAATATTAGGCGAAAAAGTTTACTCGCTTGGTCAAATGTGACGTCTAGTAACAAAAAAGATTCGGATCCATACTAACATGAACATGTTTTTTATTTTTTTAATATAATATTATTTTATGGAAAAATTATATTAATATTAGGCGAGGAAGTTTAATCACTTGGTCAGATGTCCAGTAACAAAAAGGATTCAGATCCAGTTCCTGTCAAAAACTATTTAAACGGAAATACACGTTAATTAAGAGCGATACAACACATGGTAATGACTTTGAACACCTACATATCTAAATGACTAACTTAAACATTTACATTTACAATTTGGGTTTACTTGATGTCTATAAACTTTGGAAGTTCGTTACCGACCTAGTACACTGCAAAAATAGTTAGACCTTGGACGGGGCCAACCAGAATATATAATTTATAGATAAAATTTCTTTATATTTAAAGTTACATTAAGTCTTAGTAAAAATAATTAGTTCACACCAGTAGTTTAAATACTAAATTTAATTAATATTATTTAAATTTAATTATGAATGCTATAAAATAAGCATTATAAACACCACTGGTTCCAATGCGTCTAAATTTATGAACATCCTTATATATAAACATGATATTATAAATTCAGTACTTTGTCGGGATGTGAACTGATATTAAGATGACATCATAAGTGTTTGAATATTCTATAAATTTTAAAGTAGCAAAATTGACAACCACACATTAATTATGTTGAAGTAATACCAAACCACATCGCTTCAAAACCGACAAAGGATCAAATATTTAAAGAAAAAAATTAAGTTAATTATTTCTAGCTTAAGATAACATTTGTATCATATATTCACACTGTGTGTTTCTATATGTGAATGAATGATTTTATTTATAAAGATATAGTTTTAAATTTAAAGTTTTATTTTTTTAAATTAACATTTTAATATGTATCGAACTGGACCGAATGGCAAGCTTCCAAAATGTATAGTCAGCAAATCAAATTGAACTTTTAGGTAGTGACCAGACCACACCAAAAGCGATATAATCGCCTACTTTACAACATTTATAACTAAACCTAATTTTAACTCATTATTTTTTATACTTAATATAACTTTAAATATAAAAATATTTTATTCGTTATTTAAAAATTATCATGAGTCCAGTCCAGGTGTCTTATTGCTTTTACAGGAGTAGACCGGATACAGACTTCAAAAATATAGACGGTAAAATAAACTAAATTTATAAATGCAAATGACCAAGTTAATTAGTTATTTAGATGTATAGATGTTCATAGCCATCACCATGTGTTGTATTGTTCTAAATTAGCATGTCTTTTCTTTTAGGGCGTGTTTTGACTGAGACGGATCTGAATATTTTTGTTAAGGGATATCACACTTATTTGCCGCATGAGTCATTTATGACATCATATTAGTTTATTTTGATTAATAGGATAATATTCTATTAGAAAATAGACAAAAGTGTGTCTACGTTAGTAGTAGATTCGGCTGAAAAAAGAGAGTAAATCTTTGGAACCCCCTTCCGTCAGTCCAGCAGGGGGGTCCATGAAATTTTAGGCTAACTATAGGGGAGTGATAGGAATTAGTGAAAGGAGAGGGATTGTCTTGGAATTATGGGAAAATGGAGGGGGGATTTGGGAGAAAACTCTTCTTTTTTCACCATTTTGAAGATATGTCATATTCACCTTTTGTGACGTATCGTCACCTTTGTTGTAGATAAAGTTTAAGGTATGTGTTTCCAAAAGAACACTCATGGCTGGTTGGTCATGAAGTTAAACCGTCAAGGCCTTGCATCTTCCACATCTTTATGAGAATATAACTCTTAAGGAGGCTATAAACTTCTTGCCTTTGGAAATGATAGTTATCTAACAAGGAGTCTCGTAGAATCATGCTTATCCTTGACTCGCTTATACAACATCATCTCGTTTCTTCATGCTTATTACTCTTCTCTTATGCTTGTTATGAGTCTATAACCACCACTGTTGGAGTTCCTATATAAGTAAAACCTGATGATTAATGTTAGCTCTTTATATTAAAATTCCTTTTTTCTCATTTTTAGGCGCTTCTTCATTTAAAGCTCTATATATTTAATCCTCCACTTCCTAGGTGATGTCTATGCTCTTTGAGAGTCCCCACCCTATGCCATTGGAAAACACTCTAGTCAAGACCCCTTCCTAATGGGTTAACCAATTGATGTTTTTTTTGCTTATTTTACGGATCCTATCTTTCAACTACTTTTCTTTACTATGATGATGACAAGTTGCCAATTGGGTACCCCCTCCTATCAACATGTCTCTTGTAAATATGATCCATGCCTCATTTGTGGGACTTTTGGTCTTTTCTTTGCCGATTCATATTTTTTTATATCTCTAATGCATTTAAATTAGATTTTTGTGATACCCACTCTCTAGTTTAACTCACAAAAAACCCATCGTGCAAAACCCTAGAAACTAATACCCTATCAAAGTGTTACTAACACCAAACCACATATACATTAGATAGAACATATTAGTAAACCAACATTGAGTTTTTTGTTTCATTTAAGAACAAATTTAACAACCTCAAACATTCAATCATGTATTAACCAACAATAATATATGGCTTAACCAATAGTGATATATATACAAGAGAATGAAATCTAAACAAGAATGTGCATACATATAACATGCATAAAACCTTAGAATTCCCTTATGGCCTCCTAGTATAAGGAAATTTAAACAAAAACCATAATACCAGAAGTCTTAACCTCAAAAGTGACCTGAAATATCTACTCAAGATGGCTTATCTTAGGAGTAAAAGCAACCTCAGAACCAAAAAACCCAATGGATCTTATCCATTGTCTTAGTGAGTGATGTGTGCCACCCGATCTTGAGATCACACTTAACCATGTACCATGACTGGGAACACACGCTAAGTTAAAACCTCCCTTGGAAAAAACCTAAATTTAGAGGGAAATTCCTCCAACAAATAATTCATAACATGAAGACCATTTATAAATGATTTTAATTTAAAACACATTACATCACAGAGGACACACACCCACACTCCCCACACACCTACACCCACACATGCACACACCCACACATGGGCGCACACAAGTGCACACACACAACCATATAATTCCCTAAAGAGTGACAAAACAAATACAAGAGCTAGAAATAAGCAAGACAAATTTTTATCACAGAAGTTACAATAACAAAAAATTCAACAAGTATTCAATAATCCATTTAATGAAATAAAAGATTAAGAAACAACATAATTAACAAGACTAAAATGACCCTACTGTAAAGAAGTGAAACCACTTCTCTACTAAAAATTTGAACAATAAAACCTCCAATCCAAACACACTCAAAAGGTGTGATGGAGTGGGTGTAAAATTTTCAAACCTTTATATAATGGTAATCACAAGACCAACGTATAGCAGCAGAAGAAAATATTTGACTATTCAATTATAAAACAAAGGGTTACAAACTTACATTATAAGGATCCATGTAGAGGAAATCTAAACCACCTCAAGATTGTCTCCAAGCTTCATCATCACAAACTAAATCCAGGTCAACATGTCAAGCCATCCATGTCCTCCACCTAGGGTTGGAAGCATACCCCAGCAAAAGAGAAACAAAAGGAGACATCAGCAAAGGCTGGTATGTGCATACTAAAAAGAAAAACTTTGAGCAATATAAGGGAATAGGGACATCAAAATATACAAGGCTTCCCATGCAAGAAATAAGGACCACCCAAATGGGTATCAAGAGAAAAGAATTATATAAAAAGGGTTACTTGCCATAACCAATAAATAATAAGAATGTGCTATCAATATAAACATCCACTACCATGGTGGGAAACAAAGCACATATCATCATCAACCTGCATGCATGTGAGATAAGCATAGCCCTAGAACAATATAAATAACAAAGGCGGTCAAGAATCACACATCTTGAACCTGGTGAGACATGGGCCAAGAATCACACATCTTGCCCTAACGGTACATGGGCCAGGAATCACACATCCTGCCCTGGCATGGGGAATCACACATCCACCATCCAAATATATATAACATGGGCCAGGAATCACACATCCTGCCCGGGTATGGGGAATCACACATTCTCCATCCCAAAGTTATCACAATGTTGCCATGTTGCATAATGAGACAAAACCAATGTAATTACACTACTCTAGTGCTACTGAATCACATAGCATGTTTAATGTAGAGGCAAGTAGAAAAGTATAGTCAGATTTATACAATTGTTGCCATCACACAATGGACAACAAAAACATATAAACAAATCCACTTCAAAGTGGGCATATATCACCAAGTAAGCTTCCACATCACAGTGGGCATATAATATCAAAGTCCAAATTGCACCAAGGCAACAAGATAAGATTCCAAGAGAATATCTATGATCACAAGATTAATATCAAATAAAAGGTAGTTCACATGAACCATGATATCAAAAGATATGAGCAATGTGTATAGGCTATTGTCCATAGGATCAAGAGAAAGACAAAATATAGGTGAATTGCTCAACATGAAGTAATAGGGGATACAACATACATAAGAGACAAGAATTTCTCAATATAGAAATAATAGGAGATGCAATCATACATTAAGAGAGAATAGAAATTGCTCACTATAGACATAATAGGGGATGCAAGCATACATTAAGAGAGATGAATATGAAATTGCTCAATATATAATTAATGGGGGATGCAATCATACCTCAATATCAGAGTTAAACGATCCAAAGTCCAACTAGGTCCAAGCCTAGGCTTCCAAAGCACCTATTAGCATATATGTGGAATTAGGGTTAGGTTTCCATTAAATATTCAAAACCCTAAAAACCACCTTTTTATTATTAGTGAATTAGTTTATCAAAACTATTCCATATTTTAGGTTAAACTTTTCTGAACTCAAAACATATTTTATTGTATTTTTCTGACTTATAGATAATTAGTTATGAATTATACAAGTTATTATCTTATTTAATTAGATCCATTAAATCACCCCTTTAAAACATCAAATTCAGGCGACAAAACCAATACCATTAGAAAGATTGCATTTTTCTGAATCCAACGAATATTTATTTGAAATTTTTGGCCCAACAGATAATTAGTTATCAATTTTACAAAATCGACCAATCAAGAAATCTGATAAAGCCACATAGGCGAAGAAAATCCACTAAAAGAAAGGGAAGAGCAGGCCGGGCCCGCATGACTTGGCCCAATCCGGGTCGGACAAGTCACCGCATCAACCCTCAGCCTTACTCGCCCAAACCAAATAAAACGAAGGCAAAATACTAAATTGCCCTTGGTGAAAAAAAACAGAGAAAGAAGAAACACGAGGGCAGAAACGAGAATGTGTAATGGGGAATCATCCCCTTCGCAAGCACATATGCCATGTCCGTGAGGTAGGGAAGCAACAGTTGCTTGATTTTGGGGAAAACTCAATTGCGCAATCAAAAGCCCAACCAACACATCGAAAACATCTTCGTTGGTCTAAGAAATCTTACCCCGAAAATAATTGCACTCTGACAAAGGATTCTGGCATGGAGAGGGTCACACGTATGGAACACAAATTCGACTGGCGGTGGTTGAAGTGAGGACGATGGATGCAATTGAGAGTGTGGGAGAGTTTTTGGAGGTTCGACGACACTCTGGGATTAGGTTCTCATAGATAGCACCCAAGGTTATGGGTTCCCCACAACCGAAGTCAAGAGAGCACGGCGGCCAAAACAGGCATTTCCTTAATAGGGCACGAGAGAGGTTCTTTTATGGCTTGGGGTGAGCGGAATCCTCCCCCGAAACTAATGCAACAAAAATCATTTAAATCGGTATAGAAACGAGTTAGGAAACCATGAAAATTTGAGCCTTATATCCGGTGCTACAGAGTTCACGCGGCCCTCTCCTACCCGAGGTAGGAGACGGGTTCCGCACCGTCTGATGCAGAGATCAACGGCTCAAAATCAAAACGTAACCAATAAGTTTAGGAATATAAGCGTGACATGGAAATAAATCGTATTAAACCAAAGTGGAACATATTTAATGCACCTATTTCACTTTCTTCTATTAAGGGTTCTATTCTTATCCAAATTAGACCAAACTTTGCACACAAGTTAAGTTAAACATGTAAATTCCGATTCTCTAATTAGATTTCACTTTTGGCAACTTTAAATGCATTATTTTATATATTCTTTATTTCTCTTTCTTGATGCATTTAATGACACATGGATTATCCAAATTAGGTAAAACTTCATCCACAAGTTAACTTAAGTGTGTTGAATACAAATTTGCCATCAATTTTACATATTGGAGTTGTTTGAATATTTATTTAATATTTTGAAGGTTCTACATACTTTCTCTCTCCTGATTTCTCTTTTTAAGCAAACTTTCTCCAATTTGGATGAAAATTCACCCAAAGGCTATATTTATTATGTAGATTACGAATCTAAGATTATTTTCCTCTTTTGGAGTCAATTATTATATTTATTTATTAATTACACCTTTTAGGCAATTTCTCTCTCTTAAATTACCATATTATTTCAAGGTTGTCCAAATTAAATGAAAATTGACATGTAGGCTTATTTTAATGTGTAGATTACGAATTTGAAGTTTATTCTTTATTTTGAGGCTTTCTTACATGGGTTTAGTCATATGGCCCATTAGAGGCCCATTAACTTCATTATGCATCCAATTAGGTTATTTATCATCTTATTATCACCAAATGAATTATGTGACATATTATTTTACATTATTCATGCATTAGATTATTAGGTTCACTCTAACCTCAACTTTGTTTGGAAAAACCCAAAAGGTCAAAGTTCTAGGGTAGGGTTTGAGATCCGGTATGTTACACCTTCCTTCTATTTGACAAGGGGTCTGTTACACCTCTCTTCTAGCTTTGCTAGTAATCCTAGAGATTTAAGATAAACTTAACTGTCACACCCCGGTCTCACACTAACCACAAATCACGAGATTAGGGCACGACAGAGGGATTATCACATAAACAAATCACTGAGAACTTTTTGTTTTTAAAACCTCGTAATGATATCCAAATTATTGCTGTAAACTAAACATAATAAACTATTGCGGAAGCCTTTCAATTAAACTGGCTAGAGAACATAAACAGAGTCTACAACATGCAACATTGTTTAACAGAAAGTAAAACATAACAGTTAATTTACATCTTTTACACCTTCGCCATACATACTCTCTCTCACCCACACCATGTCCCAAGGACCGAGGGGAAAGGACTAAGAGACCACTATCTAACTAACTACATATACCTTCTACTGACTAGGGTGGTAAGATCCTTCAGATTCCTGGAACTGTCGCTGACCTGAAAATGTTTGAGTAGAGGAGTGAGCCTACTCGCTCAGTAAATAGCCTTTCATTTAGCTATCACTAAACAACTCATCAGATATATAAAATTAAAATAAAGCATAAGTGCAATACTAAGCAGGGCAGTTCGAATGACATAGCAGATTTACAGATAATAATCACATTTCTATGCAACAACATATATTTAAACAAATAAACAGTTATAGAGAATTGGCACAGAAGTTCAAATCTCTTAACATATTAAGTTTACTGTGATCATATACGATTACATTTTCGTTATGCCCCAAACATATGCAACGCACTCTGCATATGAAGATCTGTAGCGAACTACGATCCCACCGTACAAGACTTAGCGACACACCCGGGAAATACTAAGTCTGACTTCTCGTCCTGGTCTGCACAGGATTCTCAGGCTCACAAGGGCCTCACTGCACTAACTCTGAGTGCTCTGGACTCCTCCCACAACCTGTAGTGCACAGTCGGAGGGTCTCTAAGTCTCCGATGCCTGGGCGTATCCCCAGGGCTGACCGGGACATTCTCTCGGATCTCCGATGCCTGGGCATATCCCCAGGGCTGACCGGGATCCTACCTCTCAGACTTCGTGTCACCGAGACATTCGATATTTGTTGGACACGAGTCTCCGATGACTGGGCGTATCCCTAGGGCTGACCGTTTTACCCCAAAGGTACAGACCGCACAATGGGGTTCTACGGTGTTGGGGCACCTAAGTCTATTAACTGATTAACATATAAACACTTAAACAGGAATATCACATTTCATACTTATTTCATATTCTGAGCATCACTTGAAAACACATATACATCATTTGTCATCTTTAAACATGACTCAGTATCAACTTATCCAGTTTCGATGCTAAACATACATTTTATGCTCAACGTATACATTGGAGTTGTAATACAGGAAATTCTATCATTTTCATCAATCATATTACGTATTTCAAGTTCCAATGAATCTATCATACTCTATTGTATGTGCTACACTGTTTAGGAGTTATACCAACTGATACTGAAGCAATTAAGCACTTAAATTGAGTTAAAAATGATTTCTAAATGAACTGCCACTCACAACTCTGAAACTCGACCGATTGGTCAGAAACTCGACCGATTGCTTCACAACTCGATCGATCGGCTTGCAACTCGACCGGTCAGCTTGCTGTTCCTGCAACTCGACAGTAGAATGGCTTCATCATGCACAGATCTAAAATTGGCCCAGACAAAAGCTAAATCTTAGGCTAAGGCTGCGGATTCGGGTCTACACCTCAAGGTTGAACTCAAAGACGACACTTGGTGCTACTGCTTGCACCCAATCGGCCCACGGCTGTTATTGCAGCAGCAACTGCTGCTCTTACAAGATGGGGCGTTGCCCTGCTAGTTGGACTGTAGATGATTGGAGCAGCAAGAAAGGAAGTAGGGTACCTACGGATCAGCCCTCACGAGCATAAACGACCGCCGATGCTGCTGTGATGGCCGACCTCCCCTACAAGTCGAGCTGCAGATGAGGGCACCGCACCTGCTGGTCGGCCACCCAGGCAGGTCGGGTGGCTGTAGAGCACCACCAGGGCAAGGATGAGGAAGGAATGGAGGAGGAAGAAGAAGGGGGAGGTAGAACCCTAGCTGTCGGAGGCGAGGAGCTCAAGAACTCCCGAGAAAATCGCCTGCGCTCTGCCTTTTTCTCAATCGCGATCCCTGGCTGCTAGGCGGTTTGGGCGCCACTTACCAAGCCCTGTTCTATCGGTTAAAGAAGGAGATAAAGGCAATGAAGAAAATAAATAGCAAAACTTGTAAAAATTACATTTCCAACCCTAAAATTTGAAATCCTCGTATCTTTTGCCTCGGATATCCGATTCGAATGATTTCTTTTGTGAAACTTCAAGAATGAGGCCCACTACAAACTCAAGGCATGAAAACATGCTAATCACACTGTTTTACTGATTCAAAATTCCAATTGCATATAATTATTACTTTACTCAAATTAATCATCTTAATTATGCACTAATCATCACATGAGCACTTAGGTTAGCTCAATAACTTTAATTATGCTCAAATCATGATACTTACCAATAAACTTTGAAACGGGTCATAACAATCTCCCTCCCTTATAAGAATTTCATCCCGAAATTCCTAAAAGAGAAAAGGAAACTTGTTGCGCATCTATGACTCAAGCTCCCACGTAGCTTCCTCTAGGTTATGATTCCTCCACAAAACTTTCACCAAAGGTATCTCAGGATTCTTTAGTTTCTTGATCCTTCGATCAACTATCTGAATTGGTCCCTCAACATAGGACACATTTAATCTGAGCTGTGCAGGTTCTGGGTCAACTATCTCCTCTGTACAAGGGTAACATTTCTTCAACATCGATACATGAAACACATCAAGTAAATTAGCCAACTCAGATGGAAATTCCAACCTATAGGCTACAGGTCCAATCCTCTCAATGATAGGATATGAGCCCATAAACCTAGGAGTCAGTTTGCCTCTCTTACCAAACCTCAACACTCCTTTCCACGGTGAAACCCTCAAATACACTTCATTACCAACTTCAAACTCAAGACGTTAATGCCTCTTCTCTGCATAACTCTTCTGCCTATCCTGTGTAGCTTTCAACTACTCTCTACATGTCCTCAAGAGTTTGAATGGTCCTCCCTGACTGACTATCTATTTGCGGGTAAGAAGTTGTATTAAATCTTAACTTTGTGCCCAAATCACGATGCAACTGATTCTAAAACCTGGATGTGAACTTAGGATCTCTATCAGATATAATTGAAACTGGAATACCATGCAACCTGACTATCTTATCCACGTATATCTTAGCCAACTTTAGGACATCAAAGGTTGAATTGATAGGGAGGTAGTGAGCAGACTTAGTTAGTCTATCCACAATCACCCATATCGAGTCCGAACCTCTAGGCGTCCTGGGTAACCCTACCACGAAATCCATCGTGATGTGTTCCCATTTCCATTCAGGTATAGGAAGCGACTGCAAGGTACCAGCATGTTTTTGATGTTCAGCCTTAACTTGCTGACACACACTACATCTAGCCACATATTCAACTACATCCTTTTTCATACCTGACCACCAATACAATTCCTTGAGATTCATGTACATTTTAGTGTTACCTGGATGCATAGCATACATCGATGCATGTGCCTCCTCAAGAATCTATTCTTTCAAATCACCATCTCCAGGTACACACAACCTGTCATGCAGATATAGCAATCCGTCATCTGAAAACCTGAACTCTAGTCTTTTCCCCCCGTCATGTCATGTACGATCTGCTGCAACCCACTGCCACTCTGCTAAAGTTCTTTAATTTGATCATAAAAAGTAGGCTTGACTTGCATCTGTGCAATCAAACCACTTTGTTCTGTCACCCCAAAGCCTATGTTCAACTTCCGCATTTCTACTAGCAGGTCTCTCTTGAAACATGCCATAGAGAATGCATCAGTTGTTGAACTTGACTTCCTACTGAGGGCATCTGCTACCACATTCACTTTTCCAGGATGATAATCTATCATTATATCATAATCCTTAATCAATTCTAATCATCTCCTCTGTCTAAGATTCAGATCCTTCTGGGTAAAGATATATTTCAAGCTCTTATGATCTATAAACACCTGGCACATCTCACCATAAAGATAGTAACGTCATGTCTTATGAGCATGAACTACAACAACTAATTTTAGATCATGTGACGAGTAATACTCCTCATTCTATGCTACTTACTTCTTATTACTACTGTAAGAATTTATTTCAAAATTATATCTTACTCTTTTCTCCGAGTCATTTTCATATTGTGTATCTACCTTCCAGATCAGCTAACTTTAAAACCTGGATTTTATTAGTGCTAGGTTACCTTTCATAGTGCAAATTGTATGATCTTGTTTTATAAAGATACTAGTATTCAAGGTCAAATCACTAGTGACATCCCTTGAACTACTACAACTCTAAACATTCTAGGGTTTGGTTCTTATCAGTAACATAGCATTATTGTGATGTGACTTTGCTTCCTTAGTTTGAAATCAAACTTTAGATCTCATAAGTTCATCCATCTACTTGTAATGAATACAATAGATATGAATAATCATCAATGAGCTATAGATATATAACAAAAATGTAACATCAACCAAATTCTCTAGCATAACTTATTAACACAAATGCTACAAATAAACATGATACTTGTTACCCAAGCATCACACATGGCTCACAAGGCCATTCATATCTTGTCACCTCTCACTAGGCAACAACTTATTCACATGGCTCACAAGGCCATTCACATCTTGTCACCTCTCACTAGGAAACAACTTATTCACATGGCTCATAAAATCCATACACATTATTACTTTTATTAAGCAACAACAACATCAACACACAAAAAACCAATCAACATTTATTATATAAATGTCACAACCCAAACTTGGCTATATTCATCATCTCATCATACCTGCATGGTTATTAGGAATGATAACAGTCATACAAGATATTCATCACATCATGTGATACAATAGTAATACCATCATTCCTTAACCAGGAATTAGGGTTCACTATCAAACAGGGCTTATCATTCCCTTTTCCCCAAATTAGGGTTAGGGTTCCCCATTTCTCATTAATTCAGACCCTCTTGAGTTAACCAACTTTATCTTGTATTAAGGTATTTCCCCTCTTAATGCATTCCATCACAGAATACTCACCCTTAGCATATAATGCATAGGCCACACATTAGAATTGTCCAGCTATCTCACATGATATGGACTTATCTTAGTTTAAGGCATAACTTTATTATAAAGTTGCCTATAAACAATCACAATGATACACCCTCCACTAGGGTTTACTAATCATGTATTGGATCCATGCATTTGTTATGCATTATTGATTAGTACCATTAAGGGTATTTCTCACCTAATCATTAAATTTAATCTGACCCTTATTGTGTTCCTTTATTTCTAATTAAGGATTTCTCATATGAGGTCCCAATGTTGGGTCTCCGATATCAGTTCCAACTAATTCTTAGTTGTTCTAATCTTTCTCTTATATCTCAACATCTTAACGTATGTACATTCTTACTATGATTCAGGTCTAAATTATTCAGAGTCTATTTTCATTATATTCTTAATAAGAGTCGTTAGATCCTAGTAACGCATCCTGCCAGCCGGACCAGGCCGAACCTGTAGTCCTGAAGCCAAGAGCTACTTCAGGATTAACCAACTCCTATTGATCTTAAACATGTGGAATGAATATCCACTCAGGGAAAACTCATTTAAACATAACTTCTGGTCTGCTTAATACAAAGAATATAAATAATAAATAAACCAATTTATGATGCACAACAATATAAAAGAATCATTTATATCTTATAAACTGAAAATCTAAATTCATACATATAAGAGAATTTCTAGTGATCTCCAATCAAATAAGCAATATAAAGCAAGAGTTGTATCACATCCTATGCTTAATCTCTTACTCCTACATAAATTTCCAATTTCTTAACCCTAAGATTTCTAGGGTTTGTCTCTAACCCATCCTTCCTCTGCATACCTGGCCAGGGCATCCATAGAAGAATAGACAGAGTAGCTTGATACTGGTCAATCTAAGTACTCAGATACCTGGCCAGGGTACCTAAATACTCAGACTTCCCAGAGCTAAAGACACATCACTTCTTATCTTTCTCACTTATAACTCTATCTTTCGACCCTAATGATCCCTGACGATTCAACATAAACTCTTTACTTGGTTCTCGTGACCATGTCCTCTTCCTGCCATCTGCAATAGTATAACAGAACACTTCCTGTTAGAAAATTGCAGTTAGAAGGAAGACACTTAAGTCCTAATCCTATTGGTCTCTTGTCATCCCCTGACCTTGACTTAGAGTAACCATGTACTCAACCTGTGCTCTGATACCAAGATGTCACACCCCGGTCTCACACTAACCACAAATCACGAGATTAGGGCGCGACAGAGGGATTATCACATAAACAAATCACTGAGAACTTTTTATTTTTAAAACCTCGTAATGATATCTGGATTATTGCTGTAAACTAAACATAATAAACTATTGCGGAAACCTTTCAATTAAACTGGCTAGAGAACATAAACAGAGTTTACAACATGCAACATTGTTTAACAGAAAGTAAAACATAACAATTAATTTACATCTTTTACACCTTCGCCATACATACTCTCTCTCACCCACACCATGTCCCAAGGACCGAGGGGAAAGGACTAAGAGACCACTATCTAACTAACTACATATACCTTCTACTGACTAGGGTGGTAAGATCCTTCAGATTCCTGGAACTGTCGCTGACCTGGAAATGTTTGAGTAGAGGAGTGAGCCTACTCGCTCAGTGAATAGCCTTTCATTTAGCTATCACTAAACAACTCATCAGATATATAAAATTGAAATAAAGCATAAGTGCAGTACTAAGCAGGGCAGTTCTAATGACATAGCAGATTTACAGATAATAATCACATTTCTATGCAACAACATATATTTAAACAAATAAACAGTTATAGAGAATTGGCACAGAAGTTCAAATCTCTTAACATATTAAGTTTACTGTGATCCTATACGATTACATTTTAGTTATGCCCCAAACATATGCAGCGCACTCTGCATATGAAAATCTGTAGCGAACTACGATCCCACCGTACAAGACTTAGCGACACACCCGGGAAATGCTAAGTCTGACTTCTCGTCCTGGTCTGCACAGGACTCTCAGGCTCACAAGGGTCTCACTGCACTAACTCTGAGTGCTCTGGACTCCTCCCGCAACCTGCAGTGCACAGTCGGAGGGTCTCTAAGTCTCCGTTGCCTGGGCGTATCCTCAGGGCTGACCGGGACATTCTCTCGGATCTTCGATGCCTGGGCGTATCCCCAGGGCTGACCGGGATCCTACCTCTCAGACTTCGTGTCACCGAGACATTCAGTATTTGTTGGACACGAGTCTCCGATGCCTGGGCGTATCCCCAGGGCTGACCATTTTACCCCAAAGGTACAGACCGCGCAATGGGGTTCTACGGTGTTGGGGCACCTAAGTCTATTAACTGATTAACATATAAACACTTAAACAGGAATATCACATTTCATACTTATTTCATATTCTGAGCATCACTTGAAAACACATATACATCATTTGTCATCTTTAAACATGACTCAGTATCAACTTATCCAGTTTCGATGCTAAACATACATTTATGCTCAACGTATACATTGGAGTTGTAATACAGGAAATTCTATCATTTTCATCAATCATATTACGTATTTCAAGTTCCAATGAATCTATCATACTCTATTGTATGTGCTACACTGTTTAGGAGTTATACCAATTGATACTGAAGCAATTAAGCACTTAAATTGAGTTAAATAATGATTTCTGAATGAACTTCCACTCACAACTCTGAAACTCGACCGATTGGTCAGAAACTCAACCGATTGCTTCACAACTCGACCGATCAGCTTGCAACTCGACCGGTCAGCTTGCTGTTCCTGCAACTCGACAGTAGAATGGCTTCATCATGCACAGATCTAAAATTGGTCCAAACAAAAGCTAAATCTTAGGCTAAGGCTGTGGATTCGGGTCTACACCTCAAGGTTGAACTCAAAGACGACACTTGGTGCTACTGCTTGCACCCAATCGGCCCACGGCTGTTATTGCAGCAGCAACTGCTGCTCTTGCAAGATGGGACGTTGCCTTGCTAGTTGGACTGTAGATGATTGGAGCAGCAAGAAAGGAAGTAGGGTACCTGCGGATCAGCCCTCACGAGCCTAAACGACCGCCGATGCTGCTGTGATGGCCGACCGCCCCTACAAGTCGAGCTGCAGATGAGGGCGCCGCACCTGCTGGTCGGCCACCCAGGCAGGTCGGGTGGCTGTAGAGTGCCACCAGGGCAAGGATGAGGAAGGAATGGAGGAGGAAGAAGAAGGGGGAGGTAGCACCCTAGCTGTCGGAGGCGAGGAGCTCAAGAACTCCCGAGAAAATCACCTGCGCTCTGCCTTTTTCTCAATCGCGATCCCTGGCTGCTAGGCGGTTTGGGCGCCGCTTACCAAGCCCTGTTCTATCGGTTAAAGAAGGAGATAAAGGCAACGAAGAAAATAAATAGTAAAACTTGGAAAAATTACATTTCCAACCCTAAAATTTGAAATCCTCGTATCTTTTGCCTCAGATATCCGATTCGAATGATTTCTTTTGCAAAACTTCAAGAATGAGGCCCACTACAAACTCAAGGCCTGAAAACATGCTAATCACACTGTTTTACTGATTCAAAATTCCAATTGCATCTAATTATTACTTTACTCAAATTAATCATCTTAATTATGCACTAATCATCACATGAGCACTTAGGTTAGCTCAATAACTTTAATTATGCTCAAATCATGATACTTACCAATAAACTTTGAAACGGGTCATAACATTAACACTTGTTGCACTTTATTAGTAATATAGTACCATATACCTTATCTTAACTTTGGTAATATCAAATACTTATTTGGATAACTCATAATCATGACTTAAGCTTACATAAAATATCTGAGTTGGACTTGATATAAAATTAACCCATACATATATGTGAGAGGAGAATCAATGAGACTTGAGAAAATAATAAATAAATAAATTTTATTTGAAAATTTTATAAAATTAATACTGTAATATTTTAGAAAATTCAATTATGAATCCAATAGATCAACTAAATTAGAGTTAAAATGAGAGAATTCTGACCTTTTTAATAACATGTACATGTTCCCATCGACCGTTGAATCAGCGGGCCAATGGCCGTTGAGCAAGCCCAACGACCGCTGAGTGCGCAGTGACCACTGAGAATGCCGCCCATGACCGTCACTCATGAAATGATCATAACTTGGGCTATACATATCTATTTTCAATGACAAAACCATTATTTGATCCTCTATCATTTCAAACCCTTTGGTCAACAAAACGACGATCTGAAGGGTGATTTTAAGGCATTTTTTGGGGAAAAACACGAGTAACAGCAGAAATCAAAGAGTTTGCCATAGATTCAACTTGGTAAGTGATTTTTTTTATCATCGACCCTTCCTTCTCTTCGTGTTCCCTTACTAAAAATCCCTGATACAACAATCTTATGTTTGGGTTACCTTCATTCTTCATCTTCTACCTCCAACATATCTTCTTATGAGCCAATAAACTTATTAAAAGGCTGTGAAAGGGTGTTTGGATGAGATTTTCTAGGTCTAAAGCTTGGATCAGATCATAAAAGGGTAGATGTCGAGTTAATCTAGTCCAAAAATGAGATCAACAACCTAAAACTTGTATTGTGAGTGAAAAATCACATTCTAACTTAGATTTACTGCACATAAATTCAATTAATGGCTTTTCAATAGTTTAATCTTGTTCTATGATGATTGTAATGAATTTGATAATTATATGTAGTGATTTTTAGTATTAGAAATGCTTATTTGAATATATGTTAGTGTTTAATATCAGAACAAAAGTTGCTATACGAGTTGCTATGATTGACAAGTGATGAAATGGTATAATTAGAGACATCGGGGAAGTCGAGTTGCCCTAATTTAGAATTGAAGAATCAAATTTGGGTTTATGAGAATTGTGAAAGTTGCTAGATGATTTATGTGTTTATTGTGAGATGCGTAAATGATGAAAATAGGGTAATGATTAGTAACAATGATGAATCCTATCAAATCAACTGAATATCACTAGACGATAGATGACCTGAACACCGTAGAATCCTCACAGGAGGCCTATGCCGAGAGGAGAAAATGTGCTTCATGACTGGAGGTCTCACATAGATTGAGGTAAGTCAGAGTGCACTAGTTGGGTGTGGGGGTCTATGCCAGTGAGAGTGGACTCCTTAAAAGATTGGTATCCAACACCAATCGAGAATGCCGATGGTACTCAAGTCATGCATTATATGATCAGTGGACATCTTCGGTAGGTCCACTGGTGCACAACAAGTCTGAGGGCTTGGACTCCCCGCCTGAGTAACCAGGTTGAGAGGAGGAGTATGAGATATCTGACCACTCTCATTAGCCACCGAGAGCCAGACGTGGCGATGCCAGCTGTAGACATGATATTGAGATTAAAGACTTAGAAACTCGGACATGCTTCTACGTCCTGTACTGTGAGATCGTAGCTTGCTATGATACTTTCACAAGTTGTGGTACATCTTATGTGGGTCCACTGGCATAGTAAATGGACTAAAAATCATGTGAATAGATTAAGTTTTCCTTTTATGGATTTTAATATATGTTCAACTACCATGATGAGTGATTTATAGTTTTAAATTGCCATGCTTACACACTTTGTATTTAAGTTCTGTTAATTAGAAACATCATAAATATCTTGGTTACTTGTTGATTTTCTACTCACTGAGCCAGTAGCTCATCAACCTACTGAACAATTTTTTAGGCAAAGGACTAGCTATTCCTGAGGAGACAGAAGCATGTTTTTATCAAGAGTAGAACAAAGGTCTTGAAGAAGAAGTAGCTAGATTAGATAGACGATCTCTTATCCTTCCCCAGATCTTGGGAATGAGAGAGTGAGAAAAGAGAGCAGTTTGTAATAAAATGTACTTGATGTATATTAAAGTGTATTTTTTCTTATAAGTAGTCAAACTCCGTCGTATCCTTAATGTTATGTATATGTGAGATATTGTCAGTTTTCTAAATGATCCCAAACTTGAAACATACTTGTCCTCAAGTATGCTCCAACTCAATCTCTCTACAAACTTTTCACATTCAAGACATGCCAAATGCAATGTAAAAGGTGATTATTGCTGAATGGGCTCAAAGATGACTAAGTACATGCATTCCACCTCTCTCCTCTCCTACTTTAACAAACCAATCATGAAAAGAGCACAAAGCATATGAACTTCAAATATAGTGCTTAGGATACACAATTTATCCATATTTCTTTCATGTAGTTCCGGGTAGACCGTTTCATAATGGTGTTAATCCAAGATGACTAGGAGTGTTGTTTCACCTTCATACTTTTAATCTTATGCTTCGAATCATGTCAAATGACCCACGTGGTTGCGGAAAAGGGCAAAATGATCTAGGTTTGATGTTTCCTAGCTCGATGGGTATGAAAGTGGAAGAAAGGGTTGTGGTAAGCTTCTTGGAGTGCTTCTACACACTCATCTTTTCTTTATTAAATGCTCTTAAACCAGAGCATCCTTTTATTTTGTTTTTGCTTTTCTTTTTCTTTTCTTTTCTTTCTTGCCCTTGGTGTAGATAGGGCATATGGTGGATAGAGTGAAGCGGGGAGGTAGAGATGTGGCCATCCCAAACTTTTGGAGGTGGCCACGGCTGATATGTGCACTTTGGCATCCTTTAATGAGGCGGAGGGGTAAGAAGATGGTGAGAGAAAAGTCAAGTCAAAGGGGGGTCATAGGTATGATTCTCCACATAAGACATCCTGCATGAAAATTAATCCAATAATTCATCCTAGATATCACATCACATGAATGAACAAGATGAAATTGATATATCAAACAAGTGATTCCACAAGCACTAAGCGTTCAAAGCTTGCTCAACTTCACAATTCAGCCAAATCAATCACAATCCTAAGAGAGGTGATGCACATGTAAAGAATCAAGAATTGATACCATTTAGAAATAAACAATGATAAGTCACTTGCATTTGTCAAAGGTCATCATTTTTACTCAAAATAGTAGAGATTGGGTCAAAACACACTTTTTAGACCAGAAATCTCAAATTTGGGCAAAATTGGCCAAAATAGTGCCAAGTTGCTTTCAATCACATCTAAGCCTATATTATTGAACGTAAAACAGCAAACAAGAAAATCCTAGCTAAAACATGCAAAAATTACCAAAAATCTACATGATATGCAATGCATGGCAAAAAGAGCAATTTTTTTGAAAATGACGCAAAAATGACAAGAAAGCAAACTACATGGCATGCAGAGATGCAGTAAAAAGAACAGTAACAATAAAACTGAACTGAATGGCAAAGGTGGAACAAAATGACTAAAAGAGAGAGATAGGGAGGTGCATACTGCCCTACCACCCCAAACTTTTGAATCATGATGTCCTCAACATGAAACTAGAGCTTAGGGATAATAGGGTGAAGATCATGGATGGTGCAGAGTGTCAGAATGTAGGTCACCCTGTTGTGGCTAGTGCTCGACCCTCGCCACAGTCGTGGTCGATCGCCACAGTCGTGGTCGATCGCCACAGTCGTGGCCACTCCTCTTCAGCATGGACGTGGCGGGTGGCCACGGCCGTTGCCAATCTTCTAAAAACACTGTAACTTCAGCCAACTGGATGCAATAATTCCCACGGCCGTGGCTGGGTGCCACGGTCGTGCTTGGTCACATGTGCCACGGTCGTGGTCGAGCTCCACGACCGTGGTGAGGATGCTCCTTCAGTTTTCTCACTTCAAGAACTTGAACTTCACTTTTATTTGTTATTCGGCCGCATATTTGATTTAAAGACCATGACCTTCTTTTATACCCTCTCTCTCTATTGTCTAGCACCTGCCATATCATCAAAACTCAAAGAAAGCTATTAAACACAAGTGTGTGTGTGTGTGTGTTTTCTTGGAAACTGTAAAACAAAAAGCAAAAGTATAAAAAATTTAGAGGTTGGGTGAAAAAAAAATCCCAAACCTAGGTGGGTTGCCTCCCACAAGCGTTGAGTTTCTTGCCTTCAGCTAGGCTTCTTGGTGATTCTTCATTCATTCATCCATTTGGCATTATCATGTGTCCATTCTTACAAAACATGCATCCTTCCTTTGCACTCAATCTATTTTCCTCATCCCTTTGATCACAATAATCATCATTAACTTCTTCACCTTGATTTCCTTCTCTCAAATGCCCATTTGGACTCGTGAAGTGATCATGTCTAATATCCCTATCTCAGACTCATCGGGTTGGGGTCTTGTACATGTTGATCTTGATCTTCATGTCCATAAATGAGACTGTCATGGTGCCACTGCGTACATGAATGTCGGCATCAGCTGTAGATAAGAACGACCTCCCCAAGATGATGGGAATCTTCCTATCCTCCGGCTCCATATCAAGTACAATGAAATCCGCCGGGAACACCGCACCTTTTTCCTTGTCTATCATCACCAAGACATCATCCACTCTACCTCTAGGCACTTTTATGGATCTATCCGCTAACTAGAGAGTGCAATGTGTCGGCTTCAACTTGCCTAAACCCAACTCAACATAGAAATGATATGGCATCAAATTCACACTAGATCCCAAATTAAGAAAGGAGCTGTCTATGCGATGTCCCCCTATGTAACTAGGTATGAGTGGGGCTCCTGGGTCCTTTCTTTTCACAGGAAGTGAGTGTTGTATGATGAAGCTCACTTGTTCATTAAGCCTCACCTTCTTTGGAATCCTCCCCGTTGACCTTCTTTTCACAATGCATAGGTTCTTGAGGAGCTTGGCATATGATGGGATTTGCTTGATAGCATCCAAAAGTGGAATGTTCACCTTTACTTGGCGGAACACCTCAAGAATATCAACATTGTGCTTTTGCCTCCTTTTCAATTCCGGTGGCTCATCTAGTGCTTCTACAAACAGAGGATCACTAGTTTTTTCCTCACTTACATGAACACGAGGCGGAACACTAGGGATGGTAGGACCTGCAGAAGGGATATGTGGCGGATCACATGGAATCCCAAACTCAACATGCGGTATCACAACATCATCTTCAGCAATATCAATCACGGTATCACCACTTGGCTGCCTTTTCTTTGCTTTATCAACCTTTCTTTGACTTGCGGGCTGCTCAAGAGTTTTCCCACTCCTTAGAACTGTCACAACACTACCTTGCTCATGATGGGGAGAGGGAGCATGTTGTGGCTGTGGAGGAGGTGGGGGTGACACTTGGGGTTGAAACTGAGGTGGAGAAGAGGATTGAGGGGGAGGAGAGAATTGGGGTTGGAAAGTGAAGTTTTGGGAAAAATGAGGTGGTGAAGGTGGTAGAGGAGTGTAAGGCTGGGGATAGCCTTGGAAGGAGTGAATGGGATGCACTTGCATGGGGGGTGGACTGTAGAAAACTTGTGAAGAGGGTATGAGTCCACTTGCTTCATTGTGGCTCACGATGGGTCTTGAAGACAATTTTTCCTCTTAGAGAGCGATTATAGAAGATAATTGCTCTATTCTCTCTTCTAACCTTGCAACATCCCTTTGAACATCATCAAACACTCTCAATCTAGAAAGAACCTCTTCCTCAAACCTTGAGCTGTATGTGGGACTTTGTGGTTCCTGGTAGCTATAGGAGTGAGGTGTCTTCTTTTCTTCCCCATAGAACTCAATAGAATTGACCGAGTAGCAAGGAGCATTTGTCACCTGGTTCTTCATGAGGCTCACCATGTCACCAAGAATCTTCATCACTTGTGGGCTTGAGTCATCATGAGTAGGGGGTGTCACACCAAAGGCATACCCTCTTTCATTCATCATGCTAGAAGCTCGAATTCTTGATCCTTCAGCCAACTACTCAAACAAAGGCCATATCTCCTCAGGTGGCCTAGCCATGAAAACTCCTCCACAAGAAGAGTCCACTGTGTCTTGGTACTTTAGAGACAAACCAGAGTAGAATGATTGAACTAGCTGCCACAAAGGGATCTCATGGTGAGGACACTCTCTCAACAACTTCTTGAATCTCTCCCATGCATCATGAAACTGCTCACTACCCATTTGGCTAAAACTTGTCACGGCACGCCGCATTTGTGTCAACCTTGCTATAGAGTAGAATTGTCTCAAGAAGGCATTCTTCATCATTTCCCAACTCATAATGTCCTTTCTTGAGTCATACCAGTCTTTAGCTCTATCTTTGAGGGAGAAAGAGAACAAGGTTAACCGAATTGTATCATCACTAGCCGTCGACGTCCTGAAGGTGGAGCATACTTCAAGAAAGGAGTCCAAGTGCTTGTAGGGGTTCTCACTCTCTGAGCCGTAGAAGATGGACAGGAGCCCAAGAAGACCTGGAGGAATAGAGAATTGCTCCCCTGGCATTTGATCAACCCTGCTAGCAATTGGTGATTTGTATTTTCTAGGCATGAGGTAGTCTTGAAGCGGCTTGTGAGGTGCATTTTGGTCTTCCATCTTGTTTCCTCCCGAATGGCTTGTCACATGCACAAAGCACAACCAAACAAAAGAAAGCAAGTTAGTAAACCAATATACACAAGAATGCAAAGAAAAATGAATAAAGAATAGCAATGGTGAGGGCAGTAGGAAAAGTCAAAGAAAAACTAACTAGCTAGGCCGAGCGCCTCTAGTCCCCGACAACGGTGCCAGAAAGCTTGGTGCGATTCCGCTAGTGGTGCTAACACACTACTCGATTGAATAGATGTGCCCCACGAGGTCGGAATGCACGGTGGATGGGGGTTTTTGCTTTCGAAATTTATAAACCTAACTAACACACCTACTTCTACTAAAACAACTACACCCGCAAGTGCATGGGGTCGTGTCGTAGTATAGGAAGGTGGCAAGTATAGGGTCGATCCACAGGGAAAAGAGGGGGCACTAGAGCTAGGTTAGTTTGGCTAGGTTCCTACTGCAGAGACTAGGGTTAAGGGTTTGAAGGTGGTTTGATTGTTAAACTACGTGAGCAAGAAAGCAATTAAAGGCGAGAATGAAATCTAAGTTAACCCTAGGTTAGATTAAGACTAATAAAGCAAGGAAAGACTAAGCTAGGTATGAAAAGTCAAGTTACACTAAGGCAACCAAGAGAGAAGAAAAAGAGCTAAGCTAGCATGAACAAGACAAGAGCAAGGAAAGAAGCTAACTAAGCAAGAAAAGAACTAATTAAGCTAAGCAAGCACAAAACTAGGGTTTTAAGCAGTAAAGAGATGTGTGGGCTGTATAGGGGTATGAACTTATCACTTAAGTTGGGGGGTGACATATGAACATTATTATTCCATTTAGATTATCCAAACCAAATAACAAGTTAGAGTCTAATGAATTAACCTAAGCTACTAACTAGCCATGGATATGCTAGGTTGTGCATAGGGGAACTAGTCCCTAACACCCCCTACTATCCTTACGAGGCTCAATTGAGTTAGGGATTAGGTTCAATCCAATTAGAGTCTAATCAAGTCTAGGTTTCTAGATTAGACATTCTTAGGGCAATTAGGGGCCGAGGGTAGTAATGGGGGGTGAAATTAGGGGTTTGGACCCCAATTCCCCCACATTCTAGCCTTGAGAAGGGTCCATGCTAATTGCACTAGAATTACCTAATCTAGCTACTTAGATCTCTCACTTAGGTTTAAGGAGATTGATTAGGATGTAGGAAGATGGGAGGCAACCTAGGGATCCAAGAATTGGACCTAGGGGCAAATCCCAAAATTCACACATATAAGCAATTTGCCTAAATTCCTAGGTGGTTTCACACACAAACCAACAAGCAATCCATGGAGAAAGAGATGTAAATAGAATATAATCATTAACAAATGGAATTACAATGTTTACATGTCATTTCCCCCCCAACATGGTATCAAAGTAACATAATATCCCCCAAACAGCCCACCCAAGGGGCCTAGCTACTCATAACAAAGCAAAATACAAAAAGAAAGGAGAAGAAGATGGAGGTTGCCATGGAGCTCGAAGTAGTGGTTGTCAATCCTCTCTCCAGTAGCAGCAGGTTGACCTCCTCCCTCCTCCAAGGTGCAAGGGTGAGAACTAAGGGGGATTATGGGTAGGAACTAGTGTAAACTAGTGATTTGGTGGTGGAAATGGTGGAATGGGGTGGATTTGAGGTGGATATGGAGTGGAGTGGAGTGGATGGCGATTTGGGGAGCTAGGAGGCGGTGAAAGGTAGCTAACCTCATGCCCCAGCCACCACCTAGGTATATATAGGAGTCTAGGGGGTCTAGGGTTAAGTTAGGGGCAAAATGGGGAAAGCAGTGAAAACTGGGTGGATTTTGTGAGTAGCACGGCCGTGGTGGGTCACCACGGTCGTGGTGGGTAGGGTAGACCACGGTCGTGGTGGATGGGCACGGTCGTGGGTTTATTAGAGTGTAGAGATCACAGGGAGGTGTGCATGGATGGCCACGGCCGTGGGGGGTCACCACGGTCGTGGTGGACACCTATGGCCACGGGCATGTTGAAAACCACAATCATTTTGGCCATTTTCATCAATTTCTGGGAGTTTTACTGATTTTTTGTACTTGGGGAATGTCCACCACGACCGTGGGGGCTCACCACGGTCGTGGTGGTGTCTCTCCCATGCATTTGAGCCTTGAACTTGATCATCCATGGAGGGTATTGCTTCAAAACTTTCTTTGACCACTTGGGGTAGGTTGGAAGTGGTTTTGGCCTCATTTTGAGCTCCTCCAAGCCTGAGGAAACCCTAGACTGGACCATCCTCTTTCCATGCCATCAATTAGTGGACAAAGTACCTATAAAACATGCAAAAAGCCTCCATAAGTGCATTTGATATGAATAAGCATATTGGGGGAAATAACATGTAATCTAACAAGTATAGATGTGGTTGAAATGCAAAATGACACAAGATAAAGCCCTAAAATAGGGCTGAATCATGTTACTATATATCTGAGAAAAGAAAAAAAGGCAATGGCTAATTTGTAAGTGGTTAAAAGCTAATGGTTAGTAGTAATCCTTATTTGGCAGGCCTAACCCTGGTTAGTGGGTTTGGGCCGCGTCAATTTCTTTTTTCAAAATTTCAGGCAAAAGACTAGCTCTTCCTGAGGAGACATAAGCTATTTTTATCAAGAGTAGAACAAAGGTCCTGAAGAAGTAGCTAGATTAGATAGACGATCTCTTATCCTTCCTCTAGATATTGGGAATGAGAGAGTGATAAAAGAGAGCAGTTTGTAATGAAATGTACTTGATGTATATTAAAGTGTGAAGCTTTTTCTTATATGTAGTAGTCAAACTCTATTGTATCCTTAATGTTATTTTAAGTGAGATATTGTCAATTTTCTAAATGATGCAACTATATATCTGAGAAAAGAAAAAAAAAGGTTATGGATGATTTTCTATAAGTGGTTAAAAGTTGATGGTTAGTAGTAATCCTTGTTTGGCGGGCTCTAACCCTGGTTAGTGGGTTTGGTTCACGTCAACGTTTTGGTATCAGAGACATGTTGAACCTAAAATGAGTTTGGGTTTGGGAAAGGGGCGATGAGAGATTGGTAGGATTATGATGTTTTCCTCTTTGAATTGTAATTTTCTAACAGATGTGTTCTATTATAGATATGCAAATGGTAGGACGAGGATGTGGACTTGGTGAGGAACAAGATGAGATCCACTATGGCCCTGACCCTCATCCAATGGCTCATGGTGAAGAAGATAGGGATGAAGCAACAAGGATGTATCATATTTTTTTGAAGACAAAAGAAAAATATAAGATGAAGGAGGTCTTCATCTTACAGTAAGGATCTGATGAGATCTTATGAGATGGTAAAGAAGCTTAGTGGGACTAAATTTTCTAGAACAACAGACCCAGCTGTGGTTGATGTGTGGCTTCAAAAATTGAAAAAGTCTTTCTCCCAATGTTTCCATTAGAAGATAAGAAAATTAATCATGCAGTCTATCTACTCAAGGGAGATGATGAGTTGTGGTGGTGTGAATTGGGAGATAAGAGGAGGACTGCAGTGATGACATGGAGGGACTTTGTGGATGAGTTTCACCTTAAGTATTTTCCTCCTACCTTCCTAAGTGATAAGATCAAATAGCTGGAGAATATCAAACAAGGAAGTATGACGAATGGTGAGTCTGAGGCATACTTTACAAGGCTGGAAAATTTCTATCCGCAACTTGTACCCGATGATAGAAAAGTGCATGAGATTTCAATAAGGATTAAGATAAAAAATTAGACACAATGCATCAGATATTGCTCAGAGAGACAAAGAAAAATTTGGAGAATTTGTGGAAGTAGCAAGATGTGTAGAAGAGTTAGTTAATGCTGATAAGAAGTATGAGAGTAAGAAAAGATCTAGAGACTTCAGTAGAGGAGGACAAAGCAGTGATGGATACAGAGGATGTGGTGGTTTCTTTTTAAAAATAGGATGAGGATTTGGTTGTTTTGGGAGACAAGGATCTACTTCTTCACTGAGTGGAGGAAGGTCCAGTTCTAGTAGATGTAATACACCTCCCAGGTGGACACATCCACCTAGGTATTCAAGATCATCAATGTTAGTGACAGGTCCATAGAGATAGGATGAAGCCATGTATGACAATTGTGGTAGGATACACTCCAGACAGTGTTGGGGAGTCACTATTCAAACGTGCTATCACTGTGGATAGATGAGTCACATAAAAGGGACTACAAAAATCTTCAATATATTTCAGAACAAGGTTCACAATAATAGTTTTAGACTCTGTAGAGGCAGATTCCAGTCAGAGGGGCAAGTTCTTCAGTGACTTCAGGTTCTAGAGGGGGGCACCTAGTATTAGTAGTGGACAATGAGGATAATGTGGTAGAGGGAGAGATACATGACGCTTCTTCTCAACGACACCATATAAAGGTGTAGTCTGGCCCAGAGTTGTGACAAGTGAGATGCTTCTCATTAACAACATTTTTGTTACAATATTGATTGATCCTGGTGCAACACATTATTTCATTCAAAGATCAATGGTTAGTGGATTAAATCTTCTAACCCATGGTTTATCTTATGAGTTGTTGTTAAGAGTCCCACTAGGTGAAACCTCAGTTTTAATAGAAGTATGTCCTGGATGTCTGTTGAGTTTTTGTGGGTATACAATAGTAGTTAATCTCATACCCTTATATATTAATTCTTTCCAAATTATTTTGGGTATGGAATGCCTTGAGACATATCATGTCCAGTTCAATTGTTGGAAGAAAGAAGCTATCTTTCAACAAGGAGTTTTTCCATGTGTCTTTAGCAGAGATGGGAAAGTCTTGCCCACATGTATAATATCAGCTGTTGTAGCTGATAAGATAACGAGAAAGGGGTGTGAGGCCTTTTTAGGACATGTGGTGGATGCTAAGGTAGAGAAAAGAACAATTAGTATAGTAAATGTTTTGGTAGTATGTGAGTTTCCAGATGTCTTTCCTGATGATTTACCAAATTTACCACCTGAAAGGGATATTGACTTTGAGATATATATTTTACCTGCTAGCCACCCAATAGCATTACCTAGCTACAGAATGGCACATGCAAAGTTGAAGGAATTGAAAACCCAGTTACATGAATTGTTGGATAAATGATTTATTTAACATAGTACATCACCTTGGGGAGCTCCGGTACTAATTTTGAAAAATAAGGATGGAACCGTGTGGTTATGCATAGTCTGCATACAACTAAATAATATAAACATTAAGAATAAATATCCTTTTCCTAGAATTGACGAATTGTTTGACAGGTACGTGTAGCAATAATATTTTCAAAGATAGACCTCAAATCAGTTAATTATTAGTTAAGGATAAATGCATCTAATGTACCTAAGTCAACATTCAGAATGAGGTATGGACACTATGACTTTGTAGTCATGTCTTTTGGACTGACAAATGCTCATGTAACTTTTATGGACATGATGAACAAGGTTTTCAGACCATATCTAGACCAGTTCGTAGTAGTGTTTAAAGATGATATTCTTATATATTGCAAAGATGCAAAACAACATGAGCAACATCTGAGGATATCCCTACAGTTATTAAGGAAAAATCAACTTTATGCTAAGTTCAACAAATGTGAGTTTTGGTTTCCTGAAGTATCTTTTCAACATGTGAGCTTTATGTTAAGTTGAACATGTTATATCATGAGAAGGAGTCAGTATTGACCCTAAGAAGGTGGAATCTGTTCTTCAGTGGGAGAAACCTACGACCCCTACCAAATTAGAAGTTTTTTGGGGTTTGCAGGATATTATAGGAGGTTTATAAGAAACTTAATTACAATAGCATCACCTCTTACACACTTAACAAGGAAGGATGTACCTTTCATTTGGTCTGAATCATGTGAGAAAAGTTTTCAAATTTTATAGAAGAAGTTAACCACAACACCAGTCTTGATATTACCAGAGGCAGATAAAAGTTATGTGGTTTTTTGTGATGCTTCCATGGGAGGTTTAGGATGTGTTCTTATACAAGAAGCTAAGGTGGTGGCCTATGCTTCAAGAGAACTTAAGAAAAATGAAGAGAACTATCCCACACATGATCTTGAGTTGGAAGTAATAGTACATGCCCTAAAGACATAACATCATTATCGCTATGGTGAATCATGTCAAGTCTTTACTGATCATAAGAGTCTGAAATACATTTTCATACAAAGGGTCTCAATCTGAGACAATGCAGATGTTAGGAGCTTATAAAGGATTATGATGTCACCATTGATTACCACCCTGGAAAGGCCAATGTTGTGATAGATGATCTGAGCAGGAAGTCAACATCATTTATAGAAATGTTTTCAATGGCATGTGTAAAAAGAAACTTGTTAGTTAAGATGAGAGAGATGAATTTGGATCTAAATGTGTCTGATCAAGGTAGAGTGATTGCACAGATACATGTTAGACCTTCATTTTATGATCAGATCAACAAACTCTAACAAAATGACATAGCATTGCAACAAATCATGCATGATATGACAGAAGGAAAGAGGACAAATTTTAGATATTCAGATGATGGGTTTCTATACCAACATGATAGATTGTGTGTGCCAGATGATACTGAGTTAAAGAAATAGATTCTTGAGGAAGATCACTCTTGTATGTATGCAATGCATCCATGAAACACAAAGATGTATAGAAACATGAAGGAATTGTATTTCTCTTCAGGTATGAAGAAGGATGTAGCTGAGTATGTAGCCAAGTGTGGTGTATGCCAGTAGGTTAAGGCTAAACATCAAAAACCAACAAGTACTCTGCAATCACTTCCTATCCCTAAATGGAAGTGGGAGCATATCACTATGGATTTTGTGGTTCGATTACCTAGAACACCATGTCATTTTGACTTTGTACAAGTAATATTAGAAATGCTAACTAAGTATTCTCATTTCCTACCAGTTGAGACAACTTGGGATATACCAAATTTAGTTGAAGTTTACATAGATGAGATAGTCAAATTGCACGAGATACCTATTTCTATAATATCTGATACCCATTTCTATAATATCTGATACCAAATTTAGCTAAAGTCTACATAGATAAGATAGTCAAATTGTATGGGATACCCATTTCTATGATATCTGATAGACCCCAAATTCACATCTAGGTTTTGGAATCAGTTGCGACATTCCTTGGGAACAAAGTTGTAGTTTAGCACAACACTTTATACTCAGACATATGGACAATAAAAGAGGACAATTCATACCCTAGAGGATATGCTGAGAGCATATGTTCTATAGTTCTATGGCATTTGGGATGATCATCTCAGTGTTATGGAGTTTGCCTATAACAATAGTCACCATTCAAGTTTAGGCATGGCCCCTTATGAAGCACTATATGGGAGAAAGTGTAGATATCCTATTTTGGTATGCAATTGGAGAAAGGTAGATTCTAGGTCCAGAGTTGGTGAAAGAAACAACAAAAAAGATATATGTGATCAGACAACAGTCGAAGGCTGCATGGGACAAACATAAATGCTATGTAGAAAAAGGCATAGACCACTTCAATTTGAGGTTGGAGATGAGGTTTATTTGAAAGTCTCACCACGGAAAGGTGTGCTGAGGTTTGGAAAGTGAGAAAAACTAACTCCTAGATACATGGGTCCCTATCCAATCATTTAGAGAATTGGACCAACTGCACATAAACTAGAGTTGCCTTCAGAGTTAGACAATTTACATGATGTGTTTCATGTATCTATGTTGAAGAAGTGTCATCCTAATACAGAAAAGATTATAGACCCAAATCCTATACATTTGCGAGAGGATATCTCTTATGTTGAAGGACCAATTCAAATTTTAGACCGTAGAATTTGAAAGCTTAAGAAGAGGGAGATACCCTTAGTGAAAGTTCTTTGGAGGAGTCATGGTATAGAAGAAGTTACTTGGAAAGTAGAGTCAGAGATGTGTATAAAGTATCCTTTCCTATTCTAGGAACGTAGAGACAAAATTTTTATTAGAGGGGGAGAATTGTTACAACCCTCTTCTAGATTTGCTAGTAATCCTAGAGATTTAAGATAACCTTACTACTTGTTGTGATTTTATTAGTAATATAGTACCTTGTAGCTTATCATAACTTTGGTAATATCAAATACTTATTTGGATAACTCATAGTCATGACTTAATCACACCTCAAAGATCTGACTTGGAATTGATATAGAATTAACCATATATGTATGTGAGAGGAGATTCAATGAGACCTGAGGAAATAATTAATTGGTGCATCCCCGCCAATGGCGTTACACACCACCCAATTGAGATTTGAATGAATGCAACTCTATAGATGGAGGCACACAAGTGAATTAAATGTTTAAAATTTTAATGGACCTAAACTTAAACACACCTACATCTACTAAAACACTATCCCGCAAGCGCATGGGGTCGTGTCGTAATTTAGGAGGGTGGTAAGTATAGGGTTGATCCACAGGGAGAAAAGGGGGTAGATTGGGTAGTGTAGTGGAAAAAGTAGCTAGGTTTTTTGAGTAGCACGTCCATGGTGGAGAACCATGGCCGTGGTGGGTAGGGGTGAGCATGATCGTGGTGGTAGGCCACGATCGTGGGAATTAATTGGGTGAAAATCATAGGGAATAGGTGAATTTTGTACATGGATGGCCATGGTGTGGTGGTCACCACGACCGTGGTGTAATGAAGGTAGCACGAATGTGGTGGAGTCCACTGCCATGGTGTCTTTTTGATGGTGTTCATGGTGGAGTGCCAGTGCTGTAGAACATCTGTGCTAGGTAGCACGACAGTGGTGGCTATCCCTTACACGACCGTTTTGGCTAAATTCATCCATTTCTGGAGGTTATACTGATGGTTTGTGATTGGGGCATGTCCACCACAGCCGTCGTGAAGTGCCATGGCTGTTTTGGTTTCCTTCCCATGTATTTGATCTTTGAACTTGGTCATCCATGGCTTCAATCCATTCTTTGACCACTTAGGCTAGGTTGGGAGTAGTTTTGGCCTGATTTTGGGCTCCTGCAAGCCTGAGGAAACCCTAGATTAAACCATCTTGTTTCCCTTCCATCAAGTAGTGGCCAAAGTACCTATGAAACATGTAAAAAGCCTCCATATGTGCATTTGATAAAAATATGCATATTGAGGGAAATAACATGTTATCTAACATGTATAGATGTGATTAAAGTGCAATAAGACACAAGATTCAACCCTAAAATAGGGTTGAATCACCACAGAAAGCTTGGTGCGCCCCCACCAATGGCGTTACACACCACTCAATGGAGATTTGAATGGATGCAACTCTGCGGACGGAGGCACACAGGTGGATTCACTTTTGAAATTTATAATGGACCTAAACTTAAACACACCTACATCTACTAAAACACTATCCCACAAGTGTCTGGGGTCATGTCGTAGTATAGGAGGGTGGCAAGTAGAGGGTCAATCCATAGGGAGAAAAGGGGTCACTAGAGCTAGGTTAGTTTTACTGGGTTCCTACTGCATAGACTAGGGTTAAGGGTTTAAAGGTGATTTGATTGTTAACTAAGGTGAACAAGAAAGCAATTAAAGACAAGAATGAAATCTAAGTTAACCTTAGATTAGATTAAGACTAATTAAATAAGGAAAGATTAAGCTATGAAAAGACAATTTACACTAAGGCACGCAAGAAGAACAATAGAGCAATTAAAGAGCTAAACTAGCAAGAACAAGGCAAAAACAGGACAAGAAGCTAGCTAAGAAAGGAAAGAGCTAACTAAGCTAACACTAGCTAAGCAAGATGAAAACTAGTGTTTTAAAGCAATTAAGAGAGGTGTGGGATGTTTAGGGGATGTACTTATCACTTAAGTTGCGGGGTGATATATAAACATTATGATTCCATTTAGATTATCCAAACCAAACAACAAGCTAGAGTATAATGAATTAACCTAAGCTACTAACTAGCCATGGATATGCTAGGTTGTGTATTGGGGAACTAGTCCCTAACACTCCCTACTACCCTTGCGAGGCTCAATTGGGTTAGGAATTAGGTTCAATTCCATTAGAGTCTAATCAAGTCTAGGTTTCTAGATTAGACATTCCTAGGGAAATTAGGGGCCGAGGGTAGTAATGGGGAGGTGAAATTAGGGTTTTGGACCCTAATTCCCCCACATTATAGCCTTCAGAAGGCTCCATTCTAATTGCACTAGAGTCACCTAATATAGCTACTTAGATCTCTCACATAGGCTTAGGGAGATTGATTAGGATGTATGAAGATGGGTGACAACCTAGGGATCCTAGAATTGGACCTAAGGGCAAATCCCAAAATTCACACATATAAGCAATTTTCCTATATTCCTAGGTGATTTCACACACAAACCAACAAGCAATTCATGGAGAATGAGATAGAAATAGAACTTAATCATTAGCAAATGGAATTATAAAGTTTACATGTCATTTCCCCCCAACATGGTATCAAAGTAACATTTTACACCCCAAACAGCCCACCCAAGGGGGCCTAGTTACTCATGGAAATGGAAAATATAAAAAGAAAGGAGAAAGAGGTAGAAGAAGCAACGTAGCTTGGTGTAGATGGAGCAATCCTCCTCTCCAGCTACTACAAGATGTCCTCCTCTCTCCTACAAGGTGCAAGGGTGTGGAATGAAGGGGATTATGGGTAGAAACTAGGATAAACTAGTGTTTTGGTGGTGGAAATGGTGAAATGGCTAAGGGGAAAAATGGGGAGCTAGGAGGTGGTAGGAGGTAGCTAACCTCGACCTACAACTGCCACCCCCTATATATAGGTAGTTGGGGAGGTGATATGTCATGTTGGGATAGATTGGGTAGTGTAGTGGAAAAGGTAGCTAGGTTTTGTGAGTAGCACGGCCGTAGTGGAACACCACGTCTATGGTGGGTAGGGGTGAGCATGGTCATGGTGATAGTCCATGATCGTGGGAATTAATTGGGTGAAAATCACAGGGTATAGGTGAATTTTGTACATGGATGGCCATGGCCGTGATGGTCACCACAACCGTGGTCTAATAAAGGTAGCATGGCTGTGGTGGAGTACCACGACCATGGTGTCTTTGTGATGGTGGTCGTTGTGGAGTGCTAGTGCTGTAGAATGGCCGTGCTAGGTAGCACGACCATGGTGGCTGTCCCTTGCGTGCCCATTCTTGGTGGCACGGCCGTTTTGGCCAAATTCATCACTTTTTGGATGTTATACTGATAGGTTGTGATTGAGGCATGTCCACCACGTCTTTGGTGAAGTAGCACGGCCGTTTTGGTGTTCTTCCCATGCACTTGTGCTTTGAACTTGGTCATCCATGGAGGTTATTGCTTCAATCCATTCTTTGAGCACTTGGGGTAGGTTGAAAGTGGTTTTGGTATGATTTTGGGCTCCTCCAAGCCTGAGGAAACCCTATATTAGACCATCTTCTTTCCCTTCCATCAAGTAGTGGCCAAAGTATCTATAAAACATGCAAAAATCCTCTATAAGTGCATTTGATAGAAATATGCATATTGAGGGAAATAACATGCAATCTAACATGTATAGATGTGATTAAAGTGCAATAAGACACAAGATTCAACCCTAAAATAGGGTTGAATCACCACTCCAAACTTAAAACATACTTGTCCTCAAGTATGCTCCAACTCAATCTCTCTACAATTTTTCCACAATCAAGAAATGACAAATGCAATGTAAAAGATGATTATTGCTGAATGGGATCAACAATGAATAAGTACATGCATTCCACCTCTCTCCTATCCTTCTTTCACAAACCAATCATGAAAAGAGCACAAAGCATATGAACTTCAAATATAGTGCATAAAACACACAAGCTATCCATATTTCTTTCATGTAGTTCCGGGTAGATCGTTTCATGATGGCGTTAATCAATGATGACTAGGAGTGCTATTTCACCTTCATGCTTTCAACCTTATGTTTCAAATCACACTAAATGACCCATGTGGCTGCAAAAAATGGAAAAATGAGCTAGGTTTGATGTTTCCTAGCTCAATGGGTATGAAAATGGAAGAAAGGGTTGCAGTAAAATTTTGTAGTGCTATTACATAGAGCACTCATCTTTTCTTTACTTAGATTCTCTTAAACAAGAGCACCTTTTATTTTCTTTTTGCGTTTTTTTGTTTTCTTTTTCTTTGCCCTTGGAGTAGATAGGGCATATGGTGATGAGAGTAAAGCGGTGAGATGTAGATGTGGCCACCCCAAACTTTTGGAGGTGGCCACGACTGATATGTGTACTTTGGCATCCTTTCATGAGGCGAAGGGGTAAGAAGATGGTGAGTGAAGAGTCGGGTCAAAGAGGGGTTAGTGGCATGATTCTCAACATAAGGTCTCCTACATGAAAATTAATCCAACACTTCATCCAACAATTTCACACCACATGAATGAACAACCTGAAATTGATACTTCTATCAAGTGATTTCACAGTCACTAAGCGCTCATAGCTTGCTCAAGTTACAATTCAACCAAATCATTCACAAACACAAGAGAGGTGACAAGCATGTAAAAAGTCAAGAATCGATACCATTTAGTAATAAACAATGATAATTTACTTGCATTTGTCAAAGGTCATCCTTTTTAATCTAAAGAGTAGAGATTGGGTCAAAACACCACTTTTAGGCAAGAAATCTCAAATTTGGGCAAAATTGGCCAAAACGGTGCCAAGTTGCCTTCAATCACATCTAAGCCTATATTTTTTTTGGTCGGTCAAAAAACGTGTTACTATTAATACCAAAAGCTTTGGGTACTGGATACCCCATTACATAGACAGGAGCTAAGAAGCTCAACAAAGATCAAAATCCCCACGCAGGGGGACACTCCAGAAACTAACCCAAAACAAAAATCTTGATACTCACAAAAGAGTGATCAAGATACTACAGAAACAAAAACTTTGACCTATGTAGAATACGACATAAGCCCCGTCAAACAAGTAAACAGAGGGCCTGAGACCTAAACATTACCCTGTGTTCAGCCTGAAGAACACCCAAAAATAAAGAAACAGAGTAAAGCTAACAGATCAAACCCAACCGGATGAGGTCAGACAGGGATTAGACCCTATTGCACACAAACATAGACCTTCAAAGACAGGGACATAAGGGGAAAACAACCCCAAAGTCGGCAGAGATGTCAGATATCCAATGAGTACACTAGACTGGTAACCAGGCTGAAAGGGGCATAGAATCAAGAAATCAACATATGATGTGCTCTGAAGCCTTTCTCCACTTACTATATGCTCACCTAGAATGTATGAAGAAGAGGCGACAGAGAACAATCAGACATCTCCTTCAAAACCCGCATACTGACTTCAGAACAGCTAGCGAGTGATGTATATTGGACCATATATGATCCAAGGAGGACTAAAACATCATCCAAAGGACCTGCAATCCCCAGGACAGCTAGGAGGAAATGTTTGGAATGAAAAACAACCTGTGATCTCCTCCAATTAGCTATGGGGAACAACTGTTGTTTGCACAACAACATATCGTCAACCATCCAGATGGGGGCACCCAAGAGGAAGCCCCAAAACCCATGGCCGTGCCTGATCAACCAGAGGCCATGAGGGCGACACACAGAAGCAACTAGCGCACCGCCGGCATCGCCATCAAACACCTAGAGGGTGTTCGGAATAGGGGCTGTTCGTCAAACACCTAGGGGGTAACCCTTCACCCAACGAGCAGAAAGAATCAACCCAGGCTGCCCAACGAGCCACCGAACCTGAGGGTGCTTGAAGCCACAGCCGCCCATCACCATCGCCTAAGGCACAGGCCTGGCAACCACATAACGCTGGAGGAGACACGCCATCGGGACAGGGCACAACCTTCACCGCCACCGCTGAGAGCTTCAAGATCGAAATCAATGTGCGTCATAACTGGAACCGCTCCAGGAGACAGCTTGGGGAAGGAGGATCGCATGATCTAATGAGGAGGTCGAGAACCCCTCATCTTTTCCCGGACGGATCAACAACGTAGAGAGTCAGACCTAGGGCGTGGCTCCTCTCCACCCGTCACTCTTGAATAGGGTGGAGTCGACCAGGTCGAACACACCACTGCATCCCTTGATCGACCTCTGACACGCCGCAAACCATCGCCTCTGTAACCAACTGTATGGCGACCCAAAGACTCTGATCAGGAGCAACGCTCGCTCTCCATCTCCTCGTTCTCCATCTCCAGGGACCCTGCTGATTTGACAAGAACCAACACCGATGAAGCCGATGAAGCCAGGGGGAGGAAGTAATGAGACGCCGCTCCCTCCCCCCAGCGTTGGCCTCCGGTGGAGTTCTAGAGAGAGGCGAGAGCGCCCTAGAGAGAGAGAGGCAAGAGGTAAGGCTCTACCGAACCTATTTTTTGGCTATATTATTAAACTTAAAGTAGTAAACAAGAAAATACTAGCTAAAACATGCAAGAATTACCAAAAAATTACATGATATGCAATGCATGGCAAGAAGAGCAATTTTTTTGAAAATTACACAAAAATGACAAGAAAGAAAACTAAATGACATGCAAATATGCAAAGAAAGTACACAAAGTATGGATACACAAGTATGAGATATGGTTATACTATTTGATCATCTTGAGAAAAAATTTAGAACAAGGAACATATAGAAAAGTGAGGTAGAGAAATGGCTTACCGCCCTACCACCCGGAAATTTTAAACCATATTGTCCTTTGTTGGCTAAATTGACATTAGTATAATCCCTTTGTTTCGATGATGACAAACATTTCATTCTTGTTGATCTAACGTGCTACTTGAGTGTTGCAGGAATAAAGTGGATGACAAATATTTGGAAGATCTATATGCTAAATTGCTTTAATTTTATGAATGTAATCAATTGTAAAACTTGTACAAATATATAATGTACAAGTACTTAGACATCATGTAAATCAAGCGTTAGATCTTCCTTAGCCAATCACAACACTTGGATAGATCATCCCCTAAAATAGTGTCACATCTGCACACTCATACACACACTTAGTACTTAGTTTAAAATGTTGAAACAGGGTCATTCTCGGTCGACAAACTCCTCGACCGAGACACTCTTGGTCGACAAACTCTTCGACCGAGAAAGACCCAAGTAGCCGTTAGACACAACAGACAAAGTAGTTGGGAGTTGGATCAGAACGTTATATACACTTGACTCCAGACAGTCCCTCGGTCGACAAAACTTCGACCGACTGGGATCTCGGTCGACAATTCCTCGATCGAGAATGTCTCTGTCTGCACTTTTTAGAATTAATTAACTAGCCATTGCTAAAGCAACTAAAGTGTACCTAACGTCTAGTTAAGCACTTAGAACCCCCTAGAAAGTGTCTAGAACGTCCTTAAGCACTTGTAGGTCATTCCTATAAATAGGACATGCCTTAGGACACCTAAACTGACTTATATACACTTGTGCTATACTTGAGATTACACTTGCAATTGGCAATCTATTTTGAGCAATTGAGCAACACTAGTATTGGCTACTCATTCCCTTGCTCTAAATTCGTGTCCTATAGGCTAGCATCTCCTATCCACAACACTTACACTTCTATATACATTGGTTAGGAGATCAAAACACTTGATATAGTAAATCAAGCCTTGAGATACAAGTGGTATTGTAATTTCTATTTTTCCTTCTTGTTCCTTTTATCTTTTGTATTCTCCTTTCTACTCCTAGGGTTGGAGGCTGCGGATTGGAGAAGGTTCTTCTCGGTGGAGAAGGTGGACTTCAGACTACTTCAAGAAGGCTGTTGCAATGGGAAGCTACTTAAAGAGGAAGGATACTTCAAGGGGGAGCTTGAAGTTACTTCAAGAAGGCTGCTTCAAGGTTGGTGCAACTACTTCTACGTGAAGGCTATTCGAAGGGTTTGGTGAAAGAATTGTAATTTTATGTAATATCCTTACGAGGTAATAAAATTTAATTCTTTCAAAATCCTAGTTGGGTAAGCAACCGGGTAGTGGATTGACTGCCTTAGTATTTGCTAAGGTTGGAACCACTCTAAATCCTTGTCCCCTTATCCAAAATTCTTGTGGTTGGTTCTTTGAGTTAAATTACTTTAAAATAATCATAAAACCCTATTCACCCCCTCTAGTGGTTTTTCAATTGGTATAAGAGTAGGGCTTCAAGGAACTCTAACAAAGTCTTTAAGAATGGGTGACGGGTTGCTCAAAAACCTCAACTTGGAAGGAACACTCGTGGCTAGACCTCCAGCTTTTGATGGAACTAACTACACTTACTGGAAGAGAAGGATGCAATTTTACTTCCAACAAATCAGTTGGGACTTATGGAGAATGGTATCTACTCCTTATGAACTTCCTCTTACGGAGTATGCAAATTGGGATGTCAATATGGTAAAGTCTGCCCAAATGAATGCAAAAGCTGTAAGTATACTTTATTGCTCAATTTCAGTTGGTGAGTTTAATAGAATATCAAATTGTGAAATGGCTTATGAAATATGGCATAGTCTTTCTATAACATATGAAGGAACTGTTCAAGTAAAGAATTCTAAAATCGGAATGCTTAAAAATAAATTTGAACAATTCCGTATGGATCAAAATGAATCTATTAGTGAAATGTATGCAAACTTTTCTTCTATTGTGAATGGTTTGAATGCTTTAGGCAAAGTGATTAGTGAGGAAGACCAGGTGTCAAAGATTCTTAGATCACTTCCTCCCAAGTATAAGCCCAAAGTGATTGCCATTGAAGAAGCAAATGACCTCACCCAACTAAGGATGGAGCAACTCATTGGCAACCTAGAAGCACATGAGGCAACTTTAGAAGAGGAAGAAAGATGAGAACGTGAACTTCAACAAGGGAAAAAGAAGGACATTGCATTCAAAGCATCAACCAAGATTAGTCATGACACAAGTGAAGATGATAGTGAAGAAGAAACTCTCATTGTAAACGGTAAGCAGTATAAAAGTTTTAAAACTAACAAAACTTCTAATGTTTCTTCTTCCAGGTGCTTTGCATGTCGCAAAAAGGGACACATGAAAGGTGATTGTCCAAAACTCAAGAAAGGGAAGAAATCATCTCACAAAAATAAAGAAAGAGCATATAAAGATGCATGGGATGATTCAAGTGATGATAGTGATGATGGAAAAGAAGATGTGACGTCCCCGGATTTTGATTTCTCCAAACCCTATTGGGAATGAGATGTCAGAATCCGAAAACATCATCCAATCATATCAGAGAGCGATGCGGAAGCTTAATACGCATACATGAACATACAACCATAACATTTCTCAACATTCAACATGTATATTTATACAACATGAATTATTACACAATGATTTACAATTACATATTGAATGAAGATTTTACAGTCTAAGAACATGTATACTAAACTAGGATCTACACAATAGCCTGATCGGGACTTGGTTCACCCGTCCCTTCTCCTCCTCACGATAGCGGCAAACTCAGGGTGAGTCGCGCAGGGCAGCTCCCCTTTCCTACGCGACGCCGACGCTGGTTGGCCTCCAGTGCGTGATCAACAAGAGAGTTCCTTCTCCTGCTCTGGGTCTGCCTGAGGTCTCTGTCCTCTCTTCACGGCACCGCCGCAGTACACATCCACTCTGTCCTTCTCGTTATTACTTCTGCAGACTCCATTGTTCTCCATCTCTGGTTCTCGCATCCTGCTCGTCCGCGATCCGTGTGAGTCCCCAGCGTGACTCCATTCTCGTGAGTCCAAGTCCACAGAGGGGCCTGTGCTTCTCTGCTTTAGAACTGCCACCACTGCTACGACTCCGGCTAGCGACCACCGGGAAGGCTCGCTGCCTCTTCATCCATTTCATGGTTGCCGAAAGTGCTATTGCACACACGTGAGCTCTTTCTATGGATCACCGAAAGGGATAGGTCTACTACCTCTACTGTATTGTGGGATTTGGACTCATAGTAACATCCCCCCCATGCCGGTGACCCTTCTATCTAGATCAAGGAGATGAGACATTATGGAGCCATCAACTCACAGTCATGGCGCCGCTACGGAAAGAGGGATGGAAGGAAAGGTTTTTTCGTTCCCCTAACCCAACACCAAAGCTTCCACAAGTGTTGCAGAACCTATTAGGACCTAAAACATGGTATGAATCAAACTGTTGAAGCTTGGGAGCTGCTCAAGGAACCCACCTCCCTGCCCGAGAAGGCGGCCTCGAGAACAGCTTGTAACTCCTTCCGACTCTAGGGTCTAGAACAACGGCTGGGTCACAATAAAGCGCAGTGGAGAATGGTAGAAGGAAAGGGGTCGATCTCATATATCTCCATATAGGATTCATGTCATCAGTTGTTGTATAACCCTATGTGATCCATAAGAATCTATTCGGTTAGGAAATGATTTTGTCTTGTGAGATGGGATCTCACAAAGCGATAGGCTCACAGACTGAGTTACTGGTGGCTCCGAGGGAAATGGAGGTGAAAGACAAAGTCTTCACCATTCGATCTAATCCTGGGACTAGGAAGGACCCGCCGAAAGAAAAGGAGGATGCGTGACAGGGTTATATACCCCTCACCTAAGTCATATCATGATATTTGGAACCCATATCATTCAACCATGCTTAAACATTGAATCAATATTCAAGCCTCTATATCTCTCAAACGGTTAAAAAAAAGCCATATAATTTGAAGTATTAGTTCTCCAACACATAATCTAACTCTTGTTCAAGTTTGACATCCAAAGTCCAACATTTGTTTATTAATTTATTTCCTCAATTAAATAATTGTATAAACCTTGCATACAATTCAACTATTCATTGAATCTTAATAAAATGACTTCAACCTACATCATTTGACAAATTGAAACCTCAAGGTCCATCATTTAACCATTCTATTCCATGTATGTCAACAATGATATTTTGTATATCAAGTTCCAAAATTCAGGGCCATCACATTCACCCCACCTAATATGGAATTTCGTCCTCGAAATTCAGCTAATCTCATCCTTAAGAGGCTATTCAGGAATTCAACTGCATATACCTCATCATTGCTTAGGTTTTGAGACCAACATAGTTTCATACACTCTAATTTCTTAGCTAAGGGTCTAGAGATTCTTGGGTGTGTCCACCCCACCTTATATATGTGGAAGTATCACTTAAAGTCTTAGTCGTAACATGACATTATGATATCTTAGGGTTACATCACCTCTAAGGGTACATGTTTTATGCATACTTTTAATGTTCAGGAGGAATTCATTTATATGCCATGATATCCAGATTGTTCAAATCGAACATCATTAACATCTTACAAGGATTTCAGCATTAGAGGAGATTTATCTTCATCCTTGATATTAGCATTTTTCTACATAAGAAGGGCTTACGTAACATGCTTGACCATTAGGGTTTCACCCTATGGTGTGATATTCATACTCAACTTAGAAGCATACATTGAGAAGGATTAAAGTTACGAACTATATTTCTGATCATATATCTTATGATCCAAAAATATCTTTATATCAAGCTCATGAGTTCAACTTTTTATGTCTTGCATGTATTATGTGAAGGGAAAAAGAGAATATACTAAGTTTATCCCATGATCTCACCATCATATCTTTCATGTTTCATATGAAGGGGAAGAGAATATTTTAAAGTCAAACTTATCATGATTTCAATCTTGAGTACTACATGTATGATATAGGGGGGGAATATAGAAAAGGTCAAGCTTATATGAGTGACTCCTCATATATAATCATCTATATAGCTCAAGTGAGGTTTCTATCATCATATATTAAGAAAGAGAAGAAGACGGGAGAACATGTATTTTGAGTATTTTTTTGCACAAAGCATCATACTCTCATAACTAGAGTTCATATATTACCTCACTTGCAATTAATTATGAGATTCACAAAATATGTCACTCCAGCTAGGACCTAACTCAGCCAAAGGATTGAGTTTATCATATGGGTCATCTACCCATCCTTTTCTTTTACCCAATTCTCACATATAGATTTGAATCATTCATAAGGACTCAACTCAACACTCGAGAGTAATCTAGTGTAGGACATTTTTTTTAACACATATCTCATATATTGGAGGCTAGGTCCTATGACCTTCTCCCTATGGGTCTTACTCCCTCTAGAGTTCACCACATATCTCATCCTACCACTAGACATCCTCTTTGTATAAGAGCTTGAGGCTCATGCACACTCATCTCTATCTTAACTTAGCTTATCTTAAGTAGAAAAAGGGAATGTACTTTCATCATTACAACTTAGCATAGATCCTCTAAGAGTGGATTCGGCTAATATACAACTCAAATCTTAATAAGGAAACTTATACCATCATAGTTCAAAGTTAGATACGATTCTATATGCTTATTTCCTTCATCTTTATTTTGTCTATCTATCTATCACATAATCTTATGAGGCTCTAGACTTATAATCTAGATCTATTCTCTCTTCTAGACTGATGTCACTCCCTTTCACTTAGATTGCATGAACACCCACTACTCTCCTGTGTGAGGGACACATTTTTATATTTACATATATCTAATAAAATATTATATAGTTTTTCTCTGAGAAAGAAGGCGTCAGAGAAAACTGTTGAGGCTCGAGCCGATTGGGAAACAAAACCAAACCAGTAAACTCAAGTGTCCCACACACAGTAGATAGTCCAGTGCATGTCACCTAGTGAAATGGTGAGAACATTGTGTAGATTAGTGTAGCTACCCAATACATATGAGCTCTATATGGAAAGGGTTTCTCACACTTATCTAAACCTAGTTCTCGAACATCTAGGTTCTAACTTAGAGGCTAAGTCAAACCTTATTCCTATAGACCAACTTACTAAATTTCAAGGGTTTAAAGTGAAAGGTGAAAATTAGTTCTCATGTTTCATGGTGAGAAATTGTTAGGTGTATCTATTGTTCATGCTCTGATACCAACTGTGACGTCCCCGTATTTTGATTTCTCCAAACCCTATTGGGAATGAGATGTCAGAATCCGAAAACATCATCCAATCATATCAGAGAGCGATGCGGAAGCATAATACGCATACATGAACAAACAACCATAACATTTCTCAACATTCAACATGTATATTTATACAACATGAATTATTACACAATGATTTACAATTACATATTGAATGAAGATTTTACAGTCCAAGAACATGTATACTAAACTAGGATCTACACAATAGGTACAACATGTAAAACTTGCTCACATCCTGTACTTTTTCTCCCATGCTATCTCTGAACCTAAAACATACGAGAAACAACAAATCAGTACACAAGGTGTTGTGTACATGGGCAGAAAGATACATATATTTATGGCTTTCATAATTTTTGAAAAAGATTTGCAGAAGGAAAGAAAATCATAGAAAACACTTCTTTATTAAGCGAAATATGCCAATTTAAGTCATTTTCCTAGATGAATTGCATTATCAAGGTGGACTAGTACCAAAACATAAATATTGGGCCCATCCCCGTGTACCAAGTACTCTAGGGAAACTCCCCGTACACCGTGTGCTCTAGGGAGGTGTACTAGCCAACATTAATCCATTCCCTCGTAAGGGGGATAATGAGCACCTTAAATAACTACAAAGAATCTACATTCATTTATGTTTACAAGTGATAAAACATCGAGTACTATATAATGCTACTACATCCAATATTTGCAAATAGAAGAGAGCATACATACATATCATGATTTCAAGCAAGAAAACCATAGTCATATACTTAAATAAAACCCACGTACCTGAGTTCATAGATTCATAAATATCTTTGATCATCTAGACAAACTGGTCAACACCTGATTAATAACAAAATCATATACTAGCATCAGATTCTCATCATCTTAACCCTAGTTGTGTTCATTAGGGTCTATATTATCTCATTAGGATATTCCAACGTTTACTTGCATTATTGTCTTATATTTATCCTACTGATGTCATTTTCCAGATTATGATTCATTATCTGAATATTAGGTTCCATATTCTTTTTGGTGCACATAATAACCCTAGGTTACATCATTAACCCAGATTAGGGTTTTATAACATGTATTAAGATTCATCTTCATATAACATGGATTCTCTTCATCATTATGATTTCATAATTAAAACTTAAGTTCCATATACTGATATGACCTTACTCTGTAAATTTCATCGTTTATTGAGCAGGTATGCATTTAATACATTATCTTTAGTGTTATTAGCCCTAATTAGCCATAATAATCAAATTACATGATTTCATGCATCAACATCATAATTATTGACATCCTATGGATTCTAAACATGATTATAAACTTTCTGACATTTTATCATGATTTTAGGCTGTTGTTTGATATTTATTACTCATGAAATAAGCATAATACACTTTACATGATATCACTGATATTAAAGTATTATAAGGCTGATATTATGCTTCTATATTGTTCTACTCATTTTTCTGAGAATTTCGGTACCTTATTTGTATTTTTTTGATAAACTTGCTATTTATTATAAATTATGCAAGATCAGTGGAATTTCTGGGAATTTACCTTATTGTGGCCAATCACGCGCTGCAACACATCCACTTTGGGGCGCATTGGTTCTTCTTGAGGGACAGGCTGGCCGGCCGGTTCAGGGTTTTGAACCATTCTGGTTCTCTGATCGGGACTTGGTTCACCGTCCCTTCTCCTCCTCGCGATAGCGGCAAACTCAGGGTGAGTCGCGCAGGGAGGCTCCCCTTTCCTACGCGACGCCGGCGATGGCTGGCTGGCCTCCAATGCGTGATCAACAAGAGAGTTCCTTCTCCTACTCTGGGTCTGCCTGAGGTCTCTGTCCTCTCTTCACGGTGCCGCTGCAGTACACATCCACTATGTCCTTCTCGTTATTACTTCTACAAACTCCATTGTTCTCCAGCTCTGGTTCTCGCATCCTGCTCGTCCGCGATCCATGTGAGTCCCCAGCGTGACTCCATTCTCGTGAGTCCAAGTCCGCAGAGGGGCCTGCGCTTCTCTGCTTTAGAACCGCCGCCACTGCTACAACTCCGGCTAGCGACCACCGGGCAGGCTCGCTGCCTCTTCATCCATTTCACGGTTTCCGAAAGCGCTATTGCATGCACATGAGCTCTTTCTATGGATCGCCGAAAGGGATATGTCTACGACCTCTACTGTATTGTGGGATTTGGACTCATAGTAACATCCCCCCCCCCACGCCGGTGACCCTTCTATCTAGATCAAGGAGATGAGACATTATGAAGCCATCAACTCACGGTCATGGCGCCTCTACGGAAAGAGGGATGGAAGGAAAAGTTTTGTCATTCCCCTAACCCAACACCAAAGCTTCCACAAGTGTTGCAGAACCTATTAGGACCTGAAACATGGTCTGAATCAAACTGTTGAACCTTGGGAGCTGCTCAGGGAACCCACCTCCCTGCCCGAGAAGGCGGCCTCGAGAACAGCATGTAACTCCTCCTGACTCTAGGGTCTAGAACAACGGCTGGGTCACAATAAAGCGCAGTGGAGAATGGTAGAAGGAAATGGGTCGATCTCATATATCTCCCTATAGGATTCATGTCATCAGTTGTTGTATAGCCCTATGTGATCCACAAGAATCTATTCAGTTAGGAAATGATTTTGTCTTGCGAGATGGGATCTCACAAAGTGATAGGCTCATAGACTGAGTTATTGGTGGCTCTGAGGGAAACAGAGGTGAAAGACAAAGTCTTCACCATCCGATCTAATCTTGGGACTAGGAAGGACCCACCGAAAGAAAAGGAGGATGCATGACAGGGTTATATACCCCTCACCTAAGTCATATCATGATATTTGGAACCCATATCATTCAACCATGCTTAAACATTGAATCAATATTCAAGACTCTATATCTCTCAAATGGTTAAAAAAAGCCATATAATTTGAAGTATTAGTTCTCCAACACGTAATCTAACTCTTGTTCAAGTTTGACATCCAAAGTCCAACATTTGTTTATTAATTTATTTCCTCAATTAAATAATTGTATAAACCTTGCATATGATTCGACTATTCATTGAATCTTAATAAAATGAGTTCAACCTACATCATTTGACAAATTGAAGCCTCAAGGTCCATCATTTAACCATTCTATTCCATGTATGTCAACAATGATATTTTGTATATCAAGTTCCAAAATTCAGGGCCATCACAGAAGAACTAAAATGTTTTATTGCTACAACAAATGAAGAAGAAGAAGAGGTAAGTCTTTTTGATCTACCAAAAGAAGATCTAATTGCCAGTCTTCAAGATACACATGAGAAATATATTGAGTGCAAGAAGAAATTTAAGAAATCAAATAAAGTAAATGATGAGTTAAATGCTAAACTTCTTGCTCTGACATCTGAAATTAAAGATTATGATGTTAAGCTGAAATCTATAGAAGCAAATTGCAATCTTCTTTCCCTCGAAAAGTTAAACTTGCAAACTCAAGTAAATGATCTTAAAAACAACTTGTTTTGTGTACACATCTAGATTATGATATTATTGTGAAAGAAAGAGATTCTTTGTTATCTTTTCTAGATCAAGCAAAATTAGATATCAAGAAGAAAATAGATGAGATTATGAAGTTACAACAAAAAGTGAAAAGCTTGAGTAACAATAATATTCTTGATAATATCTTAAATGATTCTTATCGTCAAATTGGAAGGAGAGGACTAGGTTATAGTTCTAAAGGAAAATCTTATCAAAAACCTAGTTGGAGAAGGACACAAGTGCAAAAGAATCAATCCATGTATGTACCCAAGAACAACTCAACTCCTAGAAAGAGAAATGAGATTGACTCTATTAGTTGTCATTATTGCTTACGTCTTGGACACTACTATTTCTCATGCCCATACAAGAAAAGGAATGATGATCTAGCTTGGGTTCCTAAAAGTTAGAAGTTTGAATTTGACTATTTGAGATTTGACCTAAACTGATTCTTGATATACAAATGTCATATCTCAACACAATTGAACTTTAACTTTCATATTCTTGTTTTACTTGGAAACAATTACTGAAAATAGTTATGAAACAGTACAGAAACATTTTCGGTTGACAAACTATTCGACCGAGAACATTGTCGGTCGAGAAATGGTCGACCGAGCAGGTTACTATTTTGCAGTTTACAACAAATATGATAAAACCTATACAATCAGCAGCATTCTCGGTCGAGAAAATGTCGAACGAGACAACTTCGGTCGAACTGTTTGTCGACTGAATCAAGTTCTGTTGAACCTATTTTCAATTAATCTAGTTTGCTATCAATTTGTTATTTATGGTTGATTTAATATGCAAATCAAGAATAAATCTTGGAGATCATATTTGAAACAAGACATATTGATCTCTTTGCATCATGAATTAAGGTATAACATTATGAATATGAAATTCAGTCAACATATTGCAAAAGTGTTATATGAAGACTGATTTTGAACAAACATTATTCATTGATTGAAAAAATATATTAAGCATGTTCAGTTACATGGTTTGTCTTAAATTTGAAAACTTATGAACCTGAATGAGATTACTACATGATTTGGCTTAAAACTGAAAATATGAACCATGATTAGTTTAATCAAGGAAATTACTGTTTTATCATAATCCACATGGTTTTTCCTAAGTATTAATTGGTCTATCTATGTAGGAACCATGTGTATTAAAATTTAAATGGTCATAATCATTGTATTTCATGAAGTTATATACTTCCATCTTAATCATTGTATTGTGTATAAACTTCTACTGTTCTATCATAATTATTGTGCCATAATCATTATGTTTTCATTGGTTTACAATAATTTTTGATCCATATATACAAACCATGAATTTTGATCATTGTGATTCAGCTCATGTGAAGATTCTATTTTGCATAAACAGTAAAACTTCATGACACAAATGCATTTTAAATTGAAAATCTGCAGAAATTATACTTTACATATAAATGTTCAAATTGGAAATCTGCAGAAATTTCCTCTTGGTTGAAATCAAGTTTAACCAAGGGGCGCTATGGTCGAAGTCAAGGTCGACCTAAAATAAGCTTGACAAAATGCTTATTTGTACATCATTCTACTGCACGTAATCTTAGTATTTTGATTCAAAATGTGCTTATCATATTGAAAACGTAATTTTAGTGCATAAAAGGTCAACTTATTATGATCTAATATTGATTGTGATCTTAGAATCCTTAAATTATCTTGACTATAAGATTAAGGGGGAAGCTCACACAAACTATCTTGATTATGAGATTAAGAAGCTTCCAAAACTTTGTAAACATCATTTGAAGCTTGTTATGACCTTAGTAACCTTAAAAGTAGTTTTGGTTATGAAAAACAAAGAAATTTACAATATTCATGAATATGACATATATCTTGCTCTTAATGGAATTCTCTAAACAAATTTGGGCTTAACATTCCGTGTATTTGGTTAGAGATACATACATGTATTCTACTATAAGCTTAAATGATTCTCATGTCATTTTTAGGGCTTAACATCCCTTGAAAAATGGATGAGAAATCAATACACATATGTCATGAACTTAAGAGAATCTCATATCATTTCAAGGCTTAACATCCTTTGCAAATGATTGAGAAATAAATTGTGGCTAAATTTGACAATAAGTGGTTTGCATCCCTTACTTTTAAAATTGAATATCTTATTAAGGGGGAGCATCTAATTATCAAATTAAGAGGGAGAAATAAAAAGTCATACTAAATGATTATCTTGGATATATTTTTGAAATGACAAAGGGGGATAATAACATAAAATCAAAAACATAAAATTAAAATGAGTTTCATAATATCTCAACCAACATTCACTTGCAAAATAAGAATGGCTACAAAAGGTAAATTTCAGGTATAAAACTCACATGATTTATATTTCCTTATTTTATATTTAGGAAATGTTTGTCATCTTCAAAAAGGGGGAGATTGTTGGCTAAATTGACATTAGTATAATCCCTTTGTTTCAATGATGACAAACATTTCATTCTTGTTGATCTAACATGCTACTTGAGTGTTGCAGGAATAAAGTGGATGACAAATATTTGGAAGATCTATATGCTAAATTGCTTTAATTTCATGAATGTAATCAATTGTAAAACTTGTACAAATATATAATGTACAAGTACTGTAAAGACCATGTCTCTACTATAAAACATGATAAACAAGTACATCAATGTGTGGTAGCGGAAGAAATAAAACTTGACTTTATTCAAAATGTATAAAGAGTACATTATAAAAATTTCCCAAATGGGAGTACAACTTTATACAAGAAACTAGGATCTAGGTAGAGGAAGACTTAGACTAATACAACATTGTCTCCAAACAAAACAACTTAAAACATAAAAGCAACTATGATCATGTAAGCTATACATTCCTTTTATTTCTGTCCTATCCTTAGCCTTAGGTTCACCAAGCTTCCATGTGCACTCTGATCCTAACCTGGATGGTTGGGGTCATCCAACAAGAGAAAGATAAAAGTATGTGTCAATAATAGGATAAAGGGAAATCATAAAGTTAAGCATTTCATAACAAAATATTCCACTAAGGAATTTCAAGAAGTGAGAGGCAAATGAGTAAATATGCTTTTAGAAAACTGCCACATTTCAATATCAACAAATATCACCTTTGCATGAATATAAATTATGACTCAAAATCATCTCAATGTAGGGTGAGGCACCTACCAGACCTCACCAATGGTAGGGGGACTAAAACCCTAGTGCCTAAAAAGTGGCAGGGGGACTAAAACCATAGTGCCTAATATATAAAATGGTAGGGGGACTAAAACCGCAGTGCCCGACAGGGGGACTAAAACCCCAGTGCCCTGTGGGTGGTTTGTACTCATGTACACTACATTGTCAATTGGCCAATAACTATATCATGCATAAACATTCACTTGGCAGTAGAGTGAAAAGTATAACAAGATTGCAACATAGCATTGGTAATAAAACCCAAGAAATAAATAAATAGGCCATCATAGGCAACAACAATATCCAAGAACATCAAGAAATAAAGGAAACAACATAAGCAACCACAATATATAATGTTTCCAAGTATTTTAAAAGGATGAGCCAACATTGGCAATAACAAGATTAAGCATTTCCAAGTAAATGAGGCAACATATGTAGTAGCAAGTTTCACATTATTCAAATGAATGAGCCACAATGGCATTAGAAGCATAAAATAAGTAAAGAGCCAATAAATGCAATTAGAAAAATAACAAGGCTAGCACAATAATGACTGTGAGGTTGGAAAATACCCAACTGAAGGATAGGTAGTTTGCACAATAAACATTCACATTCATCTTTGATATGATTCATATGATATATTTCACATACATAGGAGCCACATACTAGAATAGGGTGCACATACCTGTTTTAATTAATTACCATAACATTCACCAATCTGATTGCATCCATTCCATTTTTCCCTAGTTACATTATTACACATGTATTAATATATATAAAGACATAAAGCATAGGAAAAACCCTAATTTTCTACCTTCAAAGCCAAAACTCGATTTGTGACTCAAAACCTTGACCAAATGATAACTCATATTCTCCTAATTAATAAAACATATTTTATTTTACAATTTGGAGTTAAAATGAATTAATTAGGTATTTTAGAATATTTTATATACTTAAAAAGCATTCAAAGAAAACTTCGAAAAAGGAATCCAAATCATGACTCAAAACCATAAAATTAGGTTCTACATGAAAAATCCTTTCCAACGACTATTTATTTGCATTTGTTTGACCAATGGTTGATTTACTATGAATTAAGTAAATCTGACCAATCAGATTGCAAGAAAACTATAGAGTGACAGGTATTTAAATCAAAATGAAATTCGTTGTAATTAGTAGATGCAATGGCTGAAATACCCTTGTGGGTTAAATAGGTTCATCACAGTTACAGGGGCAGTTTGGTCATTTTCATGTATCAACATTTGCAGCGAGGAAGCAAAACAGAACATCGATTTTACACAATTACCCATGCTCATATAATCAGCTAATCACAGGCGCAGGGGTTCCCTGGTCATTGCATGACCAGGATTGCTCCCACCTTGGCCATGGCTGTGAGCAACACAACCTAGAGCTTGGCTCCATGGCACATCTCGCCTTCCAGGGCGCGCAACCGAGAATGGAAACTGGGAACGAGTTCCCTAGGTCCTTCCGAACACAAGGATCTCCTACCCATGCACTCGCGTGCTCTGGGCAGAAGAAGAAGGCCCAACCTGGCCGAAAATAGGGGAAAACAAAGTCAGAGGGGGAAACCATACAGAAACACAACCAAATCGTAAACCGAGGTCGGGAGTAGCTTCGTGGATCCAAAGCGAGTCTAAAGAAAGCATCGCCACGGGCGGAGGAGCACCAGGGCTAGGAAAAGCATGGCGTCGCTGACGACCCCAAAGTCGATCTATAGGACCCAAAGATAGAGTGCATCACGAGATCAGGTAACTAGGCGGAAAGAAAGAGGAAGCATCAAGGATGCTTACCCTGCAAACAATCGAACGGAGGTGGCTTCTTAAGACAAGGGGAGGTCGCCGTCGCCGGGGAAGAAGACCGAGCAGGCCGGGGTCTTCGGGGGCAAATGAGGAGAAATTGAAGGAGGAGGAAGAAAGGTGGCGACCCGAGGGTCGTTTCTACAGCCTTATATAGGCGTGAGGACTGCTCTAGCCCCTACTGTAACCTTACGACAGAGTAAAGGAGGAGGCCCGATTGGGCGTTTCACATTTAGGGAGAAAAGGGCGATGAGCTTAGGCTCATTCGAACCGGCGGTGTGAGGTGGAGCTAACGGTGAAGGAATTACACAAAATGGTGGAAGAATGAGGGAGAAAAATGATTGGGAATCGACTGCTTGCAAAACGACGCTGAGCCGTGAGAGGGTCAGAGGAAGGAGACGACTCCATAATCATTGGATCGAAGATGGATGGCTGTGATTGCACGTGTGTGACTGAATTACAAGCTGTAACGCATGACAACTGATCGATTCCGAACTTAGGCGTTACAATTCGATATAAATGAAATAAATCAAATACTTTTATCACACTATCTTAAAAGCATATAAAATCATTTTGAGGGGTCAAATGAAGTCCAAAAGCCACCAAATTTGGAGCATAGGTTCATGTTAGCATTTAGAACGATGCTATATAATTAGATTTCGTATTTAAGCTCACTAAGGCTCATAACTCATATGTTGTCCATTATTACATGTATTAATATATTAAAAGAGGTGAAATAATATGGAAAACTAATTAATTGAAATATGGGAGTAATATTTCGAGGCAATCATATCCTAATTATTTCAAGAGAAATAACTCACCATATTATCCCATTTTCATACATTTTATCCACTTAAGAGGAGAGAAAAATAAAGAGGTTAATATACTCATAATTAATTCAAATGCACATTATTACTAATATATTTATCCAAAAAGCTCCAAATTAATAATATCTACTTATATCCATCCTTAATGACCAAATTACATTATTAACCTTCACTTATCTCCTTAATTGGGTTATTTGTGCAAACACCCCTTCATTAACATAAATGGGGGAAAAAGGTAATTTTAAACATTGAATTGTGCTCAAATTGCACAAGGGTCCAGAAAGAATATAAAACAAGGGAAATTTATGAAAAAGGTCTAAATGGACTAGAAGGCAAAGAAAATCTCAAAAGTGGGTAAATTGTAGGAAAGACCCTGAGATTTAGTATGTTACAAGTACTTAGACATCATGTAAATCAAGCGTTAGATCTTCCTTAGCTAATCACAACACTTGGATAGGTCATCCCCTAAAATAGTGTCACATATGCACACTCATACACACACTTAGTACTTAGTTTAAAATATTGAAATAGGGTCATTCTCGGTCGAAAAACTCCTCGACCGAGACACTCTCGGTCATCAAACTCTTCAACCGAGAAAGACCCAAGTAGCCGTTAGACACAACAGACAAAGTAGTTGGGAGTTGGATCAGAACGTTATATACACTTGACTCCAGAGAGTCCCTCGGTCGACAAAACTTCGACCGAATGGGATCTCGGTCGATAATTCCTCGACTGAGAATGTCTCTGTCTGCACTTTTCAGAATTAATTAACTAGCCGTTGCTAAAGCAACTAAAGTGTACCTAACAACTAGTTAAGCACTTAGAACCCCCTAGAAAGTGTCTAGAACGTCCTTAAGCACTTGTAGGTCATTCCTATAAATAGGACATGCCTTAGGACACCTAAACTGACTTATATACACTTGTGCTATACTTGAGATTACACTTGCAATTGACAATCTGTTTTGAGAAATTGAGCAACACTAGTATTGGCTACTCATTCCCTTGCTTTAAATTCGTGTCCTATAGGCTAGCATCTACTATCCACAGAACTTACACTTCTATATACATTGGTTAGGAGATCAAAATGCTTGATATAAGAAATCAAGCCTTGAGCTATAAGTGGTATTGTAATTTCTATTTTTCCTTTTTGTTCCTTTTATCTTTTATATTCTCCTTGCTACTCCTAGGGTTGGAGGCTACGGATTGGAGAAGGTTCTTCTCGGTGGAGAAGGTGGACTTCAGACTAATTCAAGAAGGCTGTTGCAACGGGAAGATACTTCAAGAGGAAGGCTACTTCAAGGGGGAGATTGAAGTTACTTCAAGAAGGCTACTTCAAGGTTGGTGCAACTACTTCTAGGTGAAGGCTGTTCGAAGGGTTTGGTGAAAGAATTGTAATTTTATGTAATATCGTTGCGAGGTAATAACATTTAATTCTTTCAAAATCCCAGTTGGGTAAGCAACCGGGTAGTGGATTGACTGCCTTAGTATTTGCTATGGTTGGAACCACTCTAAATCCTTGTCCCCTTATCCAATATTCTTATGGTTGGTTGTTTGAGTTAAATTACTTTAAAATAATCATAAAACCCTATTCACCACCTCTAGTGGTTTTTCATACTTAACATGAAATAGAAGTCTAGGATGATAGGGTAGGGGGCATGGAGTCGTGGTAGACTAACTCCAACAAGGGAGAGAGATCTCAAGGTGTCCAGTGAAAAGGGGATATCCACCTCGGCCGTTTTGTATTGCCTCCACCATGGCTGTGCTGATCTCCTTCTTGTAGCTTTTCTATTGATTTGAAATCTTCTCTTCAATTATGATCTTCTCCTTGGTTGGCTCTTCCATGCACCATCTTTCCTCCATTGCACCTGTTCTTGGTGGGTTGCCTCCCACAAGCACTGAGTTTCATGCCTTTAGCTGGTCTTGTTGTTCTTTCACCATCAACCATTGTCCAAAAACAAAATGTTTGCATCCCCATCCTAGTCAATTCTCTCAAATGCTTTCCTTGATTGATCTTCCTTCCAAGGCTCATGTGAGCTTCTCAAGTGTTTTTCAACAATTTTCTCTCCTTGGGGATCATCATCATAGATCTTAATCAACCTTATGCCCTTCATAAATTTCATGCCATACTTTTGCCCTCTCTTGAGGAATGGGTCTTCATAGGCATCAAAGAGAGGGGCCTCAATCATATGTGACTCTTACGAACAAGGACTTCTAGAAAGGGCTCTTCATTAAGATCTTTGTCAAATTGCTTCCCTCCCTTGTTAAGATTCTCAACAACCATGTCACACCCCATGATCGAAGCCATATCCATTTGCTCATGCGAAGTAGGGGGAGCATGTGATAGTTGTGGTGGTGGAATTGGCATTAATACCCTTTGGAATTGAGATCGGGGAGGGAATTGAGGTTGGAAGGTGAACTGGTGGGAAGGTTGTGGTGATGGAGGTGGTGGGGGTGTGTAAGGCTTAGGATAGGCTTAGAAGTAGGGTGGTTGAGGAAATGGATGGGTTTGTGCATTTTGGCCTTCCATCTTGTCTTCCCCGAGTGACTTGTCACATGCACAAGGTAAAACCAAAAAAAAGAGAACAAGTTAGTAAGCCAAAATACACAAAGAATAAATAATAAAAAAAGGAATGACGAGGGCAGTAGGAAAAGTAAAAGAAAAACTAACTAGCTAGACTGAGCACCTTTCTCCCCAGCAACGACGCCAGAAAGCTTGGTGCGCCCCCGTGAATGGCGTTACACACTACTCAATTGAGATTTGAATGGATGCAACTCTACGGACAGAGGAACACAGGTGGATTCACTTTTGAAATTTATAATGGACCTAAACTTAAACACACCTACATCTACTTAAACACTATCCCACAAGCGCACATGGTCATGTTGTAGTATAGGGGTGGTGGCAAGTATAGGGTCGATCCACATGGAGAAAAGGGGGCACTAGAGCTAGGTTAGTTTTACTGGGTTCCTACTGTGGAGACTAGGGTTAAGGGTTTAAAGGTGATTTGATTGTTAACTAAGGTGAACAAGAAAGCTATTAAAGGCAAGAATGAAATCTAGGTTAACCCTAGATTAGATTAAGACTAATTAAACAAGGAAAGATTAAGCTAGATGTGAAAAGGAAATTTACACTAAGGTACACAAGAAGAACAAGAGAGAAATTAAAGAGTTAAACTAGCAAGAACAATGCAAAAATAAGGCAAGAAGCTAACTAAGCAAGGAAAGAGCTAACTAAGCTAACACTAGCTAAGCAGGATGAAAACTAGGGTTTTAAAGCAATAAAGAGAGGCGTGGGATGTTTAGGGGATGTACTTAACACTTAAGTTGGGGGGTGATATATAAACATTATGATTCCATTTAGATTATTAAAACCAAACAACAAGCTAGAGTCTAATAAATTAACCTAAGCTACTAACTGACCATGGATATGCTAGGTTGTGTATAGGGGAACTAGTCCCCAACACTCCCTACTACCCTTGCGAGGGTCAATTGGGTTAGGGATTAGGTTCAATTCCATTAGAGTCTAATCAAGTCTAGGTTTCTAGATTAGACATTCCTAGGGAAATTAGGGACCGAGGGTAGTAATGGGGAGGTGAAATTAGGGTTTTGGACCCCAATTCCCGCACATTATAGCCTTGAGAAGGCTCCATGCTAATTGTACTAGAGTCACCTAATCTAGCTACTTAGATCTCTCACGTAGGATTAGGGAGATTGATTAGGATGTACGAAGATGGGAAGCAACCTAGGGATCCAAGAATTGGACCTAGGGGCAAATCCCAAAATTCACACATATACGGAATTTTCCTAAATTCCTAGGTGATTTCACACACAAACCAACAAGAAATTCATGGAGAATGAGACAGAAATAGAACATAATCATTAGAAAATGGAATTACATAGTTTACATGTCATTTCCCCCCAACATGGTATCAAAGTAACATTTTACACCCCAAACAACCCACCCAAGGGGGCCTTGCTACTCATGGAAATGGAAAATACAAAAAGAAAGAAGAAAGGGGTATAAGAAGCCATGGAGATCAGCGTAAATGGAGAAATCCTCCTCTCCAACTACTGTAAGACGTCCTCCTCTCTCCTCCAAGGTGTAAGGGTGTAGAATGAAGGGGAATATGGGTAGAAACTAGGATAAACTAGTTTTTTGGTGGTGGAAATGGTGAAATGGAGTGGAATGGAGGTGGAAAGGGAGTGGAATGGCTAAGGGGTGAAAATGGGGAGCTAGGATGTGGTATTAGGTAGCTAACCTCGACCTACACCCACCACCCCCTATATATAGGTAGTGGGGGAAGCAATAGGTCAAGTAGGGGTAGATTGGGTAGTGTAGTGGTAAAAGTAGTTTGGTTTTGTGAGTAGAACAACCATGGTGGAGCACCACATCCGTGGTGGGTAGGCGTGAGCATGGTCATTGTGATAGTCCATGATTGTAGGCATTAATTGGGTGAAAATCATAGGGAATATGTGAATTTTATACATGGATGGCCACGACCATGGTGGTCACCACAACCGTGGTGTAATGAAGGTAGCACGAATGTGGTGGAGTACCACGACCATGGTGTCTTTGTGATGGTGGTCGTGGAGTGCTAGTGCTGTAGAACGGTCGTGCTAGGTAGCACGATCATGGTGTCTGTCCCTTGCATGACCAATCTTGGTGGCACGACCGTTTTAACCAAATGCATCTGCTTTTGGAAGTTATAGTGATAGTTTGTGATTGGGGCATGTCCACCACGGACGTGGTGAAGTACAACGGCTATTTTGGTGTCATTCCCATACACTTGAGCTTTGAACTTGGTCATCCATGGAGGTTATTGTTTCAATCCATTCTTTGACCACTTGGGGGTAGGTTGGGAGTGATTTTGGCCTGATTTTGGGCTCCTCCAAGCCTGGGGAAACCCTAGATTAGACCATCTTCTTTGTCTTCCATCAAATAGTGGCCACAATACCTATGAAACATGAAAAAATCCTCCATAAGTGCATTTGATAGAAATATGCATATTGAGGGAAATAACATGTAATCTAACATGTATAGATGTGATTAAAGTGCAATAAGACACAAGATTCAACCATAAAATAGGGTTGAATCATTAATAAATAAATTTTATTTGAGAACTTTATCAAACTAATACTATAGAATTGTATAGAAATCAATTACAAATCAAACAAAAAAAGAATCAACGGAATCAGAGTTAAAATGAGAGAGTTATGACCTTTTTAGTAATATATACAAGTTCCCAACGACCGCTGAACTATCGGGCCAATGACAGCTAAGCGGGCCCAACAACTATCGAAGCGGGCCTAGAGACCACCAAAAAACCAACGAACGCTGAGAATGCCAGCCAAGATAGTCAATTATAAAATGATCATAACTTGGGATATGCATATCCATTTCAAATAAATGAACTGCGTTAGAACCGTGATTAAATCCTGTATCATTCAGACCCTTTGGTCGATGAAAAGACGACGTGGAGGGCAAGTTTTGGAGAAGAACATGAAGAACAATGAAAATTTAATGGTTTACCATATATTTGACATGGTAAGTGGTTTTTTATCGTCAAACGTTCCTTCTCTTTACGTTCCCTTACTCAAAATCCCTGATCCAACAATCAAAGATTTGAGTTAACCTTTGTTCTTCATCTTCTACCTCCAACATATCTTCTTTTGAGAAGTAAACTTATTAAAAGAGTGTTTGAATGAGATTTTGGAGGCCTAAAGCTTGGATCAGACTAGGAAAGGGTATATTTCGAGTTTATCTAGACCAAAGATGAGATAAATGGGCTAAACATGTATTGTGAGTGGAAAACCTCCTTCTAACCCAAATTTACTGCTCATAAATTCAATTAACAACTTCCCAATAGTTAAATATTTCTATATGATGATTTTGTTGAATTTGATAATTACACATAGTGATTTTCAGTATTAGAAATGCTTATTTGAATATATGTCAGTGTTGTAATATCAAATCAAAATTTTCTATGTGAGTTGCTACGATTGGCAGGTGATGAAATGGTATAATTAGAGGCACTAGGGAAGCTGGGTTGCCCTAATTTAGAACTGAATAATGAAATATGGTTTATAAGAACTGTGAAAGTTTCTAGATGATTTATGTATTTATTGTGAGACGCGTAAATGATGAAAATAGGGTATGATTAGTAATGATGATTAGTTCTGTTAAATCAACTAAATATAACTAGACAATAGATGCCCTGAACACTATAAAATCTTCATAGGAGGCCGGTGCTGTGAGGAGGAAATGTGCTTTCTGTCTGGAGGTCTCACGTAGGTCGAGGTAAGATGGAGTGCACTAGTTGGATGTAGGGGTCTAGGCAAGTGAGAGTAGACTCCTTAAAATATTGGTATCCAACACCAACTAGGAATGCCGATGGTACCTTGAGTTATGCATTGTGCAATCAATGGACATCTTCAGTAGGTCCACTAGTGCACAACAAGCCTGAGGGCTTTGACTCTCCGCCTAAGTACCTAGGTTGAGGGGAGGAGTCTGAGATATCTGACCACTCCTATTAGCCACCGATAGCCATACATGGAGATGACAGTTACAAACATGGTATTGAGATTAAAGACTTAGAAACCCGAGTATGCTCTAAGTCCTACACAGTGAGATCGTAGCTTGCTGTGATACTTTCACATGTTGTGGTACACCTCATTTGGGTCCAGTGACATAATAAATGGATTAAAAATCATGTGAATAAGTAAGTTGTCCTTTTATTGATTTTAGTATATGTTCAACTGCCATGATGAGTGATTTATAGTTTGAAATTGCCATGCTTACACACTTTGCATTTAAGTTCTATTAATTGTAAACATCATATATATCTTGGTTATTTGTTGAATTTCTACTCATTGATCCAATTTCTCATCAACCTACTAAATAATTTTTTAGGCAAAGGACTAGCTCTTCATGAGGAGATAGAAGTTAGTTTTTATCAAGAGTAGAACAAAGGTCCTGAAGAAGAAGTAGCTAGATTAGATAGATGGTCTCTTATCCTTCCTCTAGATCCTGGGAAAGAGAGGGTGGGAAAAGAGAGCAATTTGTAATGAAATGTAGTATCAGGGTCAATCATTGGCCTTTGGTTCCTATCATCCCGGACCTTATTCGAATTCTACCACCACATTACTTGTGTGGACAATTTATTAACATATTGTACATTTTTGATATATATATCTGTGTTGCACTTGCCAAATTACAATTGTAAGTAGTAAATTTCAAACAACTTACCATATAAGTCTTGCAGTTTCCACTACCTCAAATACTACTTAAATCTCAACATATACATGATTAATTACTTATTAGGGAACTTACTGCCTACTAAACTAGTGGGATTCATATACTAGGTATTCAAAACTGACTCCTAACTTACCTTGAGTATGTAAGGGTTAGTTATGTTTAACATTATGGTTTGAAAATGTAATAATACTTGCAAGAGTGGGTTTAACTTAGTTAGCTCTTCATATTACAATTAGAATGTTGATATTAAGATATATGTCACATTCATTACATAAGGAACCCTATTCTACTTAAATATAAAGAATTTATACTAACTACATTTGATGAGGCATCATTAACTCCCAAATATATCTTTAATATATAATTCTAGGATAACTTCCCACAACACCGTGAGCTACTAGAAGTAGGCCTATCTCACTTCCGCACTTCCAACCTCTAATGAATTAGAATTTCACCTAATTATAAATCATATTTGTAATCTTAAGAACATATAAGGAAAATATTAACTTGTGCATTTTGGCCTGATACATGAGTAACATTTCTAAAGCCATCTTATTTCTACTTATATGACCATTTTACATCCAAAAACCAGTGTTCATAATCAATAAACTATAACAATCCTTTTATTGATCATGAAATAACATCATATGAATCTCAAACATCTTACTTGAAGTATGGAGCCTTCACAATATGCTTAAAATGTTAGCATTGTAAATTTTCATGAAAATGTCTTTAAAATATATACTTTTTCCCTTATTGAACTCACAACAGGAAGAACAAGAAGAAATAGTTCAATTTGGAATCTCATCCCACTATTTCCCAAATTCCCAATAATTTCCTAAAATAAGCTTAATAGGGTACTTTAGCTTGGATTCAACTCAAAACATTAGTAAATTGCAAATGAAAAGTGTCTAATTAAGGATTGATTCACTCACCTACAACCAAGTTGGTGACCTAGAAATTAGATTTGTCCACATTCAACTAAACTCGTCCAATTTGGATATTATTCATCAAATATAACATTTTGATCTTCAATGGGGGTAAATAGGGAAGGAACTAGGATTTTTAAGTAGAGATCGTGCATGGATTCAAAAGAGTTTAGTCTAGAAGGGTCGAGAAGAATAAAATAGAGGAGAAAGATAAATAATCCAAAAACTTACCGTAGAGGTTCATCTAATTTGATAGGTTATAAAGTTCTTCATTTGATTTAAGAAATTCTTCCATGGATGCCCTTATTTTGACCTTTTTATCTCCAAGAATGTAGCCCTAGTAGTAAACCTTGTTGAATAAATATATAACACTACCCATATTTTTATGATGACTTCACCATCCAAATTATGCGTGTCAAATACTTCTATTTATATTATGTAAGATTGACAGATACACTATAGTTACACCAAATCAAAAACCTCACATATTGGAGAAATCAAGTTAGTTAAAGACAGCAATCAAAGTCAAAGAAAAGATAGAGATGTCTATTCATATTTGATGTAAATCATTTGTTCTGATTTTGTGACTTGTAATTCAACTCAAACTTGAAATGATTTTGTTAAAAACAATTTTTAATGCACTTTGGGCCTAGTTTGGCCGCATACTTTGGAAATCCCGGTGATTAATGTAATAATTGGTAGATCATCACGTTGTAAGTGGAAATCACAATCACCGTCCCTTAAATGCTCTAATGGAAATAGATGCATTTTCCAGTCACGCTGAACTAGACGGTACTGGGGAATGCCGGCTTCCTACCCAATTTGCTGGACTATCGCATCATATCTTCTTGCAAATCAACACTGAAACCTGGAAACATGTATAGCCCACCTGCTCCAACTACTAAAAAGTATCAATGATATGTACCAGACTACTGGGATTCAAAAAAGAGGTGGCCAAACTAGGCCTTGAGATATTTCAAAATACCCCAAATAAATAGGGTTGTCAACTGAGTTTTCCATAATAAAACTCAGTCCACCCAATTGAAGAGTTGATCCGACTTACCTATGCCAGCGGATTTTTCCATGATGAAACTCATTAAACTAGAAAAATCTAAGAACCTGGTGAGTGTTTTTGGTCAAGATTTTAAGGATGAAGATCAATTGATTGACATAACTTGGGTCTTCTACAAGTACCTATCAATCGAGGTATCTCTAAGGAAACTCAACTAACTTTACTGAAGGCGAACTTCTTACAAGTGCAAAAATAGTGTCTAAAAGGGGATAAAAAGTGGAAGTATATCCATTGGACATCTACCTTCTCCCCTCAAAAAGATATAATTTGTCCTAACTAAGTCCAATGGCTAGTAAGCACATTCGACTATAAATGGTAGTGGTATGGGAGCCTCCCAAGGTGACCAAGTGGTTCCTCTTCTATGGTTGAAAGAAAGTGTCTTAAAGAGCCCCTAACCACTTCGTTGAGCTTATTACTTTCTTATATCAATTTGAGTAATTAGGATACTTGAGAGATAGAACTAATTTTTAATTGCAAATCTCTCCTCTGTATTTTACTTTCTTTCTCTTACATAGGTTTATTGAATCTCTTTCTTTGCCAAGGAAGGTGTAGGGAAGGTGGCCCTCGATAAGGGAAGGTTGTCCCTTAGGTAAGGTTATTGACTCCTTTCCTGGAAAAGGAAACTAGTTACACTTGTTATGAAAAGAGATGTATTCTTGGTGTATACTCTTGTGGTGATCAGTACAAGATGGTACTCAAGGTTTGGAAACTATAGAGGTTGACCTCTCTAGGTAGTAGAGATACAACCCTTAGATCCAGAATTAATCTAAACAATTGACTTCAATTATGGTTTTTTCAATCTCTTTCTCCCTTTATATTAATACTTGTTTCACTTACCTTGTGAGATTATTTGAAGGTCTAATGCATTTGGTCTGAGTTTTTAATAGCTCAATTTGACCCCCTTCTTGAGCATGTATATCCTACAAGTGGCATTAGAGAAAGACCTTCTCCAAGCAATACTCACATGAGTAGGAGAAGATGGGAGACAAACATCCTTGGACATATCAACCTTTTGGGAGGCTAATATGTCTTCCCACTAATCTTTGATGGCTCCAAACCAATACTGAAAGTGATAGATGCAATTATGCTTATAAGGGATAGGCTTTGAGACTCTCTCCTACATCATGCCTACTAGCGACGACCTCATGTGATGAAGAAAAAAATGTAGAGTTCCCAACTCATATGGCATGGAGATTAACACCCTCTCTGGTGCTCTATACCCCTCTCACTTTAACTAAATATACTCTTAAAAAATGGTACTTAAGATATGGAATAAACTCTTCATCAATCATGAAGGGACATTGCAAGTGAATGACTCAAAAAATCAAAAGCTCCAACACTAATTTGAGTTTTTAAAATGACCAAGAGAAAGTCCATCACAAAGATGTTGTCAAGATTCTCCACCATCATCTATGATCTCAGTGCTCTTGGCAAGCACTTGCAGTCCAAGTATCAATGTGCTGAAATTGCTCACCCCTCACCTATCACTTTGAGAAAAGGGTAACAACCATAGAGGAGTCCTACAACATGCAAAACCTTTAAGTGGGAAGTCTCATGGATAACCTCCAAAATATTAAGTGAAAGCTCAAGCTAGAGATGAATAAAAGGAGGAGTCATTTAGAAGAAGAAGGATGTTGCAATCAAAGCTCAAGAATCATCCTCAATTGAAGAATACTCCCCAAGTAATTAATAGACCTTGTACACCAAAGGAAACCCATTCAAGGAAAGTCCAACCCATCCTCTTCCAGATGCTATAAATTTGGCCAGAAGGGGCACTTCAACACTTGGAGAATGAATGCCCTGATGAAGAAGCATCATTACCACAAGGACCGCAAGAGAGGGAATATATATGCAAGAGAAGGACAAGTATAAGAGGAGAGATGATAAGGTCAATAATGGAAAAGTAGCCCAAAATGCTTCTTGGAACCCTTCTTAAGCCTCAAGCAGTTCAAGAGAAAGTGAACTAGATGAGCACAAGATGACCCTCATAGCAAGATCAAGTGAAGGTGATTTGGTAAATCTTCAATGAACTCTCAAAAGATTGTTTAATCAATATGATAATTGTCCCCAATCCCTCTGTTGATACTTGTAAGGATAAGAATGATAGTCTTTCTAAGATTTTTGATACCGTATACGAGGAGAAGGACGAGATAGAACGTGTTAACCTTTGAATTTTTGACGATATTGATCATATTAAGGACACCAACCTTGATTTATAATTTTAATGCTATGATATTGATGTAGATAATGATGCTCTTCTTATTCAAATAAATTCTCTTAAATTGAAGATGTTTTTTTTCTAGCTAAGATAAATGTTCTTGAATCTCAACCAGTCTTTGTTAGTGGAAAAAATGAGATTGTTGCTATGACTCTTGAGAAGGATGCCTATTTGACTAAAGCTTTAGGTTTAGAATCTAATTTCATTCATGAAAATTATAAATGGGTAGAATTTCTTCTCCTATTACTTCTTAAACCAAAGTCAACCATCTGCCTACAACTTCTTTGTAGAAGTTTCTCAAGGGTAGGAAGCATCTTGATGAAATCCTACATCATGCTACACTTGGTTGGTATTATATTGTACGTGATGATAGCAAAGTGAGTAACAAGACAAGGGTTCTCCAAAATTCCATACAAAATACTCTAGTTCCCATGCTAATATCATTCACAAATTTGTCAAAGAATTATCATTATTCTACTCGTCACCCTTTTGAGAAAAAGGATATCAATAAGACTATGGTTAGGGTTCGCAAGCTAACCACATATCCAAAGATTTGAACGTTAAACAATATTTCTTATTGTAGGAAACTTACAAATGGATTTTAGATAACAGTTTCTCCTAGAACATGATGAAAAAAATAATTCTCTTAAGAATAAGAAAGGTGACTTGGTCACATTTGGTTACTATGTAAGGTGCCAAATTTCTTGAAACTAAGTGTTACATTTCTAAGAATGTTCTTTTGCAATGATGTGCTAGGTCATTATATTCATAAATTGAAAGAACTAGACATCAACCATAATGATAAGGAGAAGGTAGTTGATTAAGAAGTTGTTGGATAAAGCTCATACGATGAGTAAATGAAGGACCGAATACCACCATTCACAAAAAACCGTAAAAAAGGATATGATCACATGTGACTTCATTGAGAAAGGTCAAAATAAGATCAACCTACAAGGACCAATCTAATAGTGCAATTATTTATAGCTGGAGCCCAAGGCCATTAAGGAAGATTTTGAATATAGTGATTAGATCATAACCATACATGATGATCTTGAGAAATTTGATAAGAAAAAGGAATGGAGAGTTGTGCCAAGAACAAATGATAGAAAGGTCATAAGCACAAAGTGTTTTTTGGAACAAATTGGATGAATGAGTTAAAGTGTGATGAGAAACCAAACCAGGTTAGTATCCCAATGGTAAAATCAACAAGAAGGTACATACTTAGTTGAGACTTATGCAACAGTAGAAATGACAGAGTCAATTTGTATGTACTTGCATTTTCTAGTAAAAAAATTTCCTTCCATTTCAAATTGGACATTAACAATGCATATATTAATAAAGATATAAACGAGTAAGTCTATGTGGCTTAATGACCTGTATTTGAAAATGACAAGTAGCTAATCATTCTTATATTTTACATAAGGCATAATATGGTCCCATAACAAGAGCCTAGAGCTTGATTGAGAAACTAAATATCATCTGGTGAGATAATATCTATTTCATGGGTAAAGTTGATTTTACTCTTTTTTTTGAAAAGGGTTGACCTTTATTATTAACTTCCCCCCAAAATAGGGGATAATGTGTATTAGAATTTTTTTTGGGGAACATAGTAATTCAACCCAATACACATACATTTCAGAGTAGTAAGAAACTACATAACCTTGTGAAATGCAATTAATGCACTTTTAAGCTTGAGTAGAAACCATCATTAACACATATCAAAATTATTATAAAATTTAGACTTCAACAATAATAAGCTTGCATTCTAGTAACAACTTATGAGTAGAAGTCATCTGCAAAGAATCAACATATCCATAGAATGCTATCTGCTCTGAGCTCAATTTTGGATCCTTGAATTATACTTTGTTGAAGGCCAATATCATCTTCATACTGGATGTCAAATACGTTTTTGATTTAGCTTCTGGTCATTCCAATGTAAGACTTTATTTATCCACTACTTCCTTGTGTTTCTCTTCCAACATTACATGAATGAGTTGCTTGCTCATCTTCTAAAGAGAATTGTGGGGAGTTAACGATCTTCTTAGAATAAAGATTCAAGATTGAAACTTCATCAACTAAATAAAACACACCAATAAACTCATCAAATTCTTTGGGATGAAAATTTACAAACCGGTTGATACTCCCATGTCTAGTATGGTAAATATTTGTAAGGATGAATAAGGTAAGAAAATTGATGATAAGCTCTAGAGAGGGGTATTATGGGTAGCTTACTATGTTTACTACCTCTAGACAATACATTATGTTGAGTGTTGGCTTATGTGAACTCTCTCAATCATGCCCTAAAAAATTCGATGTTATTGTAGTGAAAAGGATTCTTAGGTATCTTGCCTGAAACTAAAAATTTGGTCCATGCCACACAAAATCAAATGACTTCTCTATGAATTCATATAGTGATTTTGATTAAGCCGGACGCCGTATATAGACTTATTTCACACCTCTATCAAGTTTGCTTGAATAAATTTTAACTACTTCATATAGAAACTTTCCATGCTTGAAAGTGTTTCACACGTGTCTTCACTCATTTATTTTTGCAAAATGTGCATTAGCTTGTTTCTTGCTAAAAATCATCAACAATGACTTGTAAGTACATTTCTAATAGGATATACATATCTGGATCACACATTCATTTTTCAAGGACCTCTGAATTAGGTTTTACAAAATTCATATACTTGGAAAATAACTGCCATTGACTAAGTTTGTCTTGGTGAAACTCAACTACTGGGTTAATAGTGCACTTTCCAATTTCTATCATTGACCAAATTTTATTTCTAGTAACTCTAATGATGGTACTATGTCGTGTTTTTACAAAAGGGATGTCAGTCAAGAAAATCCCTCTCAATTTTGATCTTGTTACCCAATAACTCACTCTCATAACCTTATACCTCAAACTAAACCTCGACTTTTAAGAGATTTGCATTCACCTTTTCTTCTATCTCCACCTACACTAACTCACCCTTGTTAGGTCTCTCTTCTCCCATTCACAGTGATAAACATTTTATGCAAGAGAGGAAGAGCTACCATGTGCGACCCCTAGAGATGATAGGAAATTTAACACTCCTAGTCCTTGATATAGAGTAATTTCTTTCAATGGAATTATTATTATACATTCAAAAGACATAAAAGATTCAAAGCCTTGATTCCTAGGTCTCTATTTCCATCTAGAGTGCATGAAGACACCTATTTAAAATATTTGGGTGTCATTGAGATTTTTGAGGAACACAAGCTTGATGCTCTTTTCCATTACCAAGTGTGTTACAGAAATCACCTTTAGAGAAAGAAAGCCACATGTGAGTTCTATGACAATCTCTGACGCAACTATACTACTATAGTTATCCACTCTATGATTTTTTAGATCATCTTTTGAGTATTTTAATATATTCCAAATAATGACTTTAACCAATCAAATAACTTCAATACTTGGGATAATATATATATGTAAATGCTTTACAATATAAGGGATAGATTGTATGGAAATTAATAAAAGGGATGAAAATACATCAAAGAAACTTCAAAGTTTCCCAAAATTCTTGTGTGACTTTATGAGGCAATAACTAGGCTAGTTGAATTTTTATTGATCAACATTTTACTCAAGGAGTCACTTGATTCATAAATAGTTCTTATTCCATTGCTTTTATCTTCTTGGTATTATTGTAGCAAAATTAAATATGCAACCAAATTTATTTATATATGATTATATCAAATAGTTTTTTTAAAGTACTTCTACTAAAGGGAGGAAAAGCCAAGTCCTCACAACTATCACCCATTTCTCAATACAACTAGTGGTTAGTAAGGTGACTAGTTAGAATCTAATATCATACTCTACAACTTAGCTAATAACGTTTTATGTAGAGCTACTATAACTATAAAATATGCGATGTACATTCACATTCACCTACTTATCAAATGAAAACTTAGAAATCATGGATTACCAATATCAAGGAAAATTAATAGCTCTGGGGGAAAACAAGGAAGATTAATGAGAGAATAATACATCTAACTTACCTAATCATGGGTATCTTTACAAAAACACTATTTTTCCTTCCACTTCATCTTGTAGTGATGAATCCATCCCTAAAATTCTAATATATACATTACTTCTTACTCTTAGGGTAGAATCTATGGTATGAAAACTATTATCTGATAGGTTGGATTTCATTTCTTTCCTAGCCCGAGGGTTGGAACTTGAACCAAAATTTATAGAAGGTTTAAGCGATCAGTTGAAAACTCTACTGAGTCAACATTTATCTTAATGTAAATATTAAATGTTAATATAGAATGCTCTCTATGTTCTTCCTTTTTGTGAACTTAAATCAGTAAAATGATGAACTTCATGTCTAAAATTCATTTGAGTGATGGTTATTATATCTAATGTGATTTATTATAGTTTTTGAACAATATGAATAATTTAAATTGATTCACAATGAAGTGAAACACATAGCCACCATATTACCTAAAGTAAACTTTTTAATTGATCTTTCATGAACAATTACATGTTGTTGTGGATGTATTTAGTTTGATTTATAAACATGCATATACTAGAGTCCAAGTTGACTCGACTAGGGAAAACTAGTTGGTTGTGAATGATAAATCCCAAAAAGGATGATCTCCTAAATGAAGTTAGTCCATTTGGAATAAAGGAGGAGTTGTGGTGTGCTCTATGAAGATGGAGTATTTGAATGCCCTAGTGTGGTATCAAAATATTTAAGTGGACTGACATCCTATTATTTAGTCCATTTATCATTAAATAATATGAATATAAACTCAATGGAAGGATGGATGCGGTAGAAAATGTTATGTGAATAGTGATAGAAGGCTATAATTTTACAATAAGAAGAAAAATACTATGTGAGTAATAACATTGGTACATAGTAATCTTCTATAACATACTCAATGTTAACTAAAGTAAATAGCACATTATAGTGATATTGAAACATAAGATACTTAATATGTCTATATAAAATAACTTGACTTCACCAATACCATTTTATACAAATATTTGTGAAACGACTAACTTTGTCAAATTCATTACTATACATTCACAATTTTCTTTCCTTCCTCTCTATTCTACATAGATACAAAATTCCCTATCTTTTTATATCACATGATTATTATGCTAGAATTTCTTGTATGATTATTTAGAGAACAAATCTCATTTAGTGATTATCATGCTACTCATTCTCCAAATTATTTGATTCTTATCTACACTTTACTTCATATTGACAACAACTTATCTATTACTTTGATTCTATAATAGAAATCAATTGCATTTATTATAGAGAAATATTTATTCTTCATGTTAATATACTTTTATCTAAATAAACATGCAATAATATCCATTTTTTAATATTACTTGACTGACAAAAACCAATTTCGAAAAAAAATCACAAACAAGATTGCTATTAGAAAATGGGAACTATGAAATCAGGAAAGCACTATTTTTATACATCTTCAAGTACATACAATAAGATATATTAATTCTAGGTATTGGAGACTATCTTATTATACTTGATTTATTTTATTTAATCTACATTTTTGTAACATTCTTTTAGTTATATCTAAATATTAATTTTATTTGGGAGCATATATGATGTTCTTGCATTTAAAGTTATAATATTCCTTATATTTTCTTAATAAACAATTATAGTTAGTGAGAATAATTTCGAATGATATCTATATTTTCTTGATATTTAAATCTGTATATGGTAACATGGAAAATAAATTATCTCCATATGACTTCCATATTAATCAAGTTAATATGTACACTCAAATATACCAAAATTGTTAATGAAAAATAATTTGCATTCTCTCACTAATGAAAAACATATCATAGTATTCCTTGAATTTGAAACAAATTTCTATCACAAACAAACAAGTCCTTACTAGTAAGCAGTGTCAAATTGTAGTTTCCTTTTCCTTAAATTATTTAATGAGTAAATTTCTTTTTGATTCCTATAGGAAGGGAATAAATGCAACTAGTAACTTAAACCTGGGGGTTGAAGTACATTTATTCATCCAAGAATTTTTTATGACAACCAAAATCTCAACAAACTCTAGTCCATGTGAATGAGTTTATTCAAAACAAAAGAGAAAATTATCTAAGTAACTCTATTCTATGATAGTCCCTAATAAAACTCGTTTCCACCAACCCAAGAGTTCAAAAGAAGCTACAAACGAATATATAGGTCATCAATCTAACAAAATCATTAGAAATTACTAGTTTGGAGTCAAAACTAGCTTCTATCATTAAAAAATGCTCAAAAGCCTAATTTTCACCTTATTATCCTACACAAAAATGTGTAGAGTGCTAAGGCAGTAAATTTCCATCATGATCTCGTATTTTTATAGATAACAAGGTTATGTTGTTTGCAAAAAAGTCATTTATACCCTTTTTATTTTGAATAGTGACAAATAGAAGACAACTTATTATTTAATAACATGATCAACTTCTGAAATAAGTACACTGATCTGCCACAAGTTGGTGCACTCTGCTATAACTAGACATTCACCTCTAGGAACAATTTAGCATTCACTATATGATAATCCAATCAACTTCCTAACAAGTTAGTTGACTATGTTCATCTACTTTTGGCATTAACATGCAATCTGGTTGTTCAACGGTCACTAGAGGGTGGGGGTAAAAAGAGATAAAGATACTTGCACAAATTTTTTTAGACCTTCAATGTATACTGAAATTTGAGTGCAGCTAAAATAAGAAAACCAAGAATGAGTAATATTGAATGAGCACAAAGGAATATAATTAAATATATTTGTTCCAACCTCTAAATCTAGAGTGTATTCCACTATCTAGATAGGCCAACCTCTAGGATTTTCAACACTTGAGTCCGACCATATATTGCTTACAAGAGTTATAACAAGAAGATATTCTCTTTTCAAGAACACATGGTAACTATCTTCCCTTTGAACCAAGAACCTTACCTAGGACTTACCTATGCACTTGCCAATGATCTTCAACCTTCACCTAGGACTTACCCACCCTTGACTTGGATCTTCTTCCTTGATTCTTCACTTCCATCATCAAAGAAGCAATCTTCAATTCACCAAGCTTTGAAACAAGAGATTAGAGGAAGGAGATTAGAGAGATTGACAAATGTTACAATAAATCTAACTCTCTCATAGAATTCCTATAACACTCTTGTGACATTAAAATGTAATTAAGCTCAAGAATGACTAGGAGGCTCGAGGGACTTTCAATCAAATATAGGATGTAATAATGAAAGGAAACCTTAGAATGAAGTCCAGTGGTTTATATTTATAGTTGATGGGGCCCACTAGCTGGTATATTAATTTAGTTTAAATTCTAGTCATTTTAGAGAGGTTGGTTGGTTTTGCAATAGATATATATCATCTTTTCTCTATCTAACAACTATTTTACACTTTCAACTACAATATCATTTACTGAGATGCAAGGAGTGTATTTAGGACAATGACACTAAAAGACAAGTCTTGTAGCATTATCAACCAAGATACTATGATTGCTAGCATCTTGTTTGACGATCATGCATGACAAGGACAAGTTTCTCTTCGGATGAGATAGTCTCAAGACAAATTTTATTGATGAAAAATTATACGTTGCATTAAGTAATTTAATGTAAAAGTGCATGAATCAAGAAACAAAATCATATAATTATTGTTTAAGATTACTTACAAGTTAAAGTCACAACAAATGATTTACAAAAAAAGTTTAGGTGCGACTCTATCTATTACTCAATTATTGATTTTGTATTATTTTGACTTGTACTTTCACAAACTAGGGTTTATAAATTACAATGCTTTGAGTGTACCTAATGATATAATATTGTCTCAAAGGAAATGTTAGATATACATGAATGGAATGGTAAAAAAATCATTGAAGTATGGACAATGTATAACTCGCAAGTTAACATTATCCCTTTTAAAGATGCCAAAATATACCTAAAACTATTGAAAGTAATGTAATTTAAATATTTAATCTTAGAATCTTAGAGGTTTTTTATGCATATTACATAAAGGCTACCCCTCAATCTATGCTTTCCCTACCTATTTTATCAATGCTCACAAGAAATAACAATATCTATCCATTTCCATTCATTTCTGACATTTAATCAAAGAGTATCAATAAAATATGTTTAGATATTTTCTACATATCCCCCTTTGTCATATATCAAAAAGTGGTGGGGGTGGGAAAAGAGCATAAAATGTCTTATATACCAAAAACATGACCACAGTGAGAGGAATGTTGTAAATCAAAAGAGGGCAATTTCACAAGTCACATTATTTATGCTCATAAGGAACTTAAACTATAAAGATTTGCATAGAATATCCATCTTTGAGTACATTAATAGTATAATCTAAATAGAACATGTGTAATTGTGTGGTGATATAGACCATACAATCAAATGAAAAAGTAAAACTCAAGAAAGAAAAAGATAAAACCAGGCCTCATCTTACATATGTCCTATCTAGCACATGGTAAGCTGGCAAGATATATAAAAATAGGGAAATCTAAACTAAGACCTAGTTTTCCAAAGAAGGATTATAATTGTTTTCAACTTTATGAGTTGGTGGAGTCATCTGCTAGTGATGTGGGATCTCAAGAATATCTTCCAAATTAGCATCACTATCATTACCATCTTCACCATCCCCAACATCATCATCAATTTCTATATCTCTAAGAACCTCATATGAAACCATATCAACATCCTTAGAAGTCAAGACCTCATAACTAGGACACTTTGCATGAATATGAGCCTCTGTTATGTAACCATGTGAAGTAATGACTCAATGTTGTAGGCTGTTGGGCTTAGTGACCCACTAGTAGTGAACTAGGTTAGCAGGTAGACCAACTACAAGAACCATGGAAAGGGATAGGCCAACATGTGAGGACGTAGGTGGAGCTGTAGGTGGTACAATAAAAAGTGGAGATGATAGATGAAAGGAACCAACAACAACATCAGAGGAAATGGAGGATGGGTAGTGGGAAGTAGAGTAGAACTGATTATATGCATACACAACATAGTCAATGAAGTGGAATGAAGGATATCATGTGGGACATTATGAGGGAAGGATAGGTACATTGAAGATATGATATGGACAAGTTCATCATGAAGGTGGGAATGAACCTACTTGTGGTATTCATTATCATACTTCATGTACCCATTGATTTTCTCATTGGATATATAGAATGAGTCACAAGGTGGAGGTGGAGGCATGATGGAAGGCATCATACATGTGTGGTGGAACTACTAGGTTGAGACCTAGAAGATGGAACTCCAGGTGATATCTTGGTGTTAATGGGATATTACTTGGCAGATGTAATGTTGATAGTACCTCATCTGTCAGAAAAATATTGAAGGTCAAGAAAGAGATTTTTTCAATTAACTTGTTAAAAAGGCCACATGTGTGGTTTAGGTTAATGGATATCATGGGTATTCTACTCTGAGTCAAAAAATGTCATGTAATGAAAAATATACCTATCCCTTTTAATTCTAATTCCATTCAACAAGTAGTATATGATTAAGGCCATGTTTTCTACAATACCTATCTGATTTTTCTTTTGGTGGATATTTGCACTGACTATGAAAGCTACAAGCCTTACCCGATGTATGAGAGCATAAGAGGAGAGATTGTATCCTTTAATTTGATCAAAGTCAAGTTTCCTGATAGATGTATGAATACCATGAATCTAACAAAGAAGATCATAACATTCATAAAGGTTTTTAGATGAATCATATCAATAGCTTCCTCATAGTCAGAGTTCTTAGTAGTGATCGAATCAGTTGTGGAAAAGTAATAGTGAATTTCTCTCTTAAAAAAATTCAAAATGAGTTCCCATGATCATGTATTTCAAAATAATAGGTTTATCAGTGGTGGGTAGTTCGCTGGTGTAATTCCAGGTAAGATTTGCATAAATTACATATACATCTTGCTTGCTATTATCAAAGTTGTCATAAGTACTAGAGTAAACAATCAATCCCTTTAGATGATGGAAGTTAAATAGATAATGAAGACATATTTCTCCAAACTAGCATAAATATATGGTCTAAAAGAGAAAGATTTATGAGGGAGAAAAGACTTATACCATTTCACCCCATGAAGATGGATGAACTATATTCCTCAAAGGAAAAAAATCTTGTTTGATGCATAAGGAGGATTTGCAACTCTCTTTTCCCTAGGGTTGGAAGGAGTCTTGTGTTTCTTATATGATAAGGATGATATTGGGGGTAAGAGAAATGTAAAACAAGAGAAGCTAGGACAAGAAAGGAAAGATAGATAGAGAAAGATAAAATGATTTGAGAAGAGGGAGCGAGATCAAGAATAGGGTTAGGAGCTCTAAGATGGAGGAGATAACCTTAGGAGAGAGGTTGGTCAATCTAAAATAGTTGAGAGAATTTAGTCTTGATCGACACACCCTATTTGGTAACACAACACAATGTCATCATCCAAGATGAGTTTAAGAGGAACTTGGCTGAGAGCCCATTTTAAATATCTCCAGGACACCTTATCAGCCAAGTAGGGTGAGGTCTATCTTGACTAATGATAGACCCTATCCTTAGGGTGAAATTTCATTTAAAATCTATCTAAAATTGTCTAAAAACATATAAACGTGAGCCTAACATGTATATAAGTGATATTTATATGCATTTGGGTCATCATATGTCATTAAAAAGCAATAAAACATTAAAAAATTGTGGGTTGGCTAAAAAACACATGTAACAAGGCATTAAAGATTTGACAATTTCTATCAGGAACAAGTGTATGATAAGCATGATTTGAACATGATATGTAAGATCATTCTAAATGGAGATATATTGGTATAATCAATATTAGTGATAAGCAATTCAAATCTAATAAAATTTTAATAGGTTCCTAGATAGAGTCTTAGTGAAAATATGCACAATTTTATTTTCATATCAGCATGAGTAATGTAAATATATATATATTATCAATGTGTCCATAGAGAAAATGATGGAGGAACTCTATATGTTTAGCTATAATATGCAATATATTATTGCATGGAAAGTTAATCACACTAGTATTATCACAAAAGATTGGAGAAGCATCACAACAAACATCAAAATCTTAGAGCATTTGCTTCATACAAAGAACTAGGACACAACAACTACCAAAAGCTATGTATTCAACCTCAGTAATTTATAGAGACAAGATGTTTTCTTTTGTTGAGAGACCAAGATACAAAACATGGTTCTAGTGGGAATCAAGTGCCACTTGCGCACTTTCTATAAATTAAGCACTTGTCATGATCTGCATCACTATAGGAAGTCAGACCAAAGTCCCTTGATGTAGGATACCATAGTCCAAATTTATGGTCCAGGATAGGTACCTCAAGATCATCTTACCACTACAAGATGGGATTTTCTAGGTCTTTTTTGAAATATAGAACACAAGGAAACACTAAACATTACATGCAGTGTAGATCCAGTAAGATATAATAAAGTACTAATCATATCTCTGTACAACTTCTCATCTAACTTTCACTTCTTCATCTCTATCAATCCTGACAATGTTAGACATTGGAGTATCAACTGGCTTTCTACTCTCTAACTTAAAGTGCTTAAAGATTTGATTCAAGTACTTTCTTTGGTTGATTAAGTTCCCATATTTTGTATGTTTCTTGTTGTTTGTAGCCTTATGCTACTAACCTTGCCTTGTTCCTTACCACCTTGCCATGCTAACCAAGCTTGTTTCGGTAGACCCACTTGGTGCCAATGATTTTTCTATCTATTGGTCTAGGAAGAAGGGTCCACACCTTGTTCTTTTCAATCTTTCTAAGTGATTTTTGCACAACTAGGATCCACTCCTCATCCTCAAAGAGATTTTTTAACTTTCTTTTGCTAAATTTTTGAGACTAAGGCAATGCTTTCTTGTTCTTTCTCAAAAGTAGCCTATGTATTAACTCTTCTATAAGGATTGCCTATAATAAGCCCTTTTGGATGATATTTTGCATAGTGGGGAGTGAGATCCTTCTTCTCTTCTCTTTGAGATCATTCCTTATCAACCACCTATTTACCTGTATTGTTGATGTCTAAACATTTTAATTTAGGAATCATATCATCTAGCTTATCACCATGAACAACATTCTTTTATAAATATGGGTTAATTTGATGTTGACAATTGTCACACATAAAATTCCCTAAGGATGAAATTTCTAGGTTTTACCTTAACCTAACATATGACAATTTCATCAGAAAATGGACAACTCTTATGATAGTACAGTTTAGGATCGAGCCCAATGGACAATGTATATGAGAAGTCCTATAATCAATAAGAGTAAATACATATCTGAGCATACTTGATTATAGAACTAATCATTCACAAACACATATATGGCATGATATGCTATATATACAAAAAAGAGTAAATACATATATGAGCATACTTGATTATTCACAAAGGAAACTGGTAATTCAGTTACATACAAATGACAAGTGACTTAAGATAACTACAAAGAATATATGAATAACTGCACTCACTTATTATTCATCTTATTATGCTCCAAATCCACTAAAGTGTACCACAACATGTGAAAGGATCATACCAAGATACAATATCACTATACAAGAGTTAGAGTAGGCCTGAGACTCTATATCTACTGACTAGCAACCTGGTCTACAACAAGCCTCACCATGTCTGGCCTGAGTGGCTAATGGGAGCGAATGCATATCTGGACTCCTCCTCTAAACTTGGGTACTCAGGCAGAGAGTAAAAAGCACTTTGGATAAATCTTACCACTTGGTCCCACCAGGGCTGACTCACTAAGTAGTAACTAAAGTTGCACCACCGAGATCTTTGGTAAGTGTTGGGTACCTAATGAAAACTGTACTAAACTTGGTACCACTGGAATCTCGAGTTGATGTTGGGTACAACTACTATTTTAAGGAGTCCATTCTCACTGGGCTTAGACCCTCATAACCCTCTAGTATGCTCCATCTACCTCACCCTGGATTCGGCTAGTCGGTCTGCATGTTTCCTCCACTGTGGTTCAGACCTCCACAGTCAATCTATAGTGTTCAAGGCATCTAATGTCTTCACTTTTTAACATCACTTTCAATCATCCAGTCGACTTTTCATACCTTAACCTTGTATTAACTTCTTTTCATATCTCTCCTATAATCTATACTATAAAATGTGCTGTTGAGCTAATTCACTTATCATAACGAGAAATACTAAACTGAAAATACTTGATTAACTAAATGTCGTATTTTTAGGGGTTCATTTGCCTCATTCACATGTCACATGACTCACATAAAGATTTAATGCATCTTAAATCTTAACTGATAATAATACTACTTCCAACAACTCACTTACAACCAAACATGTTTATGTAACCTTGATATGGACTGAACTAGGGTTTCCACTCCATTCATTGAAACATCATACATTAAGAATAACCTTGTATAAATAAATATATAACATATAAATATAATTAATTATGTTGGGTTTCATGATGCCTATTCACAAACCTCCAACTTTCCTCTCATATAGGGTTTCACCCTTTTTACTAAGATATCATTTAAACACTAATAACATCAAATAAACTCTAAGATAATATCTCACATATCATTACTAAACATTCATATAAAAAACTCATTTATAAATATTGAAATTCAAATGGCAAAGTTTTTCATCCAGTTATTCAAAAATTTTAGGCATATAAATAAAATCCTAGAATTCAGTATATTCTTCTTACTTATGTAGTAACTTTAGATTTTTTATTTTTTATTTATTTTTAATATGATTTTATCACTTGAGAATCATCATAATAGGAAAATGATCCATTTCTAGATCATCTTTCATAAGCTTAAATGGCAAGGCAGATTTAGGGTTTGTAGCTACATATAGAAGAATTGGATATTACACTATATTCAATCCAATTTCATACAATCCACTATTAAAGTACTTACTCACCTAAGTTGTAAAATACCTTAAAAACGTATCCCAAGATTTGAAATTCTAGAATTCAAATCAAAATCCTAGCAATCCATCACTTTCTTCTTCCTTCCAACTCAGAAACCCTAGGAATGGAGAGTTATAGAGAAAGATTAAGAAAAGAGGTAGATTTGGTATCTTTTTTGAATTAGATAAGAGGAGGGACGTAATATTGACATATGAGAGAAGAACAACAAAGAAAATCTATATAGATATGACAAACTTACTTGATTTCATCAATTCTAGGAAGAGAAAACCCTAGATCGCCATCTTCACCACTTTCTCCATCCAAACACTAACTCTCCCTCACTCTCTAGGATTTTGTTTCTCTAGAATGAATCACGAAATATGGAATATCCTAGTGTGTTAGGTTAATCATATAGAGCAATTAAGGTGCTTGGATCAATTATAGATTGACCCTACTTGTACTTTATTTATTTTAGCATAATTTTCTGTCATAAATTTTTTACAAAAAACGATTTACTGAATAGGTCAAACCTCCTTCAAAAACTAAGAAAGAATGTTGTCTAGGAAATCATTTTTGAGATTTAATTAAAAATTCTATCATTTTGAGTCACTAATAAATAAATAAAAGTCAAACACTACACTGCTAAACAATAGACTACAACAAGGTTTGTTGAAGTGTAATTCAACCGAGAACTACATTCAAGGAACATGCAAATATTCTAAAAGTTTGCACTAACATGCATTATTGAGTTATACATATCATATTTGAATTTAAAGTAAATCCATGATACATAGAAATCATGATAAATCATTTACCATACTACTATACCAATCAAAATTTGTATTTATACTATCAAAACTGTGATTTTGTTCGGTTAGGGTTTACACATGTCAAACCCTAATATTTTAAAGTAAGATCATGATTAGAGTTCCTACTTAGGTTTGAAACATAATAGTTTTTTTTTGTAAAATTGGGTAAGGGACAAAGTTACAAGCCACACCCAAACATGTGGCTACAAGCTTCTAGGAAATGGTTACAACAATTCCCAATTCCTAGCAATTACAGGAGGTACATCAAGCCTTGGTTTAAAAGAAAAGTACATTCTCTTGATTTCCAACGCAAGGTGATTGAAGATGACAACAAAGTCCGAGGAGCCTCCATTATGCAGTCTGTTGTTACATTCAGTCCAAACAAGGTGAGCTGCACCGGTGATAGCCCAAAGCTCAATGATACTAGCATGCTTGGATCTCCTGCCGAGTTCAGCAAGACATTCATGAAGAGAATAAGAAGATCGTATGTTAAGTTTAAGCTGTGCTCGACCCCATATATATCTCCAATATTTGCAGCCATCAAATAAGTGAGATGTCGAATCACTATGTAAACCACACAATAAACATGCAGGGACGGGAGCACCTGACCAAGAGCTGATTTTTTCCAAAGTAGGAAGAACATTGTTAAGAGCTCTAAAGCAAGTAAGGCTCCACCTAGGATAGTGCCTGGAAGACCAAAGGTTATCAAATATTTTGTTAGAAGGTCGTCGTTGTCTGCAATTGTTCCAAAGATCATTGCCCGCCCACAAAGAGAAAGAAGGCCAAAGGGCCACCATGCGCTTATGACAAGTAGAGCCACAACTAGAAGGTGCAACAAGAGAATTTCCGTATCTGCTAGACATCCATGTGCTCCATATGCTTTGCGTCTGAGTGAATCTTTTGATGCGTTGCAAAGTGTGGAAATCATCAAGTTCATCAAGTCTTTTGAAGCCAAGGCCACCTTCAGATAAAGGGTAAGCCAAGCGAGCCCAACAAGATGGATGCGTGGAACTGCCCCAAAGGAAATCCGAGAGAAGTAATTCCATCCTACGTAACACAGTAGGAGGAATATCCCCCATACGAAGCCAATAGTTAATCAAACCCATAGCACAATGTTTGATAAGAACTATGCGTCCAGCCATGGAGATTTTAGAACCCGGCCATCTTTGTATCATGTCTCTTAGTTTGTCCAAACATTCATGATAGTGACACCTCCTAAGGTTACCACCTGCCATAGGGAACCCAAGGTACTTTGTAGGCCATGAATCTTGCTTCATACCCAAACAATTGATCAAGGCATCTTTGTTGCGGCATGAAGAAGATAGAAAAATGTGGGTTTTATTTGGATTACATTTCATACCAGAGGTAGAACCAAAATCATGCAGAATTTTCTTGAGATTGACAAGGCTGCGCATACGACCTTCAGAAAAAATAAGAACATCATCTGCGAACAGAAGGTGGCTGAGAGATTTGGTCCTATTGATAGGATAGCTGCGAATAAGCTTATTGTCATAAGCAACCTCAATGCATATACTGAATCCTTCCATATCTAGAGCAAAGAGTAAGGGTGACAAAGGGTCACCTTGTCGAAGACCATTAGAGCTTTTGAAAAACCCCACCGAGGAACCATTCAACAAGAGAGAGAATGACGTAGTTTCCACACATTGCTTAAGAATAGACATGAACCTATCATTGAATCCAAGACCAAGAAGACAATCCCATAGATAAGACCAGGGAACAGAATCAAAAGCCTTAGTAATATCCAACTTAATGCAAGCAGCAGGAGGGCTGAATTTACGGTTAAATTTAAGAGTAAACTCAGCCGCAAGAAGAGAGCAGTCCTCAATACTTCTACCTTTAACAAAAGCGCCTTGAAAAGGAGAAACAATATTAGGAAAAAGATTGGCTAGCCTTTTGGATATGCTTTTTGCAATGACTTTATAAAGCATTGAGCAACAAGAGATAGGCCTGTAGTCAGCAGGAGAAGAGACCATGTCCTTCTTAGGAATGAGGGCAAGGAAAGCGTGGTTGACTTGCCTTACCATGTTACCACCTTCGAAAATCCACTTGACAGCCTTATGGAGATCATTACAAATAATATCCCAGTTATGTCTATAGAAATATCCATTGAAGCCATCCGGACCCGGGCTTTTATTAGGTCCTATGCTCCAAACAACATCCCGGACTTCAATAAAACACGGAGAAGTACAAAGCATATTATTATCATTGCCAGAGACAAGAGGAGTCCATTCTGGGATACAAGAACTAGAAGCAAATTGGGGCTGATTATAGAGCTGCTCAAAGAAGTTAACAGTATCATTCGCGATAGCATCACTATCCTGTAAAAGATTACCTTTTGAATCAAAGAGCTCAGTGATAGAATTAATTGCATCCCTCTTCTTGACAATGGTATGATAGACTTTGGTGTTTCTATCTCCATTGGAAAGCCACTCCATCCTGTTGCGTTGCCAGAAATAAACCTCCTCAGCCTTAAGAAGAACATCCAATCTAGCTAGAGTTTGTTTTTCAGCAAGAATAAGATCGAAATCAAGGGGACATCGTCTTATAACAGTAGAGATATCACCAAGCTCCATTCTTTCCTTACCAATCAGATTTTTGAGATTAACGTATTTTTTAGACCAAGCCTTCAACTTATCCTTGACAAGACTGAGCTTACGACAGAATTGATAGAGTGGATTACCATTGAACTCAGAAGCCCAAGCATCCTTAATGATATCCCGACAGCCCTCCCAGTCCATCCATAAGTTGAGGAATCGAAAATGTTTCTTATTAAAGGAAATAGACTTCATATTAATGTTCAAGGCACAGTGATCAGAGTAGGAGCAGGTGATGAACTTAGTTTTGGAGCCAGGAAATTTAGAAATCCATGCATCATTGACAAAAGCTCTATCAAGTTTACAAGCAACTCGTTTAACAACTCCTTGTTTGTTATGCCACGTGTAAACCTCCTTACCAATGATAGGTAATTCTGTGAGACCAGCATTATCTAGGGCAGCATTAAACGAGCTAAGAATGGAAGAGGGAACCTCACGACCTCCCACTTTTTCTTCTTGCTTCCTGATGTTATTGAAGTCACCAGTGATGAGCCAAGCTTCATTAATGGTGCCAACAATTCTAACCAAAGAATCCCACAAGACTGAGCATTCAGCAACAGAATTCCTAGCATAGACGGAAGTAATATATATGTTAAGACCACCTTTATTAGTACATTTCATGGTGACCTGCTGGTCATCCATCTCAGAAATAGTAGTAACCCAGCAATTGGGATTCCAACCGATATATATACGTCCATTAGGATCATGCAGATGATTGGATACCCAAAACCATCCTTTAGGGAACATGCGATTAGAAGTATGAATCATATGAGACTTAATCTTGGTTTCAACAAGAACGATCATAGTATCTTTGTTATCCATGATTGTCCTTTTAACTTCTTTCTTTTTACGTGGCTTCCCCGAGCCACGAACATTGGTCATGAGGAAGGTCATTAAAGACCCTTTGAAGAGGATCGGGTCTTGCGAGACCCGCCACCTTTAGAAGACTTTAGAATATGAGACGAAGAAGAAGCAGCACCATAGGTGCTTGGTTTGATTGGAGTAGCAGCATCGGAGGGATCACCACCTTTATTTTTGCATTCGGCCTCATAGATCACAACGACATCGGACGTACCACTAACAACACCATTAACAGCTGCACCAACGACAACAACAACATCGGTCCCAACATCCGCAGTAGCATCTCCTGCCTCCGCGCTGCCTTCTGTCACCCCATCACCTTCAACAACACTCTTACCGCCGGAGACCTCCCCACCAGAGACTCCTTCACCTGACGGAACGCCATCACCGACCGGGTCTGCAACACCTGACGGAATGCCAACACCAGCCGGGTTTGCATCACCTGACGGAACACCATCGCCTGCCGGGTCTGCAACGCCATCGAGCGGATTATCTTCCTCCTCAACAGCAGTTGCTTTACCTTTGCGCCCAACGACCTGCCAAACCTGTGAAGGTTTTGGTTTCGGAACTGAATCCACAGCAGTCTCGGTCTGGAGCGGGCAGTCATTGTCATCATGCCCAAACACCCTGCACTCCGAGCACCGTTTAGGTATATATTCATAGTGAATCTGGACCGGGGCAGGTTCTCTACGAGGCATATTAACCCAGATCTCCTCCGGGGGGCTCTTCCTCGGCGTCCACCTCCACCAACGCCCTCACCTCGCCAAGGGACGCAAGGCCTATAGATTTATAGTCAATTCTCAATAGCTTGCCCACGCCCCTGGCCACAATCCCAACGGCCCTTGGCGACCAATTCCTTCCCATACTGGAAATACTGATCCATACGGGAATAGAACTAAAGAAATCTTTTTGAAGATCGTCACCGGTCTTGTAGTCCTTGACAACCACGAGTCTGTTGTCGAACCATCGTGGTCCGCTATTTATGATGCTCTTCTTATCTTCGGCGGAGTTGAATCTAAGGAGGAAGAACTTGTTTGGCTTCGAGAAGAGGTCAAACCCACCCTTGGGTTTCCATATACGTCGTATCCAGGCCAACAGATGATGGTAATAAGGGCGCTTGCCCATAACATACAGGATCGCAGTGTGCTCCCAGCACTTTTCCATGGCCTCATATGTAGGTTCATCGATGGTGATGAACCGCTTCCCCTCGACCTTCTCCGACGGATCGTATGCTAGTTCCTTGCTGGTGTCGATGCCACGAAGCACTTGATTCCAAGATTTCTTGATGATGGAAGGCTGGGCGGAAGGTTGCTCAACCGTGGACGTCTCCGCCGCGGCCATGGTGGTCAAAGAGAGGGGAGGAACTCCCCTCTCCAGAAGAACACAGACGGTCGCCTCCTCAGTCGCCACAGAGCGGCAACCCTAGCTTGCCGGTCGGTCTGTTATTTTTCAATACCTACTTAGGTAAAGAAAATAGCATACTGAAACATAATAGTTGAGCTACCATCATTAATCAAGTTTAAGCTATGATCAATCTAGTTAAGCATGTAATCATCCATGTAAACCCTAATTTACCAATTAATCTCAGACATGGTCATAACAATTTTTCCTTCCTTAAAAAGGTTGTCCCAAAACATAAATATGCAACAAAAGTACCTTCATGGTTTCTTTTAGAATTCTAAAATCTTATATATCACTATATTTTTGTATTTCATATTTGAATAATGTCTTCAACATTGAGTCCTTTATTTCTCTTCTAACTACAAGAAATTTGAAACAAAGCCTCCCAATGATATCAACATAATTTTCTATATCTTGAGAAATTTCTAGGAAAGAGAAAGCAAAGCAACCTTTTTCAATCATGTCATACTCTCTTAAAGTGTTTCCTTAATACTGACAATCCGATCCAACCATTTTAATTTATACAACTTAATCTATGCTATTTTTATGTATCACATCTGAGTTACTAAAGAGAGTTGACTTTGCTATTTTGAAGTTTACTATTGTGCTACTCAAATAACAAAACACTCATAAGCTGCAAGACTAGATTTAACAACAATTGGATGATACTGAACTAAATACTAGAATGAATGACTAAAACCAACACACCTTTTCAATTTAATATATTTCTTGCACATGTACAACTGAAATCATATGTAAAACATTTTCCCACACCTTTATATGCCTTCAACACTTATATTTCTGAAAACAAATTCACGTATTGGTATAAGCTATTTATTTTTTCTGATTTCTTTCTTATTCATTATTTCTTACTTCTTGCTACTTATCCTTCTCATTTTTATCACAGAGAATGAACATATCGAACATTAACAAATTTGAGGTAAGAGTGGATTATTCATGATTCTTGCTATCATTGCAAGAATTTATTTTATATTACACTTTGCTCATGTTGCACTTCCCATTTTGTTCAAATCAAACTTCTTACAATCCAAATATATTAGTTATTCTCCATTCTTAGTCATTTCCATGTTGTTTATATATCTTTCTCATTTTCTATCTTTAAACCTTGGATTACTATCATTGCTAGTTTCTCCTCATATTACCGATCTTAGGATATTATTTTACTACGATGTTAGTACTTAAGGGCAAAACACTAGTGACATCAATTGAACTGTTATAATCCTAACATCATATGGTTTTATACTTATCAATAACATGATACTGTTGTGACATGATTCTACTCCTGAAATTTGAGTTTTTTCCCTTTTTAAGTTTACTAAAGTCTTCCTTATCTTATCATTTGAAATCCTTTTCTCTATCTGATAGTTTTGATAGGTTAGTTTCTTTATTTACCCCGTTGGGTTTACAACATCATTTCATATTATGTCATCATAAGTACATTCCATAGATGTGTCTCTCATGATGGTTGGGTATCATTTAGGATTTACTTCCTTATTAATTCATCATATGTTACTCTCTCTAAAGAGGATATAAAGGAGAAGATGATTTTGAGATCCACAATTTTGATCTTAAATTACTCACTTAACACACTTATCCTATCTAGTTTAATTAGTTATCAACAAGGAGACTTGACTATTTATAACTTTCTCGTATCTCACAATCTCTCTCTTTTATGATCTAAATTACTCCCTCATGTTTCAACCCCTTCTTTAATTTTGATCATTGTCTCCCTATATGATACTCTTATGCATATCATTATTAACTTTTACTTATCTCTTATGATCATGTTTCCCATTCACATGCATGATTATGCATTCCATGCCATATATATTTCTTATCATCCTTTTACTAAATATGAAGTTGAAATTCTAAATCAATATTCTCCGTACTAGTTTCATTTAATGTTCAATAGATTACATGTACTTTGTTTCAAAGCAAATGACTTATGCAAGGGTCAAACATAGTTTCTCTTTCAATCAAGCTTTTCTGTTCTGAATATAATCTACCTTTATATGACTTGTTCATTTATCACTGCACTTTTGTTCTTCTTTTGAGAACTAGTTCTATTTCATCACTAGGAACCTATTCAATACATCTGATGGAAAATAGGTTGTTACTCTATAGAGACTTTGAATCAAAAGGTAGTAAGGATGAATGCATTAGAGTTCATAATATGATGACACATGTCATGGTTTCTATATAATCATGTAACACTCTTTCCTTAATAAAACTCATCATCTTCAACATTTCTCTTTGTTTCATCTGAGTTTCGTATCCTAATGTTACTTACATGTTCTTATAATTTGCTTCACTTTAGTTCTTTAGATAATTCTCCACTTCTATGTACTTATTGTATACTCAACTCTTTTCTCCTATTTTTCCTTTGTTTTGGAGTACATAATTGCATTTTACTCGATTATATTATCCATTTTTCATAAGTGATTCTTTCTATGCTGGCCCTTACACACTTTTATCTTATCTTCTACATATTTCATATTGAGCAAGTTCATGTAATACTTATCATTAAACTTTATTCCCAATCTCATGCCATTTTCTTTTGATATCTTTATATTTTATCCCTTTATTTGACATACTTTTCTATCATGAGGCTTTTCACAATGGAACCATCTTTGGTGTGTCTTTCAATATTCTTAACTCATTTCTTCTATACTTTGATTTATTTAAAATAAGATAAAATGCCTCGATTAGTTATATGATTCAGTTATGTTTATCCATCCTTTCTTCTTCATTTCGTGTTCTATATGCTAATATGTATCCTGATTTGTATTTCTACTTACTTTATTCTCAAAATAGGGTTTCTTATCTAATGCTTAAAACTTGAACATAGTTATTATTTCTAACTGATTCCTAGTTATCCTTGTCTTCCCCTTATATTCAACATCTTAGTATATGTACATTCCCTCTACAATCTAAGCTTAATTAATCCAAAGTGTACTCTTATTACATTACTAATAAGAGTTGCTAGATCCCAATAATGCATGCTGCCAGTCGGAAAAGGACATACATGCAGTCCTAAAGCCAAGAGCTACTTAGGATTAACTGACTCCTATATATCTCAAACATGTGGAAAGAATATGCACTTAGGAAAAGCTCATTTGAAGATAATTTCTAGTCTACTTCATACAAAAAGTAATTAATAATTGATGTAACTTCATAGTGTACAATAATCGTAAAGAATCATATATATATTTCTAGAAATTAAATATCTAATTTCAAACATATAAGAACATTTCTATCAATCTCCTATCAACACAACAATATAAAATAAAAGTTGTATCACATTTTATCTTTATGTTCTTATTCCTTTGTTACTTTCTAGTCTTCGAACCCTATAATATGTAGTGTTTCTCTCTAGCCCATCCTCCCTCTGCATACCTGGCTAGGGCATCCATAGGAGAATAGATACATTAGGTTTATTTTGGTCAACCTAAGTATTCAGATCCTGGGCCAGGGTTACCAAATACTCAGATTCCCCAAAGCTCTTAACACATCACTTCCTAAATGCCACATTTTGACTCTAACTTTCTATCCTAATGGTTCTTGAAGACTCAATCTAGGATCTGATACCAAGCCATTATAGCCACATCTCATGATAACCACTAATCAGGTGATTAGGGAATAAATTGAGGATTAAACATAAAACAAAGAACACTTTCACTAGCACATTTATGACCAAAAATTTCACTTTTCCTAATGTCGGTTCTAAAGAAAAAATGACACCATAGACTAAACAACCTTGGTGCTTCAGCTTAAATGTGACCATTGGTCAACTCCTACTAATTTAAGAAAGACACATGTATCACTTTTTCTATAACTTTGGTTATCTATTACATAAATAGACATCTCAGATAACCCATGAAATGCAATTTTTAAGGGAAAAAATTGCCTCCAAAAAGTTTAAGATTAGCAGTCGACAACAAACACCTTCACGTGAAATATATTTTGCATACAAAATATTTCCAGCGTCAATTTGGCATTAGCAAAACTAACATTGTACGTCTTATAAACTATAGACAAGTTGTAGAAACAATGTCAGTTTGCTGTAAAAAAATTGATGTAGAGGATTCACACCACATCCCCTCAAAAATATTATTCCACCCAAATTACTCTCTAGTGTCAGTTTTCTTAAGAAAACCGATGATTAAGTCCTTATTGAGTTTGACTTTTTTTTGTTTGGGTATGGGGCCTCTATTATAGGTTTTTAATGTAGAACCAACGTCTAAGTACTTACTTAGTCATCAATTTTCACAGAATAAATACGTTCTTACTGAGATTGACTTTTTTGTTTATTTGGATAAGGGTCTCTATCATTGGTTTTTAATTCTGAACCGATGTCTAAGTACTTACTTAGTCTTCAGTTTGACTCTCCAAAACTGACATCTATGTCTTAGTGTTGTCAGTTTTCTGTATCAATTGACGACTAACTTCACTTGATACAACACACAAAATGTTTCTTTCCCCCATTCTATATTTCATAGCCCCTCGATACCTAGCTCTGGTGATCGTACTCTAGCAACCACCACCGACCATGTCGTAACTGCTTCTGTTGCTACTACACCTTGATTAGCTACCACCATCATAATGACTACTATTGTCAGAGTTGCTGTTGCAGAGTTTCTGCTTCTGCTCACTATAGATGTCGTCACACTATTGACCACTATCGCCATCACCATCAGAGTGGTCATCCTGCTGTTGCTACTGCTTCCCTGTCGGAGTTGCTGGTGCTAGAGCTTCTGATCAACATTATTTATTTATTTTTTAGCTACACTTTTTGTGTAATTTTATTGAATGTAACTACAGTTTTAAATATAATTGTTAATGTAATTTGATGAAATGTAACTAATGTTTTGATATCTAAATTGATTTCAATGGATAAATGATAATTGTATAATTTCTTTTATAGTTGAAATTCATGTGTAACTTCTTGTATATTTGAGTGCATTGTTCAATTTAAATGTTATATGGATACATAATCACACCTTAGAATTAATTACATTGCATTGATATGAATGATTTAAATTAACTTGATCTGGACTAAAATTTTTATGTATTTAAATATATTTTGAATCGTAGATCTTAATTTAGACATATATCTTCTTTTTCTAGCTTTGTACTTATACTGATTTGATATGAATCATAAACCTTAATTTTGGACATAGATTTGTTGGCATATAAATCAAAATTTATGTCATGTGAAATAGGATTGTATAGGGTTATACATAATGGTACTGGCATGGAGAGATATGATATTAGTAGATGTCGATAGCAGTGCTTGTGTTGAAGAACAAATTTCCGAAGATGATGTACATGTCAATGACCCAATTCTGAATGACATGGTTGATGCAATGCTAGATAGTTGTGGGGTAGATCAAATTGTTCCACCTTCCTTATTTAGAAATTGTGCATGATGCTGAGAGACCTTTATACTTAAGCTGTACTAAGTTTATGAAGTTGAGCACTGAGTTGAGATTGTATACTCTGGAGGCTAATAATAGATGCAACGAAAAAAGCTTCACGTCATTGGGTCTTTGTTGAAAGAAATTCTTCCTGAAGGCAATAAGCTTCCAATCTCAACATACAAATTAAAGAAAATGTTGTGCCATAAAATATCATCAATTGATTGACGACGCGATGGTGTTAGGGCTCGGTGGGAGAGGGGGTAGAGGCGCCGGCCGTGGCGCCGGCCTCTCTGGTTCCCGCCCTGCATCAGAAACGGGGGTTGAGCAACCAAACATTGCGATGAACACTAATCCTAAACAAACTGAGGAAGGTGACGTCTCCATGGCACCACCTGAGGATCTTCTATAGCCGGCTACTAGGTCATATAAAGAAGTTATGGTTGGCCGAACAACCAAGGTCCCAGCCTCCCTTGTCCAAGTTCCTCCAGATCTACTCGAGAATGAAGATATTAGAATTGACTACAACGGCAGACTGTCAAAGATTGCTATTAATCCTAACTCACTTCCTCTGCTCCTAGAGACATGGAAGTATGCTGTTATCATCACGATCATTGGAACAACCATCAGCTTCAATGCCTTATGAATAGAATTGCGGTTCTCTGGTCCCCTACTGCAGAGTTCCAGGCAATCGACCTCGAGATGGGTTACTACATCATCCAGTTGGCAAACAAGGAAGACTATGTATGGGCCATGACTGGAGGTCCGTGGATGATATTCAATCATTACCTCTCGGTTCAGTCTTGGTCGAAGGAGTTCCAACCTTCGGATCCAATCCCGTGATGATTGGTTGTCTGGTCGAGGATCGTGGATCTACCAATATATCTATTTCAAAACCTGCTCCTCTCGAGCATCTGCGATCTTTTGGGAAAACTATCAAAATTGATACTACAACCCAAAAAGGTCATTGTGGCAAATTTTCTAGGATTTCCGTGGAGGTCGACACGACAAAACCGCTCCTCCTTGCAATCGAACTCGATGGCGAGGAATACAAACTCGAGTACGAGAATTTACCCACTCTTTGCATGAAGTGCAGACATCTTGGCCATTCCGAAGGTGAGTGTAAGTTTGGCCCACAGTTCACTGGTGTAGCAGACCCTTCTGCACCGGTGGCACCCCTGTTGGGTCCCATCTATACAGATGCCATCCATGCAAAGATGCCTCCAAGGAAATCCCACCCCAAGAAGTAGGTAGCCAACCAGTCAAACACAACATCTAAGGAGAGGGTGCCGCTCCATCAAGGTACATCAGCAACCCACCCGGCCACCGGGGGCCAAGCACCCTCAGATGATGACTGGACAGAAGTCGTAAGTAGGAAGAACAAGAAAACCAACAAGAAGAAAACAAGCGAGACCACTGCGAGTAGCTCAGGCACACTGCCCCAAGGTGCTTAGGGGTCCGCTCCTCCGCTCAACACAGTCCCCCAGTAGGACAATACAATGGTGACACTGATCGATGATGAAACAGTCGATGGGCGATCTATAAACTAGATGTTAGACAAGTTCCAGTTTCAAGCTACTGACCCCTCCTCCTCCTCAAATATCACACCCACATACTTCAACTGGAGCACACATGGAAGCAAGGGAGGTGTGTTCTTGAGAAGCAGAAAGGTAATTTACCAGACTATCAGCCCTGTCCATGAACAGAAGAAAGGGAAATTGGCTCAGTCCATTGGCAACGACGCTGAGCACAACCCCTTCGTCAAGAAAACCCTTCCCCTCAATGAGGAAGACCCAGGAGTAGATTTACCGATGGATGGTGATGAGGAGGCCTCCCGCCTTCTGGCAGCAATATGGTGATGTCCCACCCTATCTATGTATATTAATGACTAACATCTATTGCTGGAATATCCAACGAGAAGGCTCCAAGGATAAGCTAAATCTCTTAAAGGAGTATAAAAGGAAATACAAAATTAATATTCTCGCCATTATCGATCCATGTTGCAGTGGCATCATAGCTAGCAGTATTATAAAGAAACTCGGTTATACTTCTTCTCATCGAGTTGAGGCACTAGGTTTCTCTGGAGATATATGAATCCTTTGGGACAATCATAAATTTCAGGTGGATATCATCTAGATCCACCGACAGTACATTCATTGCTATATTAACAGCTCATGGCACCTCACTTTCATCTATGACAATCCTAACCCAACCAAGCGAGACCTGCTTTGGCAGCGCCTTGCTACACTCACCTCTTTGACAAACACTGCTTGGGCTCTTATCGGTGATTTTAACACCATGCTGGACCCTACGGAGAAACAAGGCAACAAAGGATTTGATCGTCACTCTAGTATTAAATTTAACTCCTTTCTACAGAATGCATGACTTTTGGATATCAGATCTTCCGGAAATCACTTTACCTATAAGAAAGGACTCCTCCTGGAGAAGCTTGATCGCGTTGTTGCCAAAATTGACTAATTATCCATTGAAAATGGGATGACAATCAATGTCCTTCCACACATACACATCGATCACAACCCCATTCTGATCTCTGGATGAAGATCACCTCCATGCCAGAAGCCCCATTTCAGAATGAGAATGAGCTGGGGACATATCCCTAGCTTTAAAATAGAGCTCTTACCAATGTGGGATAGTTCACTACCCTTCCCGGAGGCCATCCAAGCTTTCCAGGTGGCCAGTGTCAACTGGGACACCCGGTGGATCCATCAACAACACAAAGAAAAGAATGACATTCTCAGGCGATTGGAGGCATGTCAGGTTTCTATTCACTGCACTAGTATTGCTAACCAACTACTTTCCATCGACTTGCAAGAGCAATTCAATTCCATCCTTCTTCACGAGGAGGCAGACTGGAAGTAAAAAGCAAACATTAACTGGCTTCAATATGGTGACGACAACAAAAAATTCTTCCATTCTTATGTGAAAACACGTCACCATTTTAACAAGATTTCTAGGCTCCGGAATGAAGATGGTGACTAGGTCGAGGAACCACTAGCCCTTCAAGACCTGGTCCGCTCTTTCTTCTACAACCTACTATGTACCCAAATCTCTCCAACGCCAAGCCGTGCTACTATCTATGAGTACGTCGGAGTTTTCCCAGGCATACCCGATGATTCCTTCCTCGGCTGCGCACCGGAGGCTGATGAAGTCAAGCGTGTTCTCTTCCTCATGGCACCAATAAAGGCTCCAGGTCCTGACGACGTCCATAATGAATTTTTCCAATCCAATTGGGCACATGTTGGTAATTCCTTTGTCTCTACAGTTTGTGAAGTTTTCATCATGGGATCCTTCAATCCACGGCTCACAGACTCTCTAATGGTGCTCATTCCAAAGAGTCAAACCCCCCAGAGATGTTCGGATCTCAGACCCATTGCTTTGAACAATTGCTGCTTTAATCTCATATCGAAGGTTATTGTAGAGCGTATTAAACCCTTTCTTGATAGATGGATCTCAGAAAACCAATCAAGTTTCATCCCGAGCAGGCACATCAACGATAACATCTTATTAGTCCAAGAAGTTATCCACTCCATGAAATCCTTGCGTGGTAAAAAGAAGTGGGTGGCTATAAAACTTGATCTCTCAAAAGCTTTCGATCGCATGAGTTGGAATTACATTGAAGACACACTTACAAAAACTGGACTCCCAAGTATCCTTATCCATCTGATTATGAAGATTATCTCCCCAGGCAGTACTTCAATTCTCTGGGAAGGCAAACATCTCGACCCCTTCAGCGCTTGCCATGGCGTTCGTCAAGGAGATCCTTTAAGTCCATACATCTTTGTGCTTTGCATGGAGCGTCTTAGTCAAGAAATCACTACTTCTGCCATGAAAGGCATTTGGAAACCCATCAGACTATCGCGGGAAGGGGTCCCCCTCACACATGTCATGTTTGCGGATGACCTCCTCCTAATGTTTGAAGTTTCTAACAAGCAAGACACAAACATCAAGTCCATTCTCAATGAATTTGCATGGTTATCCAGGAAAGTGATTTCCAATGATAAGTCTCATTGTTTCTTCTCTCCAAATACCTTTACCGGGGAAAGGAATGGCTTCTATCAAAGATTGGGCATCTCCAACACAAATGATCTCGACCGTTATCTCAGAGTTACCCTTTTGCACCATCGTTTTAATACGCATACTCATGCCTCCATCTTGCAATCCATCAAGATGAGAATGAATAGTTGGTCTGCATGCCATCTTTCTCTAGCTGGTCGAGTAACACTGGCTAAGAGCACACTTCAGACAATTCCCTCTTATACCATGCAGACAGTGAAATTCTCACCCACTCTTTGCGATGATATTAATCGCCATATCAAAGATTTTATATGGTCCGGATGTCATGAGCAGTGTACACTCTCCATGGTGGCCTGGCATAAAATCACCCAAAAAAAGGACTTGGGAGGTTTGGGTCTTAGAGATGCCTGATCACAGAATGAAGCATTGATGTTAAGGAATGTCTGGCATTATATGAATCATCCCTTGTGTCTCTGGGTGCGAGTGATGTGGGGGAAATACAACAGACATGGCTCTATCTTAAAAAACCTGGCTCTACTGCCTGGTCCTTCATCAAATCAGACCTTCCTAAGCTGGAGGCCCTTTGTCACAAAACCATCAATTCAGGGAACTCTACTAACATATGGCATGACAAATGGCTGCTAGGAAAATCCATTGTGGACCTTGCCCCATCTGTTGTAATTCTGGAAGATCTCACAGACCTCAAGGTTGGCAGTATGGCTCTGGAGGAAGGCTGTTGGGATTGGGATTTTATCCACTCCTTCTTACTGCCAGTTACATGGAAGTTCATCCAAAGCACTCTTCCACCAACCACGGATGCAGGCAACGATGCCTGGTCCTGGCCGTTTGAAACCAATGGGGAGTTCTCGACCTGCTCAGCATACAGCTGGCTGCATTCAGATTCCCATCAAGCCACCCTCACAAACTGGAAAGCCATCTGGTCCTTACCGGTGCCTCTGAAGATATGCACCTTTCTATGGATCCTTATGCATATATCTATCCTCACTAATGCTGAGAAAGTGCGAAGGGACATTTCCAACGACACCACATGCCCGAGATGTTTTACAACTAGCGAGTCAGTTGTACACTGTCTCAGGGACTGTCTGGCAAGCAAATAGGTCTGGCTTCACCTGGGAGTCGACCAATCCTTCTTCAACCTTACAGACAGGGACTGGATAGACCTCATCACCAAGGGTACTAGGAGTCTAGATGATAAGCTCACTCGTTGTATCAAAGCCTGGGCACTCTGGCGCGCGTGCAATGATGCTATTCATAATGGAAGTCCCCAGCCTCCGGCCATCCAGGTGCTCTTCATCACGCAGCGGTCCTCAGCTATCCTACAGCTCACCCGAGCTCGGAGTCATGCAAAATATAATACCAGTAGTCCATCCTTTCTTACCGGGGGGGACTGAATACATCATCTTTGTAGATGCTGCTTTTCAGATGCACAACCTCAAAATAGGTATCTGTATCCATGTCAAAAATAAACAAGGTCGATGTATCCTGGGCACTGGAGAACCCGGTCTCGCTACTTCAGCTAAGGAAGCGGAGATGAAGGGCATATTAAAGGCGTTAGAGCTGTGTAGGGTAAATGGATGGATGTCTTCCATCATTTACTCTGACTCCACCACTGCAATTGAGTCTCTATTGCATAACTAAAGTACAACCAGTAGATTCGAGCCTCTAAGAAGAAGAGCAGCATGCACATTGAAGGCCTGACCTCAGGTCCAAATCTCCTTCATCCCACGGTCGATGAATTTAGTAGCATACTACATTGCAAAACACACTTTGTACTCCTTCCTTCCCCACTTCTTCTCAGGTGAAAAACCTCCCTGGTTGAAGTTGGATATCCATGTTCCCTTTTCACATTTGATAGCCCATTGTAGAGAGCGGGGTGAATAGTAGTTATTCTCTATGAATGTTTTAAAAAAAGAAAATGTTGTGCCCAATGGGAATGGAGGCTAAGAAGATACATGCATGCCTGAATGACTATTGTTATTTCAAGAGGACTATATCGATTCAAAAGATTGTCCAAAATGTGGGGCATCAAGGTATAAAATGAAGACTTCACAGAAGTCCAAAATTGGCTCTCCTACCAAGGTGATGTGGTATCTACCTATAATACCATGGTTTCAATGCTTGTTTTCCAAAACCATGGATGCAGACAATTTAATATGGCAAATAGAGGAAAAGAAAAATAATGATGGGATCCTACGACATGCGTCTGATTCCCTAAAATAGAAGAAGATTGATTTATTGTACCTTAAATTTGGTGAAGAAGTCAAGAATCTAACACTTGGGCTTTTCACCAATGGGATGAAACCATACAACACATTGAACAGACAAGATAGAACTTGGCCTGTTATGGTTTTCATATACAATATTCCTCCCTAGTTGTGTATGTAAAGTAAGTACATCATGCTGTTATTGTTGATATTGGCCCCTAAACAACCTGGCAATGATATCGATGTTTATATTGAACCTTTGATTGATGACTTTAAGAAACTCTAGGGAGAAGGTGTGATGGCCTATGTTTCTTTGCACAGAGAGACATTTCGTTTGCATGCTATGTTGTTTTGCACTAGAAATGACTTTCTAACATATGGGAATTTTCCTGGATACAACATAAAAGGATCCAAAGCATGCCCTATATGTGAAGAGAACACTGATTTAATATGACTAAAACATGACGACAAGATTTATATCATGGTCATGGAAGGTTTGTTCCAAAAATTATCCTTACTGAGGGGTTTTCAAAGCGTTCAATGGATCAAATGAGGAATATAGTGCCCCTAAACCTATATCAAAGGAGGTTGTTTATGAAAGCATAGAAGACTTTATCAATGCATTCACTAAGAAATCACAATGTAATATTCCCACATAAAGTGAAAAATCTTTATACAAGAAGAGGTCAATATTTTGGGATCTTCCTTATTGGAGTTCTTTGGTAGTTAGGCATTGTATCAATGTCATGCATATTGAGAAAAATGTCTATGATAGCATGATTTGTACTCTGTTGAATATACCGAGTAAGACTATATGGCATCAAATCCAGAGTGGAGCTATGTGAAATGGGTGTAAGGAAAGAAATAACATTGAAGTAAGTAGTGATCGAAAAACATATTTACCTCCTGCTTGTTACATGCTGTTGAGAAAGGAGAAGAAAAATTTTGTGAGTGCTTTCTTAATGTTGAGGTACCACAAGGAAACTCTTCCAATATCTGTAGATTGGTACAAATGAATGATATGATGTTCATATGTCTTAATCTCATGATTTTCACACTCTAATGTAGAAAATATTACCCATGGAAATTCAATATATATTATCGAAGGATGTACTGTTTGCAATCACCTGGCTTTGTTTCTTATTCAACACTCTATGCAACAAAGTTATTGATCCTGATAGTCTCAATAAGTTGCAAATGAAAGTGGTCATTACCCTGTGCCAGCTTGAGATGTATGTTCCTCCTTCATTCATTGATATCATGATATATCTTGTTGTCTATTTGAATGGGTAAGTGAAAATGTTGGGACTAATTTTCTTGCATTAGATGTATCCTTTTGAATGGTGCATGAGTGTTTTTTAAGGTGATGCTTGAAACCATTATCAGCCTGAAGGGAGCATTATTGAGGGTTATGTGTCTAGGGAGGTTATGGACTTTTGCAATGACTTTCTAAGTTGTAATGAAGCTCCTAGAAATGACAAGAATACTGATGACTATTTTAGCAAAGGGAATTTAGGAGCACGAGTGAAAGTAATATGCCGTGAGCTGTGGGAACACACACACTTGTGTATTTTACACAACATCGATGAAATGAATATTTATATCACCGAACATACCAATTTCATCAAGATAAAACATCCTCGATCCAATTCAATGTGGCTTTCCAAAGAGCATAATATGACATTTATTAGGTGGTTTGAAGATAAAGTCTTACATCAACTATCTCAAACACCAAATAATGTTGTTGAATATATAAATTGCCTCACCTTTAAACCAAAAATGAATGTTATGTTTTATGAAGGGTTTGACATAAATGTATTTTCATATTACACAAAACGTCAAGATCATAAGAGTGTCATCCAAAATAGTGGGGTCACCCTTCAAACCTCTTCATTGTATTTTTCTACTGCAAAGGATAAGAGTCCACATGAAGCTAAAATGTCATATTACAGTGTCATTGAAGACACATGGGAGTTTGACTACATAGATTTCATAGTTCTAGTCTTTAGGTGTAATTGGGTTGATAACACCAAAGGAGTTATAGTGGATGAATTAGGTTTCACATGAGTGAATTTTGAAAAGATTGGGGAGAAGGGTGATCCATTCGTAATGGGATCATATGTGAAGCAAGTATTTTATATTGTTGATCCTGTAAATGAATAATGGTTAGTTGTTCTTCATGATAAAAGATAGTTCATTGTAGATCCTATAAATGAAGAAGAGTACTATGACAAGTACGATGACTCCAGTCCATTCTCAGTTGGCTTGCTAACACCAAATGTTGAATCTAACATTGACTTATATATTCATGGATTTCACAAAGAAGGATTGCTAATTGATCCAAGATCCAATCAATAATATAAGCATGCATATTAATTTTTTAAAATGTAAGATATGCATTTACCATTCTTTATCACTTATATATTTTTATTTGACTATTTTTTAAAATGTTACAATATTTTTTAGATGATGTATGACCTTGAGTATGATGACCATGAGGATGATTACTGTGGGGTTGAGCACCACTACGATGGAACTGGTGTAAGTTGTATTGTTTTATTACATAGATGTGCATTTTATAATGTCCATCACATTTATAAGTTACATTTTTATAACTTATATGTATTTCTTGTCAATTTTAGCATGAAGATCTATGCCCGGAGGATGTGAGCCCTAAGGATCTTTTTGAGCTTGCTGAGTAGCATCGTGAGCATGCAAAAATAAGAGGAGTCACCATGATGAACAAGTTAGTAGAGCAAAAGGGAAACAAACCAAAGATGGTTGTTGAGTTTGATGATCAAGGAAATCCTATTGGGAAGAATCACAGTTCTTTTGTGATATAGCAAGGAATTCTTAATCATAGCTAATCATATATACATGTAGAATCTTGGCATAAAATTGGTCAAGACATAAAAAATTAATATCGAAGGAACTATATGTGAGATATACAATTCTATTTTAAAGATATTTGCAATTCTATTTTTAAGAACATTCCATTAAGTATATGAACTTTTGCGGAGGATATTTGATATGGATGAAAAACTATAGTGTAAAAAGGTGCTACATCGTTGAGGGAGGGTACTAAGGAATTATAGGACAAATATGATAGAGGATACATACTAAAAGAGAACATGAAAAAGAAATCAACCCTTGAGAAATGGAACTATCTAGACCCGAAGGCATGGGATATGTTTTTTGCTAAGAGAAAATTTGATAAATTCAAGGTATTAAGCCTCCTCATTATGTATTATGTAATTAACATGTATTTTGGATTAACCAGGCTTTGAGAGATGCTCAAATAAAGGCATGCAAAGAATATGAACAACCACAAGATGGGTCCAGGTGGCTATGCAAAGCTTCACCAACATCTGGAGGATGCTTCTTCTCAACAACCTTCTCTTGGGATTTATGAGTGCTCTACTAATACTGCATCTCTACCTTGCCACAATTTGTGGATGAATGGGAGGCAAAGCAAATATGGAGAAGTACCCAACCCCACAACCACTCAGGTGGTTGCAAAAATGGTAAAATTCAACTCTTGAAGCAATTACTATTGATGATTGTTATATTTTAGCTTGACATTGATTGTTATGTTTTAATTATCGATTACTATTGATGATGATTAGCGGGAGCTCCACGAGCAAAGGAAACAAAGAAAGTTCATCCCTAATGGCATGAGGGATGAAATGATAGTTGCTCTAGGTAATCAAAAGCATCTTGGGTGTGTTAGGGCTGCTGGCACTGGTGTCGGTATAAGAGCCTTTTTTGGGCCATCATTGCATAAGTGCAAATCTATCCAAAAAGGAGGATTCTTAAAAGAGAAGTTACAAGAGATTATCACAAAGTGAATAGAGGAAGAAATGAGACAATATCATACTTATTACTCTCCCGGTGAGTGCCTCGCAAAAAAGGGCATCCAGGAAGGCGACTGATGGGGCGAATTTGCACCGCTGACCACCTCCCTAGGTTTTCCTAAGGCACTAGAGGACCAGAAACTCCATGGAAGTTCAAGATCTCTCAACCAAGTCCTCCCCACCATTCACACAGAGCGATATGGTGGAATGGGATTGTGTGAATAGACTAGATGAGAAGAACCCACTATCACTTCAAAAGACTGATATCGAAGTTGTGGATGGTAAACTACGTTATTTGAAAGAAGAAGAGGAATAGAACATAGATCGATTGAAGCTATGCTTAATAAGCTACATTTTAGATTTCACACCCTACATTCCAACACTGGATAATTACTTTGATGGTATCTGGGATCTAGAAGGAGAGTTCGAGGTTTTTGATAGAGGTGAAGGTTTCTTTGTTATCAAATTCTCTAGTGCAGTGGATCTTGATTATGTTCTGAAGGGAAATTGATATGTCAAGAGTAGACCTGTGATTCTAAAGAAATGGATGATTGGTGACAATTTGACTAAAACAAAATCTAAAGAAGCTCTCATTTGGATTTGTATTCATAAACTTCCTCTTGAACTCTGGGACAACAAAATGTTTGGTAGGATTGGGTCGTTGCTAGGTTAACCTTTACAAATGGATGAATGTACAAAAGGTTGCATGAACATCGAGTTTACCAGAATCCAAGTATTGATGTCTGTTGAAGCAAAATTCCCTGACTCTATTACTCTGAAGAGTAGTGATGGATCTGAACATGTTGTCTATATTGGATATGAATGGGTTCCTCATAAATGATGTTTGTGTGGTTACCTAGGCCATGATGATTGTTTGTATGAGATTCCAAAGGAAGCAACATTTCAGGAGAAAAGAAAGTTACCTGAGAAAAGGATGGTCTAGGAAAGGAAGAGAGATTTGACTGATAATCAACATCAAGGGAGCATCCCTAACTCTAATGCTGAGTAGGACATGTCGACATTAAAAGTAACTCAAAGCTTTGTGTTGAATGAAGTTTCTAGGTTGCATAATGTAAAATTGGTAAGACAAGTAGGTCTTCTCTCCAAGGAAGGTAGTAGATCAATTCCCTCTACCCCAGTTCCTATTTTCCCTGAATCTTTTCATAGTAAAGATGGAATTCAACTAGACTTTGTTATTACCAAATCTGACTCAAGGTTTAATCAATCGAAATCCCCTCCTAAATGTCATTACAAACCAAGTTCTGGGATCTACTATAGAGTCTCTAACTCTATCTTCTCTCCTGTTATGAACAAGTCAGATGGTTTAGGGATTATCAATGAGGAAACTGAGGCTAGAAGTTCAACAAACCTAGTTATTTAATGACTACATCTATTTCTATCACCTCTTGGAATGTCAAGGGGATCAGTAATAAACTCCCGAGTGTTCAAGAGGAATTAAGGAAGACAAGATCTGACATTATGATTTTAAATGAAACAAAATTGAGATCCAATAAAGTTGATAAAGTAATGAGGAAGTTTTTTGGTGAGTTCAAATGGCTGTCAAATAATAACTCTCATTCTCTAGGGAGTGTTATTGTTCTCTGTAAGGAGGAAGGTTGCATTATTACTAAGATTTTTGAAAGTGATCAAGCTCTTCATGTTAATGTGCAAAATGAAAATGACCTCTTTGTCTTATTGACTATTTATGGTCATAATGGTGATTTGGATAGAGTGAGATGTTGTCTAACCTATGTAAGTTCATAATGGTATGAATGTCCCTTGGATCATAATGGGGGATTTTGTCGCTGTTAGAAAAGAAGATGAGAAAATTGGTAGGCAATCTCCATCCAAAAAATTGATGGAAGATTTTAATGATTTTATCCTTGATTGTAGTCTTTTTGAGCTTGATCTAATAGGTCCTTTTTTTACTTGGGATAATCACCGAGATGGTGATGATTTCATTACATATAAGATTGACAAAATGTTATATAATGCTGAGTTCCAGAATGCTTTTGAATCTTTTCATGGGGAATGTGTGTCTAATGAAGTTAGTGATCATAAAGGATTAAACTTATTATTGGGAATTCTAGGAAGATGAGAACTCCTTTCTAGTTTAGTATTAGCTGGACCAAGCATGATGATTTTATATCCATTCTCAAGGAGGTTTGGGAGATTGATGTGGATGGTTATGCTATGTTCAAGCTTTATTGGAAACTTGAAAATCTAAAAAAACAAGTTGAGGTTATGGAATCAGAATGTGTTTGGAGATATTTTTAAAAAGACTGTTGAGATCAAGTTTAAAGATAGAGAAGCTTAGAGGGATGCAAATATGAATCCTACTAATAAGTCTTTGAGGGTTGTTGCTAAAGAGTTAAGAAATGAAGCCGAGGTTACTGTTGACATGGAAGAGTCCTTGTATCGTCAAAAATCCTACATCCATTGGTTGAAGGAAGGTAATTCTAACACAAAATTATTCTATGCTTCCTTGAGAACTAGAAGGACAAAAAAATCTATTAAAAATACGATGATTGATGGCAAAATTTGCAACTATTATGAAGATATTAAAGAGTTTTTTTTGTAATTTTTATAATGATCTTTTCTATAAGAATGATCCTGGTAGTGTTTGGGAGGGTAGATGGAATGGCCCACGTTTAACTTCTCAACAAAATGCCTCTCTTACTTATTTAGTTTCTAGAAAAGAAGTTTATGAGATTGTTAATGATCTGAATGAAGACAAGAGCCCTGGTCCTGATGGTTTCAATGGGATTTTCTTCAAGAAAGCTTGGCATGTAATTGGTGATGATGTTTTCAATGCTATAAACAATTTCGTTTGTAGGGGATGTATGCTCAAAGAGGATAATAGAACTTTTATCACATTGATTCCCAAAGGAAAAGATACCTTCATCATTGGGAGTTGGAGACCTATAGCCTTATGTAATATCTTCTTTAATATTATTTCCAATATCCTGGCTAATAGGAATCAAAAAGTTCTCCCTTCTATTATTGATTCTAATCAATGAGCTTTTGTGAAAGGCAGAAGCATCAAGGATGCTATCCTTTTAACCAATGAAATTCTTAGTGATGTTAAGAAGAATAATTTGCCTTACATTTGTATCCATACTGATATTACTAAGGCTTATGATTCAGTGAATTGGAAGTTTCTTTTCTTAGTTCTTCACTGTATTGGCTTTCCTTCCAAATGGATTAGATGGATGAGGTTATTTTCAATTCTACGTCTTATCAGGTGTTGCTTAATGGAGAACTGACTGATATCATCTTTCCTTCTAATGGAGTGAGACAAGGGGATCCTATAGCCCCCTATATCTTTGTTATAGCTATGCATGGGTTATCTGAGATGATGAAATTAAGATGTGAAGCGAATATTATTCATCGTGTTTCTGCTTCAAGAAAATTTTCTCTCTCTCATTCTTATCTTTGTTGATGACCTCATGATTTTCTAGAGCTGACTCTGATAATGCTAGAAATGTCAAAAGTTTATTGGAGAGCTTTGGTTCTAAATTTGATCACAATGTTAATTTTTCCAAGAGTGGTATTATTTTGGGGAGGAATGTTGATGATGAATCTCTCTCAAAAGTCTTGGGAATGAAGATTCAAAGCCTGGACAACTCCAAGTACTGTTTTTGCCTTTGTTTATGGGTAAGCTCAATAAGAAACACTATTCTGTTCTCATCGACAGAATCAAGAGGAAGTTGGATAGTTGGAAATAAAAAAAAACTTTCTTTTGCTGGTAGACTTGAACTGATTGAGTCTACTCTATCTTCTATGCATATTTTCTGGGTGTTCTCATTTCCTATTCCTGCCTTTACCCTGGAAATGATTGACAAGCTTTGTAAGGATTTTTTATGGGGTCAATATGAAAACAAAAGAAATTTACATCTAGTCAAACATGATTCTATTACTTTTCCCTTAAAGGAAGGTGGTCTTGGTCTCAGAAAAAGTAAGAAGCTCTCTTATGCTTGTCTTATTTTAAATGCTTGGGATGTGGCCAACAAAAAGGACAATTTGTGGGTAAAATGGATTGGTGAGAAGTACTTAAAAAAGGAGTCCTTCTGGAGTATTGTTGAATCTCCTAATTTCTCTTGGATGTTCAATAGCATCCTTCGAGTTAGAGAAATCCTGATCACGCATACTGATTTCATCAAGGGAACTGGTGATAAGTTTTGAACCTGGCTTGATCCCTGGTTCAATAAAAAGTGTTTAAAGGATATCTTATCTGATGATATGATTATTAGATCAGGTATTGGTAGAGATTCCTTTCTGAATGTTATTATTAAAAATGGTTATTGGTCTATCCCTGTTTCTAGATGTGCACCTATTATCAAGGATAAGGTGAACACTATTTCTATTTCTCCTTATTTCTAGATGTGCACCTATTATCAAGGATAAGGTGAACACTATTTATATTTTTGGTAATGGCTCAGATTATATTTTTTTCAAAGGGAGTAAAAATGCTTGTATTAAGAGCATATGGGAAGCTATCAAAATTGAAGAGGGTGAAGATGATATTTTCTCACGGATTTGGAGTTCAAAAAGTCATATGAACGGAATAATTAATCTGTGGAAGGCAAAACAAAACAAACTACCTACATCAGAATATACTACAAGAAGGGAAATCGCTATTGCCTCTATTTGTTTCTTATGTTTCAAGGCCTAGGAAGATACTCACCATATTTGCTTTGACTGCGACTTTGATGCTGGTCTCTGGACTCATGCATGCTCTGAAGGGCTCTGGACTATTTTACCCAAGAACTGGAATGATATTTATGAGAAGAAAAATAAGAATTCCAAGATCATTAGTTCCCTTATTCTCTACAATAGTTGGATGGAAAGAAATAGGAGGGTGCATGAAGACAAAATTCAAAGCTCAGAGGTTATTTGGAAAATTATTAGAAATGATTTTGATGCTCTTAGTAACTAATTTCTCTATGCTTTTTTGGTTCTTTCTTTTGATGAAGAGTTTCTTGGTATGGCTTGTGGATAGGAGTCTTCTTGATTAGTTATGAAGCAAGGAATTTTCTTATGGTTCTCCTACTGCTTGAAGTTTATTTGTAGTTTCCCATGAAGGTTCTTCTATAGTTTTTTTGCTGAGCTTCTTTTCTAGCTAGCTCGATTGAATGTGTTGGAGACTTTTTAGTCTTTTGAGGATATGTTCTTAAACATCTAGGTTGCTGGTTCTCACTATGGTGGATGACTTCACATGTACATCATAGCTCTTTTTGATCTCTCAGTAACTGTAATGCCCGGGCCCACTGCCCACAACTCTAGTAGAGTTTCAGGAATGACGACTGGCCCCACAAACCACCACTAGCCTTAACTGTGCAATTTATCCACACTCACGTGCAAGCCAAGATCAACTTCCTGACTGGTCACCCATCCTAGTACTACTCCAAGCTGAGCACGCTTAACTATGGAGTTCTTTAGTGATGGGCTCCTGGAAAAGGAGGTGCACCTTGGTGATATGGGTAGTCCAATCATTCCTTTTAAGATCATGTTATCTGAGGCCTCAAATCCTGGGATGTTACAATCTCCCCCACTTAGACTCTTGACGTCCTCGTCAAGGCTCAACTATATGGCCTCATAATCTGACCCCATTTCAGTGCAGACCCACAATGGCCCATGGACACCCAGTTCCCGATCACGGAATACCAACGCAAGGGTGGCTACGTCAACCATGGACAACCCTTTCCTAAATGCCTGGACCGCACGGCTCAAGACTGGCATGCCACATGCCCATGCGGGCCCCACCTACTGGAGGGGTTATGGCTCTGATACCATTTGTAACGCCCGGGCCCACTGCCCATGACTCTAGTAGAGTTTCAGGAATGACGACTGGCCCCACAAACCACCACTAGCCTTAACTACACACTTTGTCCACACTGACACACAAGCCAAGATCAACTTCCCGACTGGTCACCCATCCTAGTACTACTCCAAGCCGAGCACGCTTAATTATGGAGTTCTTTAGTGATGGGCTCCCAGAAAAGGAGGTGCACCTTGGTGATATGGGTAGTCCAATCATTCCTTTTAAGATCATGTTATCTGAGGCCTCAAATCCTGGGATGTTACAGTAACTATGTTCTGCTTTGCTTTTCTGGCTCTCCTTTTTGACAGATAAGTATGCGAGAAGGCTCTATAATACTATGTTCATTTGATGATTGAGTGCAATCTCTATGAAGATCCCTCTATACACATTTTTGATGTGTGTCTATTCTATGAAGCTCAAATGGAAAATTTTGGTGTTTTGATTTTTTGTGTAGAATGTTTTTCTACAGGTTAGCTCATTTGGAGCCATAGAGTGATGATTTCTTAGTTCTATGGTGTCCTTGAAGATCAACCTCTTTTCCTAAAGGTTTTCTTTATACAATCTGATTTAAAGAAAGTTTCTCATCCAAATGGATGATTTGAATGAGATCTTTTGAGGATATGTTCTTTAGTCTAGGTTGATGGAGTTTCTATGACATCATAGCTCTATTCTGTATTTTATGTTAGTAAACCCTATATATGTTTTTTTCCTTTTCTTCATTTCCTTTTTCTTGGAAATGAATGCATTGTAAATACCATCTTTTACAAAATAAAAAAAACAACATGAGTTTTAGCCGACCAAAAAAATATATCATACTTCTCATTCATCTCCCCAAATAGTACCTAGGGAACCCCGCTCTTCATACTAGGCTGAATCATGTACAACAAAGGTGGTTGGGAGTAATTCCCATGGACCCACCAACTAGTACATCAACTATAAGGTTTCTGTTGATATAGTAGTCTTTCAGAATGACTTGTATAATATGTTTGTGTTTAGCTATATATATAATACTATATACAAATTTGTAGGGGTTGAGGCTATGCTGTCTTGTATTAGAAGGTATGTCGTTGCACTAGGCACGACTTACCCATCCCTTACACGTGACATGATTCATGGTGCCCGAAAGCCTGCCGATGCGGTACGCGTGATGACAAGACTTGTCTATGAGGCTTGGAAGCAGACTCCACTTCCATATGGACACCTCGAGCATGACACTGTAGGTGATGTAGAAGGTGGCATGTTTGCATGGCCCAAAGTGAGAGTTGTGTATGTTGATGTATGCTAAATTTACATTGTATTTGTATATGTATATAATTGACAATTGATATGAGAATATATAGATGCATGACACAACACCTAAGAAACACCCCACAACTCATCCTCCACTTCCTACTCAAGATATTTGATTACCTGGTTGGCTTGCAAAGGACCTATTCGACTCACTAGGTCCGAATTGTAGGGTCTTGACAGTATGGATAGACAACTTTGAAGAACGGTCGCCTATGATGGTCAGTATTAAAGAAGGACACTATAGGTCAAACTAATGGAACTAGTATATTTTTGCAACATGTTGTGGAGATGTTTACTTATTCTTGGTTGAATACATCTATGATAGAGCTTTGGATATTCTAATATCTTATGGATAAGTACCTCATTTTATATATGTTGATATGTTTTCTTATATATTAATGCATACATGATATACATTTTACAACTGCTTACATAGGGTGTGTATAGAGTTCAAACTACCCCATGTGGTATTCCCAATTCCATCATTGATTAACCGTGTACATAAAGACCCTACTCCTGTTATCCAATACTGCTCTACCACATTTATATATTTTGGTAATGTGAAAAAGAGCGTGATTATAACTTCTTTCAAATTGAGTAAGTTTTAGTTACTTCACTTATAATTTGGACTTAAGAATTATATTTTCTTGTGGATTTTGAATTTTATTTTGTTTGCCTTCTTTTCACACAGGAATAATCATAGAGTGTTATTGGTTATTATCCCCTCGATGCTAACTATGTATTATCAAGATCCTAAGGGTGACCAAGTAGAAAGTGGGGGACATGAAATGAAAAAGGCATTATTCACGTGAGTAATTTTATATCCATTAACATATATGAATACATGAGTATTTACTAATTCAATTCAATGTGTTACATTAGCAGATAGGGGTATAAAAGAATTAAAAAGGCTGGAGGAAAGGTGGATAAGAAAAAGAAAGCATTAAGTTGGAACAATGTTGAGGTAATATTTATGACTCCAATGCATATTTATGCCTACTATGCTTACTTTAATTTATTAGCATTTCGTATGGTGGAAAATTTATAGTGCCCTGTGCAAGACTTACTCAGTATGTCTCTATGGTACATTTGGAAAAACATTGACGACCCAAAAACCTTTATCAAATAAAAATGTGACATGGTTTAGTAGTGCAACATCGATTGCTACACCAAAACCAATTACACAATTGCTTATATGTGTCAGTTTCTTTAATCATAGAAACCGAGGGTGGTTCTGAGTTGTAGGTTTATGCATCTACCAAATACTGGCATTATTGGCGCTTATCTATAGTGTCACCTACTTAGTTATAGATATGAAACCAACATTAGAGGTCTATTTTAACCAAAATTAGAGGTAGTATATGTATTCGTGTCTTAACTTTTGTTCTCAATTTTCAACTCTTCATTTTCTCACATTTAATTACATAAATCCTAAATATACAAGGGGATTTAAAACCTAATTACTCTAATATGATAACAACAATAAAGATACATATCTAAACATTTGTTTTGTTTCTCACACTTCCACACACATATGACTTGATAATCAGATACATTCTATATTATTAAGTAGAAAAAGTTACACATCATCATTTACAACACATCATCATTTACAACTCTCTCATTTCTATACAAGGACCTAGAGTGAAGGGACTGACTGAACTTAACTAATATTATGCTTAGCTCTTATGGCAGATCTAATATGGCTTCAATATTCTTCAAATGCACATGGTTTCTCTAAAAAATTGTGAGTAGAGGGGTGAGCCTACACACTCAATGAATGAGTACTTCAAAGAAACAATTTCAAGCACTTTGATAATCAGAGATATGTTATTGAACAACTAAATATAAAGTCAAACATTAACAAGCTATAAAGGGACTAATTCACACACACACACACACACATATATATATATATATATATATATATATATATATATATATATATATATATATATATATATATATATATATATATATATATATGACATGATACACTAGATATCCAAAAAAGAATAAATCAATATCTTCGCATACTTGATTAATCACAAAGGAAACTAGTAATTTAGAAACATACAAATGACAACTTACTCCAGATAACTACAAAGAATATATGAAATATACACTCACTTGATTAATCTCTCATTCATCATATTGTGCTCCAAAACCTTATGAGTGTAGCACAACATGTAAAAATATCAAAACATGCTACAATCTCATTGTAAAATACTTAGAGTCGACCCAAAACTCTAGGTCTACTAACTAGCTACCCGATCTACAATGAGCCTCACCACATCTAGGCTCAATGACTAATGGGAGCAACCAAATATTTGGATTCCTCCTATAAACCTGGGCACTCAGGTTGAGAGTCAAAAGCATTTTGGCTAAAACTACCTACTCCAGTGGTTCTAGGGTTGACTCACTGAGTAGTAACTGAAGTTGGTACCACTAAGATCTTTGCTAAATGTTGGGTACCTAACTAAAACTATACTAAACTTGGTACCACCAGAGTCTCCAGTTAATGTTGGGTAGCACCGCTATTTTAAGGACTCTATCCTCATTAGGATTATACCCATGTACACATTTGGTACACTCTGGCTACCTCATCCTAGACTGTGATAGTCGGTATGCATGTTTCCTCCATTGCGGTGCAGACCTCCACATGGAATTTATGGTGTTTAGGGAATCTAATGTCTAATTCACTATTTAACATCAATGTTCAATCATCCAATCAATTTTTCATAGCTTAACCTAGTATTAACTTCTTTTCATAGCTTTTCTATAATCTATTCTATAAAATGAGCTATTGAGCTATTTCACTTGTCATAATGAGAAATACTAAATTGAAAATACTTGATTAACTAAATGCCCTATTCTTTGGGTTTCATTTGCCTCCATCACAAATCACATGAATCACATAAGGATTAAATGCATCATAAACTTTAACTGATAATAAGATTGCTCAACATTTCACTTACAACCAAACATATTATGAAAACCTAGTATGAACTGAACTACAATTTCCACACCATTCAATGAAATATCATACATCAAGAGTAACCTTGAATAAATAAATATATATAACATAAAAAAGAATCACTTATGTTGGGTTTCATGACATCTATTTGCAAACTTCGAACCGTCCACTCGTATAAGGTTTCACCCTCTTTACTAAGAAATTATGCAAACACTAACAACATTAAATAAATTCTAAGATAATATCTCACATTTATAAATAATGAGGTTCAAATGGCAAAGTTCTTTATTCAGTTTTTCAATAATTTCAGGCATAACCAAAAACCCTACATTTAAGTATATTCTTCTAAATTCTGTAGAAAACTTAATGAATTCTATTCTAGATGATTTTGAATCCATTTCCAATATTATTGTATCACTTTAAATGCATCACAACAAGATAACAATCCATTTGTAGATCATCTTTCATAAGCTTATACTGAATGGAAAATTTAGGGTTTCTATATAGAAGAATTGAAGATTATAGTGGATTTAATCCAATTTCATGCAATATACTTTTAATTAGAAGTAACCACTAACCTAAGGTGTGAAAATACCTTAAAAATGTATTCCAGGTCTAGAATTCTAGCTTCCATATCAAACTACTAGCAAGCCATCACTTTCTTCTTCTTTCCAACTCAAAAACCCTAAGAATGGAGATTTATAGAGAACGTTTAAGAAAAGAGGAAGTTTTGATATCTTCTTGAATAAAATCAGAGGAGGAACACAATCTTGACATGTTAGAGAAGAATCACCAAGAAAATCTATCTAGATATGAGAAACTTACTTGATTTCATCAGCTCTAGGAAGAGAAAACCCTAGATAGCCATCTTCACCACTTTCTCCATCCAAATCCTAACTCTCCCTCTCTCTCTAGGATTTCATTTATGTGGAATGAATTATGAAATATGGGGGCCCCTAATGTGTTAGGTTAATCATATAGAGAAATTAAGGTTGCGTGGGTCAATTACAAATTGACCCTACTTGTACTTTTTTTTTCAGTAGAATTTTCTATCATAAAAATGTTACTGAAAATCATTTACTAAATAGATTGAAACTCCTCAAGAAATTATTACAAATTAGAATATTTTCTAACACAATGTTTCAGATCTCTAATATAAAATTTAGATAATTCCAAATTACCAAAAATAAATAAAAATCTAACACTACACAACTAAAAAACAGTGTGAAACAAGGTTGGTCAAAGTGTTATTTGAACGCGAACCACATTCAAGGAATATCCAAATATTCTAAAATTTTGCACTAACACTCATTATTGAGTTATCCATATAATATTCAAATTTAAAGTAAATCCAATTTACATAGAAAAAGCAGCAAGAAGGGCTCAGTGTCATTATGTTAATAAAAAATGGCTTGGTGGTATGTTAAGGAATTGGTCCACTAGAGAAATGAGACTTCATAAGTTTAGGGATTTAAGAGCGGAACAAAGGATAAGGAAACTCAATCATCTTCTAAAAAGAGATGCAACAATCATGAGGAGACAATTATCCACCTTGAAAACATATCTTGGTAGGATCAAATATATGACAAAGTTTCTTGATATTGTAATCATCATCGATCAACAAGAAGAATATGCAACCACATTTTGTATTTATGTACTATAAAAACCCTAATTTGTTCGATTAGGGTTTACACTTTTTAAACATGAATCATTCAAAGTAAAATCATGATTAGAGTTCCTCTTTAGGTTTGAAACATAACAATTGAGATACCATCATTAATCTAGTTTAAGCGATGATTAATCTAGTTAAGATTGTAATCATCTAGGTAAACCCTAATTTACTAATTAAAATTAGACATGGTCATAACACAGATGATATCCTGTGCAATAATATCATAAGGTTCATGCAAAATAGATGCAATAAAGGGAACAAAAAAGGTAGTAGGATTACTCCCAACACCCTAGCAAGAGGACTACTCACACATGACGACAATAATAGGTTTAATGAGGGAAAAGAGGAAGATAGCCATCGTTACATAAGAAGAAGACATAGACATGGTGTACGAATGTGTTTATTCAACTTGGATATGGGGATGTCAAACAAGCCATGAACACATCCCTCAAAGCTCATCAGAGATGGTTTGGAAGTTTTCGATCTCCTTCTTTAAATCCTTGACTTATCTCTACGAGCGTGGAACAGGTGGATGATGATGGAAAATGGAAGGTGTCGTTGATATATGTATCCTTGGAGATTAATACCTTGGATCATTGTGGAGGTAGAAACTTCATCATGCAATAAATCATTAGCCGGTGAAAGCCACCAATGGAAAATGAAGTTGTATACTCAGAATTGATTTGGCATCCTGGCGACGTTAGTGTGGATCCTTTTCTTGAAGGCGATGGCCATGCATTTATAGGTGGAAGACTAGATTTTGGAACCCTCCCTATTTGTCTTGAAATTAAGTGCCATCTGCCATGGGTGTGAAGTAAAAATGGCTGGATGAAGTAAAAATCCTCATAAATTTTAAGATTCCTATCACTGCACGGGAGCATCTCTTAGGTAGCACAAACTTTCCATGGGGGGTCGAGTGCATGATGTACTTTGGTTGGTGGAGTCTGCCCAACCATTATTAGGCAGGTAGGAGTCTTGTCAGTGGTAGAGTACATGATAGTCATCTATAATCAGTGCACATTTCCTGATAAGGAATGGGTACACATCCTAACTAGGCATCAATGCACATTGTCTAATCAGACATCAATGCACGTTTCTTGACCAGGCATCAATGTACACATTATAATTTTCTGTGATGTGTGATGCCAGGCCGAGCATCAATAGACATTTCATTGGTGAAGCTATGTAGGCTCACTATTGTTAGACCAAGTGTACATACCACCATCAGATGAGGTGTGGTAGTTTCGATTAGTTGTATACCAATGAAAATGCAAAATGAGAGGGTGGAGGAGTCTCTAGAAACATGCCGTACCACTAGTGGAGAATTGATGTGTGGTTTAGGGCCTATGAGGATGAACTTATGACCAGAGAAAATACTACCTAATGAAGGGACACACCAATGGAAATTTGGTCCATTATAAAAATGTCTTGGGTCTTCTAGTCGGTTAGTGGGAACACCATATCCTACACTGGTGCACATATAATGAAGTTCAAACTTGCCATGATAATCAAGGAATTATTACAACTTAACATAAAAGTAGGAAAAGATTAAATGGAAGCTAATTATTAAGTAATATGAGGCATGTGAATGAAAAACTAAGATTAAAATGCAACTAAAACTATGAGGAATAAACATTCATCATAATTTTAACAAGTTAACACCATTAGATTCTTCTACTTTAGATTGATCAATGTTAAATATTTTATATGCTCCACTAGAAGTACCACTAAAGAAAGAAATTGTTATAGTATTTAGCATCAAATTTATCAAGAGAGTCTTTGGTGTTTAAACAAAACATGGAAAACAAAAAATACTAAAGATATTGATAGTCATTTTTCTACCACAACATAACACATAGAGAAGTTTCTTAAGAAAAGGATGAGCAAAAACCCAATTTGGCACAAAGCATGCGGTGCTAAGGGCATCGACCCAAACCTTCTCAGCATGTCATACTCTAGGAATGTTATCCAAGCCATATCTAGAAAGGATCTATATTTCAACTCTGCAACCCCATTTATTTAGGTGTACATGAGGAAAAAAAGTTGTGCACATAACTGAATTCATCCCAAAACTTTCCAAACAAGTCATTTTCAAATTCTACCCCATGGCGATTATATATAGAGACAATACATATTGAACCTTCATTTTCATACCTATTTGCAAAAATAGAAAACAACATCTAGAGTATTACTCTTAGCAAGAAAAAAGAAGTTCAAATAGCAAGAAAAATTGTATACATAACCAAATTCATCACAACACTTTTCAAAAAAGTCATTTTCATATTCCCCCCCATGATCACTATAGATAGAGACTATTAAGCGAGAACCTTCATTTACAATCTTTATACAAAAGTAGAAGAAAACATAAAGAGTATCACTCTTAGCAACCAAAAAGATGTTCTAGTAGTGAGAAAAATAATTAACAATGTCCAAGCAATGCTTTCTACCACACATTTGGTGCACATTGGTCTAAATAGATCAATATGAAGCATTCCAAGAGCTCTTTTAGTAATAAGTATTCCTTTTGACTTGAATGAATATTTGGCTTTCTTCCCGTGCATACAATGTTGACATTCCTCATCTTTTTCAAATTCCAACTTAAGAAACCATTAGACTAGATCCTTCTTTTCAACTTTTTTAGTTGATGCATATGTACATGAATAAGCTTATAATGCAACAATATAACTCTTATCCACTACAAGGCACTTACCAACAATAGGCTTAAGAGAGCCAAAAACATTCGTATAACAATTTCCAAATCTAGTTCCTTATATATGACATTGTAAGTCAGGGAATCAAGAAGCAAGATTCAAGTGAGGTAAATAGAACTGAAAACCACGATCAAATAATTGTCTAACACCTTATTCAATTGTGATGTAGGACTTCTACAAGATGCTAATTCTTGATGCATAGGAAATCACCTACATTATTGTTACCTATGACCTTACTCTTCGTGTTATCACCAAAGGCCACTGATCCACCTTTCCTCCTTGTAGAAGTGTTGAAATGGCTCTTTTTACTGGTGATACATGTCGTCTGCACACCAAATCACTAGTAGAAGTCCTAGAGTTTAACCTTATAAATAGGCAATCAACCTATTGTAAGAAATCAATCAACTTTCTGGTATTAAGGTATTGATCCAAGGGATGACAAAAAGATGTTTGAAATCCAAAACCAATTACAAGAACAAGAAGGAAAATCAAGTATGTTGAGAGCTTGATTATGCTAAGAATCGAAAATAAAGGTGCACAAATAAAATGTAACTAATCAAAGATAGAACAAAATGGGTGTCCATATGATCATCACCAAGAAACCATTTCCTACATTAGCCGATCCAAGTCCATATTTTAATGATCAAATCAGGATTAGGGGGATTTGTGTCCCTGGGATCACAAATCACACAAATGATAGATTTCTCCCAAACATGAGGACACGATGTTTGAGGATCCTTTTTCAACCATACAACATAAATATATTAGGAAATCATGTGAAGAATATGTGATTCCCATTCTGATCTTATAAACCATTGATCAGGTGATTGCGTCACCGTTGGTTATACCAAACAAAAAAACTAAATAAAAAGATCATTATCTAAATTAGGTGATCATGTCAAGAGATTATGCATTAATTGTTGTTGAGACTCAAGATCTCGACATCCCTAAAATGTAATGTTTTTTACAAGAAGACGAGCATGGATCAAAAAGATAAAAGATCATAAAAATGCATCAAGAAATTATGCATTCATTCTTGTTAGGATCCGAGATCTCAGTACCCCCACAAGAAAATATCTATATCCTTTAATTGAAGTGAAAATAGTTTAGGAAATATCATTTAATTAAGATAATAGAGTCAGTAAAATGAATGTAGAGAACAATATATGGGGCTACTCCCCATGCCCCAAAAGAGAACTACTCGAACATAATATGAAAGAATAACATTACAATAGAAATCCTAAAAGGAGAGATAGAAAAAGTGATACAAAATGTGATGACCTTTGCTTTGGAGTCCCCCCTCCTTTTTATAGGGAGAAAGTAGGGGAAAAAAACCCTAGCAATGAGGTTTTGGTGGTGGCTTCTTGATCTACTTTGATCAAAGTTTGACTGCAATAATCACTCGCTTTAGCTCAAAATGTCACATTTCTCAAACCTTGACCACATTCATGATTTTATAGTTTTAGCATTTGACCAAGTATTTAGTTGAATTATTTTCTCCACACAAAATTATATGTAATCGACCAACTTTCCTTTGTGCCTTTTTACAACATTAATTACTTTCCCCAAATGGAGAGATTTAATGAATTTCCTTCTTTTAACATTTTGACTATTTGACTATTTTAACTATAGATTCCCACAACAATCTGTCGATTGACTTGTAAGGCCATTCAATTGACTGGAAAGCCGTCCAAGATACATTTTTTGTGTAGAGAATTAAATTTCCTTTCCAAAGCATACTTGCACATTAAATTCCTCCTTGAGATGTAAATTTTATGACCATTTTGGTGCAGGGTATATACATTAGAACTGCACGAAGTTGAAAAATCTAGTGCATGTGAGTCGATCGACTGGATGAGTTGGTTGATTGATTGAGTGATGAGAGGCGATAGATAGACAATTGAGCTGTTGTTTTATGGGCCTTCTTGGACTTTGTATGATTTTATCATTTCCCAACAAAAGTCAGTGAAAACTATTAAAACTCAAAATAAAATGGAGATAAGCTAACTAGACAAATTAACTTCAAAACTAAATAATAGTGATGATCTCCTAAAGAGAGATCTTATATATGCAATTATGATGGATAAATATGCACTTATTAAAATACCCAAACTTAATCTTTGCTCTTTCTTCATCAACAATGAATTTAAAATACTACAACATAATACTTTCAGCTCATCATCCTCATTCACATAAAACCACTTAAGCCCTTCCACCTTATATGGCCAAGAAACCATGAATTCTCAGGTTCACGGAAAACAATGTTAATATTTACTACTTTAAGATTATTTCACAACTTGGTTCCATTTCAAGACCCATAATAAAAAAGATGTCATATTCCCTTTGTATTTGTTACTCTGACATATTCTTACGAGTCATTTAACAAGAACAAGTTTCAAGTATTTGATGGGGTTATGCATATTCTCATGGGCATAAAATGTGGAGTGAAAGGAGATATAAAAAGAAGAGGCCATTCCTGTATTTAGCTTAAGACCTTTTTATTTTTTGTTTGCAGTTGTATTGACCGCATGTTTTGGTGTTCTCTTTTGGGATCTTTTTTATATGTATGCCCCTATTAATTTATGAGGGGTATGGAAAAAGTGAAAGAGAGGGGAGAAGGGGGTGTGCTACCCCAAGATTGGAGTTTGACACAATTTCTTGATTTTCTTTTTCTTTCTTTTGCGGATGGGAAAATAAGAAGGCGATGGAGGAAGTGTAGGAAAAGACAGTTCATTGAGCAACTCATTTTTTTTTGAATTTAAGCGCATTCAAAGTATCATAAATTGGGTCAATTAATTTTGAGATGCAAAATTAGGAATTTTTTTAGGTTAATCTATAACTCTAGATAAGAAAACATTATTTTTGAATCCTATCAGTCCTCTACAACTGGCCTTCTTTTCCAAGGAACGATGTTAATTAATATCCTAAGGAACATGATAATGTCTATCAATGATGGATTTTAAAATTTATGTTATAAAAGAAGTTTAATAATTCAAGGGGTTATATTGATATGCATGTATATCATCAAGGATAACTAGATAAAGGCCTGGTTGACTAGAAAAAGGCCAAAACTAAAGGAAACTTTCAGAAAAAATGTAAAGATAAACTACATAACATAATAGAAATTGTAGGAAATTTAAGATAGAGTGGGCGGAATGAGTACATACACCCACCTCCATCCCGAACATAATTTTTTTCTCATCTAGATCAAAAATTAAATCCAGAATGAAGGGGAGAAAAGTGCAGAGATCACCAGGGGGTCCTGGTAGCTCATAGACAATCCAACTGGGTGGAATGTGTGTGAGGGCTAGAACCTTGATTAGTGGAGATTCATAGTGCATCCTATGATTGGGTGGTCATGGAAACTCAAAGGGACTTTCATATTGTCTTTTGCCTCACAGTCCCTCCAATAGGATCCACATATCTTCCTTCAGTAGTGGAGGAAGTGTTGGTGATGAATGTGGACTAGGGGAGACTGGAGGGTGCCTGGCTGGTAGCACATGTTGTGTCAACTGTGTAGGATCATGAAATGGATATGGATATGGTTTCCCCCCATCATATGGATCCGTCTATAGGAGAAATGGTGCTGATACAAAAGGAACAATTGAATTTAAATCAATATCATAAATATTTTCTCTCTCCTAAAAATCATGAAATCAACTATTACAACCCCAATTTTTGGGATCATCTGGTGAGAAATGTAATTTCTCATATTAAAGATAATTGAAAAAATAATGATATAATTTTCTTTCAAATAAATGGATTTCGTTTACAATAGCCTTGATGTTTGTGTTGTGGGCTTTATTGGCTATTGGGCCCAAATAACAAGGAAATTCAATTAGTAAATGGATAATTGAATTTTTTTTAAGAAAAGAAATATGTAGAAACCTCTAGAAGGCAAATCCAAAGAGGATTTCATGCCTCTTGGGTTCCTTGGGTACCAAGGAGTCCAAGGTTGCAAAGAGAAAGCAATAAGAAAAGAAAAGATTAATTATGCATTTCTTTATTAAGAAATAAATTGAAAATAATGATAAAATGAGTGGAAAGAGGCATAAATGAGATTTCTTGGGGAAATTTCGTATCCATGAGGTTGATAATATTAAAAGGAATGCCAATGAGGAAAATAAAAGAGAAATAAAAAGAAATCCTCAATAAGAGATATTTAAATGAGAAATAAACAAAATAATGTGAAATAATGCATAATGATGCATCTAGAAGGATAATAAGTATCCAATAAAAAGAATTTCGAAATAATGGAGTGTCTTGGGGTCCAAGGAGTCCCAATAAAGAAGAAAGATATAGAAAATACCAAAATTGAAAAATAAGAGGATAATGTAATGCATTATTAATGAATTTTGTAGTATTGTTAAAAAGAAAGTATTTTCTAATAAAGGAAAATAGGATTTCGTGTAAATAGATTAAAAAGCAAGAACGAAGAGAATAAGAGGGATAATTTTCAAAATCCTAATAGTAAAATAAAAGGAACATTAAAGAAATAAGAGAGAGAGAGAAACTAGCCTTTAATATAGGAATTACATTCCTAATAGGAAAGGGGCATTGCTAATCCCTAGATGAGCAGTGAAGGGCGTGGATACTCTCCCCTATATAAGGGGTAGAGCTCTTGGCCGGATTTAGAAAGATCTTACACACCCCTCTCTCCCCTCTTCTTGTTTCTTGCACGTAAAACCCTAACGAGGGAGTAGGTCTACCTATAGATCAACAAAGGATGTTTTCGTAGTCTTGATGAGGGCAGGGAGACTCCACGACAACTTAGGACTGATCGACTACCAACCCAGCCCCTTCATCTTCACACATCTTCCACTGTAGGTCTGTAAAATCACAGTGGTTGCAGCAGCAAGCAAGAACTGATCCCGCGCTTGGGTGGCTATCTTGACGATGACCAGCAACACCCTCACATGTGTAGAGGCACGATGGAGGCTGAGGAACTATCCTGGAGGTCGAGAGGTCGAGGAGGAGGAGCTGGAGCAGCGCCTAGGGCTGCATGCCGACGGCTAGGGCGACAGCAAGCCGCTCGCGCAAGGAAGGAGAAGGGTGGAGAGGCGTTTGATGGTCTTGCCCTCCACGGGCTAAGGAGCTGTCCAACTTACCCAAGGGTGTTTGCATCATTTGGTTATGTTTCCCATTTGGGGGCATAAGTTGCATGGAAGGAGGCGACGTGGCAGCCTTTTATTGACTTCAGTAAGTGATTTAATGCAAAAATAATATCTTGCTATTCGTAACTCCGATAACAGCAAGTAATATATGTATTTTGCTCAGAAAAATGAGAGGAATCCAATAAAAATATAGTTAGAATCTAATTCTTCTTGATATTCGAAAAGTAGTGTAAATTATCATCTTTAATGAATTAAAGGTTAAGAAACCCTATTTTGAAATGAATAAAGTGTTTAATAGGGTTTAATGGATCATCAGAGTTGATATTAACCTGTTAAATGTAAAAAGGTACATTATGTTCAAAAAGGAAGAACTTTTCACGTGATTAGTCTAATTTAGAGTTTATGTGCATAAATATGCTTGAAATTTGAAAAGTACATAAAGCTATAATCTTTAATGATTTAATTAAGGAAAAACCCTTAGTTTTGATGATAGATGGACTTAATGACGTTATTTGGATAATTCAAGCTGATATTAACCTATTGTTAATAAAAGTGAAAATAGGATCTAAAAAGATGATCTTTTTATATAATTGGCTTAATTTAGGGTTTAGTGCATGATTATGCATTAATGAGCTTGAAAACCCTAATTTAGATGAATATGTCTTTTAATTGGTTTAATTGTTCAAATCCATGAATAAATAGGGATGTGATGATCCTAAGTCAATTTGGGTATAAAAGACTATTAAAATGGATAGTTGAGCAATTAAGGTTCATATAAATGGAAAAGAGTATTTTAGGGTTTGTTAACCTAAAAGGGATAAAGTTTGAGAAATTGATCTAAGAAACCCTAATGAATATTAATGAAACCTTAATGCGGATTAGAAACCCTAGAAAGAGAATCCAAGTCAATAAAGTAGATTCTTGATAAAGTGTGTAATAAATAGAGTACATATTCTTTTCAAGAATTATGTGATGATTGATTTACTTGCTTGGATATGTTAATTGGCTTGATTGTATATACATGAAGTATATGTTGAATAATCTGCATGACTCATCAAATCAGGTATGTGGTTACGCTTATGAATACTCGCTCTAGTTTCACGGCGATTCCTGAAGTTTTAATCAGTTGCTTGAAAATAACGGTTGGATGTCTATTTATTTCATGCAACTATAAAGTGACTATGATTATCACTATAAATGTGCGTATATAACTGAATAGATCTGGGTCCACCTCTATTACTTTGAAAAGGCTAAGAAAAAAAGGGGCAATCCTAGAGCAAGCTCTAGGTTACTGAGAGTTAGAAACTGGGCTACCTATGTGTAGAGCCATGAGACTCATTAGTCTGCCACGAGTTAAGGAGTGGGCTACTTACAAGTAGTGCCATGTGACTCAACCCTAGAAATTGGTTCACTTATAGGTGGATCATGAGGGATTTAATGGGGACAACATAGAGGATAGGGTACTCTTGGATCGCGGAGTTATATCTAAAATGTAATCTTGGTTGTTAAATGATTAATTGAATGATTACATTGTTAATGTATTTACATAATTATTGTTTCCCCCACATACCAGCTTCGGCTGACCGACATTTTGTTTGTCGGCGTTTTAGGTACAAGCCAAAAGGACAAATAGTAAATGGTCATATTGTGAAATACATGAAGTTAAATACCAGGAGGATTAGTTAGAGTAGAATCCTTAAGTGGATAGAAGTTTAGAGATCCAAGTTTTCAAAAAGGTATGCAATTTTTTTTCTTACAACTGTTTAGTATAGTAGGTTAAAATTTGATAATTATTCTTGGTTAATTGCCGAACCTTTGATCCAAAAGTTATGGGTGCGGCTTCGACCTCTCGGTCTCCCTTAATTGGGGGTTATCGGGAGGTGGGGTCGTAACATTTGGTATCAGAGCTTAGGTTCCTCAGTTAACCATTAATAATTTTTAAATTTTACAAACTTCATAGAACCCAAGGGAGTTATTAGAGGATTATCTGAAAGACGGAGGTGTCCAGAAAAGGATCACGATTGGCGGCTGGCAATATTTTCCTCCGCACCGCTAGTCAGAATACGAGGACTCCCGGATCCGTGTGACTTCCTGGACAAAGTCATAGGGTATGAATCGAAATAAGATACCTTTAGGACTTCTCATCTTATTCATCCCTTCTCATCACAAAAATTCTGATAAGGACCTAAAGGATTAGGGTTTTCTTTCTTCTCCTCACCCTCTTGAGGTATGGGTAAGGTTAATAAGGTTTAAGGGATCCTCCACCAAATTAAATGAAAAGCATGTAATAAGATGTCATGGACATAAGCTTAATCGATTAAGCACAAATTAAATAATAGATACATGCTTAGGTCGTATGACATAAGTTGTCATGTCCTCAGAAGAGACCTGAGGCTAGACCTTCTTATCAGGAGGATAAGTTAGTCTTGGAGATAAAGGTCTCCATTGCAAGTAGAGACCTGGCACATCCTTTGAGGATGATGCTAACCCTAACCCTAAGTGAAGGTTAGAGAGAGATGAGTTAGACCAGGTGTTTGAAAGGACATACCTTTGGGATGTCATATGATCCATGGGTAACCTAGCACCTTTGGCAACCCAATCCTGGAAAGGGTCATGCATGTTAGAGTAATGATAGATCCTTCATAGATGAGGTTAAAGAAGAACCTATGGAAACCCCATGAGCTTATATTGGCATAATAGGCACCCAGGATGTACCAGTAGTGCGAGTTATAGGTCGAAACCCTGGCCGGGAGAGTTTGATGGATAGCTTATGTAATAAGCCTAAGGGGCTATAAATAACCTTGAGCGAACATGAGCTGAACATAGGCTTCATCCAGGTAGGGGCATGCTTTTGAGGTTGACCTTTCATGAAGAGATGACCTCTAATGGTGAGGTTAGTTGTAGGGTTAGATCTAGAGAGAGAGAAGGAAACCCAATAAGAAGGTTGGAATCCTAGACTCTAGGATACGAGGAGAAGTCAGGAGTTGAGGATGATGCAACCTAAGTGGATGATAGTGGTCACCACATGCTTGATCCCTAGAGGTTGATGATGTCTTGGTTGCCATGGGATGGACCAAACCCTAGAGAGAAGATGAAGCTTCTGGTACCTATGTGCCTATGGTATAGGTGTTTACCTTCTGAGGTAGGAAGAAGAGTTCCTTAGACCTAGAAAGGTTTAGTAGCAGGTTATGAGGCCTTGTACCTTATTGGTTGTCCTTAAGGGGGACCCAACTCTAAGTGTTGCTCGAGTTGAAGGATGACAAGAAGTGCATGTCATGCCTTTTGCATGCTTGGTTCGTGGTTAAGAGATAGAGCATGCAGTTGGACACCTACAAGTGAACCTAGGGTTCCTAGGCCTAAGAGGGGAAGCAGTGTACCTAATGCTCATAACGAGAATTAAGTTGCTATAGTTTCGAGCATGATACTCCTCATGTATAGAGGAAAAGGGAAGTCCCTTAAGTTTAAGGTACATTTGATGAACCCCTCACAGCTAGGTTGATGATAAAGGAAGGTATGATCTTGATCCAGCATCGAGGAAAGAGGATAAGTATGACCGAGCATGGTACAATAGGTGGTCTTCTTGTGCCTTAATAGCTTTCTAGGGTTAAATAGGCTCATGTGGATGTAGACCCTAGACCTAAGAGCTTTTGTGACCTTGCTTTCAAGATATAGTTTTCCTCCCATCCTGGGAGAGGGACCCCTTTAGTAGGGTGTATATCAGTTTTGTTGGTTTAAGGTAACCTAAAGAGGTCTCATAGGATCTTGAGAAGCTAAGTGAAAAGTACATGGTATGAGAATGAACCTGTACACCCATAGATATCCATCTCTAATTGCATATGAATGTGTTACCATGGAGGTAACCGATATGGGGCTTGACCAAGGTAGGCAGGTTGCCATGATCCCTATGAAAGGATGAAAGCCAGCCCATGAATGCAGAAAGATAGATGATGAAGACTTGGGTAAGGTTCTAAAGTGAACATGTACTATAATGGAGAATCCTAAGTCTATCCTAGGGTCAGGTAGGGATAAGACCGATGAAAGTAGGAGTTACCTAATTCCCCAGTTGCACATGACCATAGGGTCGGGAGGTAACAACTATCATTGTATGAGGGCTATGGGTTAGGAGATTGATCACCTTCATGAACTCATGGGACCCAAAGGGCAGATGAGTAGGGCACTCCCTTGATGCATGAGGGAAGAGGGATGACCCCAAAGGAGCCGGTACCCTATAGACCTAGAGGAGATGACTAAGGATATAAACCTCATAGGTTCAAGACTAGTTTGATATCATGTTGTCTGTGACGTAGAGACATATGTGGCATGTTGAAACTTAGATGTAAAGGTGTATTGGCAAGGTGGGATGTACCATCTCTACTCTTGGAATAGGAAGAACTCTGTATTTGGACTGCAGCCAAATGCTTATTTCCTCTTGTTATGGGGGTGAGAGATAGGACATTACGCATGCCATACACCAAGGATAAGAGATTATGTAGGTTGGAACATTGCCACGAGAAATGGGGATAGAGAAGATAACCTACCCTGGTAAAGTGAATGATACATGGATGGTTTGCAAACACTAAGAGGAATGAGGTAGTCACCTTATGAGGATGTTTCTATCATGAGCTATGTAGAACTTACAAGTTATACCAGGTTGAGTTTGATCACCATGATGATGAAATCAAAGAGTGTTTTTAATGAAGATAGACATAGAGTTTGAGGTGAGATGATAAGTGAAATACATGGAAGTGTATGTCTTAAACATTACCTAATACCTAAGGATGTGAAGGGGTAATGGATGCTCTGGTTGAGATACATCTGACTTGTTTGACTAGAAGCTAGAAGAGGTTGTTTGGCTAACCCTAAGTTTGAAAAGGAGAGGTGTTTGGATAACACTCAGATGTAACAAGATACATTGAAAAGTTAAGGGTTGTTTGGTTAGACAGTATAGTCCTTGATGCAATGAAAGGATGGTGGTAGAACCTCAGATGCACTTCTTTGAAAAAAAAATGATGAAACCCTGACTAGAGTGGTTTAGGGTTTTGGAGGAATCGATCTTGAGGAATCATGACATACAGGAAATCATGATTGAAGATCACCATACACCGTGGTAAATGGAAATAACACTTTGGATGCTTAAGATGAAGTTGCATGTGGTTTGTGGTCATGCAAGCAAGGAGGTAAAGGATGAACCCCAGTAACCCAGTGTGTCGATATAGAGGACAAAAGAGTCCATGAGAGGGAATAAGAGTTCATTACTATGGATGTTGTGATAGGTCTCCCCTAGACCAAGGAAGGTCGAGATGCAATATGGGTTATGGTAGATCGCCTTACCAAGATGACATAAAAAAGAAAGAGTACTATCAAGGGACAAATCAGGTTGAGCTACATATGAGAGAGATGGTTCAACTACACCATGATGCGAGTTCAAAAGTTCATGAGTATGACTTAAAGGTTCACTTCCGTAAGGGGGAAGTACGTACATGAAGAACTCGATGATAGTACAGTTTATCACCCCTAACTAATGGTTAGTATAATCCAGACTAAAGGGTCTGACAAGAGCATGTGTGCTCGTTCTGGGTGATATCTAGAGACAGTTCTTGTCCTATGAAAGATGTGACGATGACCACCATAGCCAGTATCGGGTTTTGTAGGAAGCTCTGTAAGGGAGGTTGTGTCGGTCATCACTTCAGTAAGGCGATGTTGGTGAAAGGACCACATGATGGTTAGAAAAGGACCACAATGCATGTAGATGAAGTCGCTTGATCATGTAATGGCTGAAAGTATCCTAGAGATGACGAGAGTCATGAGCAGATGCAAAGTAGACTGACATGCAGTGCACTGTGGGAGAATATGCGACCTAAAAATCTGACCCCTCTAAGTTATAGCTAAGAGAGATGAGTCCCCGATGCATGGGTTCTTTTGATATGGTTTGGTGGAGAAGGTTAAGATTGACCTTACCCCTCAGGATAAAGCAATGTGTGATGAGTTCCATGTGTCCAATTTAGAGCATTATGTGAGGTACCCCGACCATGTGCTGAGCAATGAACCTAGTGAGCCCCAAGGGAGGCTGACATGGCCTGAGTCACCTGTGCAGTTTATAGATGCCAGGATGAAAGAACTCAGAGAAAAGAATATGTGATGATAAAGGTTCTCTGAAAGTGCCGTGGGTAAGGTAAAGCCACATAGGGGCCAATGGTGGACATGGAAAGGTCTTATCCTGAATTGTTTGTTTGTTAGATAGAATTTTGAGGACAAAATTCCTATATGAGGGGAAGGATGTTACAACCCCAATTTTTGGGATCATCTGGTGAGAAATGTAATTTCTCATATTAAAGATAATTGAACAAATAATGATATAATTTGCTTTCAAATAAATGGATTTCGTTTACGATAGCCTTGATGTTTGTGTTGTGGGATTTATTGGCTATTGGGCCCAAATAACAAGGAAATTCAATTAGTAAATGGATAATTGAATTTTTTTAATGAAAAGAAATATGTAGAAACCTCTAAAAGGCAAATCCAAAGAGGATTTCGTGCCTCTTGGGTTCCTTGGGTACCAAGGAGTCCAAGGTTGCAAAGAGAAAGCAATAAGAAAAGAAAAGATTAATTATGCATTTCTTTATTAAGAAATAAATTGAAAATAATGATAAAATGAGTGGAAAGAGGCATAAATGAGATTTCTTGGAGAAATTTTGTATCCATGAGGTTTCTAATATTAAAAGGAATGCCAATGAGGAAAATAAAAGAGAAATAAAAAGAAATCCTCAAAAAGAGATATTTAAATGAGAAATAAACAAGATAATGTGAAATAATGCATAATGATGCATCTAGAAGGATAATAAGTATCCAATAAAAAGAATTTCGAAATAATGGAGTGTCTTGGGATCCAAGGAGTCCCAATAAAGAAGAAAGATATAGAAAATACCAAAATTGCAAAATAAGAGGATAATGTAATGCATTATTAATGAATTTTGTAGTATTGTTAAAAAGAAAGTATTTTCTAATAAAGGAAAATAGGATTTCGTGTAAATAGATTAAAAAGAAAGAACGAAGAGAATAAGAGGGATAATTTTCAAAATCCTAACAGTAAAAGAAAAGGAACATTAAAGAAATAAGAGAGAGAGAAACTAGCCTTTAATATAGGAATTACATTCCTAATAGGAAAGGGGCATTGCTAATCCCTAGATGAGCAGCGAAGGGCATGGATACTCTCCCCTATATAAGGGGTAGAGCTCTTGGCCGTATTTGGAAAGATCTTACACACCCTTCTCTCCCCTCTTGTTGTTTCTTGCACATAAAACCCTAACGAGGGAGTAGTTCTACCTATAGAGAAACATAGGATGTTTTTGTAGTCTTGATGAGGGCAGGGAGATTCCACGACAACTTAGGACCGATCGACTACCAACCCAACCCCTTCGTCTTCACGCATCTTCCACCGTAGGTCTGCAAAATCACAGTGGTTGCAGCAGCAAGCAAGAACTGATCCCGCGCTTGGGTGGTTGTCTTGACGACGACCAGCAGCACCCTCACGTGCGTAGAGGCACGACAGAGGCTGAGGAACTATCCTGGAGGTTGAGAGGTCGAGGAGGAGGAGCTGGAGCAGCGCCTAGGGCTGCAGGCCTACGACTAGGGCGACAGCAAGCCACTGGCGCAAGGAAGGAGAAGGGCGGAGAGGCGTTTGACGGTCTTGCCCTCCACGGGCTAAGGAGCTGTCCAACTTACCCAAGGGTGTTTGCGTCATTTGATTATGTTTCCAGTTTGGGGGCATAAGTTGCATGGAAGGAGGCGATGTGGCAGCGTTTGATTGGCTCCCGTAAGTGATTTAATGCAAAAATAATATCTTTCTATTCATAACTCTAATAACAGAAAGTAATATATGTATTTTGCTCAGAAAAATGAGAGGAATCCAATAAAAATATAGTTAGAATCTAATTCCTCTTTCTATTCGAAAAGTAGTGTAAATTATCATCTTTAATGAATTAAAGGTTAAGAAATCCTATTTTGAAATGAATAAAGTGTTTAATAGGGTTTAATGGACCATCCGAGTTGATGTTAACCTGTTAAATGTAAAAAGGTACATTATGTTAAAAAAGGAAGAACTTTGCACGTGATTAGTCTAATTTAGAGTTTATGTGCATAAATATGCTTGAAATTGGAAAAGTACATAAAGCTATCATCTTTAATGATTTAATTAAGGAAAAACCCTTAGTTTTGATGATAGATGGACTTAATGACATTATTTGGATAATTTAAGATGATATTAACCTATTGTTAATAAAAGTGAAAATAGGATCTAAAAAGATGATCTTTTTATATAATTGGATTAATTTAGGGTTTAGTGCATGATTATGCATTAATGAGCTTGAAAACCCTAATTTAGATTAATATGTCTTTTAATTGGTTTAATTGTTTAAATCCATGAATAAATAGGGATGTGATGATCCTAAGTCAATTTGGGTATAAAAGACTATTAAAATGGATAGTTGAGCAATTAAGGTTCATATAAATGGAAAAGAGTATTTTAGGGTTTGTTAACCTAAAAGGGATAAAGTTTGAGAAATTGATCTAAGAAACCCTAATGAATATTAATGAAACCTTAATGCATATTAGAAATGCTAGAAAGAGAATCCAAGTCAATAAAGTAGATTCTTGATAAAGTGTGTAATAAACATAGTACATATTCTTTTTAGGAATTATGTGATGATTGATTTACTTGCTTGGATCTGTTGATTGGCTTGATTGTATATACATGAAGTATATGTTGAATAATCTACATGACTCATCAAACTAGGTATGTGATTACGCTTATGAATACTCGCTCTAGTTTAACGGTGATTCCCGAAGTTTTAATCGGTTGCTTGAAAATAATGGTTGGATGTCTATTTATTTCATGCAACTATAAAGTGACTATCATTATCACTATAAATGTGTGTATATAACTGAATAGATCTGGGTCCACCTCTATTGCTTTGAAAAGGCTAAGAAAAAAAGGGGTAATCCTAGAGCAAGGTCTAGGTTACCGAGAGTTAGAAACTGGGCTACCTACGTGTAGTGCCATGAGACTCATTAGCCTGCAATGAGTTAAGGAGTGGGCTACTTACGAGTAGTGCCATGTGACTCAACCCTAGAAATTGGTTCACTTATAGGTGGATCATGAGGGGTTTAATGGGGACAACATAGATGATAGGGTACTCTTGGATCACAGAGTTATATCTAAAATGTAATCTTGATTGTTAAATGATTACATTGTTAACATATTTACATAATTATTGTTTCCCCCACATACCAACTTCAGCTGACCGATGTTTTGTTTGTTGGCGTTTTAGGTACAAGCCAAAAGGACAAACAATAAATCGTCATATTGTGAAATACATGAAGTTAAATACCAGGAGGATTAGTTAGAGTAGAATCCTTAAGTGGATAGAAGTTTAGAGATCCAAGTTTTCAAAAAGGTATGCAAAAAATTATTTTTTTCTTACAGCTGTTCAGTATAGTAGGTTAAAATTTGATAATTATTCTTGGTTAATTGCCAAACCTTTGATCCGGAAGTTATGGGTGCGGCTTCGACCTCTCGGTCTCCCTTAATTGGGGGTTATCGGGAGGTGGGGTCATAACATCAACAATGTGGTTAATGGGATTAGTGGGTTTCCTTGTTGATATAGCATGTGGATCAAGTTCCTCTATGCAAGATTTTCCTAAAGGTTCATGGAAAAATGTGAATATCATGTTCACAGTCAAGGATTGATGGCATGTAACTTTCTTGAAGTGGTGGTGGCTTCCAATATATATCTTCCTTATGTGAAAATGAAACTAACTGTGGTGGAGTGTAAGGCTCTTGATGAGGAAGCCTTTGTCTAGATATCTACTGATTTATCATGGAAAGGTGGGAGTGCATAATTAAGAATAGGTTTGACTCTAGTTGAGTGGCTATTAACAACAACTAGATTAATATCCATAGTGGGAGTGATTGGTGGAGCTTTAGTTATCGGGATTGGTTCTACTGGATTGAAGGTGATATAACCATCATCATCATCATCATCAGAATCATACTTTAGTACTTCATATTTCTTAGGGAGTTGTCTAGATTGACTCTCAAGTGGCGTGACTAGAAGGGATAGTTTTTCTTTCAAACATCCCCGTTGTTCCTCCAATCCTTTTCTACAAGCTACTCCATTATCTAGAATCTCTCTGAGGGCCTCTATCCCTTCATCTATATCTATGGGGTAATAATCTTCATGAGCATGATGTACACCATAATTCTCATAATATTGCTGACACTGGCTTGTGTTGCATGTTTCCTCATAATATCCTCTAGCTAGTTGCAAAATACAACTTGCATCATATGCATCCTGAGGGGGTCTAATATCATGCTTAGGGTAGAGTCCTTCTTGCTGAGGATTCATCTCATGGTATCCCCATTCATTATGATAGAACGAATCATATCTTTCACACTATACATTATGTGGTGCCATCCATTCCATTTTTTTAAAGAAATAAATTACAAAAAGTAATCAAAGATAGAAAAAGGGATAAAAATCTAGATTTAAAAGTAAAAAATATGAAAAGAAACTAACTATTACAAAATAAGTTAAGGAATTAACAAGAAATTACAAAGAACTAAAAGTTACAAAGATAAGCTAAGAAATTATAAAGAAGACTAAAAATTATAAAACAAACTAGAAAGTAGTACTATCAGAATGGAAACTCAGTAGAATGAAGAGATACACCGTCGACATGGGTCTCAGTAAGAAAAATAAATTAAAAAATATAAAAAAATTATGGAACAAGACTAAAAATTATGAAAGGAAACTAAAGGAAAGTTATAAATAACCAAAGGGATCATAAAAGAACAAAAAATTACACAATTACAAAATAAACTAGAAAGAAGGGAAAAAATATTTATAGGACAAGTCAAAAAATTATAAACAAGATAAGAATGCATGAACAAGAAAGAAATTATGGAACAAATTAAAAATTATAAAACCAAACTAAGATTCTAAAAAGAAAGAAGAAAAATCCTATATATACAAGTGAACTAATTAAAAAAACAACATGTTCCATCCACAAATATGGTTCTAAAATTGATGCGTTCCATTTGCACACCAAATCACCAAAAATAGTCCTAGAGTTTAACCTTCTAAGGAGGCAGTCAACCTGTTGCAAGTAACAAGTCAACTTTCAAGTAGTAAGGTATCAATCCAAGGGACAGAGAAAAGACAGTTGAAATCTAAAACTAATTATGAAAATAAGAAGGAATCTGTTGAGAGATTGATTATGCTAAGAACAGAAAATGAGGTGCACAAATAAAGTTTAACTAATAAAAGATAGAAAGAATTGGCCGTCAGAAGGATAACCACTAAAAAAACACATTGCTACATCATCCGATCCTACTCCTTATTTAAATGATCGAATCAAGATTTTATGGATTTGTGTACTGTGGGAGCACAAATCACACAAAGGCCTGACTTCTCAGAAACTTGAGGTCACAGTGTTTGAGGATCCTCATCCAACCATCCAACATAAATCTATAAGGTGATCATGTTAAGAATATGTGATTCTCATTCCAAGGTTCTAACCTATGGAACATGTGATCACATCACTCTTGGCTATAAAAAACTAGACAACTAGATGAAAAGATCATAATTAAATCGAGTGATCATGTCAAAATATTATGTGTTTGTTCTTGTTGGTACCCTAGATATCAACATCCCCACAACAATAACATGTTTTTAAATAGAATATGAGTGTGGATCAGAAAGATAAAAGAACATAAAAATAAATAAAAAATTTATGCATTCGTTCTTGTTAGGATATGAGATCCCAATACCCCCATAAGTATATATCTATATCCTTTGATCGAAGCGGAAATGGTTTGGGAAACACCCTTTAATTAAGATAATGGAGTCAATACAAGTAATGTATATTATGGGCTATGAGGCTACTCCCCATGCCCCAAAAGATAATTAATTAAAGATAATGTACGAGAACAAGATTATAATAGAAATCTCAAAGGAAGAGATAGAAAATGTAATGGAGATGTGATGCCCTTTGCTTTCAAGTCCCCCTCCTTCAATAGAGAGAAAGGAGGGACAAAAACCCTAGAAACGAGGCTTTGTGGTGGTCATTGGTAGATCTTCTTTAACCAAAGTTTGACTACAATAATCACATGCTTCAACACAAAGTCACATTGCTCAAACCTTGACTTCATTGATGATTTTATCATTTTAGCATTTGACCGAGTCTTTAGTTGAATTATTTCCTCAAACAAAGGCATATAGAATCGAACAACTTCCCTTTGTGCCTTTTTACAACATTAATTGCTTTCCCTAAATGGATAAATTTATTGAATTTCCATGTTTTATCATTTTGACTATTAGACTATTTTTGTAGCAAATTGCTGCAATGATGAGTCAATCGACTTGTAAGGCCAGTAGATTGAAGGAAAAGCCATATGAGATACAATTTCTAGTAGATCATTAGATTTCCTTTCCAACACATACTTGCACAAAATACCATCTTGGGATGTAAAAGTTATGACTATTTTGGTGCAAGGTATATATATTAGGACTGTAGGAAGTTGAAAGATCTGGTGCATGTGAGCCGACCGACTAGATGAATCATTCGATTGATTGAGAGTTATGGGAGGTGGTAGATAGACAATTGAACTATTGTTTCATGGGTTTTCTTGGGATTTGGATGGATTTTATCATTTCCCTACGAAAGTCAACAAAAGCTAGTAGAACTCCAAATAAAAGAGAGAAAAGCTAAAATAGACAAATTAACTTTAAAATTAAATAATAATAATGAAATACTCCTACAGAGATATCTTAAATATGAAATATGGATATATTTGCACTTATGATCATATCAAGAGTGTAGGAAGTTGACAAATCTAGTGCATGTGAGTCAATCAAATGGATGAATTGGTCAATTGATTGAGAGTTATGGGAGGCATAAAATAGACAATTGAACTGCTATTTCATGGGTCTTCTTGGAATTTGGATGGATTTTATCATTTCCCTATGAAAGTCAAAGAAAACTAGTACAACTCCAAATAAATAAGAGACAAGCTAAACTAGACAAATTAACTATAAAACTAAATAATAATAATGAAATACTCCTAAAGAGAGATATTAAATATGCAATTATGATGGATAAATATGCACTTGTCATCTGGTAATATGCTTAGAGAAACCACTATTAACTATACAATTTTTGTTACCTTACAAGGAAAGAAAGGCCGGTCCCCAATTTAAACTTTGGGATTCGAGGTTAGCTTTGGGACACAAACCATCTTGGTGTTGACCCCCATCTTAAAAGGAAAAATACAAAAGTGATAGTTACTATTACAATGAGAACAAACCATATTGTCCTTTGAGTGAGAAGACTCTCTATGGAATATTGGAGGTTCCCTACCTTTTTCCTTTTTCTTTCTCTTTTAGACACCCACAAATCCCAAACAACTTCTACTCACTTGTTTAGTAGAGTGATCTATGACTTTATTTAGGGACTTCTTTCCCTTAGGGAACTTTTGCAAAGAATATCTAAGCATATGGGTATCACCACTAAGAAAATAATAATATATACTAGCAATATCATATTCATCATGCAAAAGATTGGCCTTTAGACAAAGGTATTTAGCTAAATAAGGATTCTTTTCAAGAGTAATGCTAGCAACCTCTTTTTTAGGCAAGATGTGTAGATTCAAGAATGTAAAATTTTCCATTAAATCTAGAATTTATAGTTCTAATCAAAGCCAATTCATTAAGATAAGTTTGATTTTCATCTTTAAGCACATTTATTTTCTTGATATAAACACCATTTTCTATTTCTACTCCATTATAATGAATTTTAGGATCAAGATTAAGCTCTTGCACATTATCTATGCTACCGTTTAAAGTATTTCCATTTTTCTCAAGAACATCTATTCCAACATACAAGTCATCAATGGTTTTACCAGGTCTTTTCTTCTTAGACTTGCATTTAGAGTATGAAATAAGGAAGAAGGGATAATTCCAATAAGAGCATCTTTAAAATGTTTGTGGAGATTTACCTCACTTACCTCAACAACTTCCTCACTAATTCTTTCCAAGAGTGCCATGTGGCATTCATCTACATTTGAGCTTGAATCACTTGAGGAGGAGGAATCCCAAGTATCATGGGCCATTTCTTCATTCTTCCTATCATTCTTGTCCCTCTTCTTGTGTCTACCCTCCTTGTAGTTGTCATCTTTATTCATATGGATGATCTTGTTCAAATACTTCTTTTCTTTTGGACATTCAAACTTGTAATGCCCCTTTTGTCCACATTCATAGCACCTAGGAGTAGATGGGTATGAATTACCATTAAAGTGTTTCTCTTTGGAGTAGTGGGCTTCAAGGTCACTTGGGGACCCATATTCACTTAAGGAAGGATAAGATTGGTTCAAGACTTGGGCTTGCACAAGTGATTCAATTTGAGCTATAAATATATAATCCTTGTTTTTCTTGCAGTCCATCTCTTCTTGTCTTTCCTCTTTGTCTTGTGAGTTGTGTCTAACCTCATAAGCTTGAAGATTTCCTGTAAGTTTTCAATGGGATATAGGAAATAGTCTTGGTTTCTTATATGGCTATAACCATCTTGTCCAATCGGTGATGAAGAGAGATAGGGATATTGAAGTTCACCTTACCATTGTCCATGGTACTCCCCAAGGAATAAAGGCCATTCACAAGGGTGCTGAGTCTTGCATACATTTCATCCACCATCTCCTTCTTACCCATTATGAAATCTTAAAAGATTTGGGAAGATCTTGGAGTTCACCTAACCATTGTCCATGGTATTCCCCAAGGAAGCAAGACCATTCACAAGGGTGTTGAGTATTGCATACATTTTAGTTACCCTCTCCTTCTTACCCATTTTGAAACCTTAAAAGAGTTGGGTGAGCATGCACACTTTACTTTCTTTCACTTACAAATATCATGAGCTTTTTCCCAAGAGGAGATGAAATTGTAATTTTTAGGTGTGAGGATAGATTAGATGTTTCTAATTGCTATAAAATTAAGTAGTTTATTCTTCAATCTTGCCTCATTCCAAGTCTTCACTTCAACTTATGAACGTGTGTACAGAAGATCTACCACTTTCGACATATGCAAGCTCATTCCTTGTATGTAGATTTCTATCCTTCTCTTCTAATAGAGAAAGTTGGTGTTATCAAAGATTTGGGGATACACTAAGAAGAAACCCTAGATGTTGAGTGAACCAAGCATGTTATCACCCATCTTTTCATACTCATGAGAGGAATGTGTTGGACAAGATCTTTCTCTAAAAGCACTTATTGGATCAATGTGATCTATATGTGGGAGAATAGGCCTAAAACCACTTGCATAAAATTTGTTTGACTTTCAAGGTATATTGAAATTTGAGTTCCACTAAAACAAGAAAATTAAGGATGATAGAGATTGGACAACCACCGAAGGAGACAATTAATTATAGTTATTCAAAAAATCTAAAACTAGACATGTGATCCACTACCTAAAGAGGTACACCTCTAGGATTTTAAACACTCGAGTCCCACCTTATATTGCTTATAAGAGTTACACTAAGAAGACCTTCTCTTTTAAAGAGAAAAGAGTAACTAGTTTCCCTATGAGGATAAGGGAGCCAACAACCTTACCAAGTTCTTACCTATCCAACGAACAAGGGCCTTCAGCTTTCACCAAGTACTTACCCACCCTTGACTTGGATCTTTTGCCTTGAACACTCACTTCCTTCACCAAGGAAGAAATCTCAAATTCACCAAGTTTTGAGAGAAGATATTGGAGGAAGGAGATTTAAGAGCTTGACCAAGATTACAATGAATCTATCTCTTTCACACAATTTCTAGAACACTCTCAATGGTAGTAGAATGTAATTAAGAACAAGAATGATCAGGAGGATCTAGGGGTAATTCACTCAAGTATAGCATGTAGGCATAAAGGAAAACTTGGAATAAAGTCTAGTTGTCTATATTTGTAGTTGAGGGTGACCACTAGCTAGTAGACTAATTTAGTTAAATTTCTAATTATTTTAAAGAGCTTGGTTGATTTTCCAAAAGATAAAAATCACCCTCTCTCTCTCTCTAATCCTCATACAATAATGATGCATGAGTTTTGAGTCACTTTTATAGGTCAATTTTATACTCATTTTGTGCATTTATTAGTCAATTAATTGATCATATTTGCATAAATCATTATTATTGGCTTGTATATTCTGTTTGCATCAAACTATGCTCATTTTATCATATTTACATTATTTTATGTATTCCCTGGACTTATACATATTTTTATGGATTTTCCAGGTACTCCATGTACAGTGAAATGTTGGTGCCATCAACCTTCACAGTCAGTGCCACCGAGATAGCAGTAGTGACTGAGTGATAAGAGACTAGAAGAGTCAGTGCCACCGACCACCAAGTCGGTGCCACTGAGATTGGTTCAGAGCAACATATCAAACTACACGTATCAACACAATGCCACCAACCATAAAGAATTGGTGGTATCAATTTCTCTATAGCAAGGCCCACACCCGAGGCAGTCGGTGCCACTGACTTTGCCGGAAATCAGCAAATCAATTAGATCACCCAAATCCAACGGTCCACATTATGTGGTACCGTAAGTTGGCCTATGATCTAAAAAGGGACAGCCATACCTAAGGGGGACATCACATTGAACTAAACAAAGAATAGAGAAGAGAGAGAGAGAGAGAGAGAGGAGAACGAAGCCGAAGGCCATCAATCGGGAGATCCGATCACCTCTGACAGACAATTTTGCTATCAAAAGACTACATAACATGCGTTTCTTGAGGAGGATCATCCAGAACACCTTCTCTTCATGGGTTATACAAATTTCTTTCATGTTTCCCACGTTTTTCTTCTCTCTCTCTCTCTATGTATTCGCATGTGAAAACCATGTGGGGCTGAACCCCTCCCTTCCTTAGGACCCAGGAGTAGCCCGGGTAATCATGTATCAACTTTTTACATGAATTAATATAGATTTCTCTTTATTCCTGGATATATAATTGTGTTTTAAATGATCTACTTATGCTTGATCACCATTGGTAGAGTAATAGACTGATAATCGCTCTGGAAGGAGGTTGGAAAATTACAAGTTATACACTTTCCTACGCGTTCCTTGGGAAATGTATCGTACAGTTAGTGGAAAGAAACCCAGAGTCTTCAATAATGCTCCTAGACTAAGATATAAATTGCTACAGATGTGGAATTGGCTTAGATCTAGGTAGTGGATTGCACGATGGAAATGGGAAATTCTGACTACCGGCTTTCTGTCCAGGGTAGGAGTAAAATTTATATTGATTTGGTAGAAATCAGATATAATGAGACCCCGTGGTGAAATTGGTAATCCTAAGGAATCCATCTCATTTGAACCAATCACCCTTTATTTTTGTTTAATTTTATTTTGTTTTATTTAAACTCAAACTCAACTTTTTAATCGACTTAGCTGAGCAAACTATAGTTAGTAGTAGCCACTGAGACTACGTCTCCCTGAGATCGACTCGGGCCTCACATAGGCATATATTACTCGATGCGTGCACTTGCGTTTATACACACAATTTTAACGTGCCAAGTTTTTGGCGCAGTTGCCGAGGAGATGGCAAGTTTTCATCACTACGAGTGCTGCGGTCGGCCACTCTAGGCCACTTTTTATTTTTCTTGTAATTTTATTTTAATCTTTTGAACTGAATTGTAAATCTTATTTATCTTTTTCAATTATTAGTACCGATTCATACACTGTTGTTTGAAATTACAAGGTACTAGTAAATCAACAATGGGTGATGGAGCAACGACTGAAGAAAAGACCATATGGGAGAAGATAAAAGCATCTTCCTCAGCTGCATAGATGAGACCTATCAAGAAACAAAATGTGAATGTAGCACAATACAAGATTGATCCAAGGCTGATTGCACTCATCAAGTCGCATGCTTTTCACAGGCATACTCATGAAGACCCAGTGGCATGCATCAACAACTTTGTGGAGTGCTGTGACATGGTGAAAGTGGATAGGTTCCCACAAATAGCTATGTATCTAAAGCTGCTCCCATCATCACTGGAGAACAGGGTAAAAGAATGGCTGTACAACCTACCAAAGGAGTTGATAGAGATATGAAATCAAATGATAGAGACATTCTTTGAATGATACTTCTCTCTTGAAAAGATAAATGAGCTGGTGAAGAACATCCACAACTTCAAACAACAGGCGGCTGAGTCATACTCTGAGGCTTGGGAGTGCTTTCAGAACATGCTCAGGAAAGCCTCTTACCATGGAATAGATCTGGAGAACCAAGTAAAGATGTTCTATTTTGGGCTCCAAAAAAATGAACGTGTCACTCTAGACAGTGCCTGCACATGGTTCTTTCTCAACAACCCACCATCTAAGTGCCAAGAGATTTTATAGAACATAGCTAAAAACCAATCCTTGGGTAATGAGAGAGAACACCAAGAGCACATCAAGAGCATGGAAAAATCAAAGGCAATCAATGCATTGAACGAAAAACTTGATTTGATTGCTAAGAAGATATATCAGAAGGAAGAAGAAGAAGAGGAAGAAAAAGTCAAGTACATGAGGCAGCATCGGTACAGAAATAATGAAGAAGATAGTACCAAAGAGATGCTGAGGAAACTGCTCCTGCAAAATGAGCTGTTGATGGGACAGACACTGCAGGTTCTTCAAAAGCATGGGGCACAAATGCAGAACATACAGTATCAAATTTCTCAAATTATGGAGGAGATGGTTTCCATGAAGAACATCATTCAGCGAGAACCTACTGAGAATGCAACACCTGTGAAACAATATCAACAGGTTAAATACATCTCAGTTAACAAGGACACAGAGCCCCCTATTGAGGATATACCTGAGCAGAACATCAAACAATTATATATGGAATATGACCCCAAAGTTCCATACCCTCATAGTTTGTATGGATTACCAAGAGGGTGTAGAATGCCACACAAAGAAGAGCAGGTGAAGGCTTTACTCCATAGTGGAGAAGCCACAATCAATAAGGAGACACCCACAAGTAAGGAGAAGCAGCCACAAGCCATAGAAGATGTGCCAAATTCTATCTTAGAAGGTGGTGTTGAAGCAAGCTTAGGGGAGGAGACCCTCAAAGTTTCTTATGTTCCACCGCACAAGCGCATAGAGAAGCCAAGTGTGCCATTCCCGGATAGTCTGAAGTTGAGGAAAGAGAAAAGGCACTTTAGGAAATTTCTTGAGATCTTCCGAAAGCTCCACATCATCATTCCATTGGTGGAAGAAATAGAGCAAATCCCATCATATGGAAGATTCATGAAAGATATCATCAACAAGAAATGTAGGATCAAAGATAAAAATGTTTGGTGTGTTGATGAAGTAGTGAGTTCTATTATTCAAAGAAAAGCTACCAAGAAAGAGGAAGGATCCAAGATGTTTCTACATCCCATGTTCTATAGGTGGACAACAATTCCCACAAGCACAGTGTGACTCAGGGGCAAGCATTAACCTCATGCCTCTTTCTACTTTTCATAAGTTGGGATTGAAGAAGCCAACAAAAACCTCCATGACAATTGAGTTGGTTGATGGATCAATTGTGAAGCCACATGGTATATGCAAGGATCTACTAGTCAAAGTAGACAAGTTCATATTTCCTATAGATTTTGTGGTCATGGATATGCCTAAGATGAAAGGATCTGAGATGCTATTGGGAAGGACATCCCAAGCTACGACTGATGTGGTTACTACCATTGGGCAAGGTTACTTGACACTTGGGATTGGTGATGATAGAGTTGAATTTAAGCTTCCATCTAAATCATTAGAGCCACCCCTTGACAAACTAGGTTGAAGGTATTCCTCATGTCAATCCTAGGACATTAAACAAGGGTGCTTGTTGGGAGGCAACCCAACTTTTAGATTGTTTCTTTATGTTCTTATAATTTTATGCACTTAGTTTTGCTTGATTTTATGTAATTTCTTTTTGTAAAAATGGTACCTTGGAAGTTTGCAAAACTTACAAAGTCGGTACCACCGACATATGTGTTGCTGGAAATGAGAATTTATTAGTGTTGGATCGGCTTTGGAAAGGCAGAGTCGGTGCCACCGACTTCCCTAAAGATTTTTAGAAAGTTACAAACACGTATAACTGATAAACCATCAATGCCACCAACTTCCTAGTCGGTGCCACTGAAAGTTTTGATTGTCCCAGGTTTGGTAGGTGCGTCGATGCACTGAAAATGATTGGAAAAGTCAGTGCCACCAAAATTAGAGTCAGTGCCACTGACTCCTGGCAGACAACCACCTTAAAAAGGCCGTAAACAACACCGAAACAATTTTTTTAGCACCATTTTTTGTAGAGAAAAGTAGGCTAAAGAATGTCATGTCTTAGCACCACTAAGACACAAAAATGGGCCACCAATAAGAGGGAGATTAGAAAGAACAACTTGGTCAAATTAGCCTCCAACCATCCACCTCCACCACCCTTCAGAGCAAATGGTACCGCTGTTCGACCTCTTATGTTGGAATTTTGAGTATGAGGTCATATTCATATTCAGGCTTAGGGGGGTGCTGGAACATCCTTTTATCTTAGCTTTTCTTTATTTCTTTTATGATGTTTATTTTTGAAAATTTTAGTTGTTTTTATTTCTAGGTTTATTGCAATTTTTAGGATCCACAAGCTATCTAGTATAATATGTGGAATAGTAAATGCATGGTTTCATTGGAGTATATCACTATATGGGATTGGGTGCACATGAAAAATTAGTAAATTTAAAAATTTTGTGAGCTTATCTTGTGAATAATTGAGTTGCATAATTGAGGAAGTGCTTGGGTGAGTCAGCTGTAGGACATGAGAACCTAAATGACCATCTTACTTGTCCAAAGAAAGTGATTGATAAGGCTGTTGAGCCCGAACCGACCAAACACTAACTTGACCTTAAACCAAAATTTAAGAGAGAAACCCCTTGATCACTCTGTACACATGTCAATAGAGAGGGACATATGATTTTCTCTGAAGGTTCTATCTCTTAGTTATGTGATCTCATCCTCCGCATACATTCACTTTACACTCCACCATAAGAAGATTGAGTACATATTATAATTCTTTCTTTTGATTACATTTACATTGCATAGTAGATCTTGCATAATAGTTGTTTGTTTTTTTCTTGCATTAGTGAAAAAAATGAAAAAAACATACATGCACAACAATTTTTTTTGGTGCATGTCATGTAGTTGCATAACATCTTATTCATGTAGCTTGCATATGCATTACATATCATCTTGCAAATATCGTGTCTAGTTTCTTCTTCTCTAATATAAGAAGGTAGTGATTTTTCCCATACCCTTAAAAAAAAGAGAAGCATTGACATAAATCAAATGTGCAAGTGCAAGTAGAAGCCCAGAGCAATTCTATCATGTTGAAAGGGGGTTTGAAGAAGAAAAAAATAAAATAAAAAGATTGAGTATAGTGTCAGAAAGTGAGGGAGAAAGGGCATAATCCTACCTAATCATAAGGAAGAATTAGTACATGATGTAGTTTGTAGATATTTCATATTATTATTGAGATCAAATGATAGTGACATGCATCATGCCACCTCAATGATTAGGCATTAGGAACATTCTATAAATTCTCATCATCATAGGTTCATCATAATTTTTGATTGCATGAATGATTTTATGTGCTCATGATTCTTCCACAGCCACCCATTCCAACTACCCGTTGCTCTTATTGGTAGGCCACCTAGATGATTTTCTCCTCATTCATTATCTATCAGGAGAACTGCTTCCATGTAGATGGTAGGTAGAGAAAAGAGCAATGCAGATAGGAGATCACACGATGCACCAAGTATGAACCAGGCTAGTCTATCATGTTAACAACTTTAACTGATAGTGTTTCAGTGATTGGGGGATGAACATATTTTATAGAGGTTTTTGGTTGCCTAAATGGCAGTTAATGTTCAGTGGTCAGTGAGGGCTGGAATGAGGACCGAAAGGCAGAGACTTTTTAGATATACCTTATGCACTTATGTCCTTCAGATGAATTATCTCAATCAGATCCAAAGGTGTTGTTGCTCGAGGACGAGCAATGTTTAAGCTTAGGGGAGTTTGATGCATGGGTTTTGAGTCGCTTTTACAGGCCTATTTTATACTCATTTTGTGCATTTATTAGTCAATTAATTGTTCATATTTGTATAAATCATTATTACTGGCTTGTATATTCTGTTTGTATCAAACTATGCTCATTTTATCATATTGACATTATTTTATGTATTTCCTAGACTTATACATGTTTTTATGGATTTTTTAGGTACTCCATGTACAGTGAAAAGTCGGTGCCACCGAGATAACAATAGTGGTCGGGCGATAAGAGACTAGAAGAGTTGATGCCACCGATCACCAAGTTGGTGCCACCGAGATTGGTTCAGAGCGCTAGATCAAACTATGTGCATCATCTCAGTGCCACCGACCATCAAGAGTCGGTGATACTGACTTCACTATAGAAAGGACCGCACCTGAGGTAGTTGGTGCCACCGCCTTCCTAGTCGGTGCCACTGACTTTACCGTAAATCAACAATACAATTAGATCGAGCAGATCCGACGATCCATGTTATGTGGTACCGTAAGTTGGCCTATGACCTAAAAAGGAACGACCAGACCTAAGGGGGACATCACGTTGCACTGCATGAAGACCAGAGGAGAGAGAGAGAGGAGTACAGAGCCGAAGGCCGTCAACTGGGAGATCCAAACACCTTTGACGGATGATTTTGCTGTCAGAAGACTGCAGAACATATGTTTCTCGAGGAGGATCATCCAGAACACCTTATCTCTAGGGGTTACATGAATTTCTTTCATGTTTCCCATGTTTTTCTTCTCTCTCTCTCTATGTATTCACATGTGAAAACCATGCAGGGCTAAACCCCTCCCTTCCATAGGACCCGGGAGTAGCCAGAGGAATTGTGTATCAACATTTTACATGAATTAATATAGTTTTCTCTTGTTTTCCTAGATATTTAATTGTGTTTTAAATGATCTACTTATGCTTGATAAACATAGGTAGAGTAATAAACTGATAATCGATCTAGAAGGAGGATTAAAGGTTGGAAAATCACAAGTTATACACTTCTACACGTTCCTTGAGAAAGGTAACAGACAGTTAGTGGAAAGAAACCCAAAGTCTTCGATAATACACCTAGACTAAAATATAAATTGCTACAGATGTGGAATTGACTTAGATCTAGGTAGTGGATTGCACTGTGGAAATAGGCAATTTTGACTACATGCTTTCTGTCTAGGGTAGGAGTAAAATTTATATTGATTTGGTAGAAACCAGATATAACGAGACCCTGTGGTAAAATTAGTAATCCTAAGGAATCCATCTCATTTGAATCAATCATCCTTTATTTTTATTTAATTTTATTTTGCTTTGTTTAAACTCAAACTCAACTTTTTAATCAGTTTAGCTGATCGCACTGTAGTTAGTAGTAGTCACTGAGACTACGTCTCCCTAAATTTGACTCGGGCCTCACATAGGCCTATATTACTCGATGCGTGCACTTGCGTTTATACACACAATTTTAGCGTGTCAAATAACAACAAGAGGTGCAAGATGTAGTGCCAGTTGGAGGCTAGAATAGATGGTAGTACATCCATGTTCGGTAAATAAACTCACGGGGGTTTCTCTGTTACCACTCAAAGCTCCCCAATCTAGAAAGGCAACATGGGGAGATTGCACCTTCAACATGAGAGAAATGTTAGTTAATAGAGTCAATAGTTGTAGTCACAAATATTTGTTCTGGATGATTAAGCTTTGAAAAATTATTAGAAAATTTATGATCTTTTCTATTTGCAAAATCATATTACATATTTTATTGAATATCATAATGCATTTTCTTAAATATTGTAAAATATCAAAGTGTAAAAGCAAGTCTAGACACATATATTAACCTCATATTGGACATTGACAAAGTTAGAGCCACACTATTATTGGTAATTTCATACTAACGGCATGTCTTATATAATTTAATTACAACAAAAAGTAGGAATAGGAAATGTCAATTTCATTATATAGACACATCTACTAGTTCAACAATGACTTTGTTTTTCATAATTTGGTATGAAGTTGTTTCAACTGACTTAGAATATTATTATTTTTGGTTGAATAGATTTGAACACTCATAATAAAAGAGTACAATATTAGATAATTTATAACATTAATTATGAATCATTAGCGATCCATTAAGGGCACGTTCATAATGGAAAATGTTTCTTATGGGATTATATTAAGAAACACAATAGTGAATATTTTATATTTGATTTATAGTTTTAGAATGTGGAGATAATCAATAAATTATACATAATAAAAGTTCCAAATTATAGTTAGTTCAATCTCTAAGTAGCTAGTTTAGAAGAATTTAGTGTAATTTTCTTGGAGCTACCGAAGGGAAAAATGGTCGTGATGTCAGCTGTAAAACCCTCATTTCCACCATCTGTTGCTACCCTCAACCCAATTTCCCTAAGAACTTATATCCTAGAAATCTAGACTTGCTAGATCCTAGTTGAATTCTACCTAAACCCTAATCCAAAAGATCCTCACAAGGGTCAATAGGGGATTATAGGGACTAGTTCCCTTATACACACCCTATTCCATCCATGGACAATTAGTAAGTTAAGATAATTATCTAGCACATAACTTGCTGTTTGGTTTAGTAATAAAAATAAATGAGTGTTATTTTTATGTTATGACTCCCAACCTCAGTTCTAGTCATATTATCCCAAGTGACCCAAACTTCCCACCAATGTTTGAAAACCTTAATTCACTCTTGCATAGTTAATGCTTGCTTACATGGTCTCTTTACTTGTCTTACTTGTTCATGATAGCTAGGTATTACTAGTATAGTTTGTGTTATGTAGTGTTTTCTTTTACATTTTTAGCTAGTTAGTTTCTAATTTAGTCCTTAGCTTGCTTTAGTTAGCTCATTTCTAGTGTAGTGACTTTCTTGTCTAATCTAACTAGTTGCTGTCTCTAGGTTGTAATTAGGATTACATTATTAGTGTAGTATTATCTTTAGCTTTGTATGCCTTAGCCTAATTGTCTATGTTCCTGGTTAGCTTCCTTTGTTTGCTAACTAGAACTAACATGTTTAGGGTTGAAGTAGGTTTTGTTCTTACTTTCCTTTAACTGCTTGTTTTACCCTATAGTGTAATTCAATTGGATATAATGCTTGAACCTAGAATCCGCATTAGGACCTAGCCCAAAATGAACATAGCTATGCCTCCTCTCCTTTGGGTTCGATCCTGACTTGCCACTCCTATACTACTATCGAGTCCCTACATTTGTGGAATCCTATAATAGTGTATCCATTGGGTTTTACAAATTTGAAAAAAACCATGTTGTGTGCTTAAGGTGCATCCACTCAAGTCAAGTTATGAAGTGTTCCTGTGGATGCACCAACCTTTCTAGAACCATTTTTAGGGAAAAAGCACTCAGCATAACTAGTTCATTTATCTTTGACTTTCCCTACTGCCATCACCATTGCTACTCATTATTCTTTGTACTGCTTGTGCAAAGTTGTTTACTAACTTGTTCTCTTTTTATTGGTTGAGCCTTGTGTAGGTGACCATTGTTGCATGTTTGGATGACACTGCCTTTGTATGGATTCTTTCTTATAGGATCTTGAGAAAGGGACTAGAAGGAAAAGAAACAAGTGCAATAAACATCTATAGGAAGAGATGAAAATTAGGGAATCTAGATGGAGAGGATGAGGCACGTGACCCACCCCCAACTTCTCTCAGTGAAAAATCCACTGCATAATTATTTCATGCTTGGGAAATACACATCTCCAATTTCCACTCACGTTGATAAGATGCTAGGGCACGAGTTCTCCACACTGGATCTTCTTGGAATTCTCCCTATGTTCTATGAGTTTGTAAATGAGAATCTGTACAAGCACATAGATGTTTTTTGTAGATTTTTCCTACTTTTAGGACTCCTGCAACCACTGGTGATTCTATTCAGCTCACCATGTTCCCCTTCTCTCTCAAGAACAAGGAAAAGGAGTGGTACTCTTCAAAGACTGATATTATCACTTAGGAGGTGATGAAGAATGAGTTTCTAAAGAATTTTTATCAAATTTACAAGTTGATATAGAAGAGAAGATACATAAGATAACTAAGTCAAAAAGAGATGGAGCACTTCCATGGGACATGGGAAAGATTCCAAAAAAAATTGAGAGAGTTCCCCCACCATGAAAGTCCTTTGTGGCATATTGTTCAATCCTCTTAGTCTAGTCTCTCTAAAATTAGTCAAGCTTTAGAAGATTCTTCTTGTGGAGGTGCATTCATAGATAAACCCCTGGAGGAGACACGTCCTTTATTTGAGATCTTGGCTGAAAATTTTAAGACACCAAACTTCTATCATTGTTAATGATTATGACCAGGCCATTGGCAAGACATCTTCAACACCTAATGATTGAAGACCACATATGATGAAGATCCTCATCGGAATGATAAATATGACAAGAAATAAAGTGGGGGGGGGGAGTGCTTCTAGTCACTTGGTTAATTATATTGTGACCTTTCATGGCATATTGAACACCCTTTATTCTCATAGCAACCTTGAGCAACAAGGTCAATGGTATAGTTAAAAATTTCAAGATGAAATTCTCTCTTGGTTGAAAGGTGTTGATGAAGTTTAAAACAATCTGACAAGACTGGAGCAAAGTGTGGAGTAGATCTCCTCAATACTTGCCCTCCAAGTGGAAGGGAAACTTCCTTCCCAATCCTTGGTGAACTCTTATGTTGCAAGTGGACTGATGGGTACTTATCAAGACTCCTAATGTCTACCCCAATGAAAGTGAAGACCATATATAAATTTCAAGGCCCTCCTCCTCATATACCTTATACACCTCCATCACTACAACCACCCTACCAATACACTCACCACCATCAATACTCCCCTCCACCTCATTTCCAACACCAAGGCCCACCTCCACATACTCCAAGTCAACATCAAGATTCCCCTTCTAAACATGAGAAATTTAATGATGTGATAGTTCTAAGGAGTGGTAGAGTTATTGAGAAACCAACAAGACAAATGGGAAAGGATATGTGAATTGAGGACACATTGATGAAATGAGGAAAAAGAAATCAAGTGGTGATACTATGATTGATATACCCGAAGATTATCCTTTGAGACCTCATGTTGATTTTATTATATAATGTGTTTCACCTCATAATCCATTTGCATGTTCTACAATCCCTAGTTTCCACCTATGATTACTAAAATTACTCATCAAATTTCTCAAGATAATCATGTTAATTTGAGTAAATGAAGTGAAAGTGGATCCCCATTGCCAGATACATTGGAAGAGCCCCCACCCTAAAAAAGGAGATAGAAACATAATGTTGACATTCTAGAGATTTTTTTACAAGTGAAGGTGGATATTCCTTTGTTGGATGCTATCAATAAGACTCCTTATTATGACAAATTTCTCAAGGATATGTGCACCTTCAAATGGAAGTCAACACGAAGGATGCCTAAGAAAATCAAGTTGATAAACAAGTGATCTCTATTTTGCAACATGTACTTCCAATTAAGGAGAAATACCCATGATCCCCACTCATACCTAGTTGCATAGGGGGACATCACATAGACCAATACCTCCTTGATTTGGTATCCAGTGTGAATCTGATTCCATATACTGCCTATGTAGAACTGGGGCCAGGCAAGCTGAAATCAGACAATTGTACTCTTTAATTGGTGGACCGTTCAAGCACAATGCCTATAGTAAGGGTGGATGATATATTGTCATTGATAGACAAAGAAAGAACAATAGTGTTCGTGGAAGATTTTTTTGTTCTTGACATAGATCTAGAGATCATCTACATTCTCATCATCTCAGGAAGACCATTCATGTTTAAAATTGATTCCAAAATACATTGCATAGTGGAACAATGATGATGTCTTTGAAGGACAAGAAGATAAAGGTCAACATGTTCAAGATCCCAATCCAACAAGAATGAAATGATGATGTTGAGCGTTTTCACTAAAATAACTTAGTTAATTACTCAAAAGATGGGCACCTGGATGGAACACCTCTTGGTAAATTATATGATAATTGGGTGGGGAACAATTGTGGAATGTAAATGAGACATCCATCTACTATAAGAATGGACACACAAGGTTTTATAATGGTTAATTGAAGGAGACGACGCCAAAGATCGACTCATGGCAATAACCTTAGAGCTAGTGGGACCTCATATTGAGGTTCTTGTTATTAAAACCCATTTCTTATTATACTTTGGTTTTTCATTTCCTAGATACTTGATGGATTTTTTTTTCATTGATGGAAGAATGATACATGGAGGAGGTAGTCAAGGAGAAGATCAAAAATTGAGAAATTTGAGTGAAAAAGATACATATAAGTAGCCACCACAACCGTTCCACACAACACAACTGTGGTTGTAGTAAGAAAGCATAGATGTTCTGCCTAGAACAATCATGCTAGCTCTACCCTACCCACTAGATGGCATGTTGATCTCGCCCCCTCTCAATGACTGTCCACCATGACTCCATGACCATAATGTAAGACCCTTGACCTATGTTTCAGAATAACCCTATTTGTTTGGTTTAATTCAAGTGCTTAGAACCTTTCTCTAATCCTTTGAGATGCTTTTAGAGCTTGAGGAGAGCTTAAGTTTCCAATTTTATCTTGTTTCGATGATGTTTGTGCTTTATATGATTGTTTTGGGTCAAATGGTATACTATCCAATTGAGAGGGCTATCTTGAAATTTTCCACACCTAGAGTGTACCTTCCTTTACTTAGCTTCATGACAGAGAGTGTTGTGCTTTGGGGTGCCTTAGTTGAGTCTTGGATGAGTGGTGGCATCATTAGAGGTGATGAGGGTCTCTAGGGTTTGCTTGGTGTCGACCCTATGAGCTTGGTTGAAGTGTAGAAACCCTTGTCTCGACCTTATGGTGTGTTTTGGGGTTTGTTTGGACCAAGACACCTTTCTTAGGTGGTTTTTTATTGACCATTATGGTCTTGGAGTGGTTGGGTTGAGACAGTTTGTCCATTTGTGGTGCGTATCAACCTTGATGTGGTGGTGACCTTTTGTGTTGAACTAAACATGTGCCTTGGTGTTGTTTAGACCCCTTTGGTGTGTCTCAAACTAAACCAATGGGTTGTGGGACCTAAGTGGTCATGACCCAACATTGGTTGTGCCACCACCTCGTGCATGCATGCATATAGCGGTTGCATGTTGATTTCTTGGGTGGACAAAGTCCCTTTGGTGCCTTTAGGCATTGGCACATCATCTCCACCTTACTTCCCTACTCCTTCATGTATATAACCCCTCTCCTCTTTAACCATGCATTCCTTTCGGCCCTCATTCTTCTCTCTCTTTCTTGTGGCTGACCTTGGAGCTTTGTATAGCTATGGAGTGTTGATCTAGTTGCTTTGGTGGCTGACCAACCTTCCTTGGTGCATGTGGTGACTTTTGGATCATCTTCAACCTTGGTAAGTGTTTGCCTTCTTTGGAGGTGCTTTGCTTTGATATCCTACCCAATCCTCTTCTATTTTCTTGTCCATAGACCATGTATCATCCATGGTGGTCATTTTCGAGCCTCCTCATAAGGGTCACAAGACATGTTTTGACAAGGTGGTACCCAAGTGAGAGGAAGTTTCTTCTCTCTTTCTTTGTTCTTCTTTTGGTTCGGCCCAGGGTTTCTAGCCCTCTTTTCTTGAGATATCCTTGACCTTGGTATCTTCTTCTTCTTGAGGTGATCTTGTGTCCAAAAGTGGAGCTTTTGGTGGAGCTTCATGACCCTTGTGATTGTGTGCTTGGAGCTATTGATCATTGGAGTTAATCTTCCTTAAGGTGGGTTATATAACTCTCTACCTTCTTCTATTACTTGCACCCTATTATTGATTGCATGTTTCTATTTCTCTTTCTAGATTATAGTCTTAACATGCTAGTATAAGTTATCATATTATAGAACTTGAATGATGGAGGTTATCATGCACGGTTTGCCGAGAATCCGAAACCCTAATTTATGGTTCCCGATTTTGAAATGGTGATGAAATGGATGATTTTATCCATCTTTTGGTCTTGGTTTAATAATATGCATAACATTTGTGGACCTTAGTGTAACATGGATATTAGGTTCTATTTTGGAAACATTAAACATGGTTTTATCTCTCTTACATGAGGTTCTCCATGGTGATTTCCATAGTACATGATTTAGGGTTTTTGGTGACTGTTTTGATGGACGTTTTCCTCCATCTTGATGGTGGTTTTCTTTAATTTTTATCTTCTATTTTTGCCGTGATAATCTTCTATTTTGATCTCTGAATTCTATGATAATATGTTAGGTGAAGTTATCATGATCTACGGTTTAAGAGTTTGAAGTATCCTTAGGAAGATTACTCTATTTATTAAACCCTAATTTCTTGTATCTGACTTGGTTTGTGTTGGTTGAGGTGATTTTGATACATGCAACATGTTCCTTGGTTTCATCACCATGCTCTGGTTCGGCCTTGTGTTTTCTTTAGGATTTTGAGTTGGTTTTCTCAAGGTTGAAGATTGGTTTTTTTCTACCTAGTTGGTTCTTGAAGGTGTTCAAATTGGAGTTAGGATTCCAAGGTTTTGATTCCCTTTTTTCATGGAAACTTCCCTCTTGTTGATGATGGTCATGATGATGATCCTACATGCACCATGAGCTTTGGTTTTATCACCATGCTAAGTTTTCAACTAAATGTATTCCTTGAAGGTTTGAGTGGCTTTCATAGGTGTTGAGGTTTGGATTTCTCTCTCCTAGTGTGGTTTTGGTTGATTTATCTTCATGGTGTTTGTTCTAGGCTTTGATGATCATGAACATATGAGTTTTGAGCATAGTGATGCTTGGTGTTCCTACTGTCTAGGCTTGGTTTCGGTCTATACCTATGTCACCCTTAGTGTTGGGGTCAAGACACCAATGTGTTGGTTTGAGGTCAAGACATAATGTTTTAGTTTGAGGTCGATACATGCTTTGGTTTGAGGTCGAGACATATGATGTTGTTGCAGTCGAGACACCTTGCATAAAGGTGGTTGAGGTAATTTGATTGAGGGTGGTCGAGACACTTGTTTCATGGGTGGTCGAGACACCTACATGATGGATGGTCGAGACACATACTTGAACATATAGTCAACACATGTGTATGAGTAAGCAAGTAATGATTCATTTATAATGCTATTTGAATGATTGTTTGGCTAATCTTAATCATGTGCTTTAACCCTAAAATGCTCTAAGAAAATTGGAGATGGTGTACCTAGGTTTTGGTGATTGAATTAAGTTATAAAACCCTAATCAGACAAATAAGGAACCCTAATCCTAATGTTGGGTCGTGTGATGAGTTTTCTTTTTGCTATAGAAGTGGTTATCATATTTTGATGTTTCTCTACCTATTTATAAATCCCTAACCTTGCAGGTGATGTGAACTTGAATGACATAGATACATGAATGCTATGGTGGATTCTATGTTATACAGGATGGTGACTATGCACATTGTTGAGGCATAATGTGATGGTGTACATGCATGGTTTATGTGATTGGGTCCTATGACCTGGTGAAGGCTTGATGCCTATTGTGAGGTGACATCCTCTAGTGATATGATTGAGGGATTGATATTCCCTAGTGATGTGACATTGGTGATGGCATTGTGAATGGAAGTGCTATGAGTATCATGTGGTGATGATGTGACTGGTTCACACATTATACATTATATATATTTTGGAGTTGCACTTCCCTTATCTTTGTATGATTTGTTTTAGATGTGTACGTTGTAACTTGATTGATGTTAAAAGATACCCAATTGGCTTAATTAATTAAGTGAAACTCTAATCATGTAGGTGCCCTGTGCCATAGATCCATTCCAATGTCAGTCTTGGTGTTGAATGGTGAAACGAGTCCTTCCTACAGGAAGCTCGGAGCACATATTTTTGAGTATGTGTGGGGTGCAAGTTGAGTATCTCCTTGTTTCCATAATTACAAGTTGTGTGATATGTCCATGTATGAGCTAATCTCCTTATGATATGGATGGCCATATGTGAGTGAATCCTTCTATTTAAAATTTCCATGCGTGAGCCTATTCTTCTAGCGCTGTTACCTGTACCAAGGTGGGATAGGTGTTTTTATATATGGATGGCCATGCGTGAGCTAATCCTTCAACTTGACTATATGTTAGTGTTGTAATTGACTGATATGTCTCTATGGTGTTTTCTCTTGGGTTGACTAAGAGGTGTTGGGGAGGTTGTGGATTCCAACTCTTCCATTGACCTTGTATGGAACCCATTTTGACTTAGCAGTGGTCACTTGGATTTGGGTGGTACAATTCAAATCCTAAGGGAATAATAATAGATGTAATACAACTGTGTAGTATATTTGCACATGGAGAAATATGAATAACATTGGTTGAGCCCTTTGCCTTATCTTTGTACTAATTTATTGAATTATAAGGTGGTAAAAGAAGTCAAATTTTATACATGTTCTTCATCATTCATCTTAGAATATTAATTGATCTACTGCTCAGTAGTAATTGGCTAGTTATGCTTAACCTGATAAATATTTTACCTACTTACTTAGTTATCTATTCTTTAATAGACGTTGGAAGAGAGTTAATATCTTTCACTGGTATGTTTGGTCTCACCCCATGAGTTTCTGATAAACTCCTATTTTGTGATGTTATCTTACTAGTTTTTCTCAGTTTTCCATCCTCTTTATTATATAAATTAGATAGAATCTTTAACTTTCCACTCTATTGTGAATATACCATTAGACTAACTTTTCTCCTTTTCTTCTTACTGAAAAAACACAAAAAAAGTTTACAAAAAACTCCAAACAGTCCCAAGACCAAATGGAAGACAAATAGTCCCAAGACCGTGTGAAGCTAAACGGTCCCGAGACTGTATGAAGACCAAACGGTCCCGAGACCGCATGAAGCTAAACGGTCCCGAGATCGTATGAAGACCAACCGGTCCTGAGACTGAATATAAGTGATATGGTCCCGAGACCGTGTGAAAGACAAACGGTCCCGAGACCGCATGAAGCCAAATGGTCCCGAGACCGTGTGAAAGCCAAAATGGTCTCGAGACTACATGAAGCCAAATGGTCCCAAGACCATATGAACTCAAATGGTCTCCAAACTGCGAGGACTCAAACGGTCTCCAAACTGAGAGAGTCCAAATGGTCTCCAAACCAAAAGAGCCCAAATGGTCTCCATGACCATTTGGACCCATATAATTCAAACCGTTCAAGATTCACTCAAAGCCTATAAATAGGACCCAAGGGGTCTTCACAAAGCAACGAATGCTTGGACGCCCAAAGGCTGCCCAAACCATTCCAGAGCTATTTCATCCTCCATCCTCCACCCCAAGGTTGTCGGTCCAAGATCTACACTTCATCCTCAAGCTGCTTTCTCTCTCATTGACATAGAAGGTGGGAAGTGAAGAATTGTTCATCAAGTCAACAACGTGGTGTGAAGATAGTTGCTTTCTACTCTAAGGGGTCGACCTTCCTCCCTCTAATGTGGAGATGATGCTTTCTTTCTCTCTTCCCTCCTCCTTCTTTGTTCTTTCCATGAGCGAGCAGTCCCATACACTAGGGTGTGGGGAGTAGCCCCACTACCCATGTTTTCATTTCATACATTATAATTCATGAGTTCACAATAGAAAAATACTATATTTTTAGTTCAACATCAATCGTTTAATGAATGCTAGTTTCTTGATCACCAACTTGTGTTATCTATTATCTATGAGTGCAAATTGTCTATGTTTGTACTTCTAGATTCGAATATCGACTGCTTGTTGGTTCTAGATGTATGTAGTCACCATACATTTGGTTCGGTATCTAGGAGCGTTTCTCAAGGAGTGGGGTAAACTCACCTCCATCATTGTACTTTCATACTACAAAATGGAATCAGTTGATGCATGAAAGTACAACCTTGACAGGTCGAGGAACACACTTTGCGAAGGGAGTGATGCAAAGTAAGTGACCATTCGTTTGGGGATGGCTGGCATAGCAACGCTTCCACGTTTCTCATAGTTAGTTATCCAAAAGGAAGCTAAGTCTACAAAGATACTAACTATTTAGACCCTTTTCTTTGCAAGCCATGTTATTATGATGTATGTTTTGATCCATGCATAGTGGCAGTGAAACTCGATCACATCCTAGTGGTTTCCAATTATCGTTTACAACCTTAAGTTTACTTTCTTGCTATTTACTTTCTCCACACATTAGTTTAATCATCAAACCAACATCTTGATCTAAATATCAACTTTCGAGTAGAGAAGTAGAATTATTACATTTTCCATCTCATTAAACTCTTAACAAGACCATTGTCTCATGGATTCGACCGTTAACTGTACTACGATAAGACTTCCACGTATCTTAGCATACATGGGTGGAGATATTATTTTAGCATACACAAGGTTAAACTTAGAGACTTACTATCTCTAGGATTTTTAGTGGTGCATGCAACTCCACGTAAGAGGAGGCTCCATAAAAAAATGGCGTCATTGCTGGGGACAACAGAATGTTTTAATTTTACTTGTTAATTTTCTAGTTGATTAGGATTTTACACTTTTATTTAACCATAATTCCTATCATCTTGATTTCATCATTTCTCCTCATTATCTAAAGTGTGTTTCTTCTTCTACTCAAGTAGAAAACATGTATGAAACCTTTGAATAACATCAAATTCTCCCCTAAACCAGAGTACGACTCTGAGGTAGAACGAAGCTTCCACCGATGCATCCGACTCAACCGCCAATGAGCCAGACAAATAGCTGACAAACAACGCCAAGCTGCCTTGTTTATGGAAAGAGTCAACGTGGCCACAGTATCTCAAAGAGCACAACTTATTGCTGACACACATGCTCAAATTCAAGCTGAGGTTCGAGCTGAAGAATAGGCCCGCATTCAAGCTGAGAATGAAGCAGCCATAGCTACTGCTTAGATAGTGCTGAGAAACAAACAACTTCGGGATTATTCCGTTCCTAAGAACTTTAGAGATAATCACCCAGTTAGGCCCCCACTCATTAATATTCCTAACTTCAAGATCCACACACAATGGATCCAGATCATGCAAGGCATTTCGTTCTCTGGAAGTGCAGGGGATGACTGCATGGATCACCTGAAGAGATTCAAGTCTCTTTGTCGGCTAGTACCACATGCTGGAGTTCCTTTCGACGCAATCATGCTACACCTTTTTCACTTCATCTTATCCAGAAAGGCATTGAGCTTGTATAACACGCTAGATGGGGAGCCAATCACCACCTGGGCTCCCTTGGAAGAAAAGTTTCTAGAGAAGTTTTTTCCACCTTCATTGACTTATGAGATTAAGGGACAAATTAATCACTTTTCCCAACTCCCAGGGGAATCACTGGAAGAATCGTGGGAAAGATTCAAGGAACTTTTGAGGAAATGCCCGCATCATGGAATCTCCCAAAATTAGCTGATAGAAACATTCTATTGAGGAGTAAGTGATGACATTAAGAAATTTTTGGATTCCTCATCTAGGGGGAATTTCATGTGAAAGAACTATGAATATGCTTGGAGGATTGTTACACTTGGAGCTGAGAACCAATCCAATTAGGGAAGGTCATCCACCGGGGAAATTCTAAAAGTTTGTAAAGCTGAAGAATCAATGGAAATGAAAGCCATCATCGAAGCCCTAAAAACTATAGCTCACAAGCAACAAGTCCTTGAAATGTCACTCAAAGAAAAGAAGAGCCCACAACAGGTTAAGGCAGCTACCAGGACTTGTAAGGCATGTCATGCATCCGATCATCCCACATTATCATGTGGTCTCCTATACATTGTGATGATTGACATGCAACGACCACAGCCGCAGTATGAACCGATCATCGAACATCCTGAAGATTTGTCACCAGAGCAAGTCAATTCCATTCACACCATACCAGGACAAGCTTATTATAACCCAAATCAATCAAGAAACCATCTCAGGTTTTAGTATGGGAATCCTACGGGGACTGCCAACCCGCAACACCAGACCCAAGGAGGAGTTTTTAATAGATCGCCACCATGTTTCGAGAACAACTATAATCGAAACCAGAGAAAATTTAGAGGAGGATTGCAAGGATTCACACAACCAAGAAAACCTTCTGCATATTACCAATACACTCATCCACTGTTGCACCTGCAATTGCAGCAACCTCAGCTGCAACAACCACAAATTCAACAACCCCAATTACCCGCACCTCAGTAGCAACAACCACAACCGTATCAACAAAATCCACAAAAGAATAATCCGCCTCTTCCAACAGATGAACAATCATTGATAAGAAAAATGTTGCAATCACAACAAACCATGCTAGCCAACTAGCAAGCCCAACAAAAAGCCGTCGAAGCATAGTTAGCACATATTGTGACCCAATTAAAACCTCCAGTAGGAACCTTTGCTGGTCATCTAGAGATAAACCCAAGACACGATCAACCCAAACAAGAACAATTGAAAACCATTACCACAAGGTCTGGTTGTATCCTCCCTGAAGCCACACAAATCATTTAGGAAGATGAAGATATAGCTGTAATCACCCCAATAGCAAGCACGAATCCAGAAATTGAAAAGACTGTAGAAATTGAGAAGGGGAAGGAAAAAGAACTAGATTTCAAGGAACCTGAAGTCCCGCCGTATAAGCCCAAAATACCATATCTAGGCAGGCTGAGAGGGACTAAACTGGATACAAGATTCCAAAAATTTGAGGAAGATATGAAGAAACTTTATATTGATATCCCGTTCCTTGATGCCCTCTCCGAAATACCAGCTTGGGCCAAATACCTGAAGACCTTGCTATCAAGGAAATGTATGATCGAAGAACAAGAGATTGTTAAACTAGCTCAGACAACTTTTGATATTATTCTTAACAACATGATGAAAAAATAGAAGGATCCCGATTCCTTTGGTATCCAATGTTCTATCGGAAATGCCTCTAGAAAAAAGGATTAGATGATCTGGGAGATAGCATATCTATTATGCCCTTCTCAATGCGTAAAAGGTTGGGTTTTACCGAATTGTTACCCACTACAATGACAATACAGCTGGCGGATTCTACCATCACTGCACCGTTGGGGATCATTGAAGATATCCCATTCAGGATAGGAAAGGACTCTTACGTCCCTCGCGACTTTGTTATCATGGATATAAAGGAAGATCTAAGATATCCAATAATATTCAGAAGACCTTTCCTTTCCAAGGCCAGAGCACTTATCGACGTTGCAGCTGGTACAATTATCTTAAGACTAGTAAAGGAAGCCATTCAATTCAGAATCCTTAACAGTCTAAAAGGTCCCATCATCCATGAAGAAGTTTTTCTTCTCGAGGCAATAGGAAAAATGCCTCTATTACAACAAGAAATAGTCGAACCATCTGATGATCTGGAGAACGTCTTGATAAATCTAGAAGTTGAATTTTCAGCCATCAAACTAGTACAAAAACATCAGTGATATTTAGACCAAGTCGAAGAAGCTCCAACAACCACCTTCGAGGAATTGAAATCTGTCACCATTTTGGAAACTAAAAAAATACCCAAGGCCCCTGAAATGTAAGCCTTACCAATAGGACTCAAACATGTTTTGTTGGACAAAGAAAAACTATGCCTAGTCATAATCAGTTCTACCTTAATAGATGATCAGGAAGAAAGACTTCTTACTGAGCTAAGGAAATACAAGAAAGCTATCGGGATAAAATGACTAACCTAACAAGAATAAATCCAGCTTTGTGCATGCACATACTACCTATGGTAGAAGAGTTTAAACCATCGAGGGAACATCAGAGGAAACTAAACCTGAACCTCAAAGAAGTGGTTTGCCTCGAGGTCCTTAAACTCCTAGAAGTTGGTATCATATATCCCATTTCTGATTCTCAATGGGTTAGCCTGGTCCAAGTGGTCCCTAAAATGGGGGGGACTACTTTCGTTCTGAATGATAAAAACAAGCTAGTACCCACAAGGACTGTCACTAGATGGAGGATGTGTATCGATTACAGGAAGCTAAACAAAGCAACAAGAAAAGATCACTTCCCTATACCTTTCCTTGATGAAGTCCTTGAACGTTTGGCCCACCAAAAATTCTTTTGCTACCTTGACGGTTATTTTGGGTTCTATCAGACCAAGAAAAGACAACCTTCACTTGCCCCTTTGGAACTTACGCCTTCAGAAGGATGCCTTTCGGGCTATGTAATGTGCCCACAACCTTCCAAAGGTGCATGTTTGCAATATTTGCAGGATTAACAGAGTCAATCATGGAAATATTTATGGATGATTTTTCAGTCTGTGGAAATTCTTTTGATAACTGTCTACTTAATGTTGGGAAAGTTTTACAAAGATGCGAGGAAACAAATCTGATCCTAAATTGGGAGAAATGTCACTTTATGGTGACATAAGGTGTTATCCTCGGGTACCGAGTGAGTGAAAGAGGAATTGAAGTGGATAAGGCAAAGATTGATGTCATTTCAAAACTATCACCACCTAAAGACATTAGAGGAGCGTGAGCATTTCTGGGCCATGCTGGATTTTTTTGAATATTTATTAAAGATTTCTCCAAAATAGCATAGCCCATGACCCATTTGTTGACAAAAGATGCATATTTCAATTGTGATCATGAATGCTTAAACAACTTCATGACCTTAAAAACTTCTCTAATCTCTGCACCCATTCTAAGAGAACCCGATTGGTCACAACCATTCGAGATAATGTGTGACACCATCGACTAAGCTATAGGAGTGGTACTAGGGCAAAGAATAGACAAGAAGCGCTATGTGATATACTATGCATCAAAGATGCTAGATGAGGCCCAAAAGAATTATACAACTACTGAAAAATAATTCTTGGCTGTCATGTACTCCTTTGAGAAATTTCTCTTTTATCTAATCAGATCAAAAGTCATAGTATACACCGACCATTCTGCAATTAAATACCTAATTCAAAAGCAAGATGCAAAACCCATACTCATCCGTTGGGTGTTGATGCTACAAGAATTTGACTTGGAAATAAAAGATAAAAGTGGGGTAGAAAATGTCGTTGCAGATCACTTAAATCGCATCGAGCCTCAGGATGATGACAATATACCTATTTGAGGCTCTTTACTCGATGACCAACTCATGAAAGTCACTACCAGATTTCCTTGGTATGCCGATATAGTAAACTACCTGACTATAGGAATTATCCACCCTTCTACTTCCTACCATGACAGAAAGAAATTTCTTCATGAAGCCAAGCAGTATTTTTGGGATGAACCATACCTTTTTCACTTGTGTGCAGACGGACTATTCCGTCGTTTCCTACCAGAAGAAGAAACTATCCCAGTTCTAGAACATTGTCATTCTGGCCCTATTGGGGGGGCATATGAGTTCAAAGAAGACCGCCCTCAAAGTTCTACAATCAGGTTTCTTTTGGCCAACGATAGAAAGGGACACCCATGATTTTGTACGATCTTGCCATAAATGTCAGCTTTCCGGTGGTATATCTAAACGGTATGAAATGCCTCTTACTCTGTGGTAAGAGATTGAAATCTTTGATGTATGGGGAATAGATTACATGGGTCCATTTCCCCCATATTATGGATTTTCCTACATACTGGTCACTGTGGATTACGTTTCAAAATGGGTAGAGGCTATACCCACTGTTTCTTGTGACTCCAAACCAGTTATTAAGATATTCAAGGATATCATCTTCCCTAGATTTGGAGTCCCTTGAACAATCATATGATTTGGAGGATCTCATTTCTTAGAATGAAGTTTCGAAGCTCTCCTAAGAAAATATGGAGTTAAACATAAGGTTGCCACACCTTACCATCCACATGATGGTCTTGGAGTGGTTGGGTCAAGACATTTTGTCCAATTGTGGTGTGTATTGACCTAGATGTGGTGGTGACCTTTTGTGTTGACCTAGACCTGTACCTTGGTGTTGTTTCGACCCCTTTGGAGTGTCTCTACCGAAACCAATGGGCTGGGGGACTTAAGTGGTCGGGACCCAACATTGGTTGTATCACCACCTCATGCATGCATATAGTGGTTGCATGTTGGTTTCTTGTGTGGACAAGTGTCCCTTTGGTGTCTTTATGTGTTGACACATCATCTCCATCTTACTTACCTCCTCCTTCATGTATATACCCCCTCTCCTCTTCAACCACACATTCCTTTCAGCCCTCCTTCTTCTCCCTCTTTCTCATAGCTGACCTTGGGGATTTTTAGAGCTAAGGAGTGCTGATCTAGTTGCTTTGCTGGCCGACCAACCTTCCTTGTTGCATGTGGTGACTTTTGGATCATCTTCAACCATGGTAAGTGTTTGACTTTCTTAGGTGGTGTTTTCCTTTGATCTCCTATCCCATCCTCTTCTCCTTTCTCAGACATAGACCATGGATCATCCATGGTGGTCCTTTTGGAGAGGAACTCCTCATCATAAGGGTCATAAGCCATGTTTTGACAAGGTGGTACCCAAGTGAGAGGAAGTTTCTTCTCTCTTTCTTTCTTCTTCTTTTGGTTCGGCCTAGGGTTTCTTGCCCTCTTTTCTTGATCTATCCTTGACCTTGGTATCTTCTTGTTCTTGAGGTGATCTTGTGGATGAAAATGGAGCTTTTAGTGGAGATTCATCACCCTTGGTGATCATGTGCTTAGAGCTAGAGATCCTTGGAGTTGATCTTTCTTAAGGTGAGTTATATAATTATCTACCTTCTTCTATTACTTGCACCATATTATTTCTTGCATGCTGCTATTTCTCTCTCTATATTATATTCTTAACATTCTAGTAGAATATATCATGTTATAGAGCTTGGATGATGGAGGTTATCATGCATGGTTTTCTTAGAATCCGAAACACTAATTTATGGTACCCGATCTTGAAATGGTGATGAAATGGATGATTGTCTCCTATCTTTTGGTCTTGATTTAATAACATGCATAAGATTTGTGGACTTTAGTGTAAAATGGATATTAGGTTCTATTTTGGAGGTGTTGAACGTGGTTTTATCTCTCTTACTTGAGGTTCTCCATGATGATTTCCATAGTACATGTTTTAGGGTTCTTAGTGACCATTTTTATGGAGGTTTACCTCCTTGATGATGGTGGTTTTCTTTAATGTTTATCTTTTGTTTTGGACATGATAATCTTCTATTTTGATATCTGAATTCTATAATAATATGTTAGGTGAATTTATAATGATCTAAGGTTTAAGAATTTGAAGTATCCTCATGAAGATTACTTTCTTTCTTAAACCCTAATTTCTTGTATCCGACTTGGTTTGTGTTGGTTGAGGTGATTTTGATACATGCAACATGTTCCTTCATTTAATCACCATGATTTGATTCAACCTTGTGCATTCTTGAGGATTTGGTGTTGGTTTTTTTGAGGTTGAAGCTTGGTCTTTTTCTACCTAGTTGGTTCTTGAAGGTGTTCATATTACAGTTAGGATTCCAAGGTTTTGATGCCCTTTTTGCAAGGAAACTTCCCTCTTGTTTATGATGGTCATTCTTGATGACGATCCTACATGCACCATGAGATTTAGTTTTATTACCATGCTAAGTTTTCAACCAACATGTTTTCCTTGAAGGTTAGAGTGGATTTCATATGTGTTGAGGTTCTATTTTAGTTGATTTATCTTCATGGTGTTTGTTCTAGGATTTGATGATCATGAACATATGAGTTTTGAGCATAGTGATGCTTGGTGTTACTACTATCTAGCCTTGGTTTTGCTCGATACCCATGTCACCCTTGGTGTTGGGGTCGAGACACCTATGTGTTGGTTTGAGGTCCAGACATCCTATTTTGGTTTGAGGTCGAGACATGCTTTGGTTTAAGGTCGAGACATCATGTTTTAATTTGAGGTTGAAACATGCTTTGGTTTGAGGTAGAGACATATGATGTTGTTGTGGTTGAGGCACCTTGCATAAACGTGGTCGAGACACTTTGCTTGAGGGTGGTCAAGACACTTGTTTCATTGGTGATCGAGATGCCTATGTAATGGATGGTCGAGACACATACTTGAACATATAATCAACACATGTATATGAGTAAGTAAGTAATGATTCATGTATAATGCTGTTTGAATGATTGTTTGGTTAATCCTAATCATGTTCTTTAACTTCAAATCTACTCCAAGAAAGTTGGAGATGGTGTACCATGTGTTTGGTGATTCAGTAAAGTTATAATTGGATAAATAAGGAACCCTAACCCTAATGTTGTGTCGTGTGATGAGTTTACTTTTCTCTCTTGAAGTGGTTATCATATTATGATTTTCTCTCTCCCATTTATAAATCCCTAACCTTGCAGGTGATGTGAATTTGAATGCCATAGCTATATTAATGCTATGGATGATTCTATATTATACATGATGGTGACTATGCACATTATTGAGGCATAATGTGAGAATGTACATGCATGGATTATGTGATTGGGTCCTACGATTTGGTGAAGTCTTGATGCCTATTGTGAGGTGACATCCTCTAGTGATATGATTGAGGTATTGATATTCCGTAGTGATGTGACATTGGTTATGGCCTTGTGAATTGCAGTGCTATGAGTATCATGAGGTGATGATGTGACTAATTCACACCTTATATGTTTTACATCTTCTGGAGTTGCACTGTTCCCTTATCTTTGTATGATTTGTTTTTTATTTGTATGTTGTAACTTGATTGACATTAAAAGACAGACAATTGACTTAATTAATCAAGTGAAACTCTAATAATGTAGGTGCTATAACGACCCCATTCCCCGACAACCCCCAATTAAGGGAGGCCAAGAAACAAGAGCCGTTATCCCAAAAACAAGATCAAATGGTTTTGCACACAATAAAAAACAATTAATAAATTCTACTAAACTAACTAAACTGGGTACATGATAAACACAAATATTTTCACCAACTTATACAAAATATGGGTCTAGAATTTTACTAAGAAATAAATCATCTATGTATATCCTATGAGCTTACTTCATTTGCTTGCTTTCAATGTATTCTTTCCTTGAATGTTATATTTCCAACAAGATTATCCTAAAAACATCGACAATCAAAATGTCGGTCAGTATGAGAGGTCATACTGGTATGTGGTGGAAATAAAACTTCACAAGTAATGGTAACACCATAGTCCAACAATTATTGTATAACAAAACAAATTTAACATTTTCATCATGACTACCCAATCTAGGTTTCCTAACCCTCTGTCATAACTCCTTAGGGCCTCATACTACAGTATCCACTGTCTTCCCCTATTCAGGAAAATGACTTTTTCTCATGTCTCCCCGTATCCAGGCGGGTGACTTCTCATGTATCCCCTATTCAGGCTGGTACCAAAATATGCCTTCCCCTATCTAGATGGATGGCCTTCCCATATATCTAGAGGTGGCCTAGAAATGGGCTAGTCATGTCCATATATAATGTGATAGTCATAGTCACTTTAAAGTTGTGCATGGAATGAAATAAACAAGCAAGAATATATCTTCAAACCATGCAAATAAATCTCTGGGAAACTAGTTGAAACTACAATGAGAATTCTTAGGCGTATCCACATACCTATCTTAGGAGAATTTGCAGTCCAAACAAGCACAAGTAAGCTTAACCAAACAATCACCAAGCAAGTCAACCTAAACTTCAAGGCATACACCCGTGTGTCACTACTTGATTCTAAGACTATCAAATGACTAACTTGGTTCTCAAGTTAGATTTTTTAAGTCCACTCTCTTATGTCATTATCCATAATACTCAATTAGTCCATTTATTACTCTTTTCCCCTTTCTTACTCCACAAACCCTACTTTTAGGTTTCATAGATAAGATTGTTCTACAAAAGGTTTCTTTTATACAAAAGTCCCCATCTTTATCATTTTAAGTCAAATTGGGGTTAGCGAGAAAGAAAGATGGATATTGGGCACTTTTATGTTTATTGGGTTGACAAAACCTAATTTCCATCATTTAGTACACCTTTATGCATAAAGAAACCCTAGTCCTTTAAATCTTGGATTATAATGTCCATATGAGTCCAACATATTCCTTTTATTCATCAAAGATCAATCTTTGATTAAAAACATCAACTAAGTCTATTAGATCCATCAACACTCACAAATTAGGGTTTTGATCTAGTTAATCACTTTAAAGATAGCAACTTTGACTACTTTTATAATTGGAGGTAGATATATGCCAAGATCATATTTTCATCATGTAGCTTGCATTTTCTTGTGATCAAAATACATATATTACTTGTAATTTTTGGCCAAAGAATGGATTTTAATCAATTTTACAAGATATGACTATTTTCTTTAATTTCTGACTAGAGAAGTGAAGAAAATACCTAATTGCAAAAAATGAGTGTCGTTAGATGGTTGGTCTTCGTTGATCGGGCAGAGATTTTATGGCTCATGTTGATCACGCCTGCTTGCTTTGATCAGACCCACGGAGAGGACCTAGGCTGTTGATCGCCTCTACCGGTCCACTAGTTGTCCTAATCTGACGATCTCTAAGTCCCCCCCTCTTCTTCCAAGTCTTGTACGTGGTGGAACCAAAGTGGAGAGCTTACCGAAGGAAAAGCAATCAAGGCTTTTAATTTCAAAATTTAAGGCAAAGTTCTTGATGACTTAATATACACATCGACACAATTTGAGATCAAAAATTGAAAAAAATAACCCTTTTTCTTGAAGAGCAAGTCTTACATTAAAAATGCATATATCATATATTAAAACTCATATTTTCTCTTTCCTTCTTTTCCAATCTATTAATTTCAACTTTTTTAGATATTAGAAGACAAGTGGCACTAAAACCACCCTATTGTGACCACTTATGCTCCCTTCTAGAGGATTCCATGTTTTTCTTAAATAAATCATGTTATTTATTTTCTTCTTGCCTTTTCACTTATTATGGGGTTTTCTTTTGTCCTTTATCCTTTTACACTTCCATTGGCTTATGAAAATAGGGTAAAGCATGGAATTCATTATTCAAGACAATTTTGCAAAGAAACCCAAGTTATAAAATAATGTACACAAATTGTCAAGCAAGTCTTTTCCTTATGAAATATTTGCATAAAATACAAAAAAAATTGGGGGTTATAACATCCTTCCCCACTTATAAGAATTTTGTCCTCAAAATTCAGCTAATCACACAAACAATTCAGGGTAGGATTTTTCCATGTCCGTCTTCAACTCCCATGTGGCTTCTTCCTCTCCATGGTGCTTCTAGAGAACCTTTACCATATATATCTGTTTGTTTCTGAGTTCTTTCACCTTAGTATCCAGTACTCTCACAGGCGACTCAAGATATATCAGGTTCCCATGGAGCTCAATAGGTTCAATGATCAACACGTGGTTTGGATCTTTCACATATCGCTTCCGATTGGATACATGGAACACGTCATACATCATGCTATACTATGGGGGTAGAGATACACAATATACTTCTTCACTTATCTATTCTAGAACTTCAAATAGACTTACGTATCTTTGACTCAAGTTTCCTCTATTCTTAGCTATAGCTCGGAGGGGCCAAATCTTTAGAAACACATGTTCACCCACAATGAAATGTAAATCAGTCCACTTTGCATTTGCATATGACTTCTGTTGATCCCAGGCTCTCTTCCGCCACTGTCTAATCAAAGTGACTTTATCAGTGTAAACTTAAAGTTCCTTTGACCTCAATAGGGTCCTCTCACCAACCTCATCCCAGTGTAGTGGTGACTGACACAACCTCCCATATAGAACTTCGTACAGAGGCATCTCAATACTGGCTTGGTAGCTATTATTATGGCCAAACTCCGTTAAAAGAAAGTACTACTCCCACAATCCACCAAAATCAAGTACACATGCTTGCAATAGGTATTCTAAAGTCTGGATCGCTCTCTCTGACTGTCCATCAGTATGGCAGTGGTAGGCGGTACTAAATTTCAGCCTGGTCCCAAGTTCTTCATGCACCTGCTTCCATAACTTCAAGGTGAGCTTGGGTTCACGATTAGAAATAATCGAGGTAGGAATACCATGCAGATGGACTATTCCTGGATATACAACTCAACTAATTCTCACACTTTGATGATAATATTCAAGGCAAGAAAGTGTACCAACTTGGTTAAGCGGTCCACCACAACCCATATAGCATCATGACCTTTCCTAGTCTTGGGAAGACCCACCACAAAGTCCATGGTGATCTTTTCCCATTTCCACTCAGGAATCTCAATCAATTGCAGTAATCCTCTGGGTCACTAGTGTTCAGCCATCACCATTTGGCACGTGAGACGATTGGCCACATATGCCGCTATGTATTTCTTCATTCCAGGCCACCAGAAATACCACTGCAAGTCTTTAAACATCTTGGTAGGGCCAGGGTGTATGGTATACTTAGAGCCATGGACTTCTTGTAGGATATGAGTATTCAAAGGTGACTCCTTAGGAACCCAAATATGATTCTTGTGTCAAATCCCTCCATCCACACCCAAGGACAGGTGTGTCTAAGATTTCTCCAACAAACCTTTTATCTACTCAAGCTCTGGGCTCACCAGCTGGAAAGCTACTAACTCATTCAACAAGTCATGTTTTATCTAAATGTTAGCCAAACAAATCTGGTCTTCTAATGGTTGTAGGGTTCATCTAGCATACTCTTCCAATTCCCTCCACAAGGTAGATAAGACGGCTGCACATCTAAGTTGTTTTTGACTAAGGGCATCTTCCACCACATTGGCCTTTCTTGGGTGGTGCGTGATGGTGAAATCATAGTCCTTCATATATTCCATCCATCGTCTCTGTATTAGGTTGAGGTCATTCTGATTTAGGAGATACTTCAAGATTTTATGATCAACGAGGATTTCAAAGGTAACACCATACAAGTATTGTTGCCAAATTTTTAGGGCATGTATGATCACAACCAGCTCTAGGTCATGTGTCAAATAGTTCACTTCACTTGGCTTGAGCTTCTGGGATGCATAAGAGACAACATGCTCATTCTATTCTAGCACACATCCAAGCCCCATTTTGGATGCATCAATGAAGATCATGAAACCTTCATTGCCAGACAATAGAGTCAACATAGGTGCCGTGGTCGATTTCTCCTTCAACTCTTGGAAGCGGTCTTCACACAACTCATACCATAAGAACTTTTCATCCTTATGAGTGATCTTGGTAAGGGGTAGGGCAATCTTTGAGAAATCTTGGATGAACCATCGATAATACCCAGCCAATCCCAAGAAGCTACAAATTTTAGAAGGATTCTTCAATGTTGGCCAATCACGTACAATGGACACCTTGGCAAGATTCACTGAGATCATCCTTCCTTAGATGATGTGTCCAACAAACATGACTGGATCATTCCAAAGATCACATTTTGAGAACTTCTCGTAAAATTTCTACTTCCTAAGGATTTCACGGACTCTAACCAGGTGGTCCCGATGTTGGTCTAGGTCATCTGAGTAGACTAAGATGTCATCTATGAGCACTATAATGAAAGAGTCAAAGAAGGGTTGGAACACAGTGTTCATGAGGTTCATAAAAACACTTGCGGAAATAAATAGTCCAAACGGTAGGACTAGGAACTCATAATGGCCATAATGAATATGTTTTTGACATGTCTTCATTCTTAACTCATAACTAGTGGCACCCAGACCTTGGGTCAATCTTGGAAAAGACTCAGGCTGACTTAACCTGGTTGAATAGGTCGTCGATTCTAGGTAGAGGATACTTGTTTTTAATGGTAGTTTGGTTTATCATGCGGTAGTCAATGCACATGCAAAGTGATCCATCCTTCTTCTTTACAAAAAGACTAGAGCTCCCCAAGGTGAGGTACTAGGCCTAATGAAGCCTTTGTCTAGGAATTCCTGTAGTTTCCTTTTCAGCTCTAATATCTCAGTAGGGGCCATCCTATAAGGTGTACTAGAGATAGGATTTGTTCTAAGAGATAACTCTATGGTGAAATCCACCCCTCTCTTGAGGCAGGCCAGGTAACTCATCTAGAAACACATCTACAAATCCCAAACTACCTCTACCTCTCCTAAGGGTTTAACCTTAGGTTAAGGTTTTGTAACAACACTAGAAATTCCTGACAACCTTTGGCTATCATTTGTTCTTCTTTTGAGGCCGACACATACAAACTTGTTGTTGCATCCTTCCTACCTCTAATGGTTAAAGGTGGGTGACTGGGTCTCTTTATTACAATCTTTTTCTCCCTACAACCAATATGAGATATATAGGTGTAAATCCAATCCATGCCAATTCTCACATCAAAGTCATTCATGTCCAACAAAATAAAATTGGTAGGGAATTCATGACTCAAATATTTAACAGGTAAAACTGGGGTTTTCAAAAGAGACGTGAAAATCCGACCACTCGGGGTAGTGACATCCAACACATATCCTAAATCCTTGAAATCCAACCAGAGCATAGTTGCAAGATTTATCAAAATAAAAGTATTTGTAGATCTACAATCATAAAGATCTTTCACACTTTTTCCATAATTTCAAGAATGACTACATAGTTTTAATGATTGTTAAACTTCCATTATATTTCAAAAACAAAGATGGAAAAACTGCTCTAAGGGTTATTACCCTCTATCATATGGTTGGCATTAGCATGGGCTTCCTCAATGTCGATGGTGAAAACTTGATCATGTCGACACTCTCCTGTAGGTGGGACTGGTAGGGCTGCTACTACTTGCTATGCAAATGGAGGTTTTGTTGCCACTGGCTAAGCTGCCACTGGGGCTTGTCCTCTTGGGCCAGGAAGGGGGCAGTTATCTTGGAAGTGTCCCTCTTGATGACATTGAAAACACACTTTCCTTTTGAAGAAGCACTTTCCTAGATGGTATCTCCCACATTTGTGGCATCTAGATGATACCCCTTGTTGTCGATGCCATGGTGACAACCCTGCTTCTTTTTGTTATCATTTCTTGGGCCAAAACTTCCTTCAGTGAAGCCAAAATATCCTTTGGGTTGCAACTACTATGGCATGAACGTATTCTCCATGTCTAGGGCAAAGTTGAGAGCTTCAGAGAGAGTTGTGGGCTTTCTCTCCATGACATGGGGCTTAGTGGCAGGGTGAAGTCTGTCCACAAAATGTTCCATCCTCCTTTCTTTAGTCAGCATGTAGCCAAAACACTCTAAAAGGCAAAACTTACGAATGTAGTCAGTCACGGACAAACTTCCTTGAACCAAGAAAGTGAAGTACTTTTCCTTTTCCTTCTTGTTAGTAGGAGATATGAATCTTGCAGTGAAAAGTGCATCAAAATATGCCGAAGCCATGTGCTCTTCACTCAGGTTTTCACCCATGATATGGTTCTCCCACCATATCTTTACTGCTCCCTCTAGGAGGTGGGCGAGGAACAAAACCTTCTTCCTTGGTTGTACCTCCAATATGCAGAACCCATTTTCTACTTCCAAGAGCCAAGCATCGACTTTGTCTACTACCTCTATCTTGTCCTCCCCCCAAAACTTCTTAATATTCATGTTCATAAAATCTAAGATGGTGGCACTAAGGCAGGGATGAACGGGTTCAGGTTCACCATCCTCACTACAAGGAACATCTCTAAGGGAGAGGGTGTTGATGGCTTCAGTCAACTTCCTTTTCTTCTATAACAACAACATCTCAGTAGTTTGTGTCACCATTGGTCCGACTGCTGGTCCGAAATTAGCAGCATGGTTGGGATCATCCCTTGCTTCATCTTCAGACATAGGCTCATCTTCGGGTCCAGGGTTTCCTTCCAGGTTCACAATGTGGAAGGGGATGGGTTTTAGCTCAGTGCCTTTCTCTCCAGAGGATTCAACTTCTCTCTTCCTCTTCTTGGAGGATTCACCTTCCACGAGTCTCCTCTTCTTGGAGGAGGGCTTCTTCTTATGCATGGGCCTCGGTCTAGGATATTCATTGGGGGCATCATCAAGGATGGCAACTGTCTTGACACGGGCCATGTTGTATCACACAGACTACTCTATTAACCACAATTTCATAAGTTAGGATTATCTTGGCATAAACTTATATACATGATATCTTATTTACATGTATTTTATTGTTTGGAGGAAGATACCTTAACCCTTATCATCCATAACCCCAATACCCAGGAGGAGGTGGAGATAGAAACCTTAGGCACTTAAAGTTTGTTAATAAAAAGGGGATAAAGAAGTGATGAGAGTAGATGAGAAATCCAAGAGGTATCTTATTTCTTGTCAAATCCTCATATTTCGGCTAGGTAGTCACATAGATTTTGAGAGTCCACATAAACTGACTAGTAGGGTAGAGGAAAATCTTACCAACCCCCAAATCATGATCCTTTTCTAGACACCTCCATCTTTGGAAATTCTCTAATAACTCACTTTGGACTCTAAAGACTTTGCAAAATTTAATAATTATGAAAGATCATATAGAAAACCAGACTCTGATACCAAATTTAACGACCCCATTCCCCAAAAACCCCCAATTAAGGGAGGACAAGAAACTAGAGCCGTTATCCCTACATTAGGATCAAATGGTTTTGCACATAATAAAAAATAATTAATAAATTCCACTAAAATAACTAAACTTGGTACATGATAAATAGACATATTTTCACCAACTTTTACAAAATATGGGACTAGAAATTTACCAAGAAATAAACCATCTATCTATATCCTCCGGGCCTTACTTCATTTGTTTGCTTTCAATGTCTTCTTTCCTTGAATGTCCTATTTCTAGAATGATTATCCTAAAAATGCCGACAATCAAAACGTCGATCAGTATGACATGTTAATCTGGTATTTTGAGGAAACAAAATTTCACAAGTAATGGTAACAACATAGTTAAGCAATTATTGTTTAACAAAACAAATTTAACATTTTTATCATGACTACCAAATCTAGGTTTCTCCACACTCCGTCATAACTCCTTAGGCCTCATACTTCCGTATTCACTATCTTCCCGTATTCAGGCAGATGACTTTATCATGTCTCCCCCTATTCAACTGGGTGACTTCTCATATACCCCCTATTTAGGTAGGCACCAAAATATGCCTTCCCTTATCTAGGCAGATGACCTTTCCATAGATCTAGAGGTGGCCTAGAAATGGGCTAGGTATGTCCATATATAATGTGATAGTGATAGTCACTTTAAAGTTTTGCATGGAATGAAATAAACTAGAAATCAACTATCTTCAAACCATGCGAAGAAATCTCTGAGAAACCAAGTGAAACTACAACAAATATTCTTCGGTGTAGCCACATATCTATCTCAGAAGAATTTTTAGTACAAATAAGCACAAGTAAGATTAACCACACAATCAACCAATCAAGTCAACCTGAAATTCAAGGCATACACCCATGTGTCACTACTTGATTCTAAAACCTATAAAAGGACTGACTTGGTCCTCAAGTTAGGTTTTCAAGTCCACTTTCTTATATCATTATCCATAACACTCCATTAGTCCATTTATTTCTCTTTTCCACTTTCTTAGTCCACAAACCCTACTTTTAGGTTTCATACAAAAGATTGTTCTACAAAAGGTGTCTTTTATACATAATTCCCCATCTTTATCCTTTTAAAGTCAAATTAGGGTTAGAGAGATATAAAGATGGATATTTGGCACTTTTATGTTTATAGGGTTGACAAACCCTAATTTCCACTAGTTAATATACCTTTATTGATAAAGAAACCCTAATCCTTTAAATCTTGGATTATAATGTCCATATGATTCCAAGGTATTCCTTTTATTCATAACAAATCAATATTTGATTAAAAACATCAACAAAGTCTATTAGATTCATCAATACTCACAAATTAGGGTTTTGACCTAGTTAATCACTTTAAAGATAGAAACTTTGACCAGTTTTCTAATTGGAAGTATATTTAGACCAATCTCATATTTTTATCATGTAGCTTGCATTTTTCTAACAAAAATACATATATTACTTGTAATGTTTGGACAAAGAAGGGATTTTTAATTGATTTTATAAGATATGACTATTTTCTTGATTTTCTGACCAGAGAGGCAAAGCAAATACCTAATTTAAAAAAATGAGCATCGTCGGATGGCCAATCTTCATTGACCAGGCATATATTGCATGGCTCATGTTGATCATGCCCACTTGTGCTTCTCAGACCCATGGAGAGGACATGGGCCATTGATCGCCTCTCCCAGTCTGTGGATTAACCTAATCTAATGGTCCCTGAGTTTCCCCCTTTCCTCGTCTTCCAAGTCTTGTATGTGGTGGCACCACGAAAGAGAGCTCACCAGAAGAAAATCAATTAGGGGAAAGAGAGGGAGTCAGGGCACGAGTGGATGCCATTAGTGCTCTAAGCATCCAAGTGAGTTGGATGGGGGTCCATTTATAAGGGTGCAAGGTCTGGTTTAGGGTTTTCGAACTCATCTGAGTTTAGTCTTAGTGGTGAGGTTTGAGATTCTTCTACATACCTTCTTTGTACCCAAAACCTACATGTTTCCCTTTTGTTTTCATGTGGCGAAGACAACGGTCTGGTTATTTTGCACTGAGGTGGTCCAGAGAGGGAGATAAGGATCCCAATTTCTCGCATGTACAAGTTGCCTTTCCTAATCTATTACGAGGTGGGGGACAAGACATGAGCCGTTGGATCTGTGATCCGATGATCACCATCACGCATGTGGATTAAAATATAATCCTATTAGAAATTGAGATATTGTGACATTTAAATATATTCCTCTCACTTTAGGGAATTTTAGAAAATTCATATCTTCCAATCCACTTGTCCTTTTAATCTCAAATTTTAAGGGAAAGTTCTTGATGACTTATTGTACTCAGGACAGAATTTGAGATCAAATCTCTAAAGAAATAACACTTTTTCTTCAAGAGAAACTCTTACATTAAAAAGGTATATATCATATATCAAAACTCCTATTTTCTCTTTCTTTCTTTTCCATTCTCTTAATTTCGACTTTTCTAGATATTAGAAGACAAGTGGCACTAGAACCACCCTATTGTGACCACTTATGCTCCCTCCTAGAGAATTCCATGTTTCTCTTAAATAAATCATGTGATTTATTTTCTTCTTTCCTTTTCACTTATTATGGGTTATTCTTTTGTCGTTTATCCTTTTACACTTCCATTGGCTTATGAAAATAGGGAAAAACATGAAATTTTCTATTCAAGACAATTTAGAAAAGAAACCCAAGTTATAAAATAATGCACACACATTGTCAAGAAATTCTTTTGCTTATGGAATATTTCTGTAAAATGCAAACAAAATTGGGGGTTATAATTGGTTCCCTATGCCATAGATCCATTCTAATGCCAGTCTTAGTGCTGTATGGTGAAATGAGTCCTTCCTATAGAAAGCTTGGAGCAAATATTTTTGAATATGCAGGGGTGTAAGTCGAGTATCTCCTTGCATCCACAATTATAGGTTGTGTGAGATGGTCATGTGGGAGATGATCTCCTTTTTATATTGATGGCCATGTGTTAGCCAATCCTTCTTTTTATAATGACCTTGCATGAGCCTATTCTTCTAGATTCGTTACCTATACCAAGGCGGTCTAGGTGTTGTTATATATGGATGGACATGCGTGAGCCAATCCTTCAACTTGACTATATGTCAGTGTTGCAGTTGACTGATATGTCTCTGTGGTGTTTTCTCTTATGATGAGAAAGAGGTGCTGGGGAGGTCGTGGATTCTGGCACTTCCATTGACCTTGTATGGCACAAATTTTGACTTAGCAGTGGTCTGTTGGATTTTGGTGGCATGACTCAAATCCTTAGGGCATAATAAAATATGTAATACAACCATGTAGTATGTTTGCATAGGGATAAATGTGAATAACATTGGTTGATCCCTTTTCCTTATCTTCATACTATTTCTTGAATTATAAGACGGTAAAAGAAGTCAAATGCTATACATGTTCTTCATATTTTTTCAAAGAATATTAATTGATCTATTGCTCAGTAGTAACTACCAAGTTTTTGTTAACCTGCTAAATATTTTATCTACTTTCTTAGTTATCTATTCTTTCATAGATGTTGGCATAGAGTTATATCTCTCGCCGGGACATTTGGTCTCACCCTGTGGGTTTCCACATCTTTTAGGTGGACATGAACATTGATATAGAGATCGTGTTGTTGAAGCTGATAGTGAGAGGAGATGTAGCCATTGAACCATGGATATGCGACTAGTATCTAGTAATAGAGTCCTATGTGTTGTCCCTGTACTCTCAGGTCCTTGGGGGTATTTTATAGACGTTGTACATTTTTTCAAATTTTTGTTCTATATGATGGGTGTACAAACATGATTTGTATACATGAACATGTTATCATATGTAACATGTTGTGGCTAGTTGACCAATGAACTATGATATGCATCATCTTTTTGCATGAATGAAATACAAGTGACACAAGTTTTATGGCTTTAAGCATAATCTATTCACCTTGAGGTGTCATTATGAGATCGGTTTTAATTTACCCTATTTTGTGGTAATTTGGTTACTAGTGATAATTCCGTACTTGTTTTGAGTTATCTCAATTCGTGTGGCAATGGGTGTCACATTGGGTGGTATCAGAGCTCTAAGTTTGCTGACTCTATAGGGGCACTAGGAATTAGGACTAGGATGATGTATAAGCTGAGAATATGACATAAAATATGGTGCATACTACCTAATCTCAGTACTTGAGTGCCCTGACCAAGTATTCTACTATTGAAGAGAAGGTAAGTATGGAACTCTTAGATTGTCATATTTTTGATTACTCTGATCAAGTAGTCATTATGAGACAATCTAAGGAGTCTATCAAATCAAGAATAATGGTAATAATACCTTCATATTGTCCTAAAGAAAAAGAGAACTACATCATAAATTATTGAAACTTGAATGTCTGATAATTATAAGAGAAAGATATGACACCGTAAAACCTACACCTAAACACAAATAAGCTATGAGAGGACTTTAAAGCTATAATTTCAAGAAGGTTGTGAGGTAAAATATGGGTAAATCTTTGTTTACAAAGTGAGAAAAGGGTAAAATTTCACATAAGATGAAGAGAATTGCTGGTATAAGTATGACAATAGGAGACAAATGAGAACAATGAAGAATGAAAAAAATGCAATATGAGTTAATCTCAAACCAACGTATGTGAAAAAGGCAATTCTAAAATAAAAACCTTCATTATACATAAAAGAATTATAGATATGTAACCCATGTTTAATGAACGAAATGTGAAGTATGAAGGTCTACCTCTAGGTGAGGGGTTGAGATATATGATAAAAGAAGAAAACATACCTGAGAATGATGAACAATAACCAGAAAAGAAGTAATGAGATGCTTTAACCTTGATAACTCCTATGTTGATGCAAGGAAACCATGATGAAAAAGGTAAAATAACATATAAGAAATTGTAAATCTATATAATAATGATGAAGTGTCACTCAGATATGGAGTTGACTTTACAGCTAGAGGAGATAGAAATCGATAAGGATGTGTCTTGTAGTAGGTCCTATGTTGATCATGGATAAGAGAATCAAGAGGTCGAAGATGAGGGTACCCCTTTGGTTGAGGTTCTATGACATCATGGTGGTATAGAAGAAACCACGTGGTAGCTTGAGGAAGAGATGTGTAGGAAGTATCCATCTCTTTTCACGTGCGATTTTAGGGGTGAAATCCTTGCTAGGGGTTTATGGATTGCAAAACCCATGACCCGTGTTTTGGGATAACCCTATTTGTTTGGCTTAATTAAAGTTCTTAGAACCTTGCTCTAATCCTTTGAGATTCTTTTAGATCTTAAAGAAAGCTTAAGTTTCCAGTTTGATCCTATTTGGATGATGTTTGTTCTTTATATGCTTGTTTTGGCTCAAATTTTAGTTTATAAAATTGAGAGGGCTATGTTGCATATTGCCACACCTAGACTTTACATTCCCTTCCTTGGCTTCATGAGAGATATTGTGGTTCTTTGGTTAACCTATGTTGAGCCTTGGATGAGTGGTGGCATCATTAGAGGCGATTAGGGTTTCTAGGGTTTGCTTGGTGTCGACCCTATGAGCTTGGTTGAAGAGTAGCGACCCTTGTCTAGACCTTATGGTGTGTTTTGGGGTATGTCTCGACCGAAACACCTTACTTAGGTGGTTGTTTCTCGACCATGATGGTCTTGGAGTGGTTGGGTCGAGACAATTTTTCATTTTGTGATGTGCATGGACCTAGAAGTGGCGGTGACCTTTTGTGTCGACCTAGACATATGCCTTGGTGTTGTTTCTACCCCTTTGGAGCGTCTCAACCAAAACCAATGGGTTGGGGGACCTAAGTGGTCAAGACCCAAAATTATTTACATCACCACCTCGTGCATGCACACATATAGTGGTTGCATGTTGGTTTCTTGGGTGGACAAGTGTCTCTTTGGTGCCTTTAGGAGTTCACACATCATCTCCCCCTTACTTCCCTCCTCATTCATGTATATAACCCCTCACCTATTCAACCATGCATTCATTTAAACCCTCCTTTTTCTCCCTCTTGCTTGTGGTCAATCGCGGGGCTTTGTGGAGCTAAGGAGTGCTGATTTAATTGCTTTGGTGGCCGACCAACCTTCCTTGGTGCATGTGGTGACTTTTGGATCATCTTCAACCTTGGTAAGTGTTTGCCTTTCTTTGGAGGTGTTTTACTTTGATCTCCTACGCCATCTTCTTCTCTTTTCATGGTCATAGACCATGGATCATCCATGGTGGTAGTTTTGGAGAGAAACTCCTCATCATAAGGGTAATAGGCTATGTTTTGACAAGGTGGTACCCAAGTGAGAGGAAGTTTCTTTGCTCTTTCTTTCTTTTTTATTTGGTTTGACTCAAGGTTTCTTGCCCTCTTTTCTTGAGCTATCCTTGAACTTGGTGTCTTTGTCTTATTGAGGTGATGCTGTGACCAAAAGTGGAGCTTTTAGTGGAGCTTCATCACACTTGGTGATCATGTGCTTGAAGCTAGTGATCCTTGGAGTTGATCTTCCTTAAGGTGGGTTACACAACTCTCTAGCTTTTTCTATTACTTGCACCATATTATTGTTTGAATGATGTTGTTTCTCTCTCTAGATTGTATTCTTAGCATGCTAGTAGAAGATATCATGTTATAGAGCTTGAATGATGGAGGTTATCATGCATGGTTTGCTTAGAATTCATAACCCTAATTTATGGTACCCAGTTTTGAAATGGTGATGAAATGGATGATTTTCTCCTATCTTTTGGTCTTGGTTTAGTAATATGCATAAGATTTGTGGACCTTAGTGTAACGTGGATATTAGATTCTATTTTGGAGGTGTCAAACGTGGTTTTTTCTCTCTTACATGAGGTTCTCCATGGTGATTTCCATAGTACATATTTTAGGGTTTTTGATGACAATTTTTATGGAAGTTTTCCTCTTTGATAATGGTGGTTTTCTTTAATTTTTATCTTCTGTTTTGTCCATGAAAGTCTTCTATTTTGATCTCTGAATTCTATGATAATATGTTAGGTGAAGTGATCATGCTCTATGGTTTAAAACTTTGAAGTATCCTCATGAAGATTACTCTCTTTCTTAAACCCTAATTTCTTATATCCGACTTGGTTTTTTGTTGGTTGAGGTGATTTTGATAAATGCAACATGTTCCTTGGTTTCATCACCATGCTTTGGTTCAGACTTGTGTTTTCTTAAGGATTTTGAGTTGGTTTTCTCGAGGTTGAAGCTTGGTCTTTTTCTACCTAGTTGGTTCTTGAAGGTGTTCATATTGGAGTTAGGATTCTAGGGTTTTGATGCCATTTTTGCATGGAAACTTCCCTCTTGTCGATGATGGTCATTATTGATGATGATCCTACGTGTATTATGAGCTTTGGTTTTACCACCATGCTATGGTTTTGGCCAATATGTTTTCCTTCAAGGTTTGAGTGGCTTTCATATGTGTTGAGGTTTGGTTTTCTCTCTCCTAATGTAGTTTTAGTTAATTGATATTCATGGTGTTTGTTCTAGGGTTTGATGATCATGAACATATGAGTTTTGAGAATAGTGACACTTGGTGTGAAGGACCAGATTTTGGCTTAATTTTTGTAGACAAAATTTCGTTTAAGGTGTGTAGGATGTGATGGAGTGAACGTTTTGGAACATTTGGATACCTAATGACATAAATGAATTCATGTTCTTGGGAGATTTGAGACTTTCAAGTGTTTTGATAAGATATGTATGTTACTTTGTGTTGATATCATGATTAACACCCCTAAGTATGTGAATTCTCAAATTAAATTTTGGACTGACAAGATAGTAGTATTTTGTAGCCAAACTTCACTGGAATGTACTATGTGTTGTGATAAAGCAATGGTTAGAATTTCATGAAGATTGGAGGATCCTAGCGGAAGTTATTTAGGTTTGAAATTTGGGGAATAATGTGCATTATGACCATTTATAGACCTAAGTTGTAGCTTTAATTAGTGTCACACTCCCCCTGACTTGAGGAGATGTAGATTCACAATGTGGCACTATCCTGACCTTTGGATGGGTCGGATCTAATGTCTAGAACCTTACCGTCAGATCAGTTAGACAAGACATCATGGGTGACTAGAGCGGGAATCATTGATTTCCGGTTTGTTGGTGGTCGTGAATCCATAGGGAAAATGAAGTGGGGAGTTCTCTTCACCTTTGTGAGGCCTACAAACCAATCCCTTACTTTGCCTATTTCCAAAGAAGACGAGAGAGAATGATATTCCCTTTTCACCATTCCTCCATTACGTAGAGTATCTTGGGCACAAAGGAATGGAATCAAAGACAAGAGGAAGATGATAATTTAGAAGGGAGAGGGGTGTGTTCATAGGTGTTGGTAGAAGCTCTAGCAATCTTCAGCTTTGATTTTGGAAGCAGAGGCCCTATTTCCCCTTTTCTCCACCATAAGAAGCAGCAAGCTCATCGAGTAACAATGATGAGGATCCACCATGGCTGCAAGGAGAAATGTCAGAAGCAGTCTACAAGATTGCTGGGCTTTTTCCTACCAAAAGGAGGAGAAGGGGGCATTATCAAAGGTTAGAAAAGGGTTGTGTTCCCGCGAGAGATATGCTAGCAACATCCATGGCAGGTGTGCTTGTGAATATGGGGACCTAGAGGTGTTGAGGTTGACTTCAAAAGCTTAATGCAACCCTAAGACCACACTGAAGCTCTTTGAATCAACAACATCAAAGATGGACGATCGTTCAGTAGTGAATTGCTTTCCAGAGATGAGCCCTACTGTGGGGATAGTGCTAAGAGAGATCAGGGTCACACACAACGCCCAAGATGAATGATGCGAATCTAAAATGAAAGATGGAGCGAACGGTTCAATCAAACCAAAATTTAACCAACATATAACTGATTGGATCAAATGAGAGAAGAGTCACCCCACATTGGACAGACAAATTTGATTGGTCCACAAGGTAAATACCCTAGAAACTCAAAATTCTTAGATAAATCATAGAAAATAGCACCGTTATCAGAAAAATACAAATAAGATACAAAAATTCTCAAAAGGTTCCATAGAACATTATAAAAGTATAATATCAAGCTTTCAATGCACTAATGTCAGGAATATTGTTTAAGTTGTGAAATGATTATATCATGTGTAATAAATATCGAATAATGATCTAAAATTATGAGAATGCATCAGTAACTCTTAAATGTGTTTTAGAATCCATGTGATGCCAGATGTGATCATATGAAGACATGCAACAATGTAATTTGATTAGTATGGCTATTTAGGGATAATAACCCTAATTTATGTGCAATAATTACATATATGCTCAAATTTTTTTGAAAATTATAGTATGAGCTCATATCTATATATGGAAACTCAAATTTGATTTTGAGGCCACAATTATACACATAATTCATGATATACAATTATGTTTGCTCTTAATGTGATGTAAGCCCTAATATGCTTAATGAAAATGATCTAGGGTTAATACATGCACACAATGATATGGAAACTAATGGTCATACGATTGATTCTAATTTGTAATACAACATCAGTATCATCAATCCCATATAAGAAGAAGAGTAAGACAACAGATAATGATGGGGATATCCTAATGAAATAAGATAAAGCCTAATGAACATGACTATGGTTAATGATGATGAGAACATAATGATGATATGTCATCTTATCTTAATTAGGGTTTGACAAGGATATAAATGACCTAAGGAATATGTGATGATTAGGTTTGTCTTTCTTCAAGGTACAACCTTACCTTTTACTTGGACTGCTATGTAGTATGGTTTTATTATGTGTGTACAAATACTTGGAATATGGTGTTGGATGAAATGATTGTTCTTGTAGGATAACTTTCTTGATTTTACATACTTATGGCTATGAACACATGAAACATAATATATCTGTTGCATTATATGAAAGCACTAAATTCTTTGGTAGTATAGTGCTTGGAAGTGACTTAACTCTTTGGCAGTCAGTCACATTGTACATATGATCTAACTCTTTGGTAGTCAATCATAAAGGCCTTAATCTTGAGCTCCTTGAGAGTCAAGAGAATGCATCAAAACCTTTGGCGGTCAATGCATGGATATATAATGGAAAGTGTGCTTAAAATATGTATCCTATTTTGTTAATAAACATCTTTGTTTGAGTATATGCCTTTTTTTATAATTTTTTTATTACTTCTAGGTATTAGTTTTATCTTATCATCAAGTCTTAGTAATGATAGGGATATAAAAAGACACATAGGCATACTCAGTGCAATATTCTTGAATATTGTGCTGACGTGTACCACATGTAATCTTTTGTTTAGATGATGTGGACATATGATCTTGAAGAACTGACATAGTTGGTAGTTGTGTGGCGAGCTGATGTACAAGTGGACCTATTGTCTTAAGATCCTATTTTAGAATGTAGTACGTGCACATGTATGTAAAAGTTTACCTATTCAATGTGCAATATCAAATGTTGCAATGATTCATTTTGTTATTATATGTTAAATGGTGAACATGTATTGTATGGTTTTGTTCTTGTTCATGTGCATGTGCTACTATTTTTTCCTTCTAACTTCCTCTAATTTTCTTCTTCTTAGCCTAGTGTATGGTGTTGAAATTGGGATTCTTGCCAAGGAGAGATTCAATTTGGACGTCACACATTAGATTAAGTTTTAGAAAATTTGGGGACATCACACTTGGTGTTCCTACTTTTTATCTTTGGTTTTGTTCGATACCTATGTCACCCTTGGTGTTGGGGTCAAGACACCTATGTGTTGGTTTGTGGTCGAGACATCATGTTTTGGTTTGAGGTCGAGAGATGCTTTACTTTGAGGTCGATACTTCATGTTTTGGTTTGAGGTCAAGACATGCTTTGGTTTGAGGTTGAGAAATGATGTTGTTGTGGTCAAGACACCTTGCATAAAGGTGGTCAAGATGCTTTTCTTGAGGGTGGTCGAGACACTTGTTTCATGGGCATTCAAGACATCTATGTGATGTATGGTCGAGACACATACTTGAACATATAATCAACACATGTGTATGAGTAAGGTAGTAATGATTCATGTATAATGTTGTTTGAATGGTAGGGGTAAATTCTAATCATGTCATTTAACCCTAATATGCTCCAAGAAAGTTGGAGATGGTGTACCTAGGGTTTGGTGATTGAATAAAGTTATTAAACCCTAATCAGACAAATAAGGAACCCTAACCCTAATGTTGGTCATGTGATGAGTTTGCTTTTCTCTCTTGAAGTGGTTATCATATTATGATGTTTCTCTCTAATATTTATAAATCCCTAGACTTGTAGGTGATGAGAAATTGAATGGAATCACTATATGAATTCTATGGTGGATTCTATATTATACATGATGGTGACTATGCTTATTGTTTTTTTGGATAAGGTAATATATTTCTCATCAAAAACCATATAGGTAAAACCTATACTATACATGGGTGTGTTATCAACAAAAACCCCAATGGCTGATAACAACTGGGTCTAAACCTTTACAAATGTTGTGATTGATCTTGCACATAAGATTAAGGTTGTCAACCAAAACATGAAAAATAAAAAATTTGTCCCTATCAAGGCCTCCATGAACTCTTGTATTTCTTTCCTGCCAAATGAGATAAGTGATCACAGTAAGGCCTAAACCTCCGAAGGCCATCCTGCATTTGTTTCCCTTAGATTTCCAACAGATCCATTGAAGGCAACCTATAATGCTGCAGGGTGCCGAGCAGCCCCATCTGTTCTTCAACGCCCATCTAGTAACCATGTAGCCAATGATCTCGGGGGGGACGGGGCAGAGGACGGGACTATGAGGTCTTGATAGATGACCTAAGGAGCACCATCGATAGATGGATGGGGCTGAACATCTCTTTGGCTGGGCGGATGGTCCTTTGTAACACATTTCTCATGGGAAAGTTTGGTTTTTGGACTAGATAGGCGAAGCTGCCTAAATTCATCTTCGATAAAGCCCACAACTTGTTTGGCGGGTTTTTGTGTGTGTGTGGGGGGACCCCATGGTGTTTCTTAGGGTACTATCACTAGGGAGAAGTCCCAAGGGGGCTTAGGAGTCTTTGATCCCTGGGTGGTGGCTGTGAGAAGCACTTTGAAGTGCGTCTACACATTCCACATGGACCAGGTTTCTCCTTGGTCTTCTTGGATGCGGCAGAGATATGGGGTCTCTCTTGATGTGGGGGTTGTGCATGGTGGCTCCTTAGTTTGGAGGAGGATGGTGCAACAATGGGGTCAGATGAGGGCTACTTTTTCTGGAGGGGATCAGGGAGTTTGGGTTTGTTTGGAGGAGAAGTCATGGCTCTTGAAACAATGTGGGCCGCCTGTTCCTTGGTACAAGGTTGTTTGAGGCAAGTGGTACACTCCTAAATGGAGTTGCGGTCTGTACAGAGCCCTTCTTGGGTGGTTGCCTACTGCCGATAGGCTTATGGGTTGGGGGATCAGTGTTAATGGCAGATGCTCGTTGTGCAGGGTACTTGAGGAGTCACACGAGCATCTCTTCTTCACGTGTGAGTTCTCCGACTATGCATATTGATGAGGCATAATGTGATGGTGTACATGCATGGGTTATGTGATTGGGTCTTACGACCTAGTGAAGGATTGATGTCTATTGTGAGGTGACATCGTCTCATGATATGATTGATAGATTGATATTCCCTAGTGATGTGACATTGGTGATGGCCTTGTGAATGGAAGTGCTATGAGTATCATGTAGTGATGATGTGACTAGTTCACACCTTATACATTTTATATATTCTAGAATTGTACTATTTCCTTATCTTTGTAGGATTTGTTTTGTATTTATACGTTGTAACTTGATTTATGTTAAAAGATACCCAATTGGATTAATTAATAAAGTGAAAGTCTAATCAAGTAAGTGTCGTATGGATAGATACATTCTAGTTTTAGTCTTAGTTCTAGATGGTGAAATGAGTCCTTCCTATGGGAAAATCAAAGTGCATATTTTTGAATATGCGAGGGTGCAATTTGAGTATCTCCTTGCATCCACAATTATAGGTTGTTTGAGCTGGCCATGCGTGAGCTTATCTCCTTGTGATGTGGATGTCTATGTGTGTGCCAATCCTTCTTTTTAGAATGGCCATGCGTGAGCCTATTCTTGTAGCACCGTTACTTGTACCAAGGTGGGCTAGGTGTTGTTATATATGGATGGCCATTGCGTGAGCCAATCCTTCTTTTTAGAATGGCCATGCATGAGCCTGTTCTTGTAGCGCCGTTACCTATACCAAGGTGGGATAGGTTCTGTTATATATGGATGGCCATGCATGAGACAATCCTTCAACTTGACTATATGTCAGTGTTGTAGTTGACTGATATGTCTTTGTAGTGTTTTCTCTTGTGCTGACCAAGAGGTGTTGGGGAGGTCATGGATTCCAGATCTTCCATTGACCTTGTATGGCACTAATTTCAACTTAGAAGTGGTCGGTTATATTTGGGTGGTACGACTTAAATCCTCAAGGAATAATAAAATATGTAATACATCCATGTAGTATATTTGCATAGGGACAAATGCGAATAACATTGCTTGAGACCTTTCCCTTATCTTTGTACTGATTTTTTGAATTATAAGGAGGTAATTGAAGTCAACTGTTATACATGTTCTTCATATTTCCTCTTATAATATTAATTGATCTACTGCTCAGTAGTAACTGCCTAGTTTTTCTTAACATGCTAAGTATTTTATCTACTTTCTTAGTTATTTGTGCTTTAATAGATGTTGGAGGATAGTCATATCTCTCACTGGGATGTTTGGTCTGACCTTATCGGTTTCCACATCTTTGAGGCAGACATGATCATTGAGTAGAGATCGTGATGTTGAAGCTGACTGTAAGAGGACCTATAGCTGTTGAACAATAGATATGCAACTAGTGTCTAGTAATAGAGTCCTATGTGTCGTCCCTATACTCTTAGGCCATTGGGGTGTTTTGTATACATTGTACATCGGTTTGAGTTTTTGTGTCTATACAATGGTGGTACAAACATGATTTGTATATGTGAATAGGTTATCATATGTAACAGGTTGTGGCTAGTTGGCCAATGGACTATGATATGTAACATCTTTTTGAATGAATGAAATCCAATTGACACCAATTTTATGACTTTAAGAATGATGTAAATTGTTACAACCCCAATTTTACATATGTTTTCATAATTAAAATGTAAAGATTTTATGAATTGGACTTAATTAAAAAGGTTGTATGATTTGCTTCAAATAATGGATTACTTGGCGAATCACCCTTCGAATAGGAATTTCGTGATTCCTATTATTACGTTAATCCAATAATGGATATAAAAGAGAAGAAAAGTCCAAATAACTGGAGAAAAGAAGAAGCAATTATAATAATTATGAAATATATGGGGAAAACATGTATGTTTGATCACCATGGGTGATAGTTTGAATTCACCTATTTATAATAGTGAGAAGAAAATAATTTTAGAATTTGGGAATAAAGTTCCATGTATTAATCTGCTTTCATAACGTACTTTTGGTTTGCCAAAAAAAGAAAAGAAAAGAAGACAAACACAGCCTTCATAAGAAGTCGTGGCTCCTTTGAAGATGTGAAAGTTGTAGGAGGGATATATATATATATATATATATATATATATATATATATATATATATATATACATATATATTATTTTCGTAGGCACACCTTGCCTTTTAGTTGGTTTTTAACCGATCAAGCAAAGGAAAGAAAAAAAAGAAAAATGATGTGTACAAAGGAAAGTAAGGGGAATATACTTAGTTATCTTCCCAAAAAGAATTGGAAAGTAACCCGGGCTTTCCTTCTCTTACAACACGTATTGGTATCGTTTCCCACATGGAGTCATCATACTAACCCTCAAGAGGGTCTTCTAGGAACCTATATAAGGTTGTAGTGGGGTTCTGTAAAGGGAAAAATCTGGGTTGGTTGCTCCGGTAGCTGTCAAGCTTCACCCTTCCACCATAGAGATTAGTCACGGTGGCTTGGGACCTGCTTGGAGTCAAGGAATCTTCCTTGCAGAGGTGGGCTTCATAGGGACGCTTGCCGGGAGGGCCTTCCTTAGTTGCCTCGCACCAGCCGATCATTGCGACGGTGGGAACGGTAGAACATGATGCTCAACAGGGAAAGGGAATCCGAGGTTGAGTTCTAGTGCTCTACTTATACGATTGTGAGTAGCATCATCTTCAGAGAGGTTCTTCCATCGCTCCCACGTAGCCAGAGAGGCACTCGGTCGTCGTGTTCTTGCTATGGCCTCTGCGCAACACCTGTAGAGGTTCTGCAGACAGTCGTGGTTCGCAAGGCTGCTTCTCTTGAACCCGGCCATCACAAACAGGGCTTGAGTCCCTATCTAGCACAACAGAGGGTGGCAGAATCAGAGGGTCCATTGCAGGTGACCTCCGAGTCGTGGGGAGGAGGGAACCTCGGGGTTGGCTTGGGTCGGCGGCAGCGCAAGGGATTCATGGGTAGAAGATGATCAAGTGTCTCTAGACGAAAAAGCCCTCTGAGGCGTGAAGAAGCAGGTTGTCGTTCAAGGGGTAAAATTGACATTCGGTTATGTTTCCAAAAGAGTAAGTTGTGTTGCATGGACCAGGGTGACGTGGCGCAACCTGATTGGCCCTAAGTAAGTAATCTTGCAAATTTCATATCTAATAAACTGTAGCTCGGATAAATATGAATAATATATGTATTTTGATCAGTAGAACGAGAGGAATCCAATAAAAATAATATTAAATATTGATTCCATTCCTAATTGCAAAAGTAATATAAGTTGATGAAAACTGCATTAAAGTTGAGTTAAAAACCCTATTTGTGATTAAAGGTTGAATCTAGAATGCTTAATGGGTTAATTGAAGTGGTAATAACCTATTGAATGATAATGTGAGATTCAAACCTGATCTAGATGTAGAATTGCATGATTTAGGGTTTAACCTCATGTGAGAATGATTAAATATTTTAGAAGCCCTAATTTAGGGTAAAAGAGGATAAAATCATATTTAATTGGAAAATGTGAAAATATGATTGTTTAATGATGGTTCTAAGTTATTTGTATATAAAAGACCTTAATTCTGGATAAATACCCTAAAAGTAGTAATTAGGGATTTCTCATTAATAAAAGGTGGAATTAATAGAAAATCGAGTTCATATGTGAGTTAGACCATAATGAACCATGAATTGATGATAAATGCATATAATGATGTTGTCATGGATTAAAGGGATAAAAATAGTAGCTTTAATGAGAAAGAAGCTAAATTGATGATTAATGTGCTTGTAATATGAAAATAGGGTTATATGTTGTTAAGATAACCTTAATGTTGAAGAATAGACGAGATAATTAGGGTTTATGAGTAATGGCATAAAATTAGGGTTTAATATGGTAAAAGATGAAGGGAAACCCTAATTGCAAAATGAAACCCTAAAATGAATACATAAACCCTAGTAAGTGAATCCAAGTTAATAAAGTAGGTTCTTGATAAAGTGTGTAATAAATAGAGTACATATTCTTTTTAGGAATTATGTGATTGTTGAATTACTTGGATTGCATGCTTGGTTGGATTTTCTTAATGCTTCTGAAATCATCAAATCAGGTATGTGGTTACGCTTATGAATATCTCGAGATAGATTTCTGAGGTTTTCTGAGATTTTCACCGATGAATTGAAATAAACTATTGAATGAATTTAGTTCTTGCAAACTATAATGTGAATATGACTATCACATAATATATGTGCCTACTAGCTCAGATCCCGATCCCCTCTGTGTCTTAATGGCTGACCTAGTATATGGCTACCTAGAGGGTAGGTCCATTAGGTCGTGGAATGACTTAGTACATGGCTACCTAGAGGGTAGGTCCATCAAGTCACAGTGAGTTAGATATTGGGCTACCTTTGGGTGGTGCCATGCGACTCTACCTTTACAGAGGTATTATATAAGTCCTTACAGGGACAACACAGAGTTGTGGATAGGTATGGATTGAGTAGTATGGCTTAAAACATAATCTTGGTTGTTAAATGATTAATTGAATGATTACGTTGTTACCATATTTGCATGATTATTATTTCCCCCACATACCAGCTTCGACTGACCGACTTTTTGTTTGTCAGCATTTTAGGTACAATGAAAAGAACAAACAGTAAAGTGGCACATGTGGTAGTAATTGAGAATTAAAGTGCAAAGGAGGATTAGATAGATTAGCATCTGTATGGATAGAAGTTTTGAAATCCTAGTTTTAAAAGGTATGCAAAGTTTTTATTTTTACCATATTTCAGTATAGTTGGTAGAATTTAATAATTGTTAATGATTATATGTCGAACCTTTGATCTGGGTTATTGGTTAACGGCTCTGTCATTTCAGTCTTCCTTAATTGGGAGTTACCGGGAAGCGGGGTCGTAACAATTGGTATCAGAGCATAGGTTCCTCAATTAATCTTTAATAATTATTTAATTTTACAAATTCTGTAGAACCCAAGGGAGTTATTAGAGGATTATCTGAAAGATTGAGGTGTCTAGAAAAGGATCACGTCCGAGGACTGGCAATATTTTCCTCCGCACCGCTAGTCAGAATACGAGGACTCCCAGATCTGTGTGATTGCCTGGCCAAAGTTTTAGGGTATGAATCGAAATAAGATACCTTTAGGACTCTCTCATCATGTTCATCCCTTCTCAACTCCAATTCTATTAAGGACCTTAAGGATTAGGGTTTCCTCTCTCTTCTCCTCACCCTCTTTAGGTATGGGTAAGGTTGATAAGGATTAAGGAATCCTCCACCAAATTAATAAAAAACATGTAAATAAGATGTCATGGACATAAGCTTAATAGAGTAAGCATAAAGGAATAGATACATGCTTAGGTCATATGACACGAGTTGTCTTTTCCCTCAGGAGAGACCTGAGGATAGACCTCCTTGGTAGGAGGATGAGTAGAGAGATTTAGTCTTGGAGGTAGAGACCTCCATTAGAAGTAGAGACCTAGCACATCCTTTGAGGATGATGTTAACCCTAACCCTAAGGGAAGGTAAGAGGGAGAGATGAAATGATGAGTTAGATGTCATGGTTGACCGAGTGTTTGGTTGGTCACGCCTTTGGGATGCCATAAGAGGGTAGATGACCTAGTACCTTTGGTGACCCAACCCTGGAGAGGGTCGTGCATGCCATAGCAAAGGATAGCTCCTTCATGGATGAGGTTAAAGGAGAACTTATAGAACCCTATGGGCTTGTTCAAGTAGGGTATAGCTTGCACCCAGAGTACGTTACTAGTGCTGATAGTAGAATGAAACCCTGGAAAAGGAATCATAATGGATGGCTTATGAGATAAGCATAAGGGGTTATGGATAATCTTGAGTAAACATAAGTTCGAGCATAGGATTCACTCAGGTAGGGACATGCTTATGGGGTTGATCCTTCATGAAGAAAGGACCTCTTATAGAGAGGTTGGATTAGCTCTAGAGAGAGAGCAGACCCCATGCAAGAAGGTTGGAAGCCTAAAACCCAGAAATTTGAGGAACAGTGGGAGATGGGGATGATGCGACCTAGGTGGATGATAGCGGTTGCTGTATGCTTGACCCTTGGAGGCTGACGATGTCTTGGATGCCATGAGAGGAACCAAAACCAAGAGAGAGGATGAGTTTGCTGGTACCTCTATGCCTATGGTATAGGTGTTTACCTCCTGAGATAAGGAGAAGAATTTCTTAGATTTGGAGAGGTATAGTAGTAGGATGTGAGGCCTTGTACCTTGTTGGTTGTCCTTAAGGAGGACCCAACTCTAAGTGTTTCTTGAGTTGAAGGATGACAAGGAGTGCATGTCATGCCTTCTACATGCTTGGTTCGTGGTTAAGAGATAGAGCATACAGTTGGACACCTACAAGTGAACCTAGGGTTCCTAGGCCTAAGAGGGGAAGTGGTATACCTAATGCTCATGATAAGAATTAAGTTGCTATAGTTTTGAGCATGGTACTCCTTATGTATAGAGGAAAAGGGAAACCCCTTAAGTTTAAGGTATGTTTGATGAACCCCTCACGACAAAGTTGGTCTAATGTTGAGGATGATAATAAGTATGACCTAGCATGGTTTGGTAAGTGTCTTCTTGTACCTTAGTAGCTTGCTAGGATTAAGCATGCTCATGTGAAGTAAACCCTAGGGACGCTTGTGACCTTTGTTATTAAGGTGTAGTTTCCTCCCATTCTGGGAGAGGGACCCTTTGGTAGGGAGTTTACCCGTTTGATTGGTTTCGAGGTAATCTGAGGAGGTTTCATAGGATCTTGAGAAGCTAAGTGAAGAGTACATGGCATGAGAAAGAACCTATAGACCCATAGATAACCATCTCTATGTGCATGTGGATGTGTTACCATAGAGGTAACCAGTATGGGGCTTGACCAAGGTAGGCAGGTTACCATGATCCCTATGAAAGGATGGAAGTCAACCCATGAATGCATAAGGAGAGATGATGAATGCTTGGGTAAGGTTCTATGTTGGACATGTACTATGATATAATCCTAAGTCTATCCTAGGGTCCAGTAGGGGTAAGACCGATGGAAGTAGGAGTTGCCTAATTCCCTAGTTGCACAAGACCATAGGGTCGGGAGGTAACAACTATCATTGTCTGAGGGCCATGGGTTAGGAGATTGATCGCCTTCATGAACTCATGGGATCTAAAGGGCAGATGAGTAGGGCACTCTCTGATGCATGAGGGAAGAGGGATGCCCCCAAAAGTGTCGACACCCTATAAACCTAGAGGTGAAGACTAAGGATTGTGTTTGGATCAGATAGGTTCGAGACCAGTTTTCCATGGAAGTAACTTTGATATCGAGATGATTGTGATGTAGAGACATAAGTTGCACGTTTCAACCTAGATTTGAAGGTGTACTGGCAAGGTGGGATGTACCATCTCTACTCTTGGAACAGGAAGAACTTTGTATTTGGACTGCAGCCAAATGCTTATTTCCTTTTGTTATGGGAGTGAGAGATAGGACAGTACGCATGCCATACACCAAGGATACAGATGATGTGGGTTGGAACGTTGACACGAGATATGGGGACAGAGAAGATAGCATACCCTGGTAAAGTGAATGATACATGGATGGTTTGTAAACACTAAAAGGAATGAGGTAGTCACCTTATGAGGAAGGTTTTACCATGAGACATGAGTCATACAAGGTTGAGTTTGATCACCAAGAAGATGAGCTCAAGGTGTTCTCAATAAAGTAGACTTAGAGCTGAAATGAGATAATAAGTGGAATACATGAAGGTGTATGACATCAACTTTACCTAATACCTAAGGATGTGAAGTGGTAATGGATGCTCTGGATGAGATATAGCCGCCTAGTATGGCTAGAGATTAGAAGAGGTTGTTAGGATAACCCTAAGTTTGGAGAGAAGATACGTTTGGCTTATACTCAGATGTAACAAGATCTGTTGAACCAGTTAATGGTTGTTTGGTTAGCCAGCCTAGGCCTTGATGCAATGAAAGGATGATTGTAGAACCTCAGATGCACTTCTTTGGAAAGGGAGGTGATGAAACCCCGACTAGAGTGGTTTAGGGTTTCTGAGGAATAGATCTTGAGGAATAATGACATATCGGAGATCATGATCACCATACACCGTACTACAAAGATAATAAGTGACAGTAGTACTTTAGATGCCTAAGATAAAGTTACATGTGGTATATGGCCATGCAAGTCGAGGGAGAGGGAGGAAAACTAGTAACCCAATGCATTCATGTAAGGGATAAATAAGTCCCCAAAAGAGAAAGGGAGTCCATCACTATGGTTGTTGTAGGTCTCCCCTAGACCAAGGAAGGTCAAAATGCAATATGGGTTATGGTAGATCGCCTTATCTAGATGACATGAGAAAGAAAGAGTTCTGTCGAGGAACAGATCTGGTTGAACTACATATGAGGGAGATGGTTCAACTACACTGTGATGCGAGTTCAAAGGTTTTGAGTATGACCTAATGGTTCACTTCCATAAGGTGGAAGTAGGTACATGAAGAACTCGATGTTAGTACAGTTTATCAGTCCTAACTAATGGTTAGTATGACCCAAACTAAAGGGTCTGATGAGAGCATGTGTGCTCGTTCAGGGGGATATCTAGAGACATTTCTTGTCCTATGATAGGATGTGATGATAACCACCACAGCCAGTATTAGGATTTAAGGAAGCTTTGTAAGGGAGGTTGTGTCGGTTACCACTTCAGTAAGGTGATGTTGGTGAAAGGACCACATGATGGTTAGAAAAGGACCACAGTGCATGTAGATGAAGTCGCTTTGATCGTGTAATGGCTGAAAGGAGCCAAGAGACGACAAAAGTCGTGAGCAGATGCAAAGTAGACTGACATGCAGTTCACTGTGGGAGAATATGTGACGTGAAAATCTGACCCCTCTAAGTTATAGCTAAGGGAGCTGAGTCCCCGATACATGGGTTCTTTTGACATGGTTTGGTGGAGAAGGTTTTGGTTGACCTTACCCCTCAAGATAATGTAATGTTTGATAAGTTCCAGGTGTCCAATTTAGAGAACTATGTGAGGTACCTAGGACATTTGCTGAGCAATGAACCTAGTGAGCCCCAAGGGAGGCTGATATGACCTGTGTCACCTATACAGTTTATAGATGCCAAGGTGAAAGAACTCAGGGAAAGGAATATATGGTGATAAAGGTTCTTTGGAAGTGCCATGGATAAGGTAAAACCACATAGGGGCTATTGATGGACATGGAAAAGTCTTATCATGAATTGTTTGTTTTCTTGATGGAATTTTGAGGACAAAATTATTATAAGAGGGGAAGGATGTTACAACCCCAATTTTACATATGTTTTCATAATTGAAATGTAAAGATTTTATGAATTGAACTTAATTAAAAAGGTTGTATGATTTGCTTCAAATAATGGATTACTTGGCGAATAACCCTTCGAATAGGAATTTCGTGATTCCTATTATTACGTTAATCTAATAATGGATATAAAAGAGAAGAAAAAGTCCAATTAACTGGAAAAAGAAGAAATTATAATAATTATGAAATATATGGGGAAAACATGTATGTTTGATCACCATGGGTGATAGTTTGAATTCACCTATTTATAATAGTGATAAGAAAATAATTTTATAATTTGGGAATAAAGTTCCATGTATTAATCTTCTTTTCTAACGTACTTTTGGTTTGCCAAAAAAAAGAAAAGAAAAGAAAAGAAGACAAACAAAGCCTTCATAAGAAAGTCGTGGCTCCTTTGAAGATGTGAAAGTTGTAGGAGGGATATATATATATATATATATATATATATATATATATATATATATATATATATATATATATACATATATTCTTTTCGTAGGCACACCTTGCCTTTTAGTTGGATTTTAACCGATCAAGCAAAGGAAAAAAAGAAAAAGAAAAGGGATGTGTACAAAGGAAAGTAAGGGGAATATACTTAGTTATCTTCCAAAAAGAATTGGAAAGTAACCCGGGCTTTCCTTCTCTTAGAACATGTATTGGTATCGTTTCCCACACAGAGTCATCATCCTAACCCTCAAGAGGGTCTTCTAGGAACCTATATAAGGTTGTAGTGGGGTTCTGTAAAGGGAAAAATCTGGGTTGGTTGCTCCGGTAGCCATCAAGCCTCACCCTTCCACCATAGCGATTAGTCACGGTGGCTAGGGACCTGCTTGGAGTCGAGGAATCTTCCTTGCAGAGGTGGGCTTCATAGGGACGCTCGCCGGCAGGGCCTTCCTTAGTTGCCTCGCACTAGCCGATCATTGCGACGGTGGGAACGACAGAACATGACGCTCAACGGGGAAAGGGAATCCGAGGTTGAGTTCTGGTGCTCTACTTATATGATCGTGAGTAGCATTATCTTTAGAGAGGTTCTTCCATCGCTCCCACATAGCCAGAGAGGCACTCGATCATCGTCTTCTCACTATGGCCTCTACGCAACACCTGTAGAGGTTCTGCAGACAGCCACAGCTCGCAGGGCTGCTGCTCTTGAACCCGGCCATCTCAAACAGGGTTTGAGTCCCTATCTAGCACGGTGGAGGGTGGCGGAATCAGAGGGTCCATTGCAGGTGACCTCCGAGTCGTGGGGAGGAGTAGGGAACCTCGGGGTTGGCTTGGGTCGGCGGCAGCGTGAGGGATTCATGGGTAGAAGATGATCAAGTGGATATAGATGAAAAAGCCCTCCGAGGCGTAAAGAAGTAGGTTGTCGTGCAAGGGGTAAAATCGACATTCGGTTATGTTTCCAAAAGAGCAAGCCGTGTTGCATGGACCAGGGTGACGTGGCGCAACCTGATTGGCCCTAAGTAAGTAACCTTGCAAATTTCATATCTAATAAACCGTAGCTCAGATAAATACGAATAATATATGTATTTTGATTAGTAGAATGAGAGGAATCCAATAATAATAATATTAAATATTGATTCCGTTCCTAATTGCAAAAGTACTATAAGTTGATGAAAAGTGCATTAAAGTTGAGTTAAAAACCCTATTTGTGATTAAAGGTTGAAGCTAGAATGCTTAATGGGTTAATTGAAGTGTTAATAACATGTTGAATGATAATGTTAGATTTGAACCTGATCTAGATGTAGAATTGCATGATTTAGGGTTTTACCTCATGTGAGAATGATTAAATATTTTAGAAACCCTAATTTAGGGTAAAATAGGATAAAATCATATTTAACTTGAAAATGTGAAAATATGATTGTTTAATGATGGTTCTAAGTTATTTGTATATAAAAGACCTTAATTCTGGATAAATACCCTAAAAGTAGTAATTAGGGATTTCTCATTAATAAAAGGTGGAATTAATAGCAAATCGAGTTCATATGTGATTTAGACCGTAATGAACTATGAATTGATGATAAATGCGTATAATGATCTTGTCATGGATTAAAGGAAAAAAATAGTAGCTTTAATGAAAAAGAAGCTAAATTGATGATTAATGTGCCTATAATAAGAAAATAGGGTTATATGTTGTTAAGATAACCTTAATGTTGAAGAACAGACGAGATAATTAGGGTTTATGAGTAATGGTATAAAATTAGGGTTTAATATGGTAAAAGATGAAGGGAAACCCTAATTGCAAAATGAAGCCCTAAAATGAATACAGAAACTCTAGAAAGTGAATCCAAGTTAATAAAGTAGGTTCTTGATAAAGTGTGTAATAAATAGAGTACATATTCTTTTCAAGAATTATGTGATTGTTGAATTACTTGGATTGCATGCTTGGTTGGATTTTCTTAATGCTTCTGAAATCATCAAATCAGGTATGTGGTCACGCTTATGAATATCTCAAGATAGATTTCTGAGGTTTTCCGAGATTTTCACCGATGACTTGAAATAAACTATTGAATGAATTTGGTTCTTGCAAACTATAATGTGAATATGACGATCACATAATATGTGTGCCTACTAGCTCAGATCCTGATCCCCTCTATGTCTTAATGTCTGACCTAGTATATGGATACCTAGATGGTAGGTCCATCAGGTCGTGGAATGACTTAGTATATGGCTACCTAGAGGGTAGGTCCATCAAGTCACAGTGAGTTAGATATTGGGCTACCTTTGGGTGGTGCCATGCGACTCTACCTTTACAGAGGTATTATATAACTCCTTACAGGGACAACACAGAGTTGTGGATAGGTATGGATTGAGTAGTATGGCTTAAAATGTAATCTTGGTTGTTAAATGATTAATTGAATGATTACGTTGTTACCATATTTGCATGATTATTGTTTCCCCCACATACCAGCTTCGATTGGCCGACATTTTGTTTGTCGGTATTTTAGGTACAATGAAAAGAACAAACAGTAAAGTGGAACATGTGTTATTAATTGAGAATTAAAGTGCAAAGGAGGATTAGATATATTAGCATATGTATGGATAGAAGTTTTGAAATCCCAGTTTTAAAAGGTATGCAAAGTTTTTATTTTTACCATATTTTAGTATAGTTGGTAGAATTTAATAATTGTTAATGAATATTTGTCAAACCTTTGATCCGGGTTATTGGTTAACGACTCTGTCCTTTCAGTCTTCCTTAATTGGGGGTTACCGGGAAGCGGGGTCGTAACATAAACCTTGAGGTGTCTTTATGTGATCAGTTTTATTTTACCATGTTTTGTGGTAATTTGGTTATTAGTGATAATTATGCCCTTATTTTTAGTAATCTCTCTTTGTGTGGCAATGGGTGTCACCCATTACTTCTCTATTCTAAATTTCAATATCATGCTGAGGACATCATGGTTTATAAGTTTGTTGTGGTAGGGTAGTATGCCCTTGATATACCCCACTCCCTCTGTGTTCCTTGTTCGAAATTTTTGTTCAATATGATCAAATAAGAAAGAGGTTAAGAAATGAGAGCTCAGTGTAGAGTCTGGATGTCGAGAGATACTTGCACACACTTGCTTGGAATAGGAGTAGAGAAGGTGTGAGTAAAAATGATTCATAATCCTTTCTTTTATAGTAGCAGATGCCTCTCTTCCGTCGCATTAGTACTACTGACAAAGTGTCAGTAGTAGTGAATTTTCATCACAAATCTACATGATCGGTGGTACCAACGGTCTCGATTGGCTGATTTTGATGATGCTGATTGTCTGTCACCGGTTGTATCGACCCATTGTTGGTAGTACCAACATACCCATGGATCAGTATTACCAATCATTAGATGTAGGTTATCTTGATTGCTTGTTGGTGCTCCCATAGATTGCTGATGTAAGGCATCAATAATATCGATGTTGTGTCATTAGTACTGACTAGTTCAAATTTAGTCGGTGCTTCTGAGCGGGAACTCAGTGTCTTGAACCTGGGTCACATTCTTTTATCGGTCCTACTAATGATGCGTCAGTAATACCGAGTCTTATAAGTTACTTGGCCCTCTCCTCTATACAAAACCACTGCTACCAACATAGTTGTTGATACTACCGAGGTGATTTGCTCAATTTGCACAAATTCTCTATGATATTGTTCATACTACTGAGATAACAATCAATAGTAGTGACTTTTGCACTCGAATCCATGTTTTTCAGTGTAACCTTTTCGATAGTACCGACATAATGTCAGTAGTACCGACTAATATTTGGCATGCACACCACACAAAATGGATCAAGGTACCTTTTTTATATAAAACTAAGTAAAATTGGAATTTACAGCTACAACACTACAATTTGGAATGTAAAGAACATAAAAGATGGTTGGGTTGCCCCCAACAAGTGCCCTTGTTTTATCTCATAGGCTCGATGATGCTAAGCCCATGAGACCAGTGAAGCTCAATGAGCTTCAATTCATCCACCTTCCTCATCACATATCCCCCAAAGTTATGCTTAAGATGTTGACCATTGACAAAAAATGGCTCAACCCCAATGCTAATCTCCATAGCTCCATGGGGGGAAGCTTTAATCACCTCAAAGGGTCCACTCCATCCAGACCTCAACTTATGTAGCTTCAACCTAGAATTAAACATGAGGACATTTTGTCCTGGATTGAATATCCTATGAAAAATATGGTGATTATGAAATTGCTTAGTCCTTTTGTTATAAATTATTGAGCTCTCATTGCATCAAACCTAAGCTCATCCAATTCATTCAACTCTAACAATCTCTTTTTTCCTACATTGCCAACATTGTAGTTTAATTTCCTCAGAGCCCACTTGGCCTTATGCTCTAGCTCCATGTGTATGTGACAAACCTTCCCATAAACCAACCTAAAAGGAATAGTACCTATAGGTGTTTTAGAGGCGGTCCTATACACCTAAAGAGCATCATTAAGCGACATGCTCAAGTTAGTCTTATTGTTTGAAACTATCTTTTTCAAAATCTTCTTGATCTCCCTATTAGACACTTCAACTTGTCCTTGAGTTTGGGGGTGGTATGGAGTATCTACCCTATGTTTCACCCCATATTTGATCAAAAGTGCCCCAAACTTTCTATTGGTGAAATGGGAACCACCATTACTAATCATTAGCTTGGCCACCCCAAACCTACAAAAGATGTGTTCCTTCACAAATCTACATACCACCTGAGCGTCATTGGTGCGGGTTGGAATAGATTCCACCAACTTAGATACATAGTACACAACAATTAATATATACATATTAGAGTTTGAAGACACAAAAGGTCACATGAAGTCTATGCCCCAAAAGTCAAATACCTCAATTTTTGGAAAAACATTCAGGGGAATTTCATGTGTTTTTGAGATATTACCTACACGTTGGCACACATAAAACTAACAAACATAATTGTATGCATCTTTAAAACTCATAGGCTAGTAAAAATCACATTCTAAAATCTTAGCTGCAATCCTAGAACTAGCATGATGGCCTCTTATAGGTAAAGAATGACAATGTGCCAAGATACTCAAGAATTCACAATCCGACACACACTTCCTACGAATACCATCTTGACACTACCTAATCAAGATGGGTTCATCACATATGTAATACCTTAGGGTGTGGATAAATATTTTCTTCTCCTGGTATCCCCAATCTCCTGGAAGCTCTCCACATGCCAAATAGTTCAAAATGTTTGCGAGCCATGAGTCTTTGTTTTTTTATAGAAAAGAGCTGCTCATTAGGGCACTCTTCCACAATGGGTATACCAATATCCTTTTCATCCACCCATTCAAGCCTAGAAATATGATCCGCCACCACATTCTCAGTGCCAACTTTATCCTTGATTTCAATATTAAATTCCTACAATAATAAGATCCACCTAATCAACCTGGGCTTGCCATCTTTTTTCTACATCAAGTATTTAATGGCTGCATAATTAGTCCACACTATCACCTTAGCCCCTATCAAGTACTGATGAAATTTCTCAAAAGTGAAAATGACCACCAAAAATTCCTTTTTAGTTGTTGTATAATTCAGTTGGGCATCATTGAAAGTTTTGGATGCATAATAGATGACAACAAGGATTGTATCTCGGCATTGGCCTAAAACATCCCCCACTGCATAATTTGATATGTCATACATTAGCTTGAAATTTTAACTCCAATTTGGAGCCTGGAAAATTAGTGCCAAGACTAGCTTCTCCTTAAACACCACAAAAGATTTGAAACATCATTCATCCAATTTAAAGTCAACATCCTTTTCCAATAACTCAAAGAGAAGTTTAGCAATCTTAGAATTCTTTTTGATAAAGCGAAGGTAAAATCTGACATGTCCTGAAATGCTCCTCACTCCCTTCACCTATGACGGTGGAGGTAGTTTGGAGATCACCTCTATTTTGACTGGGTCTTCCTCCATTCCTTTACTGGATACCTTGTAATCCAGGACAATTCCTTCACTCACCATAATGTGACACTTTTCCCAGTTCAAAACAAGATGCATGTCTTCACATATTTGTAAAACTTTATCTAGATTGTCAAAGCAATCAATAAAGGAGTCCAAATACACAGAAAAATCATCCATAAACAATTTCAAACATCGCTCTACCATATCGGAAAAAATGGCAAGCATGCATCATTGGAAAGTGGTCGGTGCATTGCAAAGAACAAACGACATACGACAATATGTAAATGTGCCATAAGGACAAGTGAAAGTCAATTTCTCTTGATCATGTGGCTTGATAGAAATCTGATTGTATCCTAAATAACTGTCAAGGAAACAAAAATGAGAGTGGTCGGTGAGCCTCTCAAAACTATGGTCGATAAAAGGGAGTGGAAAATGATCTTTTAACATGTCGGTGTTCAAACATCTATAGTCTATGCAAACGTGCCACCTAGTCACTAGTCTAGTGGAAATTAGCTCATCATTGGATTAGTAGTGACCATTATACCCACCTTTTTAGGAACCACCTGGGTTGAACTAACCCAGTTTGAATAAGAGATAGCATATATAATACTTGCAAATAAAAGTTTCACTACCTATTTTTTCACTACCTTAGTCATGATGGGCTTGAGTCGACGTTGGGGTTGCACTATGGCTTTGGCTCTTCCTCCAGTCTGATCTTGTGTTGATAGAAACTATGGGAGATCCCCTTTATGTCTACCACATACCAGCCAAATGCAGCATGATGATTCCTTAAAATGATAAGAAATTGCTCCTCTTCTTGAACACTTAGTGAAGCCAAGATTATGACTGGAAGTTTCTCCTCTTCTGCCAAGAGAATGTACTTCAAATGAGGTGGAAGTGGATTCATCTCCAACTCTAGGGGACTCAGCAAAGAAGGGAACAATGGAGGTGGGGGTGGTCCCATATCCTCAAAATGTTTGGTATAGTAGCATGGAAAGGTCTTGAGAAGCAAGACACTTTCCTCCATAGAACAATGTCTAGTGTAATCATCTATCAGATTCATGCGACATGCCTCTAAAAGTAGTTGTGGATATGCTTGCTCAAGAGCAGTAGAGATTGCCTCCTCACTTGTTGACGAGCAAAAGTTCTCTTCTTTATCATATGGATGTTGCACTTCCTTTATTAAAGATATCTCCTTTGTGTTATCCAAGATGTCCACCACCATTGTGCCTTAATGGACTAGCATCATCACTTGAGCCATCTCAAGAAATGGCTTGCCCAAAAATAATGACACATTTTCTTGGAACTGCTGCAACATATGACACTAGGCTTTAGCTTTGATAGTTTATATAGGCTTGAGCATCAAGATTTTGAATCACTCATCTCTATTTCCCAATATTAGTCTTCCTGTTCCCATTTACATAATCATATCAGTTGTGGCTTGGAATGGCATCCCCAATAATAGTTCGATGCCTTGCCCATCTTGTATCTCCTTGACAACAAAGTCTGTTGGAAATACAAACATGTCCACCTTGACAAGAACATCCTCAAAAATACCACAAGGCCTCACAACTGAATTGTCCACCAGCTAACTAGTCATATTGATATTTTTGGACTATTGTAGACCTAACTTCTTGAAAGTGGTCAGGGCATAAGATTGATGCTAGCCCCCGAGTCACATAAGGCCTCTCCAAATCTTGTCTTCCCAATAAAAAAAGACATATTAAAATAGCCGGGATCCTGTCGTCTTGGTGGCAATGTACACAGAATAAATGCACTGACTTGCTCCTTTAAAACTACCACCTGAGAATCATCTATTCTCCTCTTCTTGTTGATCAGATCCTTTAGAAATTTTCCATATGAAGGAATATGCTCAATTGCCTCAATCAATGGGATATTGACATGCAATTTTCTAAAGCTGTCTAGAAATTTCTGAAATTGTTGATCAACCTTCGTTGCTTTCAGACTGTTTGTAAAGGGCACTGACTTTAGCACTTTCCTTTGATGAGGTGGGATATATGTCTTTTTTCTAATTTCCTCTGTCTCATCAACTTCTTCCTCAATTGTCTTTTCCTCTTCTACAGTATCTGGTTCGACTGTATCTATAATCACTACCTTGTCTTTATCACTTGTGGCCTCTCCTGCATCTAAACTAGATGGTTTATCATTTAGCAATTTTCTACCACTACAAAGAAAACCACCTTGACCTGTTGATTTCTAGAAGGTACATTAGTGTTCGCTGGGAACCCTTACTCTCCTGGCTTTTTCAAGGAAGCCACTTCCAGTGCTATCTGAGAAATATGTGTTTCTATACTACAGATCTGCACTCCTCGATTATGAAGTTCTCTTTTATATTGGCCAATAAGCACTTCATTTTGGCTTACTAACTTCCCGAGAATCTCCTCAATGCGGTTAATTTTACTGGGACCCCTATTCTATTATTGACCACCAACCTCTTGTGGTTTTTTCTATTATGCCTGATAAAGTCTTGATGGAAATTATTAGGATCCTTCTAGGAGAACTTAGGATCCTTCCCCCAAGAGTAATCACTATTCCTGTACTTTTGTTGCTATCATGCAAACTTACATTCCTCATCTTCCCCTTCTCAAGAATTTCCATCTTTCGCACACAACTTCTTATCAATCAAGTCTAACTTCTCATTCAGCACCAAAATAACCTTGGACTTCCCTACACTTCAAAGGGTTATAGGGTGCTCTCTCTCATCTCCCCATGTCTAATTCTCATACATGTTCGTTAAGATTTTATTATAGCGAGCTGTCTTGTTGTTGAGGAAGAAACCTGATCCCGTGCTATCAAGTGTAGTCCTTTTTCCCTTATGCAGAACATAGTAGAAAATCTTGCCTTGACCTAACAAATCGATGCCATGGTGAGGGACCTTCCACAACATATTTTGAAATCTCTCCCATGCCTCAGAATATGACTCATTAACTTATTGTTTGAAATAATGGATTTTCTTGACCAGGTCCTTTGTCTTCTGGGGTGGGAAGTACCGCTTGAAGAAAGCATCAATCATTTGTTCCCACGTTTCAATGCACTCATTGTCAAGGTTATGAAAACAAGACTTAGCACTGTCCATCGATGATGATGATGATGGGAATTGCTTCAAGTATATGATAGTCACTGGAATCCTGTCTATCTTGATCATATCACAACTTTAAAAAAAGTTACTGATATGCATCATCAGATCTTTAGAGTTGTTGTCATGAAAGGCCCGTGATTTGACTATGACACCAACCCTAGATCAATCTTGTATCTACCGACATTGATGTCTTGTCTCTTGATTGGCCTTTTCTAAGCAGTTGAAGAAGATGCATTGATCCTTTCCTAACTCTTCTATTATTCTACCTAGTCACCCAATTATGCTGGCTCAGGTTCGTCTAGTGGCTTAGGTTCCTCTGGTGGAGGTATAGGTGGTGGAGTTCGATTAAATTTGTCCATTGATCCTCCATACTCTATCCTATACGATTGAGCTCTATTTGACCTAAGCCCGATGGGGACTCTATAGTCGTTGGCTCCGGTATCCACCATGCACTAGTACCTGAAAATAGTAAAAATGGCTATAAGAACACGGTACTAATGGTAAATACAATAAGAATATTTCAAATTCAACTTTGAATGAATAAGAGAAAATTGAAAAGGTTGGCCTAGAATTTCCGATTACAACACTTGTAGTGCTGAAGTTAACATTTCCCTGACAATGACACCAAAAACTTGATAGGCATTTGCTATACGCTCAAAATGCAAGTATACACTATCATAGTAATATAGGAAAATGAGGCCTAGATGTTGAACACAAGGAAATGTTACTTTAGAAACTATTACTGACTGTAATACGATCATCTTAGGCCGAAGAAACTTAATTGATTGGGTTAATTATATAAAATAGAAAATAAATCTAAATTTTTGGTTGTTATTCTCAGTCTTACTGAATTCTTTAGGATATTTATTTCTCCATGACTAAAATTGCACTTTAATCTCAATACATTAATAAAAATCTCTGTTTATTCTAGATTATGATCCTATAGTGAGAATCACCCACTCTCACAGTGTAATTCACTACCTAACTGAATATCAACCCCACTCTCATAGCCATTGTATTATTAGATAGGTGTCTTATCAAATACTCAGGGTAATCTTGTCATGTTTTTAAACCACCTTTCTTAAAGGGTTTTATAGAACGTGCATTTCTATGAAGTTCTGACCATTAATTTTCCTTTTTCAAAGCAATTTATAGTCTAAGTACTACCTATGGTGATCAAGCATGGATTGTTCATTCATTCTCATAGAAATAAATCCACAAATAAAAAAAAACTAATGAATTAATGCATAAGATTCAAATACAATGTATAATCAGGCTACTCCCGGGTCCTAAGGAATGTGGGGATTAGCCCCTCCTGGTTTCCATAGTCAAAGACATCAAAGGAGAAAGAGAAAATGTGGAGAACATGAAGAACTCCTAAAGTAGATGGTTCAAACGAACCCTTCTTGTACACACGCCGATTTTCTACTTTTTGGCTATAATTTCGTTTGTTAGAAATGCTTGGATCGTTAGGGATGTGTCCTTCTTCTTTTTTATCTCCTTTTCTCGCTCCCATTTGTTGTAAAATGAAAAAAAAGATGAGATCCTTAGGTCTGGCACAACTCCTCTAAGTCATAGGCATGAATAAGGGTGAGTTAAAACCTCAACTGTCAGATTAAACAAAGCCTTCAGATATGCATGATCTCGACTTGTCGGTACTACTGATGGGGTGTCGATACTACCGAATCCTCTTATTATGTGGACACCTATCAAGTTGTCGGTACTACCAACATGGCTGTCGATAGTACCGAGTTACTTTGATAATTCGTGAACAAAACACTGTAAAGTTGTCGGTAGTATCAAATTTCTTGTCCATAGTACCTAGTCTTCTTGATCCTTTCTGATCCAAACTGAGCATGTGTCGGTACCACTAACTCCATATTCGGTAATATCAAGCTATGTAGATTCTCGTACATTTACTTGAAATACATAAAATTTGAACATAAGCTTCCAGAAATATAATAAGTCATTCAGAAACATTGAAATTATGCTTATTCGATGCAAATAAGTATCACAAGATAATAAAATTAAACCATGCACCATTAATATGATATTTGACCAAAAAGTGCACACAAATAAATACAAAATAGCCTATAAAAATGGCAAATAAATAGTGCATCAGGAGTTCACAGTGATCTTCATTGACTATGTAACGGTGTGGAATATTTTTTTTCCATGCTAGGAAGATGCCTTCAACCACTTCCCTTATGCTATACCCGGAGGATGCCAATGATTATCATATATGTGCTACTTTAGAAGGGAGCACATATCTCTACAAGAATAATCACAAAACTTGCTCTATGTTAAGGTATGTTGTGCACCCAATTCCCCAATACACTATTGTTGACATGGTCTACTGCATAAAGAAGATATTGGAAAAAAAATTATTTGTTTCCACTACCTACTCTTTTCCCACATTTCTCTATAGTGGTATTAGAGACATGTCAACTTATGATGCATCTGGATTTAAATCTATTCCATCAGATTTAGTTTTGTCGTTGATTTTTTTATATACAATGCAAACATTTAAATTTTTAATTTGCATATCTGATTAAATACCACACACACTAGGGAATGTGTCATAGATCTTATATATATATATATACTTACATATATATATATATATACATACATATATATATATATATATATATATATATATATAATATATATATATATATATATATATATATATATATATATATATATATATATATATATATATAGACACACACACACAAATATATATATATATATATCTGTGTGTGTCTATATATATATATATATATATATATATATATATATGATATGGATGCAATATATACATGTTTCCCTAAAATGGTTTTATGGTGAATGTATACATGGTGATGAATGTATATTCATCTCACTTTTTATATATATCTTTCATAATCTTTTCTATCCGGACTTATCTCTTTTTCCTAATTTTCTAGAATAAAATGCAATTTGCCAACTTTTCAACCTATAATGCAAATTCCTATTCCTCTCCTCCATATTTTGCAGATATTCCTTCAAACTAAAATTTTGACCCTCTCACTACCCAAGCCGACAGGCTCACATACTGAAATGATCATTTCAGTCAAGCAACATGCTGCACCACAAGCCCAAATAGACGTGTCACTCACCCAAAGCTCGCATTTCACCCCTCAACTTAGCCCTTCTAGATCTGCCATCTCAGTAGTAAAATGAGCATCAAATGGTCCCATACACTCATCTCAAAAACACCAAATAATCGGTGCATGAGTCACAAATGCCCGTCTCAAACCGTTTCATATAAAAAAAATCACACTTAAGAAATGTGCCGCCACCAAGTACATGGTTCTTGCTTGGTCGGTGCATGCTCAACCACCAACTAAGCATCTCACTTCCTCAGACGGTCGGTTCAAGGATTACTTCATGACCAAGACTAGAAAGTCAAAGGCGCTACCACCCTTTGACAAGGGTTTGACTTACTACCAAAACGGTCGTGCCACCTGACCAGTTAACTGACTGGTTCGGCTTTCGAGGAAGTCAGCTTGTGCTACATAGAGAATACTTTTTAGCAGTCACCACTCTTCTTTCCCTCTTTCCCCTTCAAAGTTTTCTCCCCATCCTTTCGTATAAAAGGAGGGGGGATTCCACAAAGAAATGAATCTAACTTTTTTTTCTTGCAAATTTTATTTTAAGCATCATCCTTTCAGTTCTTGTATGTGTACTCTTTATTCTTAAATAAAGATTAGTGTTTCATCTCCAATTTTCTAGTTATTTATTTTATTTTATCGTTCTTCCTTTGGAGTGAGGAATTAAGAAAGCAAGTAGTTCATTGTCATTAGCAAGATTCCCTTGGGGATTCTTCTTTATCTAGTCTATGGATTTCCTTCTTCCTTCCTTTGCTTCTCATTCTTTTATAATGGATAGTCAGTAATTCCTCATATAAAGGCATGGGGAGTATCCCCATGACCATGTTGAAACATAGATCGATTTCCTATATGATTCTATTTGGCATACAATTTTTAGCTTGGATAGTCACCTGTTTAATGATTTGATCTCTCATTTTTATCGTATATTACTCTTGGGGGATGTGACCGCAGAACCCAAGACTCAGAACAACCAAACCAAATACATAAGGATCTAGATCTGACAGCAGAAAGATCCTTATTGGGATGCTTAGGCTAGGAATTGTGAACACCAAGACCAATGGGTTCACAAGGATCTTATCTTTTATAGACACATTTATGAATCTTTTGCATGCCCTCTTGTATCCTTTTTTATTTTATATATTTCATCAATCTTGTTTCGCTTTGGCCATGGTGGTAGAACCCATTGACATGATATCTCTTCATTCTGACTCGACATGTTTCCTCAACTGTTGTTTTCAATTGCATCCTTAACAATACTGCAATTTTAATTCTGCCTTTAGAATCATTCTTCTTTATTCTTGTTTAGCATAAATTTTATCTTAAATTGTTCTTAGTTTAACTTTAGTTATTTGCAACTTTTAATTCCTTGTTCTAGTGTAAACAAACTATCAAACTCTAGATCTTTACTTTTTGCATCTCTTTGTTCTAAATTTTTTGGGTAGAAATTCAATATTAAAAATGTTCTTTGTGGATCTACCCTTTATATACTAATAAATTACCATTATTAGTTTTTTTTTCATTTAAAAATGATAAACTCTAGGATTAACCACATAGTTTTTGGTGTGCAAAACGAGACGTATAAAAATGGCATCATTGCGGGGGATAATGGATTTTTTTCATACCCCAAATTTTTTGAATAAAACCTTTATTTTCCTTCTAAGTACCATCCAGAAAGTGCACTCCTCTTTCTACTGAGTTTCCATTCTAGCAGTACATTTTTTCTACAACTGCTTATTTCGGTCAATATAATTATGCATGCGACGCTCAATGGATGTTGATTCCACGCTGCCACTTTTTGACCCAGAAATAGAAAGAAGCTTTCACCGCCATAATCGAACAAACCATTGTAGGATGGATTAGGAAGAGGTAAGTCGTATTGTCATATAGGCCCTTGCTTCTTAATGAGAGGCCTTTATGGCCGAACAATTAAAGGACTTCTCTATCCCAATGACAACCTATGTGCAACATCGTGTTGTCCCACCCAATATCACATGCTCTCAATTCGAGATCCAAAGAAATTGGATCACCATGATGCACGCAAACCCCTTTTCTAGCAACGAAGGAGAAAGTTGCCAAGACCATCTTCAATGGTTCTCTGACTTATTCTCTCTACATTAGATCCTTGTGTTACTGAGAATGCCACCCGACTTCGAATGTTGAAATATTCCCTTGCTGGCTAAGCCAGTAGTTGGTATAATGTTTTGGAAGGAGACAAACACATCACTACTTGGTATGCACTTCAATCCAAATTTATAGAGAAATACTATCCTCCCCCTCACTTATGAAATCAGGGGTCAAATCACTGTCTTTTCTCTGGTCTGAGGTGAGACCCTAGGAGAAGCATGGGAGAGGTTTAAAGACTTCCTCCATAGATGTCCACACCATGACATTTTTCAAGCCTAATTAATTGAAATCTTTTGTCACGGTGATGACAATGACACAAAAAAATTCCTTGATTCCTCATTTGGAGGAAAATTTATGTTTCAGAGCCTAGATAGTGCTTGGGGGTTATCAAACACACTTTTTAAACCCAAGTTGGATAAGGAACCAGTGGGGTCCTCAAGGTAGCTAAGGCTGAAGAGAACCTTGACATCAAAAATATCTCTAAAAGCCTCAAGCTTATTGCCTTGAAACAAGACCGCCTAGAATCCCCTTTTAATGCCAATGAAAGGAGAGAACAACCTCATCAAGTGAAACATGTAGATTATCTCTACGGGATTTGCAAAGGGTATGATCATTCTACCCTACAATGTCAATATTTCAACAATGCCCCCATGCAACTAGAAGTTGGACAACAAATGGAGGGCCTAAACTCCATTCCTAACATTCTAGGCCAAGCAAACTATAACCTAAACCAAGAAAGGAACCACCCTTTATTACAATATGGGAACCCATCGGGTGCCGAGAATGCTACCCAACTCATCACTCAACAATGACCCCCTTATCCTCAAGCCAAAAATTGTCCCACACCTAGATTTTGATACAACAACAATAAGAGTAATTTTGGGAATCAATAAAATTACAGGGGTAATTCAAAAATTGTGGGCCTACCAAGGTCAACAATACCAAAATATGGTTAGAGATGGCGGCGGGGAGTAGGGTTTGCGGGGGCTCTGGCGATCGGGGGGGGGGGGGCGACAAGGGTAGCGCTGGCGGCGGCCTAACCGGGGAAGGAGTCGGCGGCGAGAAAGGGGAACCAGGCGGCAGGAAGATCACAGAAGGATATGATCCGAACAAGAACGAGGAGGGACACACACGAGGAGCAGCGGATAGACTGGATGATCCAGGCGGAAACAGGCAGAGAGGGGTCAAGATGACCATACCTACGACAGGACTTGAACTCCAGTACGTCGGGATGAGGGGGTCCAATCGTACACAGCACCATCGGACTACTGGACAGGGCGATGAATTCCAATGTACTGGGGACGACATGTTTCCAGTGCTTCAGAGTAGCGCAGGGAGAACAAGAGAGGAATCACTGGAAAGACTGAAGCAGACACAGGCGCAAGCCGCCAGTAACGCTTGGAAAGAATCCCATGGAGCGGACCTGTTCAATACGAATTGTGAGAAATCTACACACACTAAGGAAACGGAAGGGGAGAAAGAAGGGTTTCTTAACAGCCTTTACGAGAGCAGACTGGCTGTCGCGGATGTAACGTTCAGCATTACTGATGGCAAGCCCGCCCTTGATATAAACCCGGACGCGGAAGAGGAATTGGCTAAGCCGTGGCAATACACTGTCGTAACCAAACTTATTGGCTCCAATGTTGGATTCATGACAATGAGAGATAGGCTGAAAGCCCTTTGGAACCCTGTAGGCAGGTTCAATATCTACGAAGTGGACATGGGACACTATGTAGTGCAGTTCTCCTGTAAAAGAGACTTTGAAACTGCTTTATTCGAAGGGCCATGGAAGCTTTTTGGCAAGTGTTTGGCGGTTTGGCAATGGGAACTGAATTTCCGTCCATCTACAGAGTTGCCGAGGTACTTGGTTACTTGGGTCAGGATCCTAGACCTTCCGCTACATCTGTATGTGCCAACACTCTTCGACTACATAGGCATGGCTCTGGGAACCTTAAGAAGGGTGGATACACATACCATGGCTAGAAGCAGAAGCAAATTCGCAAGATTGGCTATTGAAATAGACATGAATAAGCCTCTTATCCATACCATTAGGATCAACCAGGAAATCTACCAAGTGGAGTACGAGGTGTTTCCGGATTCGTGCGATCTCTGCGGCAGACTGGGACATGCGGAGCAGCAGTGTCCATCCAACCCGAACCCTACTTTTCAGACGGAGAAAGGTCATGCAAAACCTGTTGAGACTACGACTGAGCAGCAAGAACCCAGATGGCAGACACAAAGAAAGAAACATGGAGCGCAGAAATATAGAAACAAGAACCAGAAGCATTACTCGAACTCGGGAGAAACGAGCCGAAACAGGTTTGAAAACCTGGGCGAACAAGATGAGGAAGTAGCACAGGAGACCCAAGAGGTGATGCCACAACAGACTGAAGAAAGTGGAAGAGCACTTACAGAAACACAGAAGGCGGCAAAAATCTGGAGAAAGAAAGACATAAATACAGTAGAGAAAAAGAGGGAAGTGTTGAGAGTCATCCAAAATCAGAATATCAACAAGATGGACAGAGATACCGATCACATAGTGATGGACCCAGAAATCGACGAGGTAATTGTGGTTGATGGGGAAGAACGGACGTATAGGACGAATAGAGCTACAGAAGAAGCGAACCAGAAAACTACATCTACACAGGAGAGTGTTTCTGTTCAAGAGGAAGTGGGAGTCATCAACATGGATGAGGTTTAGGAAATTACTATGCAGAGGGGGGAGGAGCCAAACCCAATGGTTGATTCAAATTCTGAGCAGATAAAATCCAGGCTGTCGCAAAGCAGGAAGATTAAAGGCTCGGGGGCGAAGATGAAATCGGCTAGGATCAAACCGCCTTATGAGCACAGAAGAAAGAGCCCTAGACTGCATCAGGATGGGGGTAATGAAGACACATAATCGTGTATGGAAGAGAAGGAAAATGTTGAGCCAGCCCAAGCTCAATAGCTTGCTATAGTTTCTACCGTTACTGTTTTTCCCCAGTGTGAATGTTAGATACAATCTGTTGGAATACTAGAGGAATCGGCAGCAAAGATACTTGCCGTGTCCTCAAAGAGATGATCTCACAAAGGAAACCTAAAGTGGTGGGCATCCTTGAACCACGCATAAGTGGGGATAGGGCGTTGACAACTATCCAGAAGCTGGGATTCAATAAATCCTTCAGATGTGAAGCTAGAGGTTTCGCCGGAGGGATCTGGGTGTGCTGGAGAGAGGAAGAGTGCACTATTAAGATTATGAACTGTCATAGGCAGTTTGTTACTTGCAAAGTGAATGACTCTGTGCTGATTACTTTCGTCTATGCTAACCCTCATTTTCCTGTTAGGAAACTGCTCTGGAAACACTTAGTTGACATGAGCAAATCCTTTAATATGCCGTGGGTGGTCCTGGGTGATTTCAACACGACACTGTTACCGGAAGAAAAGAGCGGCAGCAAACACTATGATTTTAGGGAAGCAGCTATGTTCAATGACACTTTACTGGAGGCGGGCCTTTCTGACCTGGGATTCTGTGGAACTAAATTCACTTACTTTCATGGAAGACTCCAAGAACGTATTGACAGAGTGGTGGCTAATCCCAGCTTCATTACTTTATTTCCTCATTTCGTGGTTGAACATCTGCCTAGAGCTAGTTCAGACCACTGCCTACTTCTGATCCGATCGACTCTTCGGCGCCATGGCCCTAGCCGTTTTGTTATAAGGGAATCCTGGTCCAAAGATGCAGGTTTCAGGGAATTAATCAGCAACGTTTGGAAGCATGATACTTCATTCCATGAAGCACTTGATCAAGCGCGTAGCAGCATTAATAGGTGGAAAGCGACTAACCAAAAACAGAAATCTGCTGAGAAGAAAAGGGTACTGAGAAACCTAGACAATCTGCAAAAGAGTATGGCTGAGAACTACGATGAAGTGACTGCGAGTCTTATCACCGATATGGAGGCACAATATAATGAGCACCTGCGAAACGAAGAAGACGACCTCATACAGAGAAGCCATATTAATTGGCTTAAGAACGGGGATTCTAACAACAAATTCTACAATGCATATGTTAAACAAAGACGCCGAGCCAACACTGTCACTATGATTAAAAATGAAAACGGATGCTGGATTACTGAAGAGGCAGACGTGAGTAAATTCGTGTATGATCATTTCAGGCGCTTATTTACGGAACCTGCCGTCTGTGACCCGAACAAGGTTTCCAATTATACTGGGACTTTCTCAAAGTTAAACCTCACGGACAAGGCGATGGTGGCAGCTGAGCCTACTCTCCAGGAAGTGCACAAAATTCTTACAAACTCGAATCCACATAAGGCCCCGGGCCCGGATGGTGTGGATGAGTCTTTTCTCCTGAGGAATTGGCACTCGATCAAGTACTCTCTGCTTAATACCATTAGTACTGCGTTCAAAGGCGTAACTCTGGATAAGAAGCTGTGCAATGCTAGCATAGTCCTAATCCCAAAGAAGTCTAGACCGGAGACGTGTGAGCATTTCAGGCCGATCTCACTAAATAACATCGGCTTGAAATTAACTTCCAAGATCATTGTTGAGAGGCTGAAGTCTTATCTATCGAACTGGATTTCTCCTGTGCAGAGTGCTTTTGTACCAGGACGGAAGATTGCGGACAACATAACGGTAGCACAAGAAGTTCTTCACGTTATGAGGAGGAAGAACAACAAGCAGACCATGGCTATTAAAATAGACCTGTCCAAGGCTTATGACAAGATGACTTGGCCGTTCATTACAGACACAATTGTGAAGATTGGGCTGCCATCTACTATATGCAATTACATCCTTAACTCTTTGGCGAATGGCGAGACTGACATACTCTGGAATGGCAAAAGCGCAGGGAAATTCACAGCAACCAGGGGTCTCCGACAAGGAGACCCCCTCTCCCCCTACCTCTTTGTTTTGTGCCTCGAAAGGCTATGCCAATCTATCGAGAACCTTGTGAAGATGAAAAAATGGTCTCCTGTGAAATTGCATAGGAAGGGACCAGGTATATCGCATCTGTGTTTTGCAGATGATATGCTACTGTTTGCTAAGGCCGACAAGAAAGAAATGAGATCCATCCTCAAGTGCTTCAAGGATTTTGGGGAAGTTTCGGGGCAGGCCATATCAACTAGTAAGTCCAGCATTTTCTTCTCCAAGAATGTTCCCAATAGTATCCGCAAGGAGATAAGCAAAATAAGCGGATTCACAGTTACTGAAGATCTCGGGAGATATTTGGGGGTCCCCCTTAACCATGGCAAAGTCAGGAAAGACACCTATAGTCATGTTATAGAGAGGGTGTCTTCATCGATAAACTCGTGGGCTGCTAGATGCTTGAGCCTCGCTGGAAGAGTGTGCCTTGCTTAGTCAACTCTTACTGCAATCCCTAGTTACGTCATGCAAACGGCGATGCTGCCTTTGAAAATCTGTGACAGAATTGATAGAAGCATTCGGTCATTTGTGTGGGGGGGCAATCATAAAACTCATCCTCTTTCTCTTGTTGCATGGAATAAAATCACTTGTAGCAAAGAGTTTGGAGGTTTAGGCCTGCAGACGATGAGAGAACTGAACAAAGCTCTAATGACTAAGTTGGCATGGGAGATTGCTACGGGTAGACCGTCTATATGGGGTGAGAGCATAACCAGCAAGTATAATGACTACAATGAGGGGAATAAGCCTAACGAGTCGAAACTCACTAAACGGGTCCTGGACTGTAAAAAATTCATAACTGATAACTCCATAATGATCAAGATGAGTGGGAAGAACACGAATGCTTGGAAGGATAAATGGTGGAGTGTGGATAGAATGCTAGAAGAAGTGGTGACCAAACCCATACCGTTGGAGCTACATGACCTACAGGTTGCTAGCCTTGTCAACCTTACCAAAACCTGGGACAAGGACTTCCTTAACGACTGGCTGCCGTCTGATGTTGCTGAGGAAGTTCTAAAGATCGAGATACCGGATGATGAACAACAGGAGGATGTCAGAGCCTGGATTCATACTGAATCAGGAAAATTCACCACGAAAAGCGCCTACACCATTCTGAGGAAGGAGAGAGATGTTAAAGTCCCAGGTAAATGGGAAATTATCTGGTGCGCTAAAGTACCAATGAAGATTAAATTCTTCTTGTGGTTGACGGGCCACAATGCGATTCTAACTAACTGCAGAAGGGTTGCATGTCAGTTCACTACAGATGCACGATGCCCGGTTTGTGAGAGTAGCGATGAAACCATCCTACATGCTCTGTGGGACTGCCCGCAAGCTATGGAGGTCTGGAAAAAGATTATCGACAGAAACAGATGGCTGTCGTTCTTTACAGAGAATGATCTTTGGCGTTGGCTAGCGATGAACATAAAAGATGATAAAACAGGAAGCGCAACATTCATGATTGGATGCTGGCATGTTTGGAAATGTAGAAATCTGAAAGTATTTGAAAAACGGAAGCAACCGAGCAACATCACTGCCTATCTTATCCAAAAGGAGGTTACCCTAAATGCTATTGCACATAGGCCGGAAATAACAGAAGGAATGAATCTGAATAGAGAGCTTGCGAGATGGAAGAAGCCACTAGTTGGAACTCTGAAGTTTAATACAGATGCAACGTTTAAAAACAAGGACTCATTGTCTACGATTGCTGTTGTTGGGAGGGACAATGAGGGCAGATGGAGAGGGGGATGGGCTACAAAAATCAAGGCCTCAAATGCTTTAGAAGCTGAAATTTGTGCGATTGAGTTAGCTACTGAAATAGGTAGCAAACTGAAGGTAGAGAGTCTTATGATTGAGACTGATTCTAAAGGAGCTAAAGAGTCTGTAGAAAAAGAAGTGGGTGAAAACCCTAAACTAGCTAAATGGCTGGCAAGAATTAGAGGAAGATGGAGAAGTCATTGGAAGTGCACAAATATCCACCGAGAAGGCAACACTGCAGCGGACAGGCTGGCTAAGTTGCACCAAAAAACCCAGGGAGAATTCTATAATTATAGAACCCCTCCTCAACCTTTAGTTGAAATCATCATTCGAGAGTCGTGTAATGGTAGTAGTACTACCACATTTCCGTTTAGTAATTTGGAGTCAGTTTGTAATTTGAATTTGAGTTTTGCTTGCACGAGAGGGGCGAGATGAATAAAACACCCTCTGACTTACTAAAAAAAAAAATACCAAAATATGAACCAACCCCCACCTCAATCTCAACAAAACGCCCCCATTCTTCCCTCTGACAGAGACATGAGGGCTACTCTTGAACAATGCATTATCAAATCATCCATTCCCACCAGGCTCATCAAAAGGCAACTCATGCTCACTTGGCCACATTCTTTTCCCAGTAGAAACCCCCAGCCGACACCTTTTCTAGTTAATCAAAAAATAACCCAAACATCCTAAAAAACTCAAGGTTGTCTCCACCCATTCAGGGAAGGCACATGCCCCACCCCCTCCTGTAGAGAAAACCCTATTGTACCCTTGGATTTTGAAGACAAAGACACAGTGGTCATTGAAACCCCACCTTCACCAGAGCCCACCATTCCTTCCCCTAAGGTCCCATTAATGGCGGTTGATGAGCCTAAGATCCCTATCTACAAGCCTCATTCACCATACTAAGCCCGCCTAAAGCAGACTAGGCTTGATACCCATTTCATAAAATTTAGGGAGTCCATGAAAAAGTTACATGTAGACATCCCTTTCTTAGATGCTTTTTCTGACATGATGGACTGGTACAAGTATATGAAAACTCTATTGACTAGGAAGTATGCCACAGTAGAATATGAGATAGTGAAACTCACTAGAAACACCTCTAACATCATTCAAAGAAAAATGCCTAAAAATAGAAAGACCCTGGTTCTTTTGGGGTTGCTTATTACTGAGGTGATAATGCTTGCAGGAAGGGCCTTATAGACTTAGGTTCCAGTATCTCTATCATGCCTTATAGTCTTTGCATGAGATTGGGATTTGTTGACATGATTCCCACTATCATGACCATCCAGGTTGTAGACGCATGCATGATAAAGCTTATGAGTATTATTGAAGATATACCTATAAGGGTTGGAAAAGATTCCTATGTTCTATGTGACTTTGTGATCATGTACATAAAGGAAGATTTACGTTACCCCTCATCTTTGGATGTCCCTTCTTGGCCACTTCCCGTCCCTTGATTGATGTTCAGGCCATAACTATTCTTCTATGCGTTGCAATACTGACCCTAGAGTTTAGGGTGTTTGAAAGCATGAGAGGTCCAAGCCTCCAAGAAGAGGTATACCTTCTCGATTGTGTTGATAAGCTTTCCCAATTAAAACAAGAAGGGGAGTTACTCTAAGATCCCCTCCATACTTCCCTCATGGCCTTTTATGATTGTGGGTATAAAGATGAGTAATTAGATTAATATGCAATTTACTTAGATGACTTTGATGAAGTTTATGATGAAGAATTTGAGTACCTTAAGATGATATCTCTTGTAGTAGAGAAGCCAGAACCCCCTAAGGCCCCAGAAATCAAACCTCTCCCTGAAGGTCTTAAATATATTTGTCTATATGAGAAACAAGTGTTCCCTATTATCATTAATTATGATCTTACTCATGACCAGGAAACCAAGCTCATGACCGAGCTTAGGAAAAGAAGAGTTTCCTTAGGATATAAAATGGTTGATTTGACAGGGATCAATCAAGCTATTTGTATTCTTATTGTAGAAGAATACAAACCATACCGGGACCCGTAAAGGTTATTGAACCCAAACATGGAAGAGGTTGTCAGATTGGATGTTTACAAGCTCTTGTCTTCAAGAATCATATAGCCCATCTCTGACTCCCCTTGGGTCAGTCCGGTCCAAGTAGTGCCCAACAAAGGGGAACTACTATTGTGGAGAATGATAAACATGAGATCATCCCCACCCGTATTGTTATGGGATGGAGGATGTGAATTAACTATAGGAAACTGAATTAGGCCACTAGGAAAGATCATTTACCCCTTCCCTTCTTGGATCAAGTACTAGAACGCCTTTCCCATCAACAATATTCTGCTATCTTGATGGTTTTTTAGTTTTTTATTAGATTCCCATCCATCTTGATGACTAGGAGAAGATGACCTTTATCTTCCCATTTGGCACTTATGCATTCAAGAGAATGCCCTTTGGGTTGTGTAATGCCCCAACCACAATCCCACAATGCATGTCTGCTATTTTTGCTGGGTTGACCGCAACTATCATGGAGGTGTTTATGGATGATTGCTTCATTTATGGAGACTAATTTGACTCTTGCCTTAGACACTTTTACTTAGTTCAAGAAAGGTGTGAAGAAGCACACTTGGTTTTTAAATGAGAAGAATGTCAGTTCATGGTGATAGAAGGTATTATTCTGGGACACCGAGTTAGCAGTCGTGGCATAGAGGTAGTTAGAGACGAGTGAAGTGATCACCAAACTCCCCCCTCCCACTTCTGTCAAGCACATCCATGCCTTTCTTGGGCACATTGGATTCTATCGGTGATTTGTTTGTTATTTTTAAAAAATTCGCCAAACATCTAACCAATCTTCTCCAAAAAGACGTTCCTTTCACTTTAGACCATGCATGTATGACCAATTTTATTTGTTTAAAAGCCGCCCTCACTTCTACCCCCATCATTCGGGGAACCTAATTGGGCATTGCCTTTTGAATTAATGTGTGATGCTAGTGATTTTTCTATCGGTGCCATTCTTGGACAACATGTTGACAAAAAGCACCATGTGATTTAATATGCATTCAAAACTTTACATGATGCCCAAAAAAATTGCACTCCCACAAAGAAGAAAATGTTAGCCATAGTTTGTTCCTTTGATAAATTTTGATCTTACTTAGTTGGGTCCAAAGTGATTGTTTACACAGACCATGTGGCCATTCAACACTAAATGACCAAAAAGGATGCCAAACCTAGTCTCCTTCATTGGATCCTTTTACTTCAGGAGTTTGATTTAGAAACCTTGACAAGAAAGGTTGTGAGAATGTTGTAGCTTACCATCTTATCCACTTAAGCCCTTGCAATGATGATAGTATTCCTATCAATGGCTTTCTACCCGATGACTAGTTGTACAAGGTTGAATTCTAATACCCCTAATTCACTGACTATGTTAATTATCTTGTAGTAGGTGTCCTACACCCGTATTACAAAGGACATACTAAAGAAAAAAAATTACATAATGTCAAACACTATTATTGGGATGACCCTTATCTATTTAAGTTATGTTCAGATGGTCTCTATTCAAGGTGTATTAATGAGGAAGAGGCCCATGAAATTCTTGAGCAATGTCACTCTGGCCCCACTGGAGGGCACATGAGTTCTCATAAAATGGCCAGAATAGTTCTACAATCTGGTTTCTTTTGGCCTACCTTGTTTCGAGACTCATATGAATTTGTCTTAACATGTGATCAATGCCAAAGTTTTGGGAACATTTCTAAGAGCGATAAAATGCTCATGACCTATTGGCAAGAGATAGAGATATTTGATGTTTAGGGCATGGACTATATGGGACCTTTCCTTCTTCTTGTGGTTACCAATATATTCAGGTAGTCATGGTCTATGTCTCAAAGTGGATAGAAGACATTCCCACCAAAAGTTGTGACTCCAAATCCATTATGAAATTTTTCAAAGGAATTATCATCCCTAGGTTCGGGGTGCCTCACATCATGATTACATATGGCAGATCTTATTTTCTAGAAAAATGTTTTGAATCCCTATTGAAAAGATATGGAATCCATCACAAAGTTTCCACTCCTTGCCTTCAAGTTTTGAATCCCTTGTTGAAAAGATATGGAATCCACCACAAAGTCACCACTCCTTACCACCCTTAGACCAGCGGCCAAGCTGAAGTTTCAAATCGACAGATTGAGTCCATCCTAGAGAAAATAGTCTATTGAATCCATCACAAAGTCACCACTCCTTACAACCCTCAGACCAGCGCCCAAGCTGAAGTTTCAAATTGATCGATTGAGTCCATCCTAGAGAAAATAGTCAATTGTACTAGGAATGGTTGGGCTTTGAAAATTAATGATGATGTGTGGGCATGATAACCCACAAAACACCTATAGGTACCACTCCTTTCAAGTTGATTTGTGGAAAGTCTTTCCATCAACCTATAAAATTGGGACATAAGGCTAGTTGTTCAATTAAAACTCTAAATTTTGACTTATCTGCAGTAGGAGAAGACTTTTTCCTTCAACTACATGAGTTAAACAAGCTCAGGTTGACCGCCTATGAGAATTCCAGAATATACAAGGACAAAACCAAATTATGGCATGATGGCCATATAAGGTGGAAAGATATTCAAGAATGTGACCACATTCTAGTTTACAATTCTAGGTTGAAACTCCGCTAGAAAACTCAAATCTAGATGGTACATACCCTATCTTGTTAAGCATGCCTATCTACATGACAAGTTTCTTCTTTGGGATAAGGGGTAGGGAAAATTCAAGGTTAAAGGGCATAGGCTGAAACACAAAATTACCATTGAGGTTTTCTAGCATCTGAGTCACATCAACTCTCATTACTTGAAGATCTTGACTTAAAGGATCCCACACCCCTCCCAATCTTGAGCCTAAATGAACTGCATAATACACCTATGTTAGGCCTTCAACATTAAAGTAGGTGCTTGTTGGGAGGCAACCCAATTTGTCTCATTTTGCATTTCCCTTTTTGATTGGTTTAGCTAACCCTTGATTTGTTTCTGATTTTAGTTTAATTTTTTTCTAAAAAATAGTGCTCGGTTGGTCTACTAACCCTACTGACTCATGTAGTAAGGATTGGAAATTCAAAGGAGCCGCAATGATCATTTTGTGTAAAAATCGATCAACCTTGTTGCTGCTCTTTTGAAGTCTTCTTTTGAAATTCAGATGACATTGTGCTAGCCATGGCACCCCAACCAGTCATTTCACTCTACAAAATGATCAGTTTGAAGATTAAAAGGTGTATTCAAATGCACGATTCAAATGTGTGGCTGTGTCGGGAAGCGAACCGTCCTCTTTCTCACACAAACCGCCAACCTATAGGATGGCTCCACAAAATGGTCATCTCATGCAAGAAAGTTGGCCTATAAAAAGGCTGACTTGGTGGGTAGTTTCGCACATCAATACACATCCCCCCACCCCCCAGATCCCTAGTTCTCCACCCCATCTTCTTTTCTAACAAATCCACCTCTGGCCACCAGCTCCTCAGCCCCAAATGACTTTTGTGATGGCTAACCAGATGCTTCACCAACAGACATCCTCGACATAGGTTAAACATTCTGATGGCCTATGCATCATGCACCAACTGTCTTCCACGATCCTCTCTGGCTAGCCAACTAACTCCACAAACTAGTTGTCTCAGACACCAACTATTCATCGCCATCACCAGCCATCAACATCACTATTTCCCTTTTGTCTAGCTCTCCCCATCATAAGGTAAACTGACCGTTTGGAGCCCCCAATCGGGTATCTCACATCACTCCCAACAGCCGTCATGACTGCCAACTGAGCATCTTGCTTTTCGAAATGGCTATTTCGCTACCCAGAATGACTGTTTCACTTCTCCAACCAGCCATTTTAGTTATCTGGTTTATGATCACCATGTATGAAGGAGGATCCCATGATGGTATTTTTGAAAACATTCATAAGGGAAAGTAGCCCATGGAGAAGACAATTGTGATGAACCCAATTTTGAGGATTCGATACCCAATCTAGCATTTGAAGATATATCTGGTATGAAATAATTTGTTGATGAACCTTGAAAATTTTATGTTGTCAATTGATGTAAGTTTGACTGGCTTTCTCATGGGTTGATGTTTGGTTAACTTATATTCAAGGTTTACATACAGAATTATGAGGGTACCTGATCAATATAGTTAGACAATCAAGTTAGATTACATGTGGAAGAATCATGAATTAAAACTTCATTGGTTTTTGACCAACCATTTGACATATATTTATGGTTGAAATTGTGAGTAAGTGACTAGGATATCTGATCAATTAGAAAACAATTTGTCTTGTATAGCCTGTCATGTGGTCTTCCCTCCAAATGATGCGGTACCTTGCCAAGATGGTGATCTGGTCATCCATCACCTCTGTAAATGTAGGAAGAGATTGTGGTAAATGGGTTCTCTTGATCGGATGAAGCTGGGACGATCACAAGGAGTTTTCCTCACAAATTGTGATCTAGGAAACAACCCTGACTTCTCCCTGTATATTCTCCACTACAAGTATTTTCTAGAGGAGAAAAAGAAGTGAGTAGGAGGTTGTCGCATAGGGCTACATCACTTGAAAAACCATTGTAGGCATGGGAGTTTCAACCACTGAACACCAATATACAGACCATGAAAACTACATTCTGGATATCTTGAGGTTGAAGGAGGAATAGCTGATGCAAGGCAGTAGACAAGGGAGTTTTGTCAGATGCTTTGAATATGAAATCAAGGTTGCAACCAATATGTAGGGATTAGTGCACCCTCCAGTAAGTGCGGGGTAGGAGGTCTGTATCCTACATTGCCCTCATCAACCATGGATCCAAGAAGGAGTCCTCACTAAGCAATGAACCTCTTAGGAGGCATTGATAAGTTGCGACAGTAGGCCCCTCTTACCTGATCTCCTATCTTCATTGGTGTGTGCTCAAGGATCCTACATTCTACAACCATGAGCTTCAACAGGAGGACAATTTGCTTCACCCGATCCCATGTCAGAGCCCATCCACCATGGAGGTGCCCCTATTTTGCACGCTGGAGGCTCCTGATGAGACTCTCGATCTCATCCTGGATGCGGGTCAACAAAGGAGCTTGGATGGGAGCATTCTACCTCCTCGCCATGTGTTGTTGATGCTACAAGGGTTTGGAAGATGATCTGAGCAACCGTGATGAGAAGAACGGATATGTTGAGGATGACGATTGCAAAAGGAGTGATTAGGGTAGATGGATCAGTATTGATGCTCGTCAATGTTGTTCTCAATGGTGAGCAACTACGTCCCCATCAGGGAGCTCTCACCAATGTTTTCCCTTGATGAAGCACTCAAAAGGATGAGAAGACTGCTTGGTATCGCCAGAGCCTCCCAGTGGCGATGCTCATAGACGGGCGCTGAGCGGAAGAAATCGCGTCGAACGCGATGTGAGAAAGGAAGAGGGAGCGGGTGGTTCAGAGGGTGAACTGGGTGGTTCATTCAAACCAGACCCACCGGTTCTAGGAGTGAGCCGTGCACCATAACACCACGTGGCGCCATCCAGTTAGCCAACAAAGGTAAACATTTAAGTAAATGATCAGATGTTGCATAATTCATAATAAATCAATACAATGCCCGAACAATACAAATAAAATACCAAAATGTTCAAAAAAATGCGCCTTTTGTTACTAGGTCCCTAAATTAGACTTTTGGATAACATTATAGCATGTTTATAATATATATACTTATGCTCCATTTTAGGGTTAGTTGACCTCAAATAATTAGCAAATGGTGGACATAAAATCTGAGAAAATTATTAATGAGCACTAATATCACTTGGAAACTTAATATGGACTCCGATCTCATTATTATTTCTAAATATTAGGTCCTTATTAACTAGTGCATAATTAGATGGTTTAAACCTCCTTTTAATTCTATAAAATAGACATATCATCAGAAAATTACAAAAATTGAACCAAACCCTAATTATGACATGTAGGTCAGTAGAAAAATATCAGATACAAGCTTAAGTCAGTTTAAACCTAGGTTTGGCCTAAACCCTAACTTAGACCTAAAATATCAGTGACATAATGAACCATGTATTAATGATGATTAATTTGTTATTAATCAGGTGGTGACCATATTACTAGATGATTAAGGATTATTAAGAATGTCTGAACTCAGGTACGTGGATATAATTATATGACTAGTTTTTGCTAGATGTTAACTATAGGTATTTGCTTGCATGTATTTGAGTACATTGTTGGGTGTAAATATATGAGTATTGCCATTTTTTTCGCATGAACATTTAAGAACATAAATGAATGAGAAATGAAATGGAGTTACTAGTGGTGCTCAGTAATCTCCCTATTAGAGAGGGAAAGAATTAATGCTGACTAACACCTCCCTAATGGTACAAGGTATGCAGGGAGATCTCTAATGGTACAAGGTACGCAGGGATAGGGCCTAATCAATTTATGTTTGTGATAAGTCCACCATAGTAATGCATATTCATTTGAAATGTGATTAATAACTTGGGATTACCATATCCCCCCCTCCAAATAATGTTTTCATTTTCTTTTCTTATTTCTTCAAGTATTTTAATATACCATAATAGTATAGAATTTTTACTACCACATACCAACTTTATGTTGATTCATTTGTTTCACGTATTTTCTAGGTCCAGAGTTAGCATGGGATAAAAGAATAGGATGTGAGCAAGTTGTACAGGTTGTACCTATTGTGTTAAGATCCTAGTTAGCATACATGTTTAGACTTGTGTAAAATTTTCTATTCAATGTGTAAATGTAATCTGTAATAGTTCATGTTGTAATTAATATACATGCTGAATGTTGAGAATGTTATGGTGTATGCATCAAATTCAAATGTTCATGTATGCGTATGTCACTTCCACATTGCTCTCTGATATGATTGCTAACATTTTCGGATTCGTCCTCTCAGGCCTTCTAAGTCTTGAGGCAACAGAATCTGGGGATGTTATAGTTGGTATCAGAGCATGAACAATAGCTACACTTGGGAATTGCTTACCATGAAACATAAAACTAAATTTCACCTTTCACTTTGAACCCTAAAAACATAGCAAGTTGTTCTACATGAACTAGGTTTGACTTAGCCTCTAGGTTAGAAACTAGATGTTTGAGAACTAGGTTTAGACAATGTTTGAAACCCTTTCCATATAGAGATCATATGTATTGGGTAGCTACACTAGTCTACATCTTGTTCTCACCATTTCACTAGGTGACAAATCACTAGACTATATACTTTGTGAGACACTCAATTTTGCTAATTTGGTTTTGCTTTCCAATTGGCTCGTGCCTCGATAGTTTTATCTGATTTCTTCTTTCTTAGAGAAAAACTATATAATATTTTATTGAATATATGTAAATATAAAATGTGTTCCTCACATTGTAGAGTAGTTAGTGTTCATGTAACCTAAGTGAAAGGGGGTGACATCATTCTAGAAGAGAGAGTATATATAGAATACATGTCTAGAGCCTTATAAGGATATGTGATAGATAGATTGATAATAGAATGATAGATGATGTAAGCAAGGATGATCTAATATAAATTCAATCTTTAATGTATATGTTGTTTATAAAGACCTAAGTTGTAAATGAGGTCTGAATCCAAATTTGGATAATCTAAGCTAATTCTTGATGATAAAAGTACATACTCTTCCTTACTTAAGATGAGCTAAGTTAAGATAACATTGAATATGCATGAGCGTCAAGGTCTTTTACAAAGGAGGAACTCTAGTGTTAGGACAAGATATGTGGTGAACTCCAGAGAGAGTGATACCCACAAGGAGAGGGTCATAGGAACTACCCTATAATATATGAAAAAATGAGATATATGTGAAATGACATGTCCTAAGCTGGGTTACTCCTGAGTACATGAGTTGAGTCCTTTTGTATGATTCAATCTTATATGTGAGAGTTGGGTAAAAATAAATGATGGGTAGGTGACTCATAATGAGAAAGTTAATCCTTTTGATTGAGTTAGGTCCTAGATTGAGTGGCATATGTTTGGGAATCTCATCTTTTAGCTGCAAGTGAGGTGATATATAAACTCTGGTTATGAAAGTAAAATGCATTGTGCATAAAATACTCATAAATGTCGTTCCTTCCACTTCTCTTTCCTAATATATGATGCTAGAAACCTCACTTGAGATATATAGATGATTTATGTATGATGAGTCACTCATAGAAGCTTCATCTATTCTTTATTTCCTTTGTATATCATACATGTAAAATCCAAGTTTGAAATAATGAAAATCGTGATTTAGTATTATTCCCTTTCTCTTCACATCATACACAAAAGAGGTAAGTCTGAAATCATGATCTTCGAATAAAGATATCTTTGGATCATAGATTACATGAACACAAAATATAGTTCTTAACCCCAATCCTTCTGAATAGATGCTTCTAAGTTTGGGGATAACTGATGCGAGGATTTTAAGTCATTTTTATAGGCTAGTTTCATATGTGTTTTATGCATTTATTGGTCATTTTCATGGTTAATATCCCATGATTCATTTCCTTCAGCCTATAATCTTGTTATGCATCAAATTTACCTTGTTGTATCTTTTTTGGTATAAATGATCATATTTCTCGGAGTTGAGTTGAGTTTATCTTTGAATTTCAGGAAATTCACATATATGTAGCCGTCGATGCCATCGACGGCTGTCGATACTATCAAGACGGACACAGTGAGGTAGCCAGAAATAACATAATGGGTTGAGCGGGATATCTTCAGTGAGCCAAACATCCACACGTCGATACCATCAACGCAGAATGTCGATAGTATCAATGTGATGTCAGAGCAACCCCCAGAAAAGGAAAGTGGCACCGATATTATAGTGGGTCGATACCATCGACTCGATGTCGATGGTATCGACGCTGTCAGATCAAGAATTGCTATAGATCGAATCTAAATGAATGGACGTAATGTTTTGGCATCCGTAAGTGATCCCTATGCCTAGAAAAGATGGCCCAAGCCGTACTATCACGTCATTAGCCGCCACACAAGTCTCGGAAGAGGAGAGGACAAAGAACGGAGCCCAGAGCTATGCCCCAGACGTTTCCAGAACTGTAGATAGAGTTTTCTACCACTGGAAGGCGGCAGAATGCCCATCCCGCGCTGAGGATCATCCTGGTCTCCTTCATTCAGGAGTTACACCATCTCCATCCACGTTTCCCCTATGTTTTCTTCTCATTTCATCGTGTTTCTCATTGAGATAAATCTTCGGGGCTAATCCCCTTTGTCTTTAGGACCGGGAGTAGCCCGAATAATCGTTGTATGACACTTTTTACATAGATAACTATAATTTGTCTCTCAAATCTGTGGTATGATATTGTTTTCTCAATTCTATCATTGTGCTTGATCACCATATTAATTGCTTTTGACAAAGAATTAACGGTTGAAAATATGCAATAATCACATTAACTTATAAATCCTTTGGAAAAGGCGATGTACGGTTAATGGTGGAAACCTAGAGATATGTTTTTCATGCACCTAATTTAGGGTATAGGTTACTACTGACGTGTAACTGATCTAAATTAAGGTAGTGAATTGTATCACGGAAGCGAACAATTCTATTCACAAGCCACTATATGCGATAAGAGACAAGTTGTGATAATTATATAGAAATTAGTACAACTTGAATCCATGGTGAAATCGCAATCCTAAAGATTCCATTTTAATTGATTAAACCAACCATTTAATTGATTGCTTTGCTTTCTTTTGTTTTTATTTTATTTTTCAAAACAACTCTCAAATTTTTATAACTGGTCTAGCTGATTGCAAGTGGTTAGTAGTAGTCTATCGAAATTATATTCCCTGAGTTTGACTCGGACCTCACAAAGGCATATATTACATTGACGCGTGTACTTGCATTTTACGCACAGTTTAATCGTGTCAAGTTTTTGGTGCCATTGTCGGGGAACGACAATTTCTGGCGCTACGAGTGTTGTGAGCGGCCACACTAGTCCACCTTTCCATATAATTCTTAAAATTTTAAATTTAATTTCACATCTTATAATTACTTATTCCTTTTTAGTACTATACTGAAATAATTTCCATCTTTTTAGGTGCTAGTTGATGGTAAAGACGCATAGCATAGACTACGCAAAATTACCAGTAATTCTTCCAGTAGGTGAAGGAGTTGAGTTGAAAAATCCACCACCTAAGGAATTTGAACAAGAACCTAAAGAAATGGCTGAAGAAAAGACAATATAGGAGAAGATCAAGGCTTCTTCCTCATCAACATCAAAGGGGCTGATAAAATGGCAAGCAATCAACATTCCCACATATAAGATTGATCCGGCTTTGATAAACCTAGTCAAGACTCAAGCATTTCATGGGTTGAAGAATGAAGATCATGTTGCTCACATTAGCACATTTGTGGAAAACTATGACATGATAAAGATTGACAGGTTTCCACAAGAGGCACTCTCTTGAAGTTATTTCCCAGCTCTCTCACAGGAAATGCATGAGAATGGCTGCACAACCTTGATGATGAAATCATTGAGACTTGGGATCAAATGATTGAGGTCTTTTTTGAGAAATTTTCCCACCTGAGAAGACCAATGACCTAGTGAGGAAAATTCACAATTTCATCCAAAAGGTGGAAGAAACCTATTTTGAGACGTGGGAACGCTTCCAGATCATGCTAAGGAGGTACCCACATCATGGGATGGATAAGGAAAAACAAGTAAAATTTTTCTACTTTGCTCTCAATGAGCATGACAGAAGCAACTTAGATTCAGCAGGCTCAAGTTTCTTCTTGAACAACACAAACACAAGGTATATGGAGATCTTGAAGAACATGGCTAAGAAATAGTCCTGGGGTGATAGAGATGCACTGAAATAAGTTAGATCTGTAGGGGATGCAAAAGCCATCAAAGAACTGAATGACAAGATGGACTTGAGTGCGAAGAGACTTCTAGCAAAAGAAGATGGAATATATGATGACGGGGCACAAGTGAAATTCATGCGCCAGCAATAGGGGTACAAAAATAATGACTATTCTTGGAGGAAAGACAAAAAGTTTTCATGGAAGGATCCAAATAATTTCCTACATGATCCTGATGCTAAGCCACAACCCACGGAAGAGGAAAAGAGCAATGAGTTGCTCAATCAGGTGATAAAGCGAAATCAAGAGATAATGAGCATGTTTGGCCAACAAATAAAGCAACAAGGAGAATTTATGAACCGGTTTGGGCTATATCTACAAAGTCATGGGGCTCAGATGAGGACTCTTGAGACATCTATAGCACAGATGGTAGCTGAAATAGCAAGCCTGAAGAACCCCACAGTGGAAGGTTTTCCAAGAAATACAAATGTTCCAGGGGGGAACCATAGGCTAAAGACGTTCTACTAAGGAGTGGAAAGAAACTTTTAAACCCTAAGGCCGATGAACAGAGCACCCCACAACCAAAAGATCAAGGTGAGACCGCAAAGGATACTGAAGCGGTAGAGACAGTTGAAGATGAAGGAGGGAAGGCCACTGAGGAGCCTATTGCAGAGAAGTAGAAGGATAATATGACACCATATGTGCCACCACATTAGAAGGCACATATCGTCCCCGTCCCTTATCCCAACAGTCTCAAATCCAAGAAAGTGGATGCAAAGTTCAAGAAATTGTTGGATAGTTTTAGAAAACTTTCTGTTTATATTCCTTTGTTGGAGGCGATTGAGAAGATACCCTCGTATGGTAAATTCTTGAAAGACATAATTACCAAGAAGAGGAAGATACCTGATACAGAGGTGGTAGTGCTTAAGGAGCAAGTCAACACCTTCATTCTGGGTAAACTGCCACCGAAGAGACAAGATCTGGGCTACTTCAACATCTCCTGCTATATTGGAAAAGTAAAATTTGGTGAGGCACTATGTGATTCTAGGGCAAGTATCAACTTGACGCCCCTCTCTACATTCGAAAAGCTTGGGCTAAAATAATGTCGACAGAGCAATATGAAAATTCAACTGGCAGACAATTCTGTGGTGAGGCTGTATGGTATTTGTGAGGATGTCTGAGTAAAGGTTGATAAGTTTGTGTTCCTGGCTGATTTTGTTGTTATGGAGATGTAAGATGAACTGAGGAATGAGCTACTTTTGGAAAGACCATTTCAAGCCACTGTCCATATGATACTGGAGATGGGTAGAGGCCGATTGACAATGGGTATAGCCGATGATAGATTTGAAATACTCATGCCACAAAATCCAAAGCAGTCACAAGAAAATGAACAATGTCATAAAATAAAGCACTTTGAGTACCACATCTCTCTTTGTCTAGGGAAGACATTTCCGTATATGGCTCATGTCATGATGAAGGTAGATAAGGGAACAATTGTTGTGGACATCATGGAGCAGATGAAGGTAATTTCTCTTATGAAAGCAGTGGGTTATCCCGATGATAAAGAAGAAGAAGTTTCACTATCTACTGAGGATGAGGCTATAGTAGTCTCCATGTTTGAATCATACTCGCAACTTCCCCTTGAGGCATGTCTTTTCAACTTAATGTAAGATTGGATGAGAGCACCTCATTACAAGAATGTGTAAAGATGTTGCAAGTGCTTCCTTGCTATTACGCCAAGTACTATGCAGATCTGGGACCGCTCCCACCACCGATTCAATCTTCCTTGGTCAGCCCACCTGAGTTGGAACTTAAACTGCTGCCTCCCACTTAAAGTATGTATTCTTGGTGGATAATGAGAAGCTTTCGGTGATCATATCAGTATATCTGAGTGCCGATGAGGAAGCACAGTTGATGATTGTGTTGAAGAACCACCGTGGTGCATTTGGGTGGTCCGTTTCTGACATGAAGGGGATCTCCCCTACTCTATGCCAGCATAAGATCCGGCTTGTGGAACGAGCCAAGACAGTGATTCAACTACAATGTCGACTCAATCCTATCATGATGGAGGTCGTCAAGAAGGAGGTAATCAAGCTTCTTTCGACGGGCATCATTTATGCTATTTCAGATTCGACATGGGTAAGCCCCACACAGGTAGTACCTAAAAAGGGGGGAATCACTGTCACTCAGAATATGTTGAATGAACCGGTCACCACCCGATTGGTAACTGGGTGTCGTGTTTGCATTGATTACCGTTGTCTGAACTCTGCTACTTTGAAAGATCATTTTCCTCTCCCATTCATTGATCAAATTTTAGAGCGATTGGCTAGCTGCTCTAATTTTTGCTTTTTAGACGGCTATTCCGGCTATAATCAAATTTCCATTGATCCTAAGGATCAAGAGAAGTCGACCTTCACTTGTCCTTATGGAACTTTCACTTATCGCTGCATGACTTTTGGTTTATGCAACGCACCATTGACTTTTCAACGCTGCATGCTTGCTATTTTCTCTGATATGGTGGAGTGTTGTTTAAAGGTTTTTATGGATGAATTTTCCATCTACGGTGTGTCATTTGACGAATGTTTGCAAAATCTTTATAAGGTGTTGCAGAGATGTGATGACACACATTTAGTCCTCAATTGGGAAAAGTGTAAATGAAGGCATAGTGCTAGGACACAAGGTGTCCTGTAAGGGACTGGAGGTGGATACAGTAAAGATTGAGGTTATTTCCAAACTACCTCCACCGAATGTGGTGAAAGGGGTGTGGAGTTTCCTTGGTCACATGGGGTTTTATCGCCGGTTTATCAAGGAATTTTCGAAAATAGCTAAGCCTCTATCGGAATTGCTTGGGAAAGATGAAGTTTTTGATTTTTATGATAAATGTCTGCATGCTTTTGAGGTACTTAAGGAAAAATTGATTTATGCACCGGTTGTTCAAATGCCGGAATGGACTAAGCCCTTTGAACTTATGTGTGACGTGTCAGATTTTTCCGTAGGGGTTGTTCTTGGGCAGCGTCTTGAGAACAATCCTACAATGATTTTTTATGTGTTTAAAACTTTAAATGATGCCCAACTAAATTACACCACTACCGAGAAAGGATTGCTTGCCGTGGTTTTCACTTTTGAAAAATTTAAGCAATATTTAGTGGGTTCTAAGGTTGTGGCATGTACTGATCATGCCTCCATAAAATACTTAATGGAGAAGAAAGATGCTAAACCTAGATTGATTAGGTAGATTTTATTATTGCAAGAATTTGACATTGAAATTAAGGATAAGGCGGGCATTGAAAATGTGGTTGCGGACCACTTATCTCGGTTAGAGCAGGTTAATGAGAGGGATACTAACATACACATTACTGAGACATTTCCAGATGAGAAAATTCTTTCAATTCAATCTAAAGATCCTTGGTTTTCGCATATTGTCAATTACCTTGCATGTAAGGAAATCCCGGATGATTGGACTTATCAAGAGAAAAAAAAGATTTTTCCATTCTTTGAGATATTATTTTTGGGATGACCCTATTCTGTTGAGACAATGCAGGGATGGAATCTTGCTCAAGTGTGTACTAGAAAATGAATATGATAGTGTGCTTAGTCACTATCATACACTAAGTCCATAACACTTAAGACTTCATAAGCAAAGAGCGGTGCCTAGTCACACATCAGTGCTACCCAAGAGAAAATAGAAAGTTGGAGAACAACTTTCAATCCTACAATCCGTGAATGGTGTTACAATGAATGTATAATTCCTTTGTCACTAATGTCCTGAATGAACTCAAGGCATGGTACAGTCATCCTTTCAACGTTCATCCATTTCCTTGATCTCAGAGCAGACTGGGTGAGATGTGTGTTACATCAATATCACATATTGATTCACACATGCATGTGCATGCCTTTCTCAATCCTACTCATCAAGTGGCCATGGACATCAAACTCCCTTAGGAGGGACAAATCCCATATCTATCACTCACCCCTCAAAAGCCCCATGTGTCAAAGTCACCCAATCATCACCTTTATAACAACCCATGTTTCAGGACTGTGTTTGATGATGTCAAAGTGTACCCAACGACATGTGTTGAGTGTAGTGATTTTAGGTCAAAGAATCACATTCAACACCATCACTGTGAGAGGTGATTGTGACTACCAAATCATGGTTCCATGTGTCACTCTCATGGTGGGTCTGTCCGATACACTTGTTCTCTAACAAGTACCTATGTTCTTGGTTTGATATCACTATATCATGACTAATGCGATTCTATCATCAACCAACACACAATCTAGTCTTTAGTGTTATTGATGTCTATGGTTATTTCCAAAATAACAACTGACTAGGGACTAAACAAGAATGTATAATCTTAACATCCGTATGATCTCATCATTTAGGTCCTCAACCCAAAATCATAAGTCATCGAGCAAAACAATTCTTTAGACATCTATCATGTTACACTATCATCTCAGAAACAGTTAAAACATATAGATCAGAAATTGCCTTTATTATTATTCAAATCATTTACAAAGTATCCCATTACAATCATCACATGACTTGCTCTATGGTCATACATACCAACAATGCCCAACTCAGATAGATGTATAAAAAGGCAATGTGTAAATCATGATAACCCCTAACTTAGAATGACATGTGATCTCCCCTAGACTTTGATATCCTTGACTGTAAAGCTTACCCTAAGATTGGTGAACATTGAATCTTTGAGACATGTTTATATTTGACTAGGTTGGTGCTTGTATCTTGGAGTATGTTGATGGAATATGCAATGATAATCAAAGTTTCCAACTAAATTTACTATCATTGAAGTACGTTCTAGAAGAAGACCACCATGTGGTAGCCATGACAAGATCCATTCCACATGAATACTAGACTGTAGAAGATGGTCAACGTGCTCGATAGGACATTGACTAACCAGGAGGAAACATTGCTGACGTAGGTGTGTCATACCAACACACAACCAAATGTGCAAATAATACAAGATGATTCAATTCTAGATTACTAAAGTTTTCTAGATTAGAATGATTAATACATGACTAATGAAGAAACATCTTCACCTGATGTAGAGCACTGATGACCTCCATTTGATATGAGGAATCATATTCTTAGTTGACAATGATGCAATAAATGAAGAATGACATTATTTCTTGGTGATTCAAAACATGAAAGGCGAGCTTGGACATTGTCCTTAATATGTATAGTGACATCCAGACAAACACATTAAGTACACAAAAATCCATATGTAGACAATGTTGTTATTCCTATTTTGAGCTGTGAATTCTACACCTCATCTCTTGTCCTTATCATCATCTTCTCATCTCATCTACCTCTCCGCATCACACCAACCACGAAGAGACCACAAAAATGGTGGGGGTGAACAAAGATAAAAAAGAACTCCATTCTGAGAAGATAGTAATAGAAGTAGGGGACATGGAGTGGAGAGTGAAGAAAGAACTAGAAAAGGATAAGCTTGATATTGTTGGAGAAATTGTGTGTTTTGGTTACTTGATAGGATTGAGAGAACTTGACCTCACACTTAATAAATTTTGACTTTGTTCTTGAAACGGATGAGTCTTTGCACATGACAGAGGTTGGTCTTGTTCCTAAGAGCAAAGTGCGTCACACATGTGAGGATAGAACAACATGTTGGCACTTCCGAGAGGTTGATTTCCCAAAAACGTTGTAGTAGAAGAACTAATAAGAAAATTTAATGTCATATGTGATCCATAGAAGGAAATATATGGATCTTTGTGCAAATGAAAAAGGGTATTTGTCTAGCCCTTTGTCCAAAAAAATTTGGGGTGTGGGGGTGAATCCACCGCATTACAGACTTGGTCAAACAATATATATGATAAAGATGGATCATTTCTAGATTGGAAACGCTGTGTGGGATAGATGACACATTGTGTGAAGACTTGTTGCGGAGGTTCTAACTCTTGAAATGCCATGTGGACTAATAGATATGACATATTTGAATATTCCCAGGTGATTTCTCAAGAAACATCATGTTTGACATACGACATGCCATGTCATCAGGCATTGGAAGATTGGAAACCTAGCCACAATACATCATCTTTACTAGATGACACGACACATCAACCACTGACCTTGTTTGTTGAATCGAGAACCATAATGGTGTCACACTGTGTTGGACACCTACAAATCATATTGAGTGTTGAATATGAAGCACATACTATTAGTGACACATCATTATGTATTCTAGCATGATATGTTGATAGGAGAACATTTTTGGGGACATGTTGTATTGGACACTGACACAACATGTTGACTTGGACAAATTTTAGGGGACACATCATGTTGGACATTGACATGACATGTTTATAGAGAAATCCATTATCTATTGATTTACATGCCATGTAGGTTACTTACACACTGTGTAGCCTGCCGCCACGGAGAAATCCATTGATTATTGAGTTACATGCCATGTAGGTTACTTACACACCGTGTAGCCTGCCGCCAAGACAATTTTGACTTGTATATTGAGCCAAATCTATTGTACGAACTTTGGAGGTCTTCGACCCTATGTCCATGGATGAATTTTAGAGGTAAAGTCAGACCAAGGAGATGAAAGACAAAACAAATATTTGGATTTATGCATGCCAGAGTAGAGATGCATATCATATGGTGGAGATGAATTAAACGATGGATAAGATCACCGTGGGGTTGTTGATGTTGGAGTGGAATTCCACTTGTTGTTGTGACTAGACGTTAATTTTTAACGATAATGTCAAGGTGAAGGTTGGATGGTTGAATATGTACTTTGTGCTTGGGAAGATGGACCTAGGAATATGAACCAGGGGAAAATGGAAAGACACATACATGGGGGATGCTAGATGATGACAAAGATGATACTTCTTAGATGAACATGATGGAGACGGAGTTCAACTTGTAGAGAGAGGTGGCATTGGAGATGGGCTTTTAATAGGGTGACATGATGGACTTATCGAAAGGGAAAAAGATATGACCTTGTGGAGTGGAAAATGAATATGACCCTATGGAGGGGGAAACAAAGATGTCCCTATTGGTATCCAACCTGGATTGGTGGCTGCCAATGGGAAGAATATGGTCCTCTCTTTCTCTAGGTTTAAGATTGATTGTTTAACTCCATGCAGAAAGGGAATGATATGGAGATGGAATATTAATAGTATGTTATAAAATATGATGATACAATATAACCCCTCTATTTTAGTATAAGGTGGAAATGACTGTAGAGACTTCTAGACATGACTAGACTATATATGGGTCTACATAATCTGACCTATATATTCTATGACATGACATGATTTTTATTTGTAATAAAAGTGATCACACAACACTGACACTTATAAGTGCATCCGTCAGTTGTAGTGGAATCCGATCATCACTAGATCTCAAAAGAAAACTATTAAATATATTAGCTACTTTGATTTGGTGATAAAACTAATTTGGAGTTAAATATACAACTATATCTACAAAAGGAAAATAAGTAAAATGTAATCTAAATAGATTGATTTGAAACCCATGGGAGATGATGGCACTCTTAAGAATAACATCTAAATCTTAGCCTTCTACTTGCGATAGATCCTTTGCTACACTGTTGACAAATACAAAACACATAAATTGGATTCATAAAATCAACTGACAAGATCTTCCTTACTCAGTTCTTCAGTGAGTGTGAGTGACAAACATGTAGATTTGGTGGACAACTCCTCATGAGGCTCAATGGAAATAACTATGTGTTATAGCATGACAACCAAAATATTCAACACAAATATCCTCCTATGGGGTTAGGACAAGTCTTCACTCAAACTAGGATTCACCAATTGAACTAACAAAATTGCTACTCGTCTAAAGAGATGTTTTATGTAGAAATATAGTTGGAAGGAGAAAGTAGCCAAAATCCATGTTAAAGTGAAATCTACTAGAAAGAAAATAGAAGGATTGAGAAACATGGATCACAATCCATAGACGAAATCTAGCCACTTAGTTGTAAGTTGGCCTAAAAACAATGATTCTCTATATGTAACTAAGTTTCTTCCACTATGTACATGTTGTTGGGGAGATCAATATTCTAGACTTCTTCAGGTGGAGCCAATGCCAACTTATATAATCCTCTAGAACTATTGTGTGAGAACATGTGCGACTCATAGTTATCTAAGGTGCATGCCATATAACAGATCAAGAGATGGTAGAGTATTCCAGTAACTATGAGCGAGATATTTTTGGAAATGTCACCCAATCTTTGGTAGATGGTGGATGAAAAGTGCAAGACTATGTGCAAATGAATGTAGAATTTTTAAACATATAAAATATTGGTGAAGGGGTTCTATTTATAGGAACAATGATAGATGAAGGGTATACGAGTCCTTTCTCTAGTATCTAGTGGAATGTAGATGAGAGGATTTTGGGTTTAAGACTAGGGTCCTTTGATGACTGAGTGCTTCACTACATCTAGGACTGATTCAAGACCAACATAATTCTATATTTGATTGCTTGGAGGATCCTTGCATTAAGTTTGAGACTAGTGATTTCTAGGCTGGAGTGCTTAGGAGGCTCCTTGGTCAAATTGCTTATGGATCTCAAAGTTCTCTTCATATTCAAACGTGGACTTGGAGTATTTGAATCATCCTTTTAGATATTAGAGCATGCATTTTTTCATAAGATACTCAAGGTCTTCTTATCTTAGTGCGGTTGACTTTAGTCTTTAGCTATTTGAATGTGGAAGATCATGTATGTCAAATGGCATGGTTGTTGAAGGTGGTCCCTTTAGAAGTGGTGGGGTCTTATCAACTATTTGCATGAGACTTTCATGTGCCAAAGTGAGCTTGAGAAGTGTCTCTAGATGAGTAGTTGAGGGAGTCTTCTTTGGATGTGAAACTTATTACAAAAAGTAGTTTTCACATTCAATCTTAAACATAAATATCAAGATTCATGCAAAACTCATGGAAATAACAATTTATTGTGAGCCAGAATGGGAGTATTTATATCCATGAGAACAACCATAAATGGGTCCATAAATGGGTGTGGTCAACCACTTAAAACTTAAGGCTAACTTATCCTTAAGCAAAAACTTAGACTAAAATTCTAGAAAGCTTTTCAAAAAAACTATTTTTGTTCCAATAAGATATATCATGATCCATAGATTAGAATATGTATAATTTCTAAACAACTTTTGATACAAGAAAATTCTCATTCTCTTTGAGTTATCTAATCTGATAGGTATTACTTATGTTTTAGTTAATTTCTCATGCATAATTAATGCAATTCTCCCTATCCTCATAATATTTATTGATTTATCATAGTGAGGGTTGTCAAGTGTCAAATTTGACCTTTCAAGGTTTGAGTCTCTCTATTAAATTTTACTTGAAGATTTCCTGAGATATAACATTTTCCTCAAGTATTCCCTCTCTCTGGCATACAATTAGTCTTTCACATTTAGGAGTCAAAAGGATTTGGTTGCTCTGACCAATTTGATATGTAAGGTAATACCATAAGACACATGTTGTAAATTACTTTTTCAAGACATTTTTCATGATTTTTGTAGTGATATGTGAGGTTTTGGGACTCACTTTGATGAATCCAACCATGTATAAACTAGTCTATTAAGATAGACACCCACCTTAGCTCATTTTCCTCTTTTGAAACTTCCTTATTTTCTTTTAAAATACATTCAATTAATTATTCTCAAGAGGCACTCTAGTGGTTTGATCCTATCTAAAGTTTTTTTGTCTAGGATCAAAATCTCATTAATTCATCAAGAGAAATATTAAAAAAAAGACAACATAAGAGAAGTATTTTAACATTTTTCAAGTCCCTATCAATCCACTTTCCATAAGAGGATGAGATTTTACTTCTAGATAAATTCACTAAGAAAAAATTTACTCTCTTCTAAGAACAATAATATGTTGTGTATATCAGAGTGATTCGATTCATACAAAAAGTTCAAAAGCTTAATCAAATTGCTTACTATTTGGGAAAAAAATAGTGATTGGTAAGTTTTTGCAGATACAAACATGTCATAGCATATCTTTTTGGATGTTTTGGCAGTCAAGGGAATCACAAACCTAGGTTGAAATGTAAAATTTAGGAAAAGAAAATAGAGAAAATAAGAAACATTAATAGCAAAACTACAAAGAAAAAAGGGATATATATATATATATATATATATATATAGAGAGAGAGAGAGAGAGAGAGAAAGAGAGAGAGAGAGAAGCTAGAATACACTTAACTGTACCAGAGAAGCTATACACCTTATTTAATTTTCCATCATGAAACAACTATTTTGAAAATATAAACCATTAAACTCCATAAATATCTTAAGAAAAATCTATATAATTAATTTGAGCTCATTTGGACACTTATATGTCATGCATCTAAAGAAGGAAAAAATCAGAAATTTCAAATTAGTTATGCGCGTCGATTTTGTTGTCCTTACATGAGTGACTTACACTCATCCAAATGGGATGAAATTTTGTATGAGGCCTATTACTATTGTAACAATGAAAACCAATGGATTAGATTTTGTAAGTATATGGTCTACACATGTAAACAACATTGGGGTGTACATCTGATCAATACACTTGAGTGTATTCTATCCTGTCTCTCTTTCTCTCTCTCTCTGTCTCTCTCTCTGTCTCTCTCTATCTCTCTCTCTCTCTCTATATATATATACATATATATATATATATATGTTCACGATTCTAATCGTTGTTGCAATCCACATTTTAAAAGTTTTCTTGTCCTTAAGTGAAAAAGAAGGAATAAGAAGTAGAGTGAGAGAGGATCGAAATAAAGGTGTTGTCTTGATGAAGTAGGAAAGTTTGAAATGATTATGTTTTGTGTAATGGCTAGTTATTAGAAAGGCTCCTTCCATCAAGACTGTGGGATAGTTTATTTTATAGTCATGTGTTTTCGTATCAAGTATGGTAATAACACCAAATGAGATGACATAAGGCTCTAATGCCTTTCTCACCTCTATGTTTGTTTTATCGAAAATGAAAGAATCATAGGAAAACATTAGTTGAGATCATTTTTAGGACGAAAGTGATTCTTATTAGAGCACATGGATGTTACAATTGTCATTCGTCACTTGAAGACCCAACAACAACATAAAAAACTTGATGGGTGTGTGAGACAACAAGGAAATATGAAATGTGTCAGAGTATAAATACGATCTTACACTCTCATCAGATACGAGGCACTATCTTTGGTTGTTGCATGCTAAGTTTTAAAATTTATAATTCAATCCCAAAACATTGATACTTGCATGTTTACAAGGTCAATTGTACTGGAGTTTGTCATTTACTGGATCTTGGAAACAACTATAAAACACAATTTGATTTGTATGAGATATTTCATTCTAATAATAGCATTATCAGGAGTTAAAAGTATACTAAGTATACCATAGAAAAAAGTAGTAAAAGATAATCTAGATAGATTATTTTAGAACCCATCATATATGATGGAAATATGTTTAAAAGAATCCACATTAGATCCTTGTATTTCTCATCGATCACCTACTTCATCAAAGACAAATACAAAAAATAGAAGTTGAATTTTACTGAACCAATTTTCAAGATGACCCAAAATCATTTCTTTAATGACTATGAGTGAAGGACATATAGAATTAATGGACCACCTCTCTTGGGGATAAATGTCAACACCTATGTTTTATGGTGCAACAACTAAACTTGAGTTCATTGATAAATGTAACCATTGATACTTATTTAAAGAGATGTTTGATAAAGAAACATAGCTAGAAGGAGAAAGTAGCAAAAATATGTGTTAAAACATAAGTTACAACAAAATAGAAAGAAGGATCAAGAAACAAGGATCTTCATCCAGAGATAGAGTCCAACCACTCAATTCTGATGTATTTGACAGAGCTCTATTTTTAGATGAGGTTTTGCCTCTAAGTATAGATTGTTGGGGAGAAATATTTTAAGGTTGCCTTGGGTGAAGCTGATTCTAGCTGGTAGAATCTTGCATCATTGTGGCATGATTGAAATTCTAACTAATTCTATATTATTGAAGTGTATGGCAATGCATAATGGAGGGACTATGTAACATCTATATAAATAATGGGTTTTTGTCGGTAAAGGGTGGACAACAAGTGTGGGGCAGAGAGGATACATATATAGAGTTTTTAACCCTAAGAACATTTATGGAGGGGTTTTTTATATAGGAGTGGATCTCAAACAAAAGGTATAAGAGTCCTTTTACCAGTTTTCAAGTAGAATTTGTCTAGAAGGATTTTGAGCTCAAGATTGGGGTCATTCAACATCTGAGTTCTTTGCTATGTCTAGGCTTGAGCTCAAGACTTGCAATATTTTGTATCTAAATTATATGAGGATCTTTGAATTGAGATTAAGATTGATGATTTCAAGACTTGAATTCTTGGGAGGATCCTCGGTGGAATTGCTAATGGCTCTAAAAGTTCTCTTTGTATTGATAGAACTTGGAGTAGTCAAATTGGATTTCAAGACCTTAGAGCATGGGGCTTTGTCTTAGTTACTTGTGGTTTTCTTGTCTTAACATGGTTGAGTTTATCTTTCACAATCCAGATGTAGAAGATCCCAATGTAACATATGAAAACCTAAATGTTCCTATCCTTGAGACCATGACAACTTGGTTGGAACAACAATAAGTTAAATGGATATTTTTTGAAAGACATTATTATTGACCTAAGTGTTGAACATTGTCCATATTTTGATAATGACTTAACCATTCAATTCATATGTATCTAATATGTTTGTTTAATATTGATTTCAGACATTAGGTACATGAAAAGGATCAAATTGCTCAAGACCTAGATTTTCTTAGCTCAAGTCAAAAGTAATGCAAATGCACTTTTGTGGAAAACACTCCAAACCACCTTAGAATAATTTTATAATCATTTGTATTGATGACTCGACTTGTAACTAAGATGATACAAAATCAAGATCACTTAATTCCAATGTTTGATAACTTAAAATTCATTTTTTAAAATTTATCACAACAACTTCATCGGTCGAGTTGCCAACTCAAACAATCCTTGATAGATTTTGGAAATGAATGTTGATCGGTCTAGTTTCATTTTGTTAGTACTTGAATGATGCCTCTGAAGAGCAAACTCAATTTAAGTCGATCAATCGAGTTACCCCAGGACAAACTAGACTGATGGTTTAAGTTATCTTTGTCACATAGTATGATCGTTCGAGTTATCTTTATTGAAACTTGACTGGATTCAATGTACTGAGAATGTAGAAAAAAATATTCTAACCATTGGAAGGGTGCAAAATTCAAAATTATATCTGTTGCACCCATCCAAATAGCTAGTAAATGTGTACAAGTGATCCCACACTCTAGTGGACACCCCCATATATAAATAGGACCTCTTGGAGTTCATTCCAAGGATGATCATTCATGCTATTCAAGGTCCTTGCTATAGTTGGCTACTTTTAGTCCACTTGAGCCCCTTTCTCTATCTTGATTACAACTCATTTCATTCAGTATGAGTGAGATAGGATTCTTGTGATAGAGCCACATCATTGTACACTTGTGAGGCTCTTAAGATCTCTCTTTCTCTAATCACCTTTGTTGAAGACTCCATTGGTGAAGTCTTCTCCAAGAGAAGGAGAAGGAGCAAGCTTCTTCATCTGGAAAAGTAGGTGCTCAAGGCTACTCCAAGTGAAGGACAAGATCAAGGCAGAAGATCCAAGGAGTTGGTGGGTAAAGCCTGAAGGCCTAGGAGTCGTTGCATGAAAGGGAGGACCTTGGTGAAGGCATCCAGCTGATTGCAAGAGTGGGTAAGACCTTGGTGAGGTAGATGACAAGCTCTTAGATAGGTAAGCCCTTGATTGTAAGATTGTTGGATCCTTGGCCTAAAAGGGAAGCTGGGTATCTTTGTCTCGGAAAAGGAAGGCCATATGTTGTAACTCTTATAAGTGAATATAAGGAGTAGACATCTTAAAAATCATAGAGATTGACCTCTCCATGTAGCAGACTAACTCTCTCCTATTTGGAGAGTGGAAACACTCTAAAATAGCTTGTTCTCTTGGTTTCTTCAATCTCTCTCATCATTTCTTTATATGTTTCAATTGCCATCAGAATCATTGTTTGCAATTAAGATTACTTGAAGTATCTTGAAGGTCTAACAAGTTTTGTGTAAATTTTAAAGCTTTATTCACCCCCTCTAGAGCCCTTAGATCCAACAGTTATCCTAATGTGTACTAAAGCCCATTAAACAATACTGATTGAAGAGAATGATAGATACAAAATTCCCTAGGTATCTATTTTGAAACAAAAATCTGCATATAAATTGAATAAGTATTTAAACCAACTTTTATAGTTGACACTTATATTATTTAGGTGAAGTTATAACAAAGAGAATCATGGTATACTTTTAAGGAAAGACATTTTGCACATGCATGATGAATTTATGCAAAATCTATCATGGTGGAAAATCTTAAATGGACTTACTTTACAATTATTATATGACTTATAGAAATGTAAAGTGTGATAAATACAAGAACTAGGAATATCCTAGACTTCCACACATTTTTTGGCTTCCCCTTGATCTCCTTACCCTCCCATTCACCTCTTTTTCATCAAAGCCTCCCCATAGGATGGCTTTCTCTAGTTATGGTCCGACTAGGACCAGAGAGAGCATACCACCCTGCCATAGTCATGAGGATCGCTTATAGTCACGATAGAGAAGGATTGAAACTTCCATGAAACAAATTCAAATTGAGAGAGTGAATGATAAAAACGTTAACTGAGAATTACTTCTCTATCCTTAGTGTTATAAAAACACTAAATAAATAGAAAAAATACATTAACATGTCCTAAAGGAAATAATATTTACAAGGAAGTATTTATTCATTTAGAAACAAATAAACATTGTCAAGTACCTATAAGAAACCAACATGACAATATAATAAATAATAAAAATCTTGACAAAATGGTTACCTGAATAAATATCCCTCTTACTTCCCAAATTATTGAACAAAAAAAAGAAAATAATTTGATAGGTGATGTCTTTAACCTTTGATTCAAAATCCACATGTCTATAACAGTTCCTTTCAAATATCATATACTTATCAACACCTATCTCCTTCAAAAATTGTTTATGTAAAATATATTAGCAATATACATGGTTGCTTCAAATTCGATAAGTTAATAGTTAAATTTTTATCTAACTTCATAATGATTAAATAGATGCATTTTATTTGAATAAAATTGTAAAACATGTTTTTAATGACTCTTGGGTGTCTACAGAAACTGTGAAAAAGTTATTACATAATGGGATGAATAAAGGGAGATAAGTCTTTGTTAAAAGGAATGATATAAAAGGAACTCTATAAATTTATTTTACACAATTTTACACCCAATTATTATGCATTCTCCATTGTGCAAATAATGAAACAAAGAGATATTTAGATGCCTCTTGATTGTAGGTGTGGTATATGATATGTCTTTGTTCACGTTGTTGGATCAAAAAGGGGATAACATTATTTTCAATGTGGACTTAAAGAAAGGTATGGGAAATGTCATGTTTTATTTATGATTTCCTATTCTATCTCTTAACGACTTCTCATCTTTTCTTGTCCTATTCAATTATATTTTATTCCTAAGTTGTGTTCCCCTCACTGTTAAATTTCCTCTTTTAGTTGACTACTAACAAATCAATATTGGCGAAACTTTTCCTTCATTAGAAATACTCTCAAATACTATTTATATTAGTTTTTCTTATTTTCCTATATTTTGCATGTTTGCTTCACTTCATATATAATTTTTTCCAAGAGTTAGTGATTTTTTTATCAACTCTATATTCCCTTGATGTAAGATATTTCTTTTTCCTAAATTGGGTAAAATATGTCTCCTTTTATCTCTTTAAAATTGCTTTCAGATTCAAATATATACTTTTGCAATTTGTTTTTCCTCTCTATGATCTATATAGGATATTTTATCCTATAAAAAACTTAAATTTTATCCAATCCTATTAGTTCAATATATATAAATCCTTCTCCATTGTATGTAGATATACACAAACGATTAAATGTTCCATTATAGATTTTCTTAGTGTGCACCTTCTCAACTCCTTTATGTGTACTTTCCTATATGTATCCAAAAATGACATGCCTCTTAACCTCCTCTCTTATTTTGGTGGAAACTTCCTATTTGATTTCGTGTGAAGAGTTGTCAATGCCTTCTTTGTAAAATAGAATTTTGAAAAAAACTGACAATGGTCTCATGCAACTATTCGACTGGATTTGTTTTTCGAACTACTGCTGATAACCAGTGTCACACTTTCCTTCTTATTAGTGCCTTTTTAAACAGTACATGAGCCAGAGCCTTCTGATAGTATCTTTTGGTTGGTTTTGGTTGGTAAGTCTCATTTCACCATCATGTGTTCGTCCCCATTGAGGGAGATCGATCTTCGCTCTAGTCTTTTCCTTGCCATGCACAGGGAGATTTGCATCAAGCTAGTGGAATTTCTGATGCTTCACACAAGAAATTGGATATCTCAAGAAATGGTGTTTGCTTTTTCCCTCTTAAGGTTGGGAGAGAAAATCTCTCTCTTAACATCATTTTTGTTCATTTATACATGAAACATATTAATCTTATAATACTAATAACAAATTATAGCAAATGTCAAAAAATACATAAAACTAGGTTTTCAAATCCTAAAATTATAAGGATTTTTTCTAGACATGTTCCATGATCTATAAGTGACCAAACTTGAAATTTGAGTTTATAAAATTCGATAAATATAGAAATTTTATAAAATTCATAACTTATTATTTATACCTCCCAAATTTAAGTAAAAATATGTTTTGAAATCAAGAAGACTAGGCCAATCGGTTAATGTGGTTTTTGAGACTTAGTTGGATTTAGTGAAGAAGCAATTTTATGAGTTAATACATTATGCTAGGGTTAATATAGTTACATTTTGTTTAATAAGAGATTGTGTACACTAGGATATAGTTGGTTGAATTTGTAGATGAAATTCTCTTTAAAGGATGAAATGTTGTAACATATTAAAACACAAATATACCTAACGTCGATACCATGACAACACGGTTGGCAAAAAAATAAGTTCAAGGGATAAATTTTATCAAGACATCATCCTAATGTGTACTAAAGCCCATTCATGCTCTTATAATACACATAATAGATTGATCTAAATAGATATATCTAAGTATGTGTTTTGCATAAAATAAATCTAAATATATATTAAATAAGTATTTAAACTAATTCTTTTGAGAGAAAATGGATTAATTTCATTACTCATAGTCACATGACATCTACAAGAAAAGGTATGATACCATCAGAACATACAACAAAGAAGATAAGTACCAAAATACAACTACAACTCATATCAGAAGAAGGAAATGTGGCTTTTGCATAGATCCCTCTTCTTCGGATGTTGGCCAAAGCAACTTTCCATGAGGGATACCTTCAACTTCAGCATAAAAAAGTAGTATAGAGGATGGAATAAATTAGTTTTCCAACCATATATCACTTCCTTAAGTGATACCAAACAACCAAGTAATAGAATCAAATCGAAGAAAAATTGGGAACTAGAAACAACAAGTACTTTGTCGCTCTGTACAGAGACATGACTGTAGACTGAAGGAACAATAAAAATCAAATGATGGTGACTACAATGACAAGCAACTACCACTAACACATGACCACCAAATAGAGAAAAAAGAAAATAAAATGAACTGGCAAAAAAATGAAGGAATAAAGGAAAAGACCCAAGTTGCACAGATTTGAGTAGGAGGGGAACCACCAAGTAAAGTCTATGAGTGGATACCACTGACGACCTTAATCACCTTGTCATTGCCTTCACCTCTGTCGAACCACAAAAACCTCTAGGAGAACTAGACATAGGGTCTATGGGTTTACATTATTTGTTTATTGGTTATGATTACTCAATAAAGTGCAACTATGCTATTATTCAATTTATGCTTATGAAAACCATGCAAATTCTATGAATTTATGTTTTCTACTGATTTGATGAATATGCTTTCATTTGGAATACTATGAATCACTACCATGCTAATTGATCAAGAAATCATTATAACTATGCTCAAGTATAATAAATCATGTTATGTTGGTATAGTCCTCTCAATCATGTTATGTGAGCCTTCATTGGCCTTATGTGAGCCTTCATTGGACTTATGTGTTCCTTAATTGGCCTTATGAGCTCTGTGGGAGCATTATGTGAGCCTTGACCGGTCTTATGTGAGCCTTAAATGGCCTTATGAGCACTGTGGGTGCAAATCAGAAGAGTGACTATATCAAGTCAAGTAAAAATCCATCTTATTATGAAATCATGTTAAGTTAATCATGTTCTCATGTAATCATGTTAATTGTGTTTCTAAGTTATCCCTCATGTTATTTCAATTATAAGCTATTCTTCTTATATAACTGCTCAGTGCCACTCACATAGTTTTTATGTTGCCTTGCATGGCCTAGGGATGAGATGTCTGCAGACGAGGAGAAGGAGAAGAAGTAGAACTCAGGGATGTCAACTCAAGCTCGAGGACTGTTTGTGGTTCCTACCTGGTGGGGTACCATTCTAGATAGTTGTCTTTCCTTTGAGTTATGTTATGTTGAGTTTCATTCTTTGAACTCTTTTATGTTGGACTTAGGGTATTTTGTTTATGGTTTGTAATAAGGCACTCTGGTGGATACCTCTTTTATTCTATGGATTTTGCTTGGTTAATGATATCATTTCATGATTTGTCATGATTTCCAATATGTGCAATGCTTCTGGTATGGTTGTGTTATTATTAGATGGGAGGTCATGACATCACTCAAGGGTAACCTATGATGTAAAAAGAAGACTAAGTTATTTTAGATTGACAGTATTTTTGATGAGCTCAACATGTGTCATATCATGTAGATGTCCCCATAGACCTAGATTCTACATCATTTAATCAAAGTGCCAATATATCAACATGTAAGCATTCAATAAACATAGTACAAGTGTCACAATGATGTCTTAGATCTAGGTTGAACAACAACATTAGTGAAGTTATGAGTAATATTATCTCTAATTTGAACTAGGGAAAGCATTAGATCTAAATATTATCACATTTTCATTTTGATAGGTCAAATAGATCATATTAATTCAACAAAGTAGGTATTTGAGGTCTCTTATGTCAAACGTGGAATAATAGCATGATATCATATTTAATCATGTCAAGAAGCATAGTAAGTATCATTGATTATGAGGTTTTATGATTACATGATGAAACTTTAGGCCAAAGTTCTATATTTGATCAAGTTATATTATGTGTGGACATAAAAGGATCATTTTTAGGTCAAAGATAGTCATTGTTCATCAAGATGATCATTAGAGATACATCCATCAATGAAAAAGTGAAGAAAAGTTGTTGATTTAAGGGACTAGGATAGCAAGGCATCACGATTGACAAAAAGAAAGCATGGTTTGGAATTAAACTTATTTAAAAGATAATAAAAGTATCACCTATTAATATAATAGAGGAGGGTCGAGCTTTATTAGGAACATAGAGTGGTAGCACTAAAATGGTGGTTATTTTTTAGTCAAATATATTACTTCATTATATTGGACAAACGACCAAGGATACATGTTGTAGGTTGAAACTGATCTCCGGAGTCGGGAGCGGTCTTAGAGGCTACCACTGGGGGGAGGGAGCGATGCTTCAACGCTTCCCCCTGGCACTCATCGTCTTCGGCTTGGTTTCTTGATTGTAGGCAGCCAAATCCTAGGGGCATCGTCCCTTAGGCGTGTTGAAGTGGACCTCAGGAGGAAGGAGTCGGCCGTCGTTGCTGGTGATATCTCGGTTGTTCATGGTGAAAGGGTGAGGTGATGTGCGCACGACAATCAGATCTGGGATGGGTTCGACTACCTCAACTCAGTCGACTCCATCTCGCTCAAGTGTGGTAGATAGAGAGAAGTTGTCCGCTCCAGATTCATAGATCATTGCTGCTCCATAACGCTACTGATGAAAGGGGTTCTTTCTCTTTACCTCAGTGGCATCCTCTCATCCCCTCTCCGAGTGTTGTTGTGCTGGTGGCATCCCTTTCCAGGGCTTAGATCCCTGACCTGTTCCAGGTCCTGGACTGGGTGGTTGGTCAATTGCTCCCAGGCGCTGGCGCACTCCCTCCACCGACATTCCCTGGCGACTGGTGGCCTCTGTTGCTGGGTGGAGAGTTCCCTCTTCATCCTTCTCGGCATTTGGCGGTGCACTCCATCCATCCAGTGATGGCAGAGCAATGTTGTGGCATGCAGTGATGTGCTCAGAGGCCGTAGTTCTGGTTGCCCCCAAGCTGATCGAGCTTCATAGTAGCCATGCCTCATGCTCATGGTGGTTCTCTACTAAAGCTGGTCCATAACACCTTCAAGGTGTTTGACAAAATGCTATACACATACAGGTGCATGAAGAGGGTTGGGATTAAGAGGGGGGTTTCCTCTTCTCTTCTTCTTTGGGCGTTGTGCTCTTGCATGCATGAAACACCCTTGGGGGTTTGTGATTGCTACTGTGTAAAAAACATCTACCGATAGATCAAGGTCCAATGCTGATGAGAAGCTATATTGTTTGGGGGTTGTCAGCTCAAAGGATCTCCCTTATCTTGGCATAGTACCACAATTTGTGGGTATTTTTATTAGATAGCTGGTGCTGTGCTATGTATGAAGGAGTGATTCAGAGCTAACTTGTCCATCCAAATATTCATTGTTAAAACGCATTGGTTCTTGCTTCTTTTGCATTTTGTTTCAACTTCATGCTAGCATGTTGTTAGGGGTCCTTTTTTTGGGTTTTGTCCATTAAATTACATGGAGTTGGGATGCTGAGAAGGCCAAAAACTTCATGTCTAGCTACAAGCTAGATTTCTAGTGTTTGTTCTATGTCAAGTTGCTATTACTCTTTGTGGGTACGCTGAATGTATGTAATAGTGGCTTGTTGTAGTCTTCTTCTCGTTGGACTGCCTGGACCTAGCTTGTCTAGTTTGTTTTGGTTTTCTTAGTTTTGTTCTTTGCGTAGAAAGTTTGTATGTACCCCTACGTGGGGATTTTGAACCTTATCGAGCTATTTAGCTCTCTATTGATGTAATGGGGTACTTAGTGCCCAAAGGTTTTGGTATTATTAGTAACATGTTTTTTGACCGACCAAAAACAATGACCAAGGAGTTATGGATGTTTGAAGATAATCATATTTAGTGTGATTTTGGGGAGGATTTTACATTGGAATGAGATTGGGCCAAAGGTCGAGCGAATTGTGCCTTCATGGGTCCATGAGGGAGGGGATGTGCTAGCTTTGGTCTGTGGTGGGATACTAGTCAGAGGGTGGTGAGCGGTGCTTGCTGGCAGGCTTGAACAATAGTGGGCGACTAGTAGTGGGGTGCAATGACTGCGCATGCATCATAGCAATTTTGAGAGACCTGGGTGAGCATGTCACCACACGAGTGGGCAAGTGTGGGCTTAGTGTGTGTGTGGCATGTTGTGAATTTCGAAGAGGCTCTTGCATGGTGGAAAAAGAAAGAGAGAGAGAGAGAGGTTGAGGGAGAAAGAGCATGAGTAAGGGAATATTTGGGCTATAGATCCCCTATCTAACACCACATGAGTCTTCTTCTAGATTGTGCTTAGTGTTTTGAAACCCTATTAAAGGTGATGGCACCAAGAAGACAGAATGTAGGGTCAACACGACTAGGGGAAGGGTTGGGAAAGGAAGAAGAGGAGTTGTTGGAGTTGGCAAGGGACTTATAAGGTGTGAGGGGTTCTAGAGGGGTCTGGTTAGGATTTACAATGTTTGGATATCATGAGGAAAAAAAACGATAGGGTAGCGCCTCACCCAACCTTCCCAAAGGCCATTTGCACCCTATTGGCATTGGGCACAGGTTAGGAGAATGCAAAGCATGTCAAGGATGGTCGCAAGTGAGTTTGGGAAGCACCATGGTGTCAGCAAGGTTGTTGCACGCAATATAGCTTGTACTAAAGGTTGAAGACGGTCTTGACCCAATCAAATTGGGCTAAGCATGCAAATCCATTGACTCAAATGCGAGTGTGGGTGAGGGATGGATTTGGGGTGGGAGAAAATGGAGGGAAGAAAAGGAGAGAGTAGGTGTGGCATGTTGGTAAGATGTTCCCATAGAGCCAATCATGTGACGATTGACATGGCATATACCATAAAGGATTTGGTTAATACTCATAAAGGTAAACTTCCAATTCATCCTATTTCATTCAGGTATGAGATAATGAGGAAACATTATGAATTTCTAAAGAATGACAATACTCAACGATGTATGTCTTCAAGTACGTGACTTGGAGAATGAGAAAATATGAATGCTAAGAGTATGTTCATTCTTATTATGTCCCTAGTCGGTTGTTACTATGGATAGTAGATAGACACTAGTAACACATAAGACTGGAGTGTGGGTTGGTTGATAACTGAATTTCATTAGTCATGATGATGGAATATGAAGCCAAGCACATAGAAACATGTTACAGAGCAGTGTATCAGACAGACCCACCTTGAGAGTGACACATGGACACCATCATTGGTATTCATAGTCATCTCTCATAGTGAAGGTGGTGATTGTGATTCTTAGACCTAAACTCATTGCACGCATCACGTGTCATTGGGTATGCTTTGACATCATCAAATGCAATCCTAAAAATGGGTAATCATAAAGGTGACTTTGACACGTGGGGGTAGATTGTGAGTGATAAAGATGGGATTTGTCCCTCCTACTGGAGTGTGATATCTTGGCCACTTGATAGGCGAGACTAACAAATGCATGTGCATGCACATGTGAATCAATATATTATATTACAGTCACATTATCTGAGATAGTCTTCTCTTGGTTCAAGAAACATGATATGAACTTTGAGAGGATGATGAGTCCATGCCTCTAGTTCACTATGGATATCAAAGACAAAGGAATTATACAATCACTGCAAAACCTTACAAAGATTGTAGGTTGAAGTTGTTCTCCAACTTTCCATTCACTTGGGTAGAACTGATGTGTGACCAGGCACCACTCTCTGCTTGTAATGTCATAATTTAGTTATGGACATTCACTGTCAATTTGATATGGGAACAATAGGGTCACACACAATAACTCATCTAGAAGAGGAGTTTAATCTTGAATGATGATTGTACTGATTACTAAAGTGTTTAGGTACTGAATTCACACAAAAAATTAGATGAGTCCACCCCATATGATCGTTGATAGGGTTATATGGCTGTTTGGTGTATCAAACGATTGTCCCAAGTGTTGAGATGGTTGTTTGGATTGTCAGGATGATCAAAAATTGAATTGGCTATGTTTTTCCCAAACTGAGGTGTGAACCGATTGGTTCAATCATTAAACTGACCAATTCGGCTTGGCTCACCAGACGACCATCTGGGTGAGTGTGACGATCATATCGCATGTGTAAGATCACTCAGTTAGGCTAGAGGAAGGTTCTAGATGCTTTCTTGATTGCACAATTCTTATAGTGGAAGTAATTAATGTTTAGGATTAATTGGAAATGAATTTCCAATTTCATATGTGATTGGGAAGCTGTAAAATGACTGTTTGGCTTTGCGAGATGACCATCTCATAGTGACAGATGACCAACTGGGTCACTAGATGACCGTTTCACAGTTCGTAGGTTACAAAAATTCAAGATCTTCCCGTCTCTTCCACTCCCATATAGATCTCAAACATACTGGGAACCCTGACCCTAACCCTGCCTATAAAGAGAAGGGTAATGGGGGCTTCCCACAACACAATAATAACACAGTCAATTGAGAATCAATTGCTCTGACAATTGTTGTCCTCTTAGGTTGTGGTAACAAAGAGATCCCTATCAAGTCCTACCTGACTAGGGAGGGATAGTGATGGGAGAGAACAACTAAGGATCATTGTTGTGGGAGAGTAAGTTGGTGATTAGTATGCCAATCAGAGGGACAACTCCTTCCAATCCATTATTGTAGGAAGACAAGAGTTCTAGTGGGTCTGTGTGGACTACTGTAGAGGCAGGAGTCCTTTGGATGCTTCTAGGAGAGAAATGTCAGCCTGCAGTCCATGGTGCTATGCAAAATTCACTACTGAAAATATCCTCGTCATTATTCATAGTGAAGACCAAGAATTGCACAACCACCTTCCAAGAGCAACTAGAAGATAGTTGCAACTGCAATGAGTTGTCATCGTTGGACTTGCTCCAGGACTAGGTATAACTCGATAAACCATACTTCATATTTCATAGCAATTGACGCAATCTTGCTATTATGGGAATATAGATACATTAAATTGTGTTTCCGCAACCTTAATTTGTGCCCACATTTCCCAATGGGCCATGCATCTGAAAATGGGTCCTAAATGGCTAGGCCAATGTCAAAAAAATAATTAATTTAAAATTTGGGTATTGACATGTCAATCTTCAGTCATGCTTGTCGCTCTCATCTGGGATCCAAGTTGAGTGATAAAGGATGTGTTCAATTTGTTAGAGTGTCCTCTACTCCATGAGAACAAGTTTAGAGTAGGCAGAGATTCATAGAAGTGGTAAAAATTGGTTGAAGAGAGTAATGCACAATGTAGGTGCATTCAAGATTTCTTGTCAAATTGAAAGTCACCACATATCATGTAAAGATTATTTAACACAAACAAGCATCAAGATACATTAAGTTGTGAAATTGAAGGCAAGAATGAGAAATCAGAGTAAGTTGGATATATAGGGTACACAATTGAAGAGAGACACAAAATCTACTCCATCATATCAGTGAATAAGGTCTCACCATTTCTAAAGGGACCACCATAAACAACCACATTATTTAACTAAGTGTGTGAAAGGAGTGGGGCCCGAGAGGGGATCACCTTACTTAATTGAATAATAAATCCTTCCTACCCAAACACACTAATTTGTATGATAGATTAGGTGCATTTTTACTTTCTTAAGAGTATTATTTACAAGAAACATGAATATATATAAGTTCAACAATCACAATTATTATATTACCTCAAAATTATTCTAATTGTATTGTTCCTCACCCATCACGGGTGGCATGCATACATGCAAAGCTACAAACTTAAAATATATCAGTTGCATAGGTCAACCTAGTCATATCAAGCATCCTCAAGGTTATACTTTCTAATAAATGTCAAAACTAAGCCATCATCATCTATGACACCTATTTTTGGGTGGTTGGAAACAACAACCAAAAAAGAGGAAACCAGAGAAATGTATGTTTTAGTATTAACTAAGTATTTTCATAGTACAAAGACACATGGGGGCAATTATCTATGGAAAATGTTAACAATTATGGAAATTTATAATATGAATATTTCCAATTAACAAGATAATACAAAAGGATGTATTTTCAAAAGATCTAACATGTCAAATAAATAAGGAATTTAATAACATAGAAGATTATTAACAAAAGAGATTATTTTGATACAAATTTCACGTTGACAATGTCTCAATAATAAGAAATGCATATCTAATTAGGATAACATTATATAACATGGACTAAGACCCAAAAAATATCAAGCCTCTAGAGTCCGGTGGAAAGGAGCACCCTAGGAAAAAAGGTGTGCCCTTGTGTAAAATGAGTGGAAAGATGCACTCTAGGTGGAAAGGCACACCCAATAATATTATGGTGGTACAGAGGTACCACTACTCCAAAAAAAATCAATCTATCCTACATGCATAAATAAAGTGGAAATGTGTATTTACAGTCAATTTAAATTCAAATTGGAAGAAAGGTATGAGAACATCCATGTATAACATATTTAGGTTAACAAAACATCAATGATCTCACATAATCTCAGTAAACAATCAGGGAGTTAATCTCAAAAATAAAAGAAGTATAAAAATATGATTAGAGTTTAACAAAGAATGACCATATTCAAGGTAGATATGCCATATGTGAATTCTTGATTTAAGTTGTAATGATACCAAAATATATTAGTGTATGTGCATACCTTAGATCCTTGTCTATGAAGTCTAAAATAACACCCGAGGTCTAGTATAGGGTTCTAAACAACTAATAACAATTAGTACAAGGATTAGGGTTAAAATGAATTAGATGTACTAAGCCTAAATATCAGAATTTTCACTAAAGACAATTGGTCTTGAAAACAACACTAATAGATAGGTTTAATTTTCTTGATTTCAAACACATTTGTAATTAATTTAATGATCTCTTCTATTAGTTATGAATTTTATGACATTATTATATTTATGGGATTTTATAAATATCACTTATAAGAACGATGAATAGATCATGAACATGGCTAGATAAGTTCCTTATAATTTTAGGACTCCAAAAACTATTTTTATGTATTTTACAAATTTATATAATTAGTTATTAATTTTTAAGATTAATATGTTTTATGTAGTAGTAAAATAAAAACCACATCAAAAGATAGAATCACCCTCACATGTAATTTAGAAACTTGGTGGTGTGATATTGCAAGATGCTCTAACCACGAGGGTAAAAAATGTGCATCAAGACCCACCCATCCTATCAAAGCATCATATACTCAGATCCTAGGGAGGGATAAACCAAAAAATATCACTTGAGATTTCCCCGTTATCATGTGAAGAACCATAAGTACTGCCATCCCCCGTGTGTGGGAAGGTAAATACCAGAGTAAAGAATGTCACTCCCTAAATGGGGATAAACACATAATGGTGGGACAAGGCCCACTGACCAAAACTCAAGAGAAGATACTACTAGAAATCTCTAGCTCGTGTAGTTTCAAAATACACAATAATAAGAAGGAAATAAGGATAGTGGTTATCACCAATGGATGATCAAAGACATCCATCTAGATAGCATCATGAGAACACAACAGATAATTTTTCACATTATAGTTGACTAAGAAGAAGGATTTGATGTCTCTTCTAAGGAACTCCAATAGTAAGCAGTCTCTAGAGTATGGGAGGAGGTCATGTAACTGTTGGATAGACAGTGATACACATAAAGGTGTCATAAAGGTGAAGAACGAGGGAATCTATCATGGATGATATAGTGGTTTATGTGTATGTAAAGATGATAGAGAGGAATTTATGTATATTGAACTAATAGGCATGGATAGCTATAAATATATTTTTTATTTAATTAGAGGAAATATTAATGTAGATCTTAGAGGAGGAAAAATAAATAAAAAAGGTATATAACTGACACTAGAAATAATACAAGAGATAAAAAGAAAGTATGTGATTCAACAGAGGAGACAACTATAATAAAGGAAGAGAAAATTGAGTTGATAAATAATCAATAAATATTAGAAATTAAACTACAATTATGGATAAGTGAAAAACACAGGTAAAAGATTGAAAAAATAAGAAGAAACAATATAGCTAGTATATGTATGTATTACCGATGAAGGAAAAAAATGTCCATAGGGATTGGTTAGTATAGAATTGAAAGCATAAAGGTTACACTAAGAGGGGAAATGAATGATAGAAAATCAATAGGAATAAAATATAACTTAAATATGAGATTTGAAGCTGGTCAATCATTAATACATAGTATACGAAAATTTAAATAAAATTTGTCATTGCTCTTCCCTTTATTTGTTTCCACTTTATTTTCACTATTTTATCCCTTTTTATCCAAAAAGAAATGGTCAAAGAAATATGCTCTACCAAAACTACAACCAATAGTCATCTAAATATCTCTTTGCTTAATTATATACTCAATGGAAGAGTGCATAATAATTTAGTACACAATTGTGTAGAATAAACTAACCAAGTTCCTTTTTCAACATATTGGTTATCAATACATTATCTCTAGTTATTTAGATTGTAATAACTTTGTCACAATGTTTCTATTGTCAATCTAGAGTCATTAAGTACATGTGTTATAATTTTACTCCAATAAAAGGAATCTATTTAATTAACATGAAGTTAGATCCTTTTTTGACAACCAACTTTCCAAGTTTGAAGAAATCATGTATGCTAATAATATATTTTATGATAATAATTAATGAAAGATATATGTGTTGATATTTTATGATATTGAAAATTAATTATTGTAGGGCCATGTAGTATAAGTCCAAAGGGTGAAGATGTTATCTTTATTGAATAATTTAGGAGGTATGTGGGAAGTTATTAAGGAAACCATTTAGTCAAGACTATTATTATTTATTTTTGGGTTAATTTATTTATTATAAGTATTAAGGAATGTTTATCTATTTCTAAATGAAAAAAATGCTTCAATTAAAATATTTGTCTCCTTTATGACATGTTAATGTGGTTTTTGTAATTTATATCATGTTTTCAAATAATTAAAGAGAGAGAAATAGTTCCAGACTATAGTTTGTTGTAATTTATTTAATTATATGGTATATACCATTTTTTGTTTATCTCATTTTTTGTTTCCATAACCCATACTATATATGAAAACTAATATCATTTTAGGATTTCCCACAATGATATATTTTCTAAAGATTGAACAAGCATTTATGACATTGTTTTCCTTTATATTATATCACATATATCTTCTTTATAACTTCACTAAATAATATAAGTATAAGGCATACATTTTGATTAAAATATTTACTTAATATATATTTAGATGTTTTTTTATGGAAATACATACCTAGGGATAATTGTCTACGTCAATACCTTATATATATTGTTATTACTATTAATGGGTTTAATTCACATTATGATAACACCTTGTCAAAACTTATACATTGAACTTATTTTTATTTCAACCATGTTATCATGGTCTCAGGGATAGTTATATTTAGGTTTTAGTATGTTACAACATTCCACACCCATAAACTAAATTTTTTCTCTGGAACCCAACCAACTACATCCTACTATATTGAGTCACCTATTTAGAATAAAGTAACTATATAATACTAAGCATACACCATTATTTCTCTCACAATAAAAGATGTCCAAGAGATTTAAATGAAAACCTAGGGTTCTGTTAACATTGTTGTACCATCAGGGTTACTACTTTATGATGGTAATTTCATCATCAATTTTTTTATCAAGATTATTTCCATACATGCGGTGACTAAGGTTTATTAAGTCCCAAAATCTTCCATACATAAGCATGAGATAAAAAAAAATAATTGGGTTTCTGAGGGGATTATCATTTCTTCTAAGAGAGAAGGTGTGCAACTACTTAAAGAGTTTCAAAATTATAAATTTTTACTTTGGTTTAGAGTATTAGTGTTTTATTATAATGTTGAGTATTTTCATAGATTTGATCGTGGTAAAGTTTCATCTAGTCTCCAATGGCCAAGTTGCTAGATATTTTTTGTTGGGAAAACCAGGGATAAGGTATAACATTAGGGTTCAACTAGAAATACATTTTACTATCAATATATGAGTATTATAGTGTACTATATGTAACTTATTAAAAAAAATATCCATGAACTCAGTGAACAAAATAAACACACACTTTATGACAATAAATTACTAAAAATTCTTTTAAATTTAGTGTAGAGTACGGATGTCCATGAATTAGGTTTAACATTTCCAATGTTTTTAATGTGGTTTCCATATTTGAGTTATCCATACCATTAGTTTTTATAGAATGTTGGAGTATAGGGGCATTAAGTACAAACATTTTCTACTTTTTCCATTTTTTAAATATATTATCAACCTACCTCACTTATTATCGCCATTTTTGTTCAGTGCAAATTTAATTTTTGGAACTTTATTTTATCATTCAACTAATCATGCGTGATAGTCCACATAGAAAGGTTTAGACATTTGTGTTAGTTTGGTGGTATCCATATACATTTGAAAATAATGGAGTAATTTAATACATTCTTTATTAAGTTTAGGTATCCCTAAAGTTGAATTATAATCCTAGAGACTACATGATACAAGACTTCACCCCTTAAAAGTATCATCTAAACCCTAATTGAATATTAAATAGATAACAAGGGGTTGCTAACTAAGGTATGCGATTGCATAATTTCTTCACATAATTTTATCGCACTAGATCTAGGGTCTCAGGGTTTACCTAACAACTAGTGGGTTTCTTCTCTAAACAATTGCTCGATTATCTAAAACCTCAATGGTGGTAACTTAGTTCCTGAAACATTCAATAAATTCCATACAACACTTTTTTGTAAATATAGTATGATAATGAAAATATATTTAATGATGTAAAATGTGTGATGTCAATCCAAAAAATAGCACCAAAATCAGTCTGAGAGCCAAGTTGTCAACTTTCAACCATATCCAACCTATATTTAATATTCTAACATTACTTCATTCTACTAAGGTATTCTAGTGCTTCAAGCATCTAGATGGTCATATCGAAGAGCTTATCTATCACATAGCACCAAAGGGGAGAAACATTGTTCTTATGATGTCAACTCCTATCAGACATCTAGTTAGAGAGATTCCAGAAAAACTGTATTGAAGCAAATCCATGTTGTAGGTATGGAATGTCTAACACTAATGGAGATTTTTTGGAAAAACACTGGTATATAAATTCTACATGTCATTTAAAGAAGGAGGGGAAAATCATTCAGGATGTTGTCAAACATAGGCATCTCCCTATGGTATCCCATGCCCAAGATAGCTCAATTATGTGCAGAAACTTAACCATCCCTAGATTCATGGGACATAATAAATGTAGTGAAGGAATGACTTAGCTTCTCCATCTCTTCGAAGATCTGATTGAAGGGGCTAAGACCACTGCTTTTATTAGAAAATAGCTTGGAATTGGATGCATCCATTTCAATGGCAACTATTTGGAAGTTTGTCACTGGAGAAGCTTTACATGTCGTGAACTCCACATAACCTTTGGCTATACTGGATGACCAGCAACCTGATTGTGTTTTTGTCATAGTAGCAATGAACCTACCTGAATGGTCTCTAAAGACATCTACAAATATGGTTTTATTTCTATTAATGAGGGCTTCTTCTATGTTTATCTTGGTAATCCCCAACTCCTAGGCTTTGCATCTACATTTCTACTACTAGGAGGTTGGAGGCGTGTGAGGCTTTTTATATCTCCATGTTACCTATTGGTGAAAATTGAACCACTAGAGTAAGTTGGTCTTAGCAATCATGACATTTAAGGTGGATTGACTATGAATATAGGTATTGTGTCCATTCTACATGATACACAAGAGATAATGAATTCGATCATCTCACTCTTGTTAAGATTTTCCAGAGCCCAGATCCAAAATCCATTCATCAATAATCTTTGGAGTTACCATGCATTTATTTTTGTTTGAGCATGATGCTCAAATCACAGCCACAACTGAGCAGTCAAATAGAGTGTGATAACCATCTTCATTTTCAAAGTCACATATCTAGAAGCACATGGAGTTCATTGTGTTATTCTGATTCAAGGTTGCATGCATATACATATCATTGTATATGTAATGTGTTTTGAGTCGGATTTTAGTAAAAACACTAGAATTTGATCTACATTTACAATGTTTTGGAATTGTGGTTTAAAAATTAAGAATTTTTGAAGATAGAGAAGAAGAGATATAGGTGACAGTTTAAATTAAACAAACCTCCTTTGGATTTTCTTGAAATTATTTCACTCATGCTTTATCCTGACTTGTAAAGCAAGAAATAATAATGTTTACAACAAGAGGGAATTTATAAGGCTTAGTCGGTCTTGTATTTTTAGGGTGCCTCCATAACCATCATTTCCCTTCCTTTGTTCTCTTTTTCCCAACCGTAATTCTCCCTTCCTTTACAGATATGCCACGATAAGGGAACAAGATGATGCCTCCATGAAGATGACGCCTTTGCCTCTATTTGTGTGTTGTAACAACACTTAGCATACATCATCGCCTCCTCCTATGCCAACGATGTCCATGAAGGATGACAACTATTGTGGCCTCATAGGACTCTCTACCCCGATGCATAGTCGTATGCTTTCCATAGTTGGTGATGATATCAAGAAAAACTAAGATAACTTTACAAAATCATAACTTGAGTTTTGGTTGTCCGTTTGCAGAATTCAAGATATCATTAGAAAGGAGTTTGAGTGTACTACATCCTTAAAAGATTTTGACTAGATGTTTTGACGTTTGTTATTTAATATATTATGTATATTAAAATCTATATCATTCTAATATTTTTTTGCATTAAAAGAGAAAATGACATTACAAATTAATGAAGTGCTTTATGGTAAGCATATTTTTATATGTTTAACATGATTCTAAAGTCTAAGCATTTTGATGTAAATCGTAATAAGGTTATTTTTCATATTTTACCCATTGTTTGATTATCAAATGATTTGATATTTTTATCTAGACTCTGTTACATGGTATCATTATTATTTTTACAATTTGGATGAGGTTTCATACTTTCTTAAATTAGTATTTGGTTTTATACTCAAGAGGATATTACATGATGTGTCTTACTGATATATATAAAATATTACTTACATATATGCATAACCGCTATAAAATAGAGTTTTTGTATTTATATATCATTTCAACCAAATATAAGTAACTAGAAACATATTATTAGATTTCTTTTGATCATAGATTAATATGTTCACATATAGTACATTATATGATTTTTAATGGCTTACTTGAGTATGAGTGTTATAGTGATTATAGAATGTGAGTTTTGATGTACATTGAACACCAACATTTTTATCACAGTTTTACATCAGATTTAGTCTAAGTAAGAATCATATTTTGGTATACAAGGTTAAGGAGATGAAAGTTTCACATTAGAATGAAAAAGGGAAATACACATGGACTAATAGAAATGTATTTATATCGAGGTGATTAGATTCTAAAAAAAAAGAAATTGAGAACGCATTAAAGAAATTATCATTATCAAATGTAAGTAGGCCATGTCCATTGAGTTTTAGTATTATTATTATTCAACATACCCTTCCTACAAAGTTACTTAGAGATTAAGTTACTTTTAGACTTCAATATTCCATATCTAGTCATGATTTGAGAAATTAGATTTTGTGCAGATTGAATCATGTTGCCCAATTTGTAGATTTTAGATAATTAAATTTATATTACTTTGAGACACTCAATACTTATATTTTATGTTAAGATTATTTTCTCAAGCCCTTATACTTAGTTATAAGTTTTTGTATGAATGTTAAATTAAAGAAATTTGGATTAAGATTTATCAAAAAAATAAGTATATCAAATTCCAGATCCAGATTTAGATTCTATTCAGTTTATTTTCTCAAGACTTAGACTCAAATGTTAAATATCAAAAATCAAAATTTAATTGAATCATCTATTTAATAAATGCTTCATATTAAGATTTATCAAATAATAAGAATACAAGACTTCAAATTCAGATTTAGGTTCAACTCTGAATTTAAAACCAGAAATTTAGATTTAGATTTAGAATTCAATACATGCTCAATTACCACTAACTAGTTTTAGTATAAGATAAATTAATATTCATAACTCAGTAAGTTTTGATATAAGATAACTAAGTCAAAACCTTCACATAAGACATTATATGATAAGTCCTCATTCATTTAGTCCCAGGACAATTTAGAGGCATGTGTTGCCAATTCAGAGGAGTGTTACTCCAATTCAGAGATACTTTATTACCAATTTAGGGTGCAGTCGCACCAATTCACAGACACCTTGATGTCATCAGAGGCATGTAGTGCCAATTCAGAGGTACTTCGGTACCAATTTAGGGCGTAGATATGCCAATTCAGGCAGACTTATCGTATAATTGTGACCAAAAATTACATAACATACATAAATAGAAGACACATCACTTCAATAAAAGTTTACAAGTTTAGGATATGAGTTTAGCATTAAGTTAAAGTATATTCATGTTTATCATATTAGAAATTCAATGCCACTTACTCTAACTGAGGTTTCCCTTTACACATGGATGGGGACGAGATGCCTGCATGTAGTAAACTTTAGGAAGATCAGTCAAGACAAAGGACTCATCAAAAACTTTAAGAGGTTTGCTTGGTGGGGCACCATCTACACGATCCAAGAGATAGATAGAGTGCATGCTTTTGCACCATGTATTTTATCTTTCTTTAAAGTTTTCAATTTGTATTCTAAGAATTTATGAGAATATATATGTGATGACCCTAATTCATGTATACTTCCATAATGACATTCCTTAGATATGTGTGCACTCATATCTATAAGATGTCAAAAGGGAAAGTATTAGGGATTGTGGTTGTCGACTAGTATATATAATAAGAAGCCAAATCATTATTCACAATATCATTCAAGTAGCCTCACAGCCATCATTCATAAGATAAAAGAATCATATTGCATTATTCATTAGAAAGGGATACAAGTTCTCAAGGAACTGAAATACATAGGACATAAACATCCTACACATCATCTAATGAAAAGAAACAACTAACTAAATAGAAAATAAGATGAGAGGAAGCCATCTAGCTAATCATCCTCCATGAACTTTATTTAGTTTCTTCAAGTACTTTGAGATGCATTACTTGTTCCTTGAACCTAGAAAATATGACAAACAAATGATCAACATAAAGTTGGTACGTGGTTGAAAGATACTATATTATGTTGGCATATTTAAAATACTTAAAAAAGAAGAAGGAAAAAGAAAACATTATTTAAGGAAGAAAATTAGGTAAACCCAAATTATTAATCATATCTTGATGGAATGTATTACTATGGTGGACTTAGCACAGGCATCACATATATTATTGAGCCCATTCCCTGTGTACCTTGTACTCTAGGGATGTCCCTATATACAATGCACTCTAGGGAGGTGCTAGTCAACATTAATGCTTTCCCTCTCTAATAGGGAGATTAATGAACCATCAATAGCTACATTTCATTTTCTTTCCTTAGTGTTCTTAGTGTTCAGAGTAGAAAAGTGACAATATGTATAGATATACATCAAACAAGATTATACAACTATGTGTAATAAATTACTCATTATTATATCATCCAACACAACTAGTCATATAATTATATCCACATACCTTGAATCTCAAATCTTGATTTCAACAAGCCTCGATTAAGAGAGTAGATCACCATAAAAGAGAAATAAAAACCTAATGTCATTATGGATTCTCATCATCCCATGTGAAGGTTTTTGGGTTATTAGGTTTTGATCTCTAGTTGGGGTTATTTTCATCTTCCTATGATTAGATCAGGGATTACGTTCAATTGTTATCTTGTATTGGAATCACAAGACTAGATTTTAAGATTAGGTTTCATCTAATTAATGATGCCCATTTTATATAAGAAAAAAGCATTCATTTTAGGGTTTCTATAGATGCTTAGATCATTAATGATTTTCTTTTGGGATTCACATGATCCAAGGTGTTTAGGATTAGATCTACAGTTTTTGGGTCGACCATGAACATAAGGGATCATGAGATAATTAGAGTTTGTCAAGTAAAAGCATGAAAATACACACATGTAGAGAGATATACTAAAATTAGGGTATCCTATGATCTTGAGTTAACTATCCCTATTTGATTAGGATTTTGAGATAAGTGAGGATCATGGACCCTATTTGGGTTTGATTATCATAATAGGTCAGGTTGTATCACATAATTTCCATTATTGCATATTAAATGAAATGTATGTAATCATTAGATTATAGCCTAATACTTTTGGAAGAGAGTTATGAATTAGGTTATGAAAATGGTTCCATTTGATTCCTCATAATTTTTTGACAATTTTTATATATACAATTTCTATTTTTCAATATTCCTACCATTTTCTATGATTTTTCTAAGATTAAGGGATTAAGTAATTAAAATAGGAGACCTACTTTCTTGGACAATGTGATTGGTCCACTTGGATTCTCACTTCCTCCTTAGTTCTCACTGACCCGTGGCTCTCCTTGCTGAGGTGGCATCACATGATTGGTTGGTTGAGCGAAGTCGGCTCCACGTGATCCGCCCTTCCTTCCTTCTTTGTTGGATTTCTCTTGGTTGATGTGGTGACTCGAGACTGGTCCAGCTCAAGCCAAATCAGCACCACATAGATCCCTCGTCCCTCTATTGTTGCAAGTTCAAGCAGCTTGAAGAAAATTCTGACGAGGCGTATCTTTGGCTAGGGTGCTCCCTTTGGCCAGATGAGGGTGTGGGGTCCTTTCTGGACCTGTACCGCACCAACCTAGTGTCGTCTGGTGCTTCACCTCCCTAAGGAACATGACACCGCTTGCGAGACTGAAGGTGGTCGTCGGGGGAAGTAGAGTTTTGGGTGAAGAGGGATTCTGGGACCTTGGGTCCTAGTTAGGGATCTCTACTGAAGAATGGAGGACATGATGGTGATAGGGAATCGATGGAAAATGCTCTGTAGTAGAGGGGTGGTGAAGGTGTTAGAGGTTGAAGGTGATGGAGGTGGTGAGGAGTGTTTGGGGTCTGTGGCTTTGAATTGGTGACCGAGAATGACTAAAAGGAGGTGTGCATAGCTAATTTTGGGTTTAAATAGGTGTGGGGGAGTGAGGGAAAGGAAGCCCTAAACCCACCACCACCGTCTGGTGAGAAGCAGCAAGAGAGCAGGAGGTCATTCACATAGATTTGGGGGTGACTAGTGACCTGTATGGGGTCGTTGGTCTTATACTGATGAGGGATGGATAAATATCCTGTGATGGAGTGGACTTTTAGAATCCTAAAATGTCCAATGACTTAAGTGAAAGTATATGTTTCAGTTAGATTGAGAGTTTCAAGCTTTTGATAAAGTAAGTGTGTTGATGTGAGGTTGATATCATGATTAAGATCTATCTTTTAATGCCTTTTTGATGAATTTATTTGAATGGTCTGATAATTGAGTTTTGGCACCAAATTTGAGTAAAAGGTAGATTGAGTGGTAGGAAATCTATGGTTAAAATTTGGTGGCAATTGTAGCATCCTAGAGAAAGTTATGTATGTTTGAATTTTGTGAAATAATGCACATTATCGAGGATTTATAGTCTTAAGTTGGGCTTGATATTGGTGTCACACACCCCTTTTGTTTGGAGTCGGCTGCATGGCCCTAGATCTTAGATCTAACATCCCAATTCCTTGTAACATGAAGCCACGGATCGGCTTAAGTGGGCTCTGGCTTTCAGCCCCTGGATCAAGATCTGATGGATGGCAGCTTGTCTCCTACCTTGCAGTTAGAGCAAGGTAGTGGGGCAGCTGACCGTGCGCCCACCCCGGCCACAACCTGCCTAGATCGTGGGGTGAAGGGAGAGATGTAAGTGGGAGGTTGGACTTTCCTCACTGAGACGAGAAGCCTGACCCATCATATGTGGTTAGTTGGTGAGAGAACAAGGAGAACGAGCTCTCCATTGCTATCTACTCTCCACTGCACAGACTAGGTTGTGGCTGAGAGGGTAGAACACAGATATAGGGCTCACAGAGGAGAGCAAAAAGAAGGGGGAATTGAAGCTTGTGGTCATTAGAGTCAAATGCCACTGGTTCCGTGTCAATCCACTCTGAGTTCCATGGCCGCCGAAGCCATGGTTGGTCGGAGGTGAAGATGCAGCTCAGAGGAGGGTCGTAGGGCTTCTGCACCATTAATGGAGGACATGGATGAGTTCCTGGAGGCAGTGCAAAGCTTTTGGAAGCTTCACCTTGGCGCGTGGATGACCAGAGGCAGATCGCCTCTTTTGCTCCGCCGCGTCAGAGCCTTACGGCGGCGAGCTCTAGGGTGTCAGGGCCTGGAGCCGTGGATGAGAAGACGAGGAGCCGTGGAGGTCCTATAGGGGGCTCTGAGTCTGAGGGAGCCTTCAAATCTGAGCAAGGACCCATGGGCCAGCTACCATGCCTCGCCGGAGCTGGGCTCTGCGGCGGCGTAGGCGGAAGCAAAGTCCCGCTGGGATAGTGATCGAGAGGAATCGCGCGAGACAAGAGAGAGGGAGGCAGATGGGTCCAGTAGCAATAAATCGGCCCAATTCCAACTAGACCAGCCGACCCAAGGCAAGCCAGGAAAAGAACCGGCCGCAGCAGCAAAGAGGAGCGCCCTGCCACGTGGCAACACGTGATTGGCCCTAAAAGGTAAAAATCCCAGAATTTGCTTAGTTCTTCAATAAATCACAGTAATTAGACTACTTATCAGAAAAATACATATAATATACCATTTTTCTCAGAAAAATGCGTAGAATAACCTGGAACTATAATATCAGGCTTTTGAGGCTCAAATCTCAGTGATATCATGAAAGATGTGTAATGCTTGTTTAGTGGATAATAAATAGCAAATGATGATATAAAATTATGGAAAATGTCAGTAACTCCATAATAATGTTTATAATGCACCTGATATCAAGGATGGTCATGATGATGTACTAAATCATATAATTTGATTTATATGGTTAATTAGGGCTAATAACCCTAAAGAAAATGTAATAAATACATGCATGATCAATAAATGATGAAATCTGCAGAGTAATCATATATCAGTATATAGAACCTCAATTTTAATTATGACATCATGATTATGCATAAAATCCATGTTATATGAAGATGAACCTTGAAAAATGTGATGAAACCCTAATTTGAGTAATACATGTAACTTAGGGTTAATATGTATAAATAATGATATGGAACCTGATATTTAGATTATGTATCCTAATCTGGAACATAATATCAGTAACATAAATCCCACATAAGGATGAAGATAGGACAAGTAATAATGTATATATGCTAATGAGATAAGCAAACCCTAATATGAACACGTTTAGGGTTAAGATGAGATGTATGATGTTGAGAACCTGATGATAGTATGTAATCTTATCTTAATCAGGTTTGACCAAGATATAGATGACATCAGGAGTATATGTGATGATTAGAATGTCTCTTTGGAAGGTACGCCATTACCTCTTACTTGGCTTATTATACAATATGCTTGTGTTATATGTGTAGTAAAATACTTGGCATATGATATTGGATGAGATGATTGTTCTTGTATGGTATGTTGCATGATTCTCCATACTTATTGCTATGAACACATCAAACATAATATAAATGTTCCATCATAAGATAGCTCATAAACCACTCGGTGGTAGAGCGCATGCATAATGATCACAAACCACTTGGTGGTAGATCATATGATGTTTGTATAATGATCACAAACCACTTGGTGGTAGATCATAAGGCCTAAAGACGTCAAAGCCACTTGGTGGAAGACGCACGAGATGTATGATGGAAATGTGCTTAAAATATGTGTTCTCTTTTGCTAATGAATATCTTTGTGCAAGTATACACTTTTCTTATATCCTTCTGTTACTGCCAAGTATTAGTTTTATCTTATTGCCAAGATATGATGAGAGGTATATAAAAAGACACGTAGGCGTACTCAGTACATTATTCATGAAATATTGTGCTGACGTGTACCACATGTAATCTTTTGTTTAGGTTGTGGTTATGCTCTTGAAGATCCAAGTTTGTGAGAGTTGTATGGCGAGCTGATGTACAGGTGGACCTGTTGTCTTAAGATCCTGTAGTTTAGTGGTAGTACATGTATGAGTATAGTTTGCTGTTCAATATGTAATATCAAATGTTGTAACAATTCATGTTGTAATTATATGTTGAATGGTGAACATGTGTGTATGGTTTTATTATTGTTCATGTACATGTGCTACTGATGTATGTTCCTTTTGACTTCCTCTGATTTTCTCTTTCTAAGACTAGTGTGGGATGTTTAAATTGGGATTCTCACTGAGGTGAGGGTTTCAATTTGGACGTCACACATCAAATTAAGTTTTAGAAAATCCGGGGATGTCACAGGTGGTATCAGAGCATGAACAATAGCAAAGCCTGACATTTGCTCATTATGCAACTCAAAACTAAAGAACCTTGAACCATAATAATCTTTAGGGTTAGATTAGTCGTCTTTTAGAGACTAGATCTGACCTAGCCTCTAGGTTAGCACCTAGATGTCCGAGAACTAGGTCTAGACTGGTGCTTGTTGAGTAGCAAGTCCTTAGATGTCGTTCTTTCCTTGTAGTGCAGTGGTATGGGACGTTGCTCTATTTGGAAATGATGTGCATCAAGGGAAGAGAAACCCTAGACATATGGCGCTCGTTGTCTAGAGTAGCTACACTAGTCTACCCCTTGTTCTCACCCTTTTCACTAGTTTTCATGACATTGTACTCTCTACTATGTGTGGGGCACTTGTTTTCTGGATTTGGTTTTTGATTCCAATCGGATCGAACCTCAATAGTTTTCTCTGACGCTTGTTTTATCGGAGAAAAACTATATAATATTTTATTATGTATATGTATTACAAAAATGTGTCCCCACATATGTACGAGTAGGAGGTGATCATGCAATCTACGTGAAAGTGAATGACATCAGTCTAGAAGAGAGAGTAGTTCTAGATTAGATGTCTAGAGCCTTTGATATATATATGATAGATATAATAGATGAAATAAGTTTTCGTGATATGATGTAAGTTTGATAGAGATGATAAAAGATAGTTTATGATGATATATGTTTGTCTTTGAGGACCCAAGTTTAGTTTTGAGGATGTGAGATAAGCTTTGATGATGCAAGTAACTAGGCTTTTATGTGATACGATATGATAAGTTAAGACAAGGTTGTGAGTCAGCAAGAGCCTCAATCTCTTTTACGAAGGAGGACCTCTAGTGTTAGGACCAGTTTGGGGGTTAGCTCAAGAGAGAGCGAGACCCACATGGAGAAGGTCAGAGAACCTAGACTCCATGATATGAGAAATATGTGATATGATATTTCCTAAACTAGAATTCTCCTGAGTGATTGCGTTGAGTTGCTTTATGCATGATTCCTATAGTCTTATTGAACCCTAGATGTCCTTGGGAGGACCAAACCCTTGAGATAGAGAGAGGCTGGTTATATATGTGCATGTGAACATGAATATGAGTGCCTACCATATGGGTGAGGGAGAGAGCCCAAGACCCTGGAGGAGGTAGCTATGTTAGCTTCTGAGAAGCCTCATGCTCGGGTTGGTGGTTTCCCATATAGGAATCTAGTGGTGTGTATATAAGAGGAAGAGAGAGTTGAGAAATAATTTTCATGATAAGAGTATGTCATAGCATGTTTGGTTTGTGCTTATGTGGCTAGAGCTTGTAAAGCTATCACTAGTGCCAATGAGGTAGACCTGGTAACCCTAGATGAAAGAGGGAAGATAAAGTTTTTCTTTATGAGATACTCATAGAGTTGAGTTAGCTCAAAGAGTTTGAGCATGACAATACCCTCATGATACGGGTTAGGAGAACCTCAATTAGACTAGATGAAGTTTGATATATGTTTAATAAGACACTCACATAAGTTTGTTTAGCACAACCATAATATAATATATATAAGGATGTGTTCAAATCTCAAGATGTGATATGTAGACATGATGTGTTGGAAACCAAGAGATGGTTTAATAGATGTTAACACATATATGGTTAACCATGTACATGAATAATGATGATAATGTGATAATTGTTGGTTAATCTTGTGATGAAAAGTTCACCAAAAAATCTTGTGATGAAGTCACTAATAAATGTATCAATTTATTACGAGCAATGAGATAAGATCATAGGAGAGATATATGTTACACGAGGTGTTAATCTTAGTGCTTTTAAAAAAAAGTAATTTGAAGTTTAGCACAACATAACATGTATGACACCTTGATATGATCTAGATGGATGATGTGAGTTAATGATAGTTAACTCCCTCCTAAAAGGCATATGTTAATGTTGAACATGTTCTAGTAATTAGCTCAATAAAATGTTGATGACACCTTGGTGTATGGGTTAACTCCTTGGGAATATGGTAATATGATGTGGAAAACCTAATGCATGGCAAAAGATAAGGAAGCAAATCTAACATATGAGATATGTAATGACATAATCTAAGTTTCTAAACCTTGAGTTTAACCTTGAATGGAGTGTTTGTGCACCCAAGATGGTTGTAAACCTCCTAATAGTGCTTTGGACACATGACTCTAGGCAACCTTTGTGGATATGTCACACACATAGAATAGTGCCTACATGTGGAAGAAGGCAAGATAAGGTTTTCCTTGGAAATATGAGTATGGTTTACTTTCGAGGACAAAAGTTCTTTTAAGATGTATATGATGTGACAAAGTGGGTTTTCTGGCTTAATTTCGAGGACGAAATATCTTTTAAGGTGTGTAGGATGTGATGGAGTGGACTTTTAGAATCCTAAAATGTCCAATGACTTAAGTGAAAATATATGTTTCAGTTAGATTGAGAGTTTCAAGCTTTTGATAAAGTAAGTGTGTTGATGTGAGGTTGATATCATGATTAAGATCTATCTTTTAATGCCTTTTTGATGAATTTAATTGAATGGTCTAATAATTGAGTTTTGGAACCAAATTTGGGTAGAAGGTAGATTGAGTGGTAGGAAATCTATGGTTAAAATTTGGTGGCAATTGAAGCATCCTAGCGAAAGTTATGTATGTTTGAATTTTGTGAAATAATGCACATTATTGAGGATTTATAGACCTAAGTTGGGCTTGATATTGGTGTCACGCACCCCTTTTGTTTGGAGTCGGCTGCGTGGCCCTTTTCTGGCCCTAGATCTTGGATCTAACAGCCCAGTTCCTTGTAACATGAAGCCACGGATTGGCTTAAGTGGGCTCTGGCTTTCAGCCCCTGGATCAAGATCTGATGGATGGCAGCTTGTCTCCTACCTTGCAGTTAGAGCAAGGTAGTGGGGCAGCTGACCGTGCGCCCACCCCGACCACAACCTGCCTAGATCGTGGGGTGAAGGGAGAGATGTAAGTGGGAGGTTGGACTTGCCACACCGAGACAAGAAGCCTGACCCATCATATGTGGTTAGTTGGTGAGAGAACAAGGAGAACGAGCTCTCCATTGCTATCTACTCTCCACTGCACAGACCAGGTTGTGGCTGAGAGGGTAGAGCACAGATATAGGGCTCACAGAGGAGAGAAAAGAAGGGGGAATTGAAGCTTGTGGTCATTAGAGTCAAATGCCACTGGTTCCATGTTAATCCACTCTGAGTTCCATGGCCGCCGAAGCCATGGTTGGTCGGAGGTGAAGATGAAGCTCGGAGGAGGGTCGTAGGGCTTCTGCACCATTAATGGAGGACATGGATGAGTTCCTGGAGGCAGTGCGAAGCTTTTGGAAGCTTCACCTTGGCGCGTGGATGACCAGAGGCAGATCGCCTCTTTTGCTCCGCCGTGTCAGAGCCTTACGGCAGAGAGCTCTAGGGTGTCAGGGTCTGGAGCCGTGGATGAGAAGACGAGGAGCCGTGGAGGTCCTATAGGGGGCTCCGAATCTGAGGGAGCCTTCAAATCTGAGCAAGGACGCATGGGCCAGCTACCATGCCTCGCCGGAGCTGGGCTCTGCGGCGGCGTAGGCGGAAGCAAAGTCCCGCTGGGATAGTGATCAAGAGGAATCGCGCGAGACAAGAGAGAGGGAGGCAGATGGGTCCAGTAGCAATAAACCGACCCAATTCCAACTAGACCAGCCGACCCAAGGCAAGCCAGGAAAAGAACCGGCCACAGCAGCAAAGAGGAGCTCCCTGCCACGTGGCAACACGTGATTGGCCCTAAAAGGTAAAAATCCCAGAATTTGCTTAGTTCTTCAATAAATCACAGTAATTAGACTGCCTATCAGAAAAATACATATAATATACCATTTTTCTCAGAAAAATGCGTAGAATAACCTGGAACTATAATATCAGGCTTTTGAGGCTCAAATCTCAGTGATATCATGAAAGATGTGTAATGCTTGTTTAGTGGATAATAAATAGCAAATGATGACATAAAATTATGGAAAATGTCAATAACTCCATAATAATGTTTATAATGCACCTGATATCAAGGATGGTCATGATGATGTACTAAATCATATAATTTGATTTATATGGTTAATTAGGGCTAATAACCTTAAAGAAAATGTAATAAATACATGCATGATCAATAAATGATGAAATCTACAGAGTAATCATATATCAGTATATAGAACCTCAATTTTAATTATGAGATCATGATTATGCATAAAATCGATGTTATATGAAGATGAACCTTGAAAAATGTGATGAAACCCTAATTTGAGTAATACATGTAACTTAGGGTTAATATGTATAAATAATGATATGGAACCTGATATTTAGATTATGTATCCTAATCTGGAACATAATATCAGTAACATAAATCCTACATAAGGATGAAGATAAGACAAGTAATAATGTATATATCCTAATGAGATAAGCAAACCCTAATATGAACACGTTTAGGGTTAAGATGAGACGTATGATGTTGAGAACCTGATGATAGTATGTAATCTTATCTTAATCAGGTTTGACCAAGATATAGATGACATCAGGAGTATATGTGATGATTAGAATGTCTCTTTGGAAGGTACGCCATTACCTCTTACTTGGCTTATTATATAATATGCTTGTGTTATATATGTAGTAAAATACTTGGCATATGATATTGGATGAGATGATTGTTCTTGTATGATATGTTTCATGATTCTCCATACTTATTGCTATGAACACATCAAGCATAATATAAATGCTCCATCATAAGATAGCTCATAAACCACTCAGTGGTAGAGCGCATGCATAATGATCACAAACCACTTGGTGGTAGATCATATGTTGTTTGTATAATGATCAAAAACCACTTGGTGGTAGATCATAAGGCCTAAAGACGTCAAAGCCACTTGGTGGCAGACACACGAGATGTATGATGGAAATGTGCTTAAAATATGTGTTCTCTTTTGCTAATGAATATCTTTGTGCAAGTATACACTTTTCTTATATTCTTCTGTTACTGCCAAGTATTAGTTTTATCTTATTGCCAAGATATGATGAGAGGTATATAAAAAGACACGTAGGCGTACTCAGTACAATATTCATGAAATATTGTGCTGACGTGTACCGCATGTAATCTTTTATTTAGGTTGTGGTTATGCTCTTGAAGATCCAAGATAGTGAGAGTTATATGGCGAGCTGATGTACATGTGGACCTGTTGTCTTAAGATCCTGTAGTTTAGTGGTAGTACATGTATGAGTTAGTTTGTTGTTCAATATGTAATATCAAATGTTGTAACAATTCATGTTGTAATTATATGTTGAATGGTGAACATGTGTGTATAGTTTTATTATTGTTCATGTACATGTGCTACTGATGTATGTTCCTTTTGACTTCCTCTGATTTTCTCTTTCTTAGCCTAGTGTGGGATGTTTAAATAGGGATTCTCGCTGAGGTGAGGGTTTCAATTTGGACGTCACACATCAGATTAAGTTTTAGAAAATCTGGGGACATCACATATCCCACCAGCTTTGTGAGATAGTTTCTAGGGTAAGAGTGGGGGAGATGGATTTGGTCACTGATCTATTGGGGTTGAGATCGGGTCATGCGAAGGGTAGATGACAAGTTCCCTACTGTCAGATCTCACTTGTTCTGCAATCAATCTAATCCAATGAATGTGATTATGGTCGAGTAAAGGAGGTCTACATCCATTGAATGGTTGTGTGACATTCAAATGTCACACATGGTTGATTAAATAACCTGAACTTAGGTCCTAAGCCTCGAATAAAAGAATTAATGTTTCAAATTTCAATTGTTGATAATTCTCAATTGGTTTATCCAATTGAAGTGAAATTTTAAGGGAATCTTAATAATGTCAATATGTAACTATGACATAAAATTGAGTTTCAAATTCAAAGTCTGGTCATATAAATTTAACCATATTCCATAATACTTATATGTCATCTCTATATGAAACTATGGTTTGCTTTTTTATAATATTGATAATTCCTTTGAGTCAAATTAGAAAGGGAGATGGTTTAGGGTATTATTGAAAATTAAAAAATTGTAAGAGAGAAAAAATATATGTAAAAACTCACTTTGCCACAATATACACTAAGTTGTGTTGGTTTCTTTCCATTATTATGCTGACGTATTATGTTAATGACACTCCCAAGTTGAACTTTTTTTTCTTCCTCTCTTGTGATATAAAAATTGGGGTGTGACAATACGGTATCAGATCAATAATGTAGATGCCATCAGGAAAAATGTCATATTTTTACTCTAAATTTGTAACGCCCCTCCAATTACATACATGACAGTGGAAGCAAATCATATGTTGTCCATATTATAGGTTACTTGGCTTGGAGGTACAATACAAAACATGATATGCATAACAACAAGATAAATGAAACACCATGCATTAAGTGGAAATATAGATTCATACATTTCTTTAAAAGGGGAAAAGCAAAAACTATATCATCTTGATTTTAAACCTAATACATGTAGTCTAAGCAAATATAAAACATGAAATTAAACTGAAGTGGATAATCTATTGAGTTGTAGATCATACCCCACCAAGATAAAGTCTCCTTTGATGTCATATATACTAAAGGGGTCACTTTAGTTCTATCTTTCTCCTTGATCTAGGGACATCTTATCCCTCATCCATGTAAAACAAAGTAGCAACATAAGTAAGAGGCACTATAGATTTTATAAGAACTGAGAAATAAGCATATATACTTGAACTGAAATAACATGACATGACTTAACATTAAAATTTATCATTACACTTTAGCTTCATTAAATCAATGAATTAAAAAACATTAATATATGCATTCTCTCCATCACTACCCACGTAGGGCACATCATGCTTGGAAAGCCCATCATTGCTAGTAAGCCGATAATGACCATAAAGGTCCATCATTTTGAAAAGCATATACTAAGTTACTTAGTTCTCTTATATTAACATTAACATAATTGTTCTTATCTTACCATCAATGTAAATTGTCCTCATTCAATAATTGCACCAAAGTGCTCATCAGGCTGGTTAAGGCTCATCTTAGTTGCACCAAAGTTCTCATCAATGCCATAAAAACAAAATAACATCAAGTGGAACATTTCACAATTACATGCATTATCTTAATCATCATGGTATTTATCCCTCTTAATCTTGGAAATTAATATTACATGAGTTTCATGATTGTTTATTCAATGTATTAATCATTACTTGATTATAGCATTAAACTAATGAGCATCAATGATAACTATAGAACTTTATGGATATAACAAACAACATGCAATAATATAATCTGAGGCATCATCATTATCTTTATTGAATTTTAAAGCATAAACCTAAATCATACATAGCAATGAATTCATCCAAAGTACATATGCATAGTGGCATGACCCACTTACCTGGAGCAAAGAAATCCTAGTTTAGTCTCCCTGGTCTTGAGTCAATCCTAGTTTTCTTGAAATTAAAATGATTTATATTATTTATCACTTTAAATACCATCCTAAACCCTAATTTTGGTCTTTCAAGAAATCTTCTTTAGATACAACAGATTTAGGGTTTAAAACCATGAAAATCAACCTATTTATCAAAACATCTTTTGAATGACTATTTATACATATTTTTTTTATCATGGATGTAATTCCTACAATTTTATGAAAATCTGACCAATTAGATATCATCGAGAATCTAGGACAAGAAAATCAATTATCTATAGAGATGATGGGCCCGGTCTAGCTGGCCCAATCAGAGTCCACAATACTCACCCAAAATCCAAATACACAGTCAAACACCACGGAGGATAAAATCTCAAATTTAACCTTATAGATGTGTGAGAAGAAGAGATGGGTATCAGGCAAAATTGAAAAAAGGAAGACATGTTTCTTCTTCACTGATGAGAAACCCCGACATGGATACTGTGAGGATGTCAGGACCAAAACTCTGAGTATGATTGTATCATTGAAGGCCAAGGTGCTAGCCACCTTCATCATTGTTTGTCAAACACGGTGAGCCCAAGAACGGGCTATGGAGTGGGTAGACACCCCAAAAATGACCTACCCCATGGTCGATAGAGGGGGTAGGATCAGGGAACAAGGCAAATATCCAGTGTACCATGAAATAGGAGAAGTTAACTAATTCAAGGTATCCATGCATAGGTTATAGCAAAGAAAGTAATCTAGAAAAAAATCTGGATATCATGAATGGATCTCGGGTCAAACTCAATAAAAGAAAGTTGTTTTCATCATACTATTGAAAGGACCAAAGACAATTTCTAAAGCATCCCAGTGGTAGTTTGAATCCTTATGGAGACCAGATGGTGAGAAAAAAGCTCTTCTATTTCCCCATAGTCTAGGGGATAGGAAATGAACCCAGGTCCATAGATCTAGGTGGCATGAGTACGAGATGGAAGAAGCGGGATGATGTTGAGGGAAGAGAGATGACCATTTTTTTCTAGACACCCATTAATGCTCCTTAGGGGCTTAGATTTATAGGTGATGGTCTAGATGAAGCCGGGTTTCCCCGGGAGACTGGAATAGGGGTGAATCTCAATGGCTCTAGGTCTCCGGCTGATCTAGGGCATGAGCTCCCAATAAATATGGGCTTAGTATACTCAAGGAGGTTAGGTGATTAATTTGGGGTTTTTTTTTTGTGTTGAGTCTCTGTAGAGTGAGAGGCCTTATCAGACAGCATTCATAGGTACTATAGAGTCCTACTCCAACATGGAGACAGGGGAAGGGGATGAATCCCCAACTTGAGGATGACTCTGCCTATCCAAGTTCGACTAGAAGCAGACACTAGAGGGGGAGGGGGAATGTGGAAAATGAATTTACATGCAACCATATCTTGGGTAAGAATAAGGGTACTTTGATAAAATTGGAACTAATAACCATATATAACTTTTTAAAATTATGTTAAGGGGTCAATCAAAGTTATAATGACTTCAAAATTGGACCACAGGTGAATTAGATAGTTTAGAATCTTTCGGTCTGATTAGATTTAGGTTTTATTTACCTTTTGTTCATCAAACTCGCTAATGTCATTATCATAATGCATATATTATTTAAAGGTGAGACTAAGGGTATTATTTCCATAGTGAGTTGGTTGAGCCAAAATTCTAGGTTAAGAAAATAGTTAATCATACTTTGATTTAAAGGTTACATTAGGTTCCATTTGATAGATGAAATCTTAAATTTGCAAAATTAGGTTTTAAGATTTAGGATTTTTTATAAGTTTAAATTTTAAGGATGTTACATTTCTACCCACCTAAAATAAATTTCATCCTCAAAATTTTCTTAGACTACTAACCACCTTAGGGTTTTCCATATTCCTATAACACCATAACACCATAACATACCTTGATCAATTTCCTCCCACCCAAGTTCATAGAAAAGACTCTAGCTTGTCTCTTAGGAGTTGGGTTCTAGTTTCTGGCTTCTTTTCTCTTTATTTTAGGGCAATCTGGCTTCATATGTCTAGGTTCTCCACAATAATAGCATAATCCAATACCAAACCTGCACGGTCCTCCATGGGCCCTCTTACAAGTTGGGCACTCTGATTTGTCTAAGGAAGTAGGGCCTTCAACCTCATGAGGTTTCCTCTTGTTGTTGGGAGGTTGATGTTGACGTTGGTTGTTCTTCTGAGAAGATTCCTTCTTATAGGACCTTCCAGGATGGTCATATAGCTCTAGGGCAACATTCAAAGCATCCTGAAGGGTTTTTTGGTCTCTTCCTAATAGGGATAATCTTAGGTTGGCTTGAGTCCTCAAATGAACTTCTTGGTTCTACATAACTCATCATAGTTGTAACCATCCTGTAGGATTCTAAACTTCATGGCATATTGGGTAACCATCATGTCACCCACGTGAGCTAGATTGGAAAACTCTAGCTCCTTCTTCTCTATCATGGCTTCAGGCACATAATGCTTTTGGAAGGCTTCAACAAATCCTTCCCATGTGAGTGTAGGTTCATCAGCTACCATTGAGTTGAGGAAGTTCTCCCACCATGTAAATGCTTCTCCCTTTAGCAGGTGGGTTGCAAAGCGAACCCTAGACTATTGAGGGCAGTTCAGGTCATGAAAAGAATGCCCCATGCTCCTAATCCATTCTTCTCCCTTCCTGACGACATCATCCTCTTCATCTCCATCAAAGGAGTTAGCCTTGATCTTTATGGAGTCCACGAAGGTCATCTTGTGGTGTATGGGTTGATGTTGTCCTTGTCCTAGGGCATTGGTGAGCATTTGGACTAAGTCCTCCAAGGTTGTCTTAGGATTCCTTCTTGGTCCACTTCCCTCACTATAAGAGCTAGAACCATCATTATCCTTTCCCTTGTTAAATTTATTCGGAACCATCTAGAGAAACAAGGTATACCTAGGGTTAGAACATGTGAATCTTTATCTTAGTGCCCATATACTCATTTCTCTGATACCATATTGTAATGCCCCTTAAAGCACATATATACCAGTAGAAGAAAACCCTATGTTGTCCATAACATGAGTCAGTCAATTTGGAGGAATAGTACAAAACATGATATTCAATAGAAATAATATAAATCAAACACCATGCATTAACTGGAAATATAGATTCATTCATTGTTCTGAAAGGGGAAAAACATAAACTGTCTCATCTTGATTTCAAACCTAATACGTGTAGTCTAAGAAAATCTAAAACATGGAATGAAAATGGACTAGATAATCTATTAAGTTGTAGATGGCACCCCACCAAGATAAAGTCTCCTTTGATGTCAGCTATATTGAAGGGCTCACTTCAATTCTCTCTAACTCCTTGATCTAGGGACATCTCATCCAACAACAATGCAAAACAAAGAAACAACTAAAGGGCATTGTACATTTTATAAGAATTGAGAAATAAGAATATATATTAGAACTATAATAACATGACATGACTTAATATTAAGAATTATTATTACACTTTATCTTTCATTACATCAATGAATTAAGAAACATTACTATATGCATTCTCTCCATCACTGACCATGTAGGGAACATCATGCTCAGAAAGCCCATCATTGCTAGGAAGGCCATAACGACCAGAAAGGTCCATCATTTTGAGAAGCATATAATAAGTTACTTACTTTTGTTATCTTAACATTAACATCATTGTTCTTATCTTGCCATCAATGTAAATTGCCCTCCTCCAATAATTGCACCAAAGTGCTCATTAGGACGGTTAAGGCTCATCTTAGTTGCACCAAAGTGCTCATCAATGCAATAAAGACAAAATAACATCAAGAGGAATAGTTCACAACTTAAGTGCATTATCTTAATCATCAGGGGATTTCTCCCTCTTAATATTGGAAATTAACTTTACATTTGTTACATGATTCTTTCTTCAATGTCTTCATCATTACTTCATCATAGAATTAAACTAATGAGCATTAATGATTATGGATATAACAAACAACATACAATGATATAATCTGAGGCATCATCATTATCTTTATTGGAATTTAAAGCATAAAACTAAATCATACATATCATGAAATTCGTCCATGGTACATATGCATAGTGGAATGAACCGCTTACTTGGAAGAAACAAAATCCTACTTTAGTCTCCCTGGTCTTGAGTCAATACTAGTTTCCCTGAAATTAACATGATTTATATTATTTATCACTTTAAACACTACCCTAAACCCTAATTTGGGTATTTTTAGGAAACTTGATCATAGACGATAGATTTAGGGTATACAACTCTCAAAATTGACTTCCTTATCGAAAAACTTTCCAACAACTATTTATAAGTATTTTTCTGATCATGGATGTAATGACTACAATTTTATGAAAAACTAACCAATCAGATATCACCAAAAATCCACACTAGAAGATCAATTACCCATAGAGTTGAGGGGCCCCTGCCTAGCTAGCTCAATCATATTTAACCATACTCACCCAAAATCCTAAGTCACGGTCAAACAACATGGAGGATAAAGTCATGAATTTAACCTTGTCGGTGTGTGACAATAAGAGATGGATTTCAGGAAAAATTGAAAAAAGGACCACCTGTTTCTTCTTTGCCGATTAAAAACCCCAACATGGACATCACAATATGTCAAGACCAGAACTTCAAGTTTGTGTGTATCATTGAAGGCCAAGGTTCTAGACACCTTCACCAGCATCCTCCGAACATGGTGAGCCCAAGAATGGGTTGCAGAGTGGACATACACCCCATGAACGACCTCCACCATGGCTGATAGAGGGGGTAGGACCAGGGAACAAGGAAAACATCCAATATACCATGAAATCAGAGAAGGTAACTAATTCAAGGAATCTATGCAAATGTTATAGAAAAAAACTAAGTCGGACAACAATCTGGATCTCATGAATGGATCTCGCTTCAAACTCAATCAAAGAAAGGTTCTTTTTATCATATTGTTGAAAGAAGGACCAATGCCAAGTTTTGAAGCATCCTAGTGGTAGTTTGAATCCCTACTAAGACTAGATTGTGAGAAATTGGATCTTCTATTTCCCCAAAGGCTAGGGCATAGGTGATGAACCTAGGTCCATAGATACATGTAGCATGAGTACAAGATGGAAGAAGCAGGATGATGTTGAAGGCAGAAAGATGACCATTTTTGGTTTCTGGACACCCATCGATGCTCTATAGGGGCTTAGATTTATAGGAGATGGTCTAGATGAAGCTGTGTTTCCCCTAGAAACTAGATCAAGGGTGAATCTCAATGATTCTAGGAGTCTGGGAGATCTAGGGCATAAGTACCATTAAATATGGGCTTAATCTGTTCAGGGAGGTTAGATGATTAATTCGGGGCTCTTTTCTAGTGTCGATGTTCTACATATTGAAAGACCTAATTGGACAACAATCATAGGGAATCTAGAGTCCCACTCTGACCTGGAGATGGGTGAAGGGGATGAATCCCCAACTAGAGGATGACTCTGCCTACCCGAGTCCGACTAGAAGCAAACACTGAGGGGGCATGATAAATGAAATCACATGCAACCATATCTTAGGTAGGAATATCAAGGTAATTTGATCAAATTCGAATTAATAACCATAAATAACCTTTTCAAATTAAGTCAAGGGGACAATTAAAGTTATAATGACTTGAAAATTGGACCACATATTAATTAGATAGTTAGAATCTTCCTGTCTGATTAGATTTAGGTTTTATTTACCTTTTGTTCATCAAACTCACTAATGTCATTATCATAATACATAAATTGTTAAAAGGAGAGGCTAGGGGTATTATTTCCTTAGTGAGATGGTTTACCCAAAATTCAAGGTTAAGAAAATAGTTAATCATATTTGTATTTAAAGGTTACATTAGATTCTATTTGATAGATGAAATCTTAAATTTGCAAAATTAGGGTTTATGATTAAGGATTTTTGATAAGTTTAAATTTTGAGGATGCTACAAAATTAATCTAATAGAATCCTAGATAGATTAAAAAAATATAGTTAGGCTCATAGTTAGTAACCTTTGTTAAAAGGATTTGGCAAAGATATTAGAGTTAAAGATAGATGTCTAGTCGATTATAGAATTTGAGATATGTAGTGTGGTTAGATACGTCTTGCCTTTAGACCTTAAGTGTTAATTGTAGATATGACTATAACATGTCCTCTGTATTTTTAGTGGTGTTTGGTCTAAAACACATACATTTGTAATTGTATAGAAAATGCTATGACATCAAAATCTTTATGATGTTTGTCTCACCCTTTTGAGTGCGTGTGATACGAGACATGTGTACTATTGAGGTGTAAATATAAGTATAGGCCATCTTCAAATATATATGCGGTTGGTATATATCAGGAGATGCCCAGGGACATAGTTGATATTAAGAGCCCCAAACAGATAGTTACTTGAACCTAATGGCATTAGAAGTACATAGAGGTACAATATCCATAAAAGTGTTGACACCTCATGAAAAATAATAAGACAAAGATATTATTCATGAGCTTAGAAAAGAATAAAGGCACAAGATCATGACTATGAGAAGTAACATGTAGACATGTAGAACCTCATAACTTATGTTGTTGGGGTATCTTCTAAAGGAAATAGGTATACATACCTACTCAAGAATTTATCACTAATATTAATGAGAATAGATGTGTTTGGCTATACATAAAGGTTAACTTAGAGTAAGTTCCATTTATAGATGAATCTTAAACTATAGAAATCAATAGTATATCTTACAAGAAGGTTTTTTTCAAACTATATAATCCTCTCTACTACATGTCCCTTGTCCAAAAAGTCATGCATAGAATTCATATTGTAAATCATGTGACTTATTTTAAGGGATGTTGAGAAAATATTAATATTCTTATTTGATAAATAATCTTTAATAGAATGATTTCCTTTTTTATATAAGTGAACCTAAAAAAAGATTGTCTCTGAATAACTAGTTACATCAAAAGAATTTTAGCAAACTTTCATTTTTTTGTTATGAGGTCAATTTTGAATAGAATACATAAGATTAAGCACTTAGTATGAATAAGTCCATAAAGTTGGTTCAACATAGTGTGGATCCCTATAATCCACTAAAGGACATAGAATATTCTTCTTTGTGATGATATTTCAAAGAAAATAGGAAGGTTTGGAACCATGATGTGCTTAAACATAAGCATAGTACATAGAGATGAATGTCAATAAGGTTAAAACTATGAACTTTATAATTGATACAGAAATAAGAAGCCTAAAGTGATTCAATGATGTACATGAGATGAAAGTTGTCGTAAATATTGTTAGTGGTAGTGAATCCTTGAGGTGGGTATCTTCACATGTATCTTAGATGAATTTCGAGGATGAAATTCCCAAGAAGGTGGATAGAATTGTAACATCCAACCTAAGTAATCTAATGTATATTATTTTTTCCTTATGAGGATGAAGCCAAAATACACGACACATGCTACATTCATCTAATAATCTATAGGAACATTTTCATGCCATTAATTGTTCATAATCACAAAGTGTAAAATGATATTTTATTTATTGGCTAGTGTTAATTATTTTTTCCAAAATTGTATATATGTACATCATCAAAATGATGAGAAATATATGCTGACCATGTTTTGTATTTTAATGACTGATTTTATATTGAAATCTGAAGACCTTATTTATAATCGTTCGATAAATACACATAATGGTCAAAGTTTTATGATTTTTGGTTAGGTTAGATAAGGAAATAAAGAAAGATAAGGCTTGATGTGGTTCATTATCAAATAAATAAAATAATATGAGAGATGATAAATGATTTGTTTCTTGATATTTCAAAATGATAATGAAACAAATATCAAACTCTTAGTCAAACATCACAATATTGAAGTGGTACCATTTTAGTGATTTCTTTTGAGAAAGACTATATGGTTATTTTGAGAGTAATTAATGATAGCAACAAGTTTGAATTGATTTTAAGTTATAAAGAGGTTAGGTGACAAATCCTTTGAGGCGAGTAATACATGAAATATTTTATACAATATTTATTATGAACTTTACATGTCATTCTAAATTGGAAATAAATGTTAAGAAGTTATCGAGATTTGTTTTAAAATTTTTATTTTTAGGAAGTTTCAGATAATTGTAGTTATATATTGGTCAAAATCTAGTCAAAATTGAAGTCATATATTAAAAATATAAGTAGAAGGAAGATGAAGGAAAATTTAGATGATTTTCTTTTTACGTTCCATTAGATAATTAACTATAGTGCGATCAAATCTACAAAGAGTGGTATATTAATTGGAGCCTATAGAAAAGTGTGGGCTTTGATCCATCACCTTCCCAACACAACTAAGAAATGTGATATGGAAAAAATATTTAGTTATGGGTGAAAAGATGTTATGTAAATTAGAAATGTGAGTGATGCATTTAATCTAGACAATTGAAATGCTTTACTATTCCATAATCATAATTTTTTTTTCAAACAAGTACAAATACATATAAGAATGAGTAATCATATTCAACAATTTTTTAATAATACTTGACCAAGTTATATAAAGAATATATAGAAAACATCAAATTAAATGTAGTCATATACCATTTTGAATGATTTTATTGGACTTCCTAAATTGAAATAGTTGGTCTGAATATCTATGGTAAGAAATAAGAAGTTAGAGGATTTTTTTACTAAAGGAATCAGTGGACATGGAATGGTTATAAAAATAGATAGTTTGAGTTTTCTATTAGAATAAGAAAAATATGGTAATGTAATAATGGTTTATTTGAGAAGTATAGAATGTGTAATAAATGTTTGATTTGACTATAGATAGAAATCCACTATTTGAATAGGTCCAAAATTTGAAACTAATTCTCTTATAAAATTTTGAGAATTTAGTGACAATTTGTAAATGGGTTTAAATGCCTATTTAAATTCAATTACATCAGATAACTTCTCTTGCCTTTGAGGATGCTTTCATTTTACAATTGTAACATGTTTCGATTCAGATTCTAGTAGGCATATACTTCTAGTCAGACTAGGATGTGATCTACATTTACGATGTTTTGGAATTATAGCTTCACGGTTGAGAATTTTTAGATATAGAGAATAAGACATATAGGAGATGGTTTAAATTAAAATAATCTCCTTTGGATTTTCTCGTAATAATTCCACTCATGCTTAATATTGAATTGGAAGATAAGAAATAATAATATGTACAATAGGAGGGAATTTATAAGGGTTAGTGGGTCTTATATTTTTAGGGTGTTGTCATAACCACCCTTTCCCCTTGTTCTCTTTTTCCCAACCCTCGTTCTCCCCTCCTTTATGTATGTGCCACATCAAGGGAACAAGATGATGCCCCTACTTGTATTATTGTGTTGTAACATCACTTGGCATACAGTCATCACCTCCTCCTATAGCTACAACATCGATGAAGGATCATCACTATTGTGGCCTCATAGGCCCCTCTACCTGGATGCACAGTTGTATGCTTTCTATAGTTGGTGCTGATATCAAGTAAAATTAAGGTAATTTTACAAAATCATAACTTAAGTTTTGGGTGTCTGTTTGGGGAGTTCAAGACATCATTAGAAAGGATTTTGAGTGTACTATATCCTAAAAATATATTGAGTAGTAGATTTTGGCTTTTGTTATTCTAATCTGTTATGTGTATTGAAATCTATATGATTTTAATGTTGTATACATTAAAATAGAAAACGACTTTAGAAATTAATGAATGTTTTATGGTAAGTATATTTTCATGTGTTTAACATGATTCCAAAGTATGAGTATTCTGATTTGAAGCTTTGCTAAGGTTTTTTTATGTAAATCCTAATAAGGGTAGTTTACATATTTCACTCATTGTTTGATTATGGAATGATTTGATACTTTATTCAAACCCTATTACATGGTATCAATATTGTTTTCACAATTTTGATTAGGTTTCATACTTTCTTAATTAGTATTTGGTCTTATACTCAAGAGGATATTATATGATGTGTTTTATAGATATGGATAAAATATTACACCACATATATGCTTAACCACAATAGTATAGTGTTTATGGTATTTATAACTAATTTCAACCAGAATAAAGTAACTAGAGACACATGATTAACTTTGAAGGTTTTCTTCTGATCATAGACTAATATGTTTGCACATAGTACATTATGTGATTTGTTATGGCTTACTCGAGTATGAGTGTTATAGTGATTATATAATGTGAGTTTTGATATACATTCAATACCAAGATTTTTATCATGGTTTTACATTAGAGTTTGATTTAGTCTAAGTAAGAATCATATTTTATACAAGGTTAAGGAGATGGGAGTTTCATTTTTAAAATGACTAATAAAAATTTGATCATATCCAAGTGATTAGATTCTAAAAAAAGTGAAATAAGAACACATTAAAGAAATAATTAGTATCGAAGGTAAGTGGGTCATGTCCATTGAGTTTCAATATTATTATTATTTAGCCTAGACCTTCCTACCAAGTATCTTACAGATTAAGTTACTTTTAGACTTTGGTATTCCATATCTAGTTATACTTTCAACAATTATATTTTCCCAGATTCAGTCATGTTGCCCACTTTTTAGGTTTTAGATATTGAGATTTATTACTTGTAGACACTCAATACTTATATGATATGTTCTTTTTATTTTCTCAATCCCTTAGGCCCATATATAAGTTTTTCTATAATTGTGAAATTAAAGATCTCCAAACTAAGACTTATATAGACAATAAGTGTATCAAAATCTAAATCCTAATTTAGATTCAGTTCAATTTATTTCCTCAAGCCTTAGACTAGATGTCATATATCGGGCATCAAAATTTAATTTAGTCATCTCTTAAATAAATGCTTCAGATTAAGATTTATCAGATAACAAGAATATTAGATTTTAGATTCAAATTTAGATTTATCTCAGCATTTAAGAGCAAAGATTTAGATTTAGATTCAGAATTCAATACATGTTCAGTTACCAATATTTAGTTTTAGTATAAGATAAGTTCATATTCGTAATTCAATAAGTTTAGATCTAAGATATTTAATTTAGAATCTTCACATTAGACATTTTATGATAATTACTCATTCTATTAGTCCTAGGACAATTCAGAGGCACGTGTTTCCAATTCAGAGGCATGTGTTTTCAATTTACAGGAGTGTTTACTCCAATTTAGAGGTACTTCAGTGCCAATTTAGGGTATAGTCACACTAATTCAAAGAAACCTCAGTGTCATTCAGTGGCATGAAATGCCAATTCAGAGGTACTTCACTACCAATTCAGGAGGAATTATCATATAATGGTGGCCACATAGTAGATGAAAGGCATAAATAAAAGATATATTGATTCAATATAAGTTTACAATTTTTAGATATTAGTTCAACTTTCAATTATGGTATATTCATGTTTATCCCCTTTGAAATTTAATGCCACTTACTCTAACCTATATTTACTTTTGTGAAAGGTTGGGGATGAGATGTCCACATGTATTAATCTTTAGGAAGATCAGTCAAGGTAAAGGACTCATCACTAGTTTTAAGAGAGGTTTGCTTGGTGGAGCACCATCTACACGATCCAAGATGATAGATAGTATGCATGGTTTTCCACCATGTATTTAATATTTCTATAAAGTTTTATGTAACCAAGTTTGTATTCTAATAACTTATGAGAATATATGCACTAATTTGTGTTGGTTTCTTTCTATTATTATTGTGATATATCATGTCTATGACACTCCCAAGTTGAAAAAAAACTCTTCCTCTCATGTCATATGAAATTTGAGGTGTGATAGTATATGTCCACCACACAATGTTTTTTAGGTTGAGGGGAATTTAGAGCTTCTAGAGCTTGCACCACACATTGTTGTCTGCATCCCTACCCAGGGTGGTAGTGTTGTAAACACCTAGACAATAATCAGATCTTACATTTAAGGCTCCATTACTAGGGGATAATAGAACCCATAGTTGCCTTGGTTTCCACTTAGTGGGACAAGAGTTTTGGGCTTTTTGTAATCCATAGAGTATTAAGCCTCGATGATGTTCAATTTTTGGCTGCTTGTATGCCTATCAATCAATTCAACACTCTCATGAAGTTCCATGTTACAATTGGGTCTAGTATGGTGTAGAAACCTTTTTCATTTAGAAGACAAGGTTCATCCCATATTTAAATGTTGCTTGATGGGTCAAACTTTCAACTAAGCCCCTCACTGAGGAGATCTCTTATGCCCGCATATACTTTGGTAAGCGAATCTTGGACCATAGCCCCTTAATGCCTCTAACACACTATCGTTTTTGTAATACCATCATTTTAGTAACTTGTGGGCAAGAGATTCTTTATTGGGTTGTAGTCTCCATGCATGCTTGGCAATAGGAATGAGTTAAAGACCTTTATATCATGAAAACCAAGGCCTCCATCCATCTTTTATTTGCATATTTTTTCCCACGAGCCCAATGTATCTTTGTTTTTCCACCCCTAGATCCCCACAAAAATTTATCTATCATTAGATTCATATATTCTATAATATTGACTGGGAATTTATAACATCCCTATGAAATGAATAAGAATAGCCTATATTATATATTTTATAGAATTTTTTTCTCACCTCTCTAAGGAACATATCTCTCCATCCTATCACCTTACCTCACATTTTTTCCTTTATATATTTGAAGAGCTCCATCTTAGATCTTCCCACAATAGTAGGTAAACCCAGATACTTGTCGTGTCTCTAGACTTGTTCTCTGCAAGGATCTCAGTGATGTCCTCCTTAGTATCAGAAGTCACATTCTTATTAAAGAGACTACCAACTTCACATATAAACTTTTTGTTAGAGTCTCTCTTGTAGTAGATGGTAATCACAAATATCATGGATGACTCTATCGAGTTATCTCTAGAAAAAAGAATGATGTCATCAATGAAGAAGAGGTGAGAGATGCACATGACATTTTTCCTCACCCTAGAACCATGAATACTCCCCCTTGAGGTTGCTTTTGATAGAAGATTTGATAAAACAACTATATATAAGAGAAATAGTTAAGGTGAAATAGGATCTCCTTGGGACTGTATTGGGGTTTTATATATCACCTTTTCTTCTCATTAATAACAAAGGAGAAGGATACATCCTGAAAACACTCCCCCACTCTGGTCCCCCATAACTCACCAAATCCCATATGTGCCATCAAATAGTTGAGGAAGTCCAACTCCACTCTATCACATGCTTTCCTCATGTCAAGCTTGAGTGCCACAGAACCCTTCTTACCCTTCATCTTCCTTTTCATGGCATGGAAGAGTTCAAAAGCTATTAATGCATAATTGGTGATCAACTTTCCTAAGATAAAATCACTTTTATTGATAGTAAAGATCTTGTTGAGGAATCTCTTGAGTTGGTTTTCCATCAATTTTGAAATAATCTTATAGACCGTGTTGCATATACTGATCGATCTACATCACCCATAGTATTTGTCTCCTTGCACATCAAATGTACAATACATGTCACATTTATTTCAGATAAGTTTTTGGAACTATGTTACCATCCTTTGATGTACTAGAAGATATCCTCCCCAATAACATCTTAGAAAAATTGGAAGAAGCCTCCACGAATGACATTTGGTCTGGAACTTTAGTAGGATGCATATGACAAAGAGAAGCCCATATTTCATTGATTTTGAGCTACCCTCATAATAATTAATTTATCTCATCCATCATATCATGTTTTATATATTCAATAGCTTTATGAAAATAAAACCCATTGTTGGAGGTGAAAAGTCTTTTGTGATATTTAGTAAAAACAATGCATAACTTCATGTCCTTCATGCCAATTGTAATTGTTGTCTTTTCTCCTATTTGTTGAAGAAAGCAGTATTCCCATCTCCTTTACACATTTCATTAGTTGTATCCTTTGTATACCAACACGTTTCTTTGATTTGTTGAAGTTCTACCAACTCAACATCTAGATGAAGGCACCTACTTAAGGTTTTCTTAGATTTTGTCTTCTTTTTTTTCCATCTCAAGGGCTTTCTCAGTCATTTTAAGCAGTGTTCAAGTGTGGCTAAAATTTTCTTTTTCTCATGTGTAAAGATTTCTAGCGCACATACCAATCTTGCTTGTCGTGTTAGCATTGTTGCCCGTTCTACACATCTCCTGCACTATATTCTTGCATTCAACATTAGTGAGCTGATAACCTTCAAATTTAAAGTTGTTGATGTAGTCATGGTTTCTTCATTCCTAGCACGTGTCAAGCAAGAGGGAGGAAGATTAGATTAGATCCATAACAAGTCTCTAATCCAAGAATTAGGGAAGCGATTGCACAACCTAGTAGTAACCAACGTCCTCTCAAGATGCTCCCTAATAATCTTATCCATACTTCTAGCTTTTTTCTAGGTGAAATGGTCACCACAAAAACCAAAGTCCATAAGCCCACATGCCTCCACCACCATTATGAATTGATGTTCCTCACATTGTTTACTACCCCTCCATTCTTCTCAGAATTGCACAAGATCTCATTCAAATCCCTAAAAAGCATGATGGGGCGCCAACTCTCATTAGAAAGATGTAACATTAACTCCCATGTTTTATGTTTTTTGGTGAATGAATGGAGAAATAACTCCCACACAATGAATCTTACCACTTTGATCACCCTCACCAACATCAACCAAGAAATGGTGCTTTGAATGAGAAATTGTATTAACATTTATGTCATCCCACCAAAAACCAATTCTTTCAAATCTTCCTTGATTTTTCATGAAAATGTCATTGTTGTACCTAAATTTGTGAAGGTCCTCTTTTTTTATCATGGTGTCCATGAGGAATACCATATTTGGGTGTTCCTACCAGCATAAACTATGAACGTGGTGAACCTTTACAAGGTTGCCCATCCCTTAATAACTTAGCATTTTCATTCTTTTTCATGGTGCATACCAGTCACCACTACTTGGAGTAGGCCTCCCACACCATATTAGTGTCTTCTTACCTTCCTAAATTCAAATATTTTGCCCATTTATAAGTTGGTTTTGTAGTAAGATCATCTTCACCTTCTCTCCTCTTGCACTTTTTAGGTTGTTCATTATGTACAATGTTGTTCCCTAGCTCTACTTGAATCCTCAAACTCCTTCCCTTTTTCAATTTCTAATGGTTGTTGCCATTCTTCTTGTATCCATATCTTCAATTGTTCCTTGAGTACTTGTTTTTTCATTTATGCCTTTTCTATAATGCTAGTTCAAACCTCCTCCTACTTGTGCATTTTCTTTAAACTCCTTCTATTGGGAAAGTGGAAAGGTATGTGGGACTTTACCCTTCTAGTACTGTTGAATATGATGGTGGAGGCCAACCTATAATCTATTTTTGGGAAATATGGAGCCATATAAGGGTAGTGAAAACACAAATTTTGTCCATATTTCCTAAGTAGAAAATCACATCAACAACTACCTATTAGGATAGTGGGTGTAAGATATTCTTTGTCTTAGAGTATGTCTGGCAGATATCCTTACACATAGATGTGCTTTCTTCTTGAGTAGAATGCCGACAGTAGTTGACGATGTCCTCCTAGTGTAGTAGTGAAGATTCTATACCTCTAAGTAGTCTATGTGGATCACCACGAACTCCATGCCATTCTTCTTGAGCCTGTATGAAGGAGTAACCCCTTTGTTTGTTGATGTTCTTGCATCAACTTTCCTCCTTTAATGGGTAAGATGATAGGCTATCCCATTACAACAACGTGAATGATATGTTAGTTGAGAGCCTTATCCACCCCTTTTTATATAGGAGTGGTAGGACTTGGGTTTCCAAAACCCCTAAAAGACAAAGAGTCAAGTTTCAGGCTAGACAGTGATTGCACACATCCAGTCATATGACTAAACTATCCAACTGGTTGACTAGCCTACTGGCTACACACAACCAGTCAGTCGATGGGCTTGTGCTCAATGGAACAATAACACTAGATTTTAATGCAATGATTAATTAACATATCTATGACTATCATTAATTGTTTGACCCAGTACAACTGGTTGATTTGAATCGGTCATTCAACTAGATTCTTTAGTCATTTGAATATATGTTATTATCCATTGAGTCGACTGGACTCTCCTTTTAATCGACTGGATACCCAGTCTGTTGACTGGATTTGTAGTATTGTTTAGTTTGATTACCTGAACACTTTCGTATCCACATTGAATTGTATCCATGATTAAACTCCTATTCTCAGTGCATCCTATGTGTGTGAGCCTATAGGATCCATATGACATTGATAGTGATGTCTATAATTATACTATGATTTTACATGCAATGAGCAGTATCTACAAACACATCATTTCTATGCAAGTAACTAGATAAGTTGGAGGACAACTTCAACCTAAACTTTTGATCAGTGTTACATTGATTATATAGTTCCTTTGTCACATATATCCATATTGAACATGAGGAATGGAATCATCATCCTCTTAGTATACAATCTATGTTTCTTCCTAAGTGATCTAACATGGTCATCATCCTTCCACTGAGAAAGTGCTTTTGCCATGGGTCAACAACACTGCTTTAAGTTAGCACTCTACAAATGTTCACATATCCTTTCTGTATATCTAGTATGATATGGAAATGCTCAAGTATGTGCTTGGAATCTTGATGCGATCTAGGTTCCTTGGCTTGTACAATATCTCCATTTTTTTCACAAGCTAACTCTCCTACATTGTCAATGGTTGCAAGCGCCCCAAGTTCACTTGTGAACTTCTTGATCCATATTGCTTCCTTTGATGTGTTGGAAGCAACAACATACTCATATTCTTTTGTAAAATCAACAACTGCCTCTTTCTTGGAACTTTTCCATCTTATAGCTATGTTGTTAGGGAAAAACACAAATTCAGATTGCAACCAATAATCATCTTTTTTCAGCTTGGAAGCTTCCATCGATGTAACCATTTACATCCAACCCTTCATTTCCACCATAAACAAGGAACATATCCTTAGTTCTTCTCAAGTACTTAAGGATGTTAAGTATGGAAGACTAGTGACCTTCACTAAGATCTGACTGATACCTTCTCATCGTGCTCAAAGCATTTGAGACATATGTACGAGTACATAATATTGCATACATGATAGGTGCAATTGTTGATGCATATGGAATCTTACTCATGTGTCCCCTTTATTAAGAAGAACTTGGACAGTGGGCTTTAGAGAGACAAACACCATGAGAAATGGGCAAGTTTCTTTTCTTTGGGTCATGCATGTTGAAACTTTTCAGCACTTTGGCAATTTATGTACTCTGGCCTAGGACAAGAAGCCTTCTAGATATATCACTATAGATCTTGATATTAAGATATATGATTCTTCGCCTGAGTCCTTCATAAACAAGGTACCTTTCAACTAGTTTTTTTATCATTTTAGGGTAGGGATGTCATTCTCCATCAATAGTATGCGATCTACATACAATATGAGGAATACAATTATGCTCCTACTAACCTTCTTGAAAACATGGGGTTCATCATTATTTTGACTAAAGCCAATTCTTTGACTATTTCATCAAATCAAAGATTCCATATACGAGATGCTTGATTCAATCTATAGATTGATCTTTATAGCTTACAAATTTTATTAGCTTCAGTTGAAAGTATAAAACCTTCAGGTTGTGTCATATACACATCCTCAAGAAGATTCCCAATAATAAAAGTGACTTCAAAATCCATTTACCAAATCTCATAGTCATAATAAGATGCAATGTCAAGCGTGGTCCTGATGGATTTAACCATGGAAACTGGTGAAAAGGTTACATCATAGTCAACACTTAATCTTGTTTAAAACCTTTAGCAACCACCAGACCTTTATAGGTTTGTACATCACCATCCATGTCAGTCTTTTTCTTGAAGACCCATTTGTGACCTATGGGTTTTACCCTTTGAGGTGGATCCACCAAGGTCCATGGAATATCCATCTCAGTTCTAATGGCTTGAAGTTACTTCTCTAAATTTGGTCCCTCAATAGCTTCTAATTAGATTGTTGTCTCATTGTCATTTATGAACAACTCATCACCTTGTTGAGTCACAAGATGTAACGACCCCGCCTCCCGGTAACTCCCAATTAAGGGAGACCCGAAGGTCAGAGCCGTTATTCAATTAACAAGATCATAGGTTCGACAAATAATCAATAACAATTATGAAATTATACTAAATAACTGGAATTTGGTGTAAAATTAAAACTTTGCTTACCTTTGAAAACTTGGAAATCTATCTATCTAGAGCTTGAATTATTCTATCTAATCCTCCTTGCACTTTATTTATTATCTCCACGATGTGTCACTTTACTGTTTTTTCTTTCAATTGTTGTTCCTAAAATGCCGACAAACAAAATGTCAGTCAGTATATCGAAATATACTGGTATGTTGGAAAAACCAAAATCTTACAAATATGGCTAAAAATTTAATAATCACAATCAAATTAATTAACAAGCCAATTTACACTTTTTCAGTATGACATTCTCCACCGCTTTTTCCCTAACCCTGGCATACCCACCTTAGGGTTCCCTTTGTCAATGACTTAAGGCCACCTTCTCAATCCCGAGCTTGGTGCCTGTGGGTCACCACTCATGGTGCCCACTAGTCATGCAATATCATAGGCCACCTTCTCATTCCTGAGCTTGGTGCCCGGGGTCACCACTCAAGGTGTCCATTGGTCTACCCATATGGGCCTGACCTTTGGCATCATCCATCAGGGTGGCATGTAGGTGCAAGAATACATACTTCTATTTTTTATGTGATAATCATAGTGACTTTATGATTTGCAAGTATGAACATCCAAATAGATAATTTGCATTCAATGCGATTAATCACCTGGAAAATCCTCAGGAAACTAAGGCGGTTATCCATAATTAACCACATACCTGATCCAGAGCAACTTGATTGTCCAAGCAATAAGGATAAAGAATCAATCAACAAGCAATCAACAATATCCTAAAATTAATGCATATGATCCAAGTTTTATAGTTTATCCAGAACATTCTAAAGCTAGACTTGGATTCCACCTTAGGCTTTCTAGACCACATTAGGGTTTTATTAGGGTTTTTGCCTCCATAACACTTTTATCATATTAAATGCTCCCTTAGTTCATAAACCCTAATTTCAACATCATAAGCCCAATTAAAGTCGATTATTTCTCTTTGATACCAAAACTACCTTCTTTATCCTTTTAAGTTATTTCAAGGTCATTATACGCATTTATCATCAATTCATAGTTCATTATGATCCAAAACACATAAGAACTCGATTTGCCATTACTTCCACCTTTTATTCATGAGAAAACCCTAATTTCTATATTAAGGTTATTTATCCACAAATTAGGGACTTTAATGCTCGAAATAACATATTCCAACTTTAATCATGAAATTAATCAATTAAAGCCATTAATTGTCGAATTAATCAACATCAGGGTTTCAAGGCCCATTAAAGTATATTCATGCATATGAAACTCTAAATTAACTAATTATATGCAAAGTCCATCCTTTATATTCCTAATGTTCCTTTTTATAATTAACATGCTAATATCAACTTTAATCATCAATTAACCCCACTAATCACATTAATCATCCCCAATTAGGGTTTCTTTAATCATCATTACATTAAAGTTAATAACTTCCATTACTTTTTGAATTGCAATTAGAATCAGGATTCAATTTTATTTTTATTAGATTCCCCTCATTTTTCTGAGCAATTTTCATATTTTGTATGTTCTCATCAGAGCTACCAATATTTATCTATGAATTTTGTATTAAATCACTTACTTAGCCAATGAGAGGCTGCCACGCGTGCCTTTCCATGCAAAAACTCACTGGGTTTGAAAACATAATCAAAAGTCAGTTTTGCCCTCGATAAGTGGTCTGTTTCCTCAGTACCCTGGGGGGTAATGTCGTCAAACGACTGAACCCTTCTTCCTCCTCGCGATCTCCCTGTAGTTGTCGTGATCTGCAACACTACAGAGGTTCTCCTGACCTTCCTGAGAGCACGAGAGCTACCACGAGAGGTTGCCCTAGTCACGCCACTCTGTCACACCTGGGGCACCGCCCAGCATGCGGCCAAAGCGGCCGGTTTGGGCAGAATTACCGCACGACCTGCAATAAGGGTTGTGGATGTGCAGTTGCTGTCATTGGCAGTCTTGCGCGGTCTCTCCCTCTCTCCCTGGGCTACAATCTTAACTAGAATTGGCCTCCCTACCTCCGCCCTTCGCCGCCACAGCCAACCAAGCCGCAACACATGGCCGAAATGGCCAGTTCTTGGCACGACAACCTATGCTTTCTTGTGAGTTTGCATCCCTCTTGTCGGTGCTATGCATGGACGAACGTAAGGGGATGATGGCCGATCGTTCCTCGGTCATCGTGGGTACGTCCCGCTTCCATCAAGACTACAATCAGATCCCCTTCGTTGCTCCAGTGATAGAGGTACACCCAGGTTAGGGTTTGAACAAGAGAAGAAGGAGAAGAAGAGTGGGAGATAAGGAAAAGGTCGAGTATGTGGATCCGTCCCTTTTATAGGGATGGGTAGCAGCATCCTAGCATGCCTACCCACGAGGAGAGCAAGTCCCATAGTCAATAGGAAAACTCATTTCCCTGTTTACAAAGAAATCCTCTTTTTTTCTTTCTAATTATTCATATCCCTTAGTCATTAGGAAAATCCGAATTTTATCTCCTTGATATTTCTTTATGCTCTAGATCTCAAGATTTCGAAAATAACTTCTTTTATCCTCTTAGTACTTGCCCCTTATTCTAAAGTAAAGGAATTCTATTTTCATTTAGTAGAAAATACTTCATAACCCATTAATTATGTATGCACAATGTCTCTTTATTTAACAATTTTGGTATTTTATCTTTCTTTACTCTTCATTGGGTTTCCTTGGATCCCAAGGAACTCAAAGAATTCGAAATTACTTTTTAAGAAATACTCATTATCCTTAAATGCATCAATATGCATTATTTCACATTATCATGTTGCTTTCTCATTAAAATATCCCTTTTTGAGGATTTCTCTTTATTTCTCTTTTATTTTCCTCATAAGTATTACTTTTATTATTAGAAATCATTGGGATACGAAATTCCACTAAGGATAACTCCATTATACCTCTCTTCACTTATTTTCCACATTTCATCAATGTTTTCAATTTCTTTCTTACTAAAGAAATACTTAATTAACTTTTTCTTTTCTTATTGCTTTCTTTATGCAACTTTGGACTCCTTGGAACCCAAGGAACCCAAGAAGCACGAAATCCATTCTTGGATTACATTCCTTTTCCTTCTAGAGGTTTCCACCTCATCTCTCTTTTCTCAACAACTCAATTATTCATTAATTAATTGAATTTCCTTGTTATTGGGCCCAATAGCCAATAAAGCCCAAAAATCAAACAACAAGGCTATTTTAAACGAAATCCATTTATTCACAACAAATTATATCATTATTTGTCCAAATATCTTTAATATGAGAAATTACATTTCTCACCAAAGGAACCCAAAATTTGGGGTTGTAACACAAGATATCCAAATCTCTCTAGCTCAAGGCATGTCCATGTGCTACAAGAGGAACTTGAGATTCCACAAATACTTGTGCTTCTTCATGTTCCTTTTATACCTCCATATGTTTAATATTTTCTTGTTGGTCTAAAACTTCTTTGAGTTCTACTTTCCCCCCATGGGTTCCTATGGAAATAAATCATAGCTAAAGGAGTACAACAGTCCTAGAAACAAATTTGTTTTTAGATGGAATCTAGAAGTAGTATCCCTTCATTTCCATAGTAATACAACAAAATAACATTTATCTAATTTGGGTTTAAGCTTTTCAAGAACCTGATTCCTAACATAATCTTCACATGCCCAAATCTTCATCAAAGACACATTGGGACGTTTCCTAATCAATATCTCATATGGTGACTTTTGAACCATTAGAAGGCACTCAGTTAAGTGTAAACATTGTGATTTATAAAGCATATCACCAAAAGGAAGTTAGAAGATTAGAAAAAACCATCATTGATCATACCATGTCTAACGGAGTGTGATTCCTTCTTTCTGATACACCATTATGTTGTGGTGTTCTAGGTGGAGTCAATTAGGATACAATACCACGATCTCACATAAGGTCCTCAAACTCCCTACTTAAGCATTATCCACCTTGATCGGATCAAAGTGCTTTAACACTTTTACCAAGGTGGTTTTGTACTTCATTCATAAAATCCTTGAACCTTTCAATGGTTTCTTACTTTTGTTTCATTAATGCACAAAGCCATATCTACATAGATCATCAGCAAATGTGATGAAGTACTAGTAATCTCCTATAGCATTTGTGCTAAAAGGTTCACATACATCATTATGCATGAGACCTAATAGATCACACACTCTCTCTCACACTATTTACAATAAAAGGAGCTTTTGCCATCTTTCCCAATAAACAAGACATGCATGTCTCTATTGATTCAAAGTCAAAAGAGTATATATAACCATCTTTATGGAGTCTAGAAATGTGTTATTCATTTATGTTCCCTAGAAGAAAATTCCAAAGGTATGTTTGGTTTGAGTCATCAAGTTTTAGCTGCTTGGTATTAATTATACAAATGCTTATATCAAGATATAATAAGTAAAGATCATAAGACATAGGGGCACTGCCATAAAAGACCGCATCATTAGAAATAAAACATCGACCATTCTTTATGTAAAATTTCTATCAACTCTTGTCTAAACAAGAAATAGAAATGATGTTCCTATTAATGGTAGATATATAATAGCAACTCTCTAACTCTACTACAAACCCACTGGGCAAAGATAAAAGATAGGTTCCAACTACAGCGGCAACAACTCTTGATCCATATAAAACATGCAATTCTACCTCACTCTACTTCAAGGGTTTATGTCTTTTTAGAGAATATGTGAACTCCATGTCTGGTATCAATACCCCTGATGAAGAATTAGACATATTTTTCCCAATAATTTATATACCTGAAGTGGAGATATCTATCCCCTGCTTCTTCTTCCTAAGTTCCTCCATGTAAAGAGGGCAATTCCTTTTCCAATGTTCATCCTGGTAACAATGTTGACAATTTCCTTACTTACTCATCCCTCCCTTCACCTCAAGTGTAGAAGACTTGGGATTTTTTCTATCCTTAGAACCTTTCTTGGATTTGCCTTTGACCTTGGGCTTTCTGTTTCCCTTGTTGACCATCAACATGGAATTCGATTTGTCCTTCTTCATTTGTGGTTTGACAATTCTTATCATGCCACGAAACTTAGATAGCGGTTTAGAAAAATTGTTCAACTTATAATTCATGACAAATTGGCTATATGATTTATGGAATAATTGCATAATCACATATGTGGCTAATTATTGGCCTAAAGGTTAACTCAATCTCTCTAGGTTTTCAACGTACCCAATTAGCTTGAGCACATGGGGCCCCACATGATCCCCATATACCATATTGCACTTAAATAGTGCCTTGTAGATATCATATCTCTCCTACCTTCTTGTTCCTCATACATGTTCTTAAGATGTGTTACTATCTCAAAAATGCCCATGTTCTCATGTTGTTTTTGTATCTCATAGTTCATGGAGCATAGCATGAGGCATTTGATGTCAATGACATCATCATAATGCTTATGATAAGCCTCCCTCTCAATCCTAGGCACATTGGGAGTGGTTTCCTCTAATTTTGGTGCCTCCAGGACATTGAGGTTATGCTCATGAGTGAGAATAATTGTCAAAGTCTTGAACTAGTCATGAAAATTTTTCCCGTTTAGTTTATCCTTCCCTAGGATCGATCACAAGGAAAATGTGTAGTTGTTTTCCATTTGTTTCTCAAAAAGAAAATTTGCATCTGTCAAAAGATTTTTTATTTGATTTGAAAATATTGAGGACATCAATCAGACCTTTAATTAATTATTGATCCTATAATTTTCTTCAAGTTAATATCCCTCACTCTTAATTCACAAAGATTTCATTATACAATTTTCTAGTTGGTCAATGTCCATATTTCATCAAATAATGAGTCAATTTTGGCTGATCACCCATAACTTGATTAGTTAGGTAGGCAACATTTGCCAATTGCATCCTATGCAGCTCTTGATAGATGGTATGCACAACTCTTAATCAAATTTCATCTCTATGATTCTAGGAACATTATCATTTAAGGTCATATAGTTAAGCCTAACACAAAATCCAAAATAATAGAACATGCACCTAGCTTTGTATAACCCACATATCTATTCTCACACATCCACAAGATAGACATTGTACCACACTTTGCATTCCCACACATAATTGATCAAGTTTTTCATGCGGATGCTTTTGGAAAGCATCTAAGGCTTAGTATTTAATTGAGGGATTTTGTTTGTATATATAATTACATATCTAATCATCAAATACTTATTATATGTATCATATACTTGCTATATCCACAAAATTAATACATAATCACAAAAATACGAGAAATGGTTATGGCCATACTAATGCAATTTTTTAGAGCCACAAGGAATTGATATCAACCTAAGATAAAAAATCACATTTATAGGAAAAACTTAGTGCTGGAAATAAGCAGTCGGCCGACTAGACTCTTCTAGTCAATTGATTGGTCCTCTAGTTGATTATTTGGTTCTTTGTGTGAACTAGATCCTATCCAATTGGTCAAATGAACATGTCAATGGGTCTATTGGACAATCGATCAACCATCTGATCTTCCAATTGGTCAGCTAGGTTCCTACTTAGTTGATTGGTTGGCCTTCAATTGATCGACTCACACATGTAGAATAGATCCTCCTTTCCTTTGAGATTTATACTATTAGTACTACTCTTATATACTATAACACAATGTAAATTGAGTACCTTGAGTTACATTAGAGGGATGAAGGAGGTTAAGCATTATTTATATTTCGAGATAAAGGAAGATTCTCAATATGCAAATGAATTTATTAAATAGGAAATTAGATTATTCATCATTCACACACATATCTAAGGGATTTTGGCTATAACTGTGCATACATTAGCCATCAAAACACATTTTAAGGTAATGTGTATGATGTGCATACATACCTATATATACCTATATATATATATATCATGTATATGTCATACGAGACATTCCCTAGTGTAACATCTACGGATTTTACCTTCCTGAAATCCCCTGGGATTGAGAGCATGACATCAAAAAATGTTAGGAAATTATATCAGAGTGTGTTGCGGAAGAAATATGTGCATACATGAACAAACTACCATAATATATACCATAACATTTTTGATATAAACATGTACATTACTACATCATGAGTATTAAAAATTTAGTTTACGTATTAAAAAGAGAATTTAACACAAGTGTGAACATGTATACTAATCAGGATCTTACACAAGAGGTACAACCTGGACATTTCTCCATTCACATCTTTTCTCCGAAGCGAGCTCTGAACCTAAAACATACATGAATCAATGGATTAAAACATGAGGTGTTGTGTACGTGGGTAAAAAGATACATACTAATATGATTGACTAATTGAAATAGTTTGAGAAAGAAAGAGTAAAATAAAACATTATTTAATGCAAAATCCAAGCAAACACATATTTTAAAGTGTCTTTTGATGCGATTGTACTACTAAGTGGTGTCCCACTTCATTCCCCCCGGGATATGGGGATATGCCAACCTTATGTTTAGAAAGAGAGAGATATAGAGAATGTAAACACTTAGTAGCTACATTCCATTCATATTCTTTGTTGTTCTTAGTGACATGGAGAAGATCAATACTATAAGCATAGTACATCCTCAAATAAGAACAAGAAATACGTCACATCTATTTCACAAAAGAAAATTGGTCATATAATTAGATAAGGCCCACATACCTGAGTTCATAGATTTGTATTTGTATTCTATACCATCTACATCTTTGGTCATCGCCTGATAAATAAGAAATTAATCATTATTAACAAACTTACACCAATAATATTGGTAATTTAGTTCCAATTTAGCATTTAGCCAAACCTAGGGTGAAACTAACCTTAATCTGGTCTCTAGTATTTTTGATGCAATCTATAGGTCATGTTTTAGACTTGGATCAATTTTCATAATTTTTTGATGCTTTATCTATTTTCTATAATTATATAGGTTTAAAAGCATCTAATAATGTGTTAACAAGAATGAACCACTAATTATCAATATTATTTATCTTAGAGTTCATTAATAGGTTTTGAACATCTATATAGGTAGACCAATATTTTCTAGAAATTTATATCGGTCAGATATCATTTATTCTTTTCAATAATATCCTAAAATGAAGCATTTGCATCTAAATCTGGGACCTTCACATAATAAAAAATATGATATAGATATTTCATAAGAAAAGGGGAATTTGTACGAGTCTATGCTATTTTGATGAATTTTTAGAACAAAGGAGTTATTTTCTATGAATTTTACAAGGTCATGATATAATATGGAGTTCTGGGGTGATTACCTTTTCATAATTTAACTTGTGCTTTGGATCTCTAGGCCAAGTAGCTCAAGATCGCATCACATGGTAGTCGCTTGCGTGGTTTCTCAAAATCCTCAGTCTAGCTCAGGTCCACCTAGCCACCACCAATGATTGTTTCCTGCCTCCGATTGGACCAAGGTAAGATTCGGTTGACCCACTATGCACATGGGTTCCTGTATTGTCTCTCTTCTACTCCCAAAAGCACGCCACTGTGCACATGGGTTCTAACAAGGAAGTGCAGGAACTCTGGGCTTCCTTGCGGATAGGGGTGGATGCTAGAGAAATCACTATGGCTTCCCGTGAGCTTCCGACTCCTCAACAAACCTTGAGTAGTGTTGGATCTCACAATCGGGTCGACCCCTCAACATCTGACATCATGATGGACTGAGAAAAGGGAAAACAAGTCCCCTTCAACCCACGATCTACCTGTAGTTTCTAGAAGGAAAAAAAACTTTAAGAAAGCTACTGAAGGTCCTAGAAGGCCAATTTGTCACTGCAAGGACCTTCTACTAGTGGAGTTGGTTGGCAAGTATGAGGGTCGAGGTTGAAATAGAAAATGTGAGTGACTTCTCAGAGTTCTGAAGTAACTTTACTTGTTTATGTGACCTTCTTAACCCATTTCTTCACCCTCCTTACATCTACCACCTTTCTCTATAAACAAGCAGTAGGGAAACAAGGAGTGGAGAAGGTTGTCTTTTGATGGTCCCTCCACCATATCACTCATGGTTGGGTTTATTGGATGACTCCTCATTCAGTGGATTTGCACCGTGGTAAGGGTCACACTAAAGCATTGATTTGGGCATTGATCCAGTCATAGTCTCACGACTTGAGCCCCTATAGTGATCTCTAACTAATCTGGAGGTGGGAGATGGTTCTTACACCCTTAGATCCATACTTGTGGCTAGGATGATGCACCTTTGCATGTGTGTTCCCTCATCTAGTTGTGATGGATACAATGAATACAAGCCCAAGGAGGTTAATTGCTATTAATCTAAAAAAACTATATTATTCCTCCAAATATATTAAAAAGCATAACTCCCATTTCCTAACTCCAAACCTAATAAAATTTTAGGATGACCTTAAAAACATATGAATCATAGTCCATGCCCAAATTAAGTGTCATATACCCTCATTTTCCCACTTAATCAACTCTCCCAAATAGGATCAATTCAATGACCATATAGCCCAATATACCTATCTTCAGAAGTACTCAAAATTGGCTATTATCTCATAATAATAAGCTCCATCTACACATGACCATAAATAATTGTTATCGACTTTTTACCAACATTGTAGACATGCTTGTGGGTTAACAAAATCTCTTTTTTTTAGGTTATCTTAAACTAATATTAACCAATTAGAATATCCATGAACCTCAAATTCTATATTGGCTATCAAAATCCATAAATTGGGTTGTCACCCCTAGCATATCGGGTATATAATTGGATATGGACATTAACCATTTAAATGTTCACTTTGTACATAAAAATAATTGATACAAAATATGATAGTATCCAATAAATCCTAATGCACCATAAATTAACATGGATCTGATACCACTATTGGAACAAATGGAGCCAGAGAATGGTAGCAGAAATAAAATTTTGTCCATGTTTCCTAACTAGTAGATCACATCAACAATGATGTATTAGGAAAGAGGGTGCAAGATATAATTTATTCTAGAGCAAGTCTGGTGACTATTCTTACACATAGCTGTGTTTCTTTCTTGAGC